>JBBDGP010000439.1:6355000-6955000 GCA_037952835.1 Lithobates septentrionalis
CCAATTCCGAATAGGCCCTTGTTCATCCACCACTGAAATGCCCGAATATCCTGACCTGGAGGAAAGTGGGGGTTATTAAAGAGGTGAGTTAGCAGGCGGATACCAGATACCAGGGAGGGGGACTTATATAATGCGTCACATAGGGCCATTGAATGGGGGCTAGAATTGGGGGCCTCTTTTTAGGGGCCCATACCAAAAAGTCAATAGTGTGCAATGGAACCACTTGTCTCTCAATAGTAACCCAATCTGGTTTACTACCTTGAGCATAGATGATTGAAAACTGAGCTAGTTGGGCTGCCTGATAATATTTCCAGAGATTTGGTAGCCCCAGACCTCCTTGTGTACTTCGTCTATATAAGACACTCTTAGGACAATGGTAGCCTTTATTTCCCCAGATAAATCTCATTATCTAAGACTGAAACTTCTGCAATTGTGATTTCTTGATTGCGATATGAACGGGGCGAAATAAATATAAAATCCTAGGGAAAATGGTAATTTGAAAACCTGCCCAAACAGGACAGGTCACCCTGTCCCCAGCTAGACAGATTAGCACTCAATTTTTTAAACATGGGGGGTAGTTAACAGTATTATTTTGGTTGATGCTGGCTGTCAAGTTGATACCCAGATAAGGAATATGCGTGGAGCTCCAAGCAAACCCAAAGTGTTCCTGAAGCCACTCTACCAATGGTTCGGGCATAGTAATGTTTACCGCAGCCAATTTAGTTATATTTACTCGAAGTCCAGAGCCCCTCCCAATCTTTTGTAGGAGTTTAAAAATATTTGGAGTAGAATTGAGGGGGGAAGTGAAGAATAATAGCAGGTAGTCCTCCTGATGAGGTCCTCCCTCCCACTTTGACTGTAGAAAGGAAATCATATCTACAGCTCTGCGTATCTGGTCCGGGCCTTGTCTCCCCGGGATGAATCCCACCTGGTCTTTGTGAATATAACTTCCTATAAATGTAGACAGTCTATTGGCCATAATTTTGGTTCAAATTTTTAGATTATTGTTGATCAAAGAAATGGGCCTATAATTGCTTACATCTGAGCGGTCCTTGACCGGCTTGGGGATGACAGAAGCATAAGCCAGATTAGCTTCACTATCCAAGGTGAACCCCCCTCAAAGGAAATAAAAAAAACATGTTAAAAATGGGGTAATAGTGGGAGCAAAAACTTTGTAGAAACCAGAAGAGAACCCATCTGGGCCTGGGACAGAGCCCTTCTTAAGGTTTTTAATTACTTTCAGGACTTTCTGCTTTTGGTTTATCAAGAGCCAATCTATGCCCTCTTTCCAGCTCGGGGGGTGTAATCTCCTTTAGAAAATAAGTAAGATTAGGAGGATGGTGTGCCTCCTCTGCCTTGCATAGTTTGGCATAAAAATCATGAAATGCAGCCATAATCCATTGAGGGTTTTGAGTAAGGGTTCCCGCAGAATCGCATACTTTTGGAAAGGAAAAGGAGCATGGCCTAGGAGACAACTTGGCAGCCAGTTTGGGCCTATTCTATCTTTTTGGATGTAGAAATGGGCAGTCATCCACCAGATGTGCTTTTCGGCCTGGGTGGTCAAAACAAGGTTTAGGGCAACCCCACTGCATTCCAGTAAGGCTTGAGATTTAGGAGTCTGACTATTCTTATGGTTTTTGGAGAGTTTATGAAACTCACGTTCTAGTTTTTCTACATCAACCCGTCATTCTCGTTTAAGCTTAGTGGAGAGTTGAATAATCTTTCACCTTATCACAACCCTATGTGCATGAGTGTTGAAGGAGAGACTTCCCCATTGTCATTGACTCAAAAGTATTCCCCTATATCTCTATCTAGCAGGGTACAGTGGACTAGAATACTTATGAGAGATTCATTCAAGTGCCAGCGAAATGTGCCCTCAGAGCCATGCAGTGTTATGAGATATAGCACAACCATCAAATGATCCGACTATGGGGTGTCCCTGATAAGCGATTTGGAGACAAACGGGATTGTTGAGGCTGCTGTAAAGATATGGTCTATTCTCACTAGGGTTAAATGGGGTGCAGAATAGTGAGTGTAGTCCTTCACAGTTGGGTTAAATTCCCTCCAGATATTCATGTGCCCCAGTGAGTTAAGAAGCTTGGCGATCTTAAGACTTGGGAAAATGAAGCAAACGAGAGTAACCAGTCCCTGATTTATGTAGCATGTGATCCAGAGCAATATTGGAGTCACCTCCCATAATTATCATGCCCATAAAATGAGAGGAAAGGGTTTCCATCATAGAATGGAAAAATTGGGCCTGTCCGTGGTTCAGGGCATAATATGATACAAATGTTTATATGGCCCCCTTCTTGTGAACCTGCAAGGAGAATATATCTGCCTCATGGTCTCTGATTTCCTGCTGGAGGGAGAAAGCTGTATTTTTAGGAAAAAAAATCCTACCCCTTTAGTCTAATCCGAAGCATTAGCTAAGTAGAATTGAGGGAATTTAGAGTGTATAAATGTAGGGTTATATTGTTTGGGAAAGTGGGTTTCTTGTAAGAGGAGCACCTCAAGATGTTGGGGGTGGGAATGCTGAAAATATTTTCGGCACTTCAGTGGTGAGTTCAACCACTGGACGTTGTGTGAAGCTACTAAGGGACACTGCTGAGTGTCCCTTAGATGAAGCCATGGATCAGAGGGAATAACATGCATCGCTGAGTAGAGACCTACCTGCCTCCATATGTACTCGGTCGGTGACCAGTGAGTAGAGGAAGAGAAAATGTTTACTTGTGGTGCCTTCATGGTGCTGAGAGAATAAAAAGAAGGTGAGAAGAACAAAAAAGGAAGGTAAAAAAAAGATAGATAGCAAGGGAGGGCCTGGGAAGGTCACAGAGAAATCCTGCCGCTGATCCACACAGAGTCCAAGAAATGGGATCAGTTTTACCTGCTCCCACGCCAATGTTTAAGAACACAAGAATCTGCTGGAACGGCAGATCAACATCTGCCTTCAAGTGAACAGACATTCGGCTCCCAGAGGCAGAGGGGGGAGCATAACTACCGCTCCAGCCACACCAACCACCTGATACTAGGCTATTGAAGGGGAGAACCCCTGTGTTATATAATAGCTGTAAATATGAGCTATTGAAAACCTCCCTGGGGGTGAGGCCCCTGCCCATGGACATCCAGGGGGAGCGAGGCACCCCAATTTAGAGTGACAACCCTCCCCCCCGGACAGAGGGTTAGGTAATAAAAGAGTGTAAGGAAGATAATCAAAAAAAATAAATAAAAGTGTACCCGTACAAAAAATAAATGTAGAACTTTTAAGGAATCGGTGTCTGAATAAACTTCAATTGCTGGAAAAACATTGCATTCAGCTGTCTTTGGTCCAGGGCTGACCCTAGGGGCAATGTAGGAGGGAGGTCCTCTCCCTACGCCCAGATCCCCAGCCCTCCCGGACACCAAGAGGGCTAGATTGACAGAAGGCCAATAAGGATAATGACACATATAGAAATAAATGATAAACAAAACAGGAACCATCCAGGGACAAACGTAGCATTTTGTCCATGCATTAGAGTAACCAAGATAGGAACCGATGGTCCCAAAGTGAACAGATCATACAACAAAGTCTGTGATTAAGAAGAAAGCTAGGGATGATTCTGTGAGTCCTTGGATCTTTTTGGTTGTTGTTTTTGCCATATCGGGGTGATTGGACTTTGTGGAGCGGGGCGTTTAGCAGGCTCTTGTGGCTTGAGATCAGGGACTGATCCAGGGAAATTAAGTTTAGATGCACTAGCAGGCGTTCCCCCTCCTGGAACATTGAGAATCCATGCGTCTTGTTTTTTTACACAAAGGACAGGCGAAAAGGGAAAGAACACCAGTACTTGATTGACTTTTGGGATAAAAATTGAAGAAGGCAGTGCGCATGCGCGGGACTTCTGAATCGCCACGCTAGCTGGGAGCTCCGCACCGCTCCGGCCCTCCAGCGCTCCTATCACCAGCTATAATCAGCGGGACCCCTCGTTTTTACCTCCACCGATCTCCGGACAGTGCTGGGCATCTGCCTGTATGTCGGGGGTACCCTCAAAGAAAGACGTTAACCGTCAGCTCCACTTCGGCTTAGCCTCCCCTGATCCTCCCAAGATGGCGGCTGCAGCCCATCAATGTGGAGACATAGAGACCCAGCATGACATAGCAGACCCTCCGCCTGCTTCCACCTCTGTGAGTACCTTTCAGGGCTTTCTGGCTTCCCCAGCATTTACTGAGTCACTTCTGGGCAGAACACTAGGAGGTTTCCCTCACTCACCCCTGCTTAACACTCCTAACAGCCTGGCTGATTCTCTGCAAGCTTCTCCCATGCCACATAATCAACCCCCTGAGATGGCTCAATTGCTAAACTGCTTCTCGGACATGTTGGCTGTTGGTTTAGCACAAAATGCAGTGCAGATTACATCTTCAATTAAAGCAGACTTGCAGAGCCTAGGGGCCAGAATAGATGCAATTGAACAAGCCATAGACGATTCTGCAGCACGCACGAATCAGAACACTACATGCATCCAGACACTTCAGGATCAACTTGAAACTGCTCTATCTAAAATAGATGATTTAGAGAATAGAAGCAGATGCTACAATTTCCGAATCCGAGGAATACCCGAATCTACCAGTGACATACATGATACCATCAAATCATTTATTAAGGATATAATCCCAGATATTCCGGATCACAGGCTAGAATTGGATAGGGCCCACAGAGCTTTGCAAACCCCCGCCAAGATGGACTCCCAAGGGATATTGTGGTGAAACCCCATTTTTACGGGGGTGAAAGAGGAAGTCATGAAGAGATCTTGTAATCGGGACAATCTCAACATAAATAGCCATAAAATCAAAATTTTTGCGGATAGCTCCCCAGTCACAATTCAAAAAAGGAGATCCCTCAAACCTCTCCTTGACATCCTCTCCCAGAAGATGATAAAGTACAGATGGGCCTTCCCCTTCCGCCTACAATTCCAGTACAAAGATAAATCCTACAGCTTCACAAATTTCCAAAACTGTGAACGTCTCCTTCTCCAACTTGGGTTCATCTCTCAGGAACTTTCTTCTCACCAGACGGAGAATCGCCCACGTTGCTCCAGGAGGCCTCCACCGAACAGCCCCCTTACTCCACTATGGGTGAATTAACAACCGAAGAGACAGCGCAAATCTAATCCTCCACGATGATCGCTCAGGATACCTGGCCCCTAGGGGTCTTATTCTAATTCTTCCAATTTAGTCGGAACCCCTGAAGGTGTATTAGCTACTCCTACACAGTCCTTTTTTGGATTTGCCAATCTTGTTCTCCCTATGCAGCTTTACCCTTATCTACCCCCCCACCTCAACCCCGATTTTTCCTCCTTCTCCACATTTTTATCCCCCCTTTTTTTTTTTCTCCAAGGTCCATACTTTTATCTTACCTTCCTTCCTCAGATGGATGTAGTTTCTCATTTAAACCAGAGACTAAGACCAAACAGACTGGTTCAATTTCTTTTCAACAACTACAATTCCCTTCCCCCTAACCCCTACCTATTTCCCCTTTCCCTTCCCCACTGAACCTCCCTTCCTCTTCCCTATCCCCCCCTTACCTCCCATGATTTTGTTGTTCTAAAACAGATTTATATGTTTTTCTCTGGACTCAGCTCTGGAGAAATAAGCTTATATGTTTATTAAGTTTGCATGCCCTGCATGTCGTTTTTAGATCCTCTACTGGGGTCCTATCTCGATTTTGTTCCTCAGGGATCCCTGCGGCCGGAGCAGGGCCACTTGCCACTCCACCTGCTGTGACCTTGAGGAGTTCTCCTCCCTCGGTGAAACCAGGAATGCAACCCCTTTTAGGGTTGCCCTTAAACCGATACCTACAATTTTTAGGGCATCGGAGCAGGTCTTGGAACACCAACCCTGCCTTCAGAAAGTCCAGGGTATTCTATACACTGGACTCTCCTACTTTCAATCTCTTCCTCTCTCTTTTTCTTTTCTGGTCTTTCTTTACTTCCTCTGTTTTTCTTTTTCCCACCCTCCAGGTGCCTTCAAGGAGAGTATGTCAATTCGATTCTGTTTGGACCCTGAGCTCGCTCCAATCACGCCATCCAGATACAAGGACTCCAATGGATCGGGTAAGACAATTCTGCACTCACACGCTCGCACCCCCCCGTGTCCATGGCTGACATCACGCCCAAACAAACGTCCCTTAAGATAGCTTCCCATAACACACAAGGTCTGAACTCCCCTATTAAAAGATGTAAGGCCTTCCATAACTACCACTCTAGGGGACTAGACAGTCCAGGAAACCCACCTCCCAAAGAGCTTTAACCCCACCTTTCTTCACCTAAATTATCCTACCTTTTTCCTTGCCAATGCAGACGACAAAAAGAGAGGGGTTTGCCGTCCTCAAATCCAAACATACCCCATTCACTCTCTCCCAAACCATTAAGGACAAAGACGGACGGTACATACTGGTTAAAGTTCAAATAAATGACACAATATTCTCCATCATCCCTTATTATGCTCCAAACAAAGGTCAAGCCTCTTTTTTCTCCTCCATGTTAACCTTCCTCTCCCCATACCTTGAGGGTAAAGTGATCATGGGAGGCGATTCCAACATTGCCTCTGATCACATTCTAGATAAATCAACACATGACAGGTCCCATTTGAAAAGGCCCCCCAAACTAAGCCTCAGTATAGCTCGACTCTTTCACTCCCTAGGCATGATCGACACTTGGAGGGAACTGCACCCTACTGCTAAGGATTACACTCATTTCTCTGCCCCCCATAGGACATATGCTCAGATAGATCATATTTTCCTACACACTTCCGATATCCACTTAGCATCCCAGGCCTCTATAAGCGAAGTCCCCTGGTCGGATCACTCCATAGTCTGCATTAAAATCACAGGCTTCTCAAACTGAACGAGTCCCCCACAATGGCGCCTTAACGAGTCCTTACTCTCCAACCCTCTACACTGTACTATGCTCAAAAGAGACATACTGGAATATTTCCACCTGAATGATGCCCCAGACATATCACCAAGCTCTTTATGGGGAGCCCATAAAGCAGTCATGAGGGATAAATTTAACTAGCTAGCCTCATGCCTTAAACGTGAAAAACAAATAGACATAACCAAATTAGAAAACAACTATAAATCCATGAGTAAAGCACATAAAGACAACCCCTCCCCTGCCTCCCTAGCTCAACTTGATGCAGCCAGGATTGCCCTGAACACGGCCCTAACTTCTAGCGCTGAAAAACATTTAAGATGGGTGAGTGGCAGATTCTATCTCCACTCAGACAAATTTGGCCCCCTTCTTGCAGCAAAGTTCTCCCCCAAACACAGAGCCCATGCCCTGCCCAGAATTAAATCACTAGCCGGTAACCTAACCCAAAACCCCAAACAGATCCTAGAAGCATTCCACTCATTCTACTCAAACCTATACTCTGGACCGAATCCTAACAGTACAAATACTCTCAACTCTTTCCTAGATAACATTCCTCTCCCCAAAATCTCCGATCAGCATCGTTCTGTAATGGAAGCTCCCATCTCTGAGACAGAAGTTAGAGTGGTCATTAAGGAACTGAAAAGAGGCTCAGCCCCTGGGCCCGACAGATTCTCGACACATTATTATAAGACCTTCTCGGAAGTGCTTTCTCCTTATTTGGTCCGGTTTTTCAATGCCCTTTCCAAGGCCTCGCCCATAGACTCAGCAGCTAATTTAGCTTACATTTCTGTTATTCCTAAACCTGGCAAGGATCAGAGCCAAGTGAGCAATTTCAGACCTATTTCAATAATTAACAACGATCTGACAATTATGACGAAAATTCTTTCTAACAGACTAGGTTCCTTTATAGGATCATATGTGCATAAAGACCAGGTGGGCTTCATCCCGGGGAGGCAGGGTCCAGACCAGATAGGGATAGAAATCCTCCATAAGAAGGCTTTCTTTTGTCCATCGACCCCCAAAAGGCCTTTGATACTGTCACCTGGCCTTACCTATTCAGCACCTTAAAAAAGGTGGGGTTTCGGCTCTCACTTTATTGACCCCCTCAAAGCCCTCTATTCCCAGCCCAGAGCACAGATTAGACTCCAGGGACACCTCTCAGACCCCTTCTCCATCTCCAAAGGAACTAGACAGGGTTGTCCACTATCCCCCCTCCTTTTTGCCATTGGTATAGAAACTTTAGCCATTGCTATTAGAGATCAGCCAGATATCCACGGAGTCAAATGTGGTCAAACAACACACAAGTGCGCGCTCTTTGCGGATGATGTTCTTCTCTTCATTACCTCCCCTCTCATCTCAACCCCTAATGTATTACAACTCCTTCATAAATTTGGCCAGGTCTCAGGCCTACAAGTTAATATGTCTAAATTGATCGCTTTCAATGTTACATCTCCCCCTTCCCTTGTCGATAGACTAAAATCCCACTTCCTCTTCTCTTGGAGTACCACCTCAATCTCATACCTGGGTGTTCACCTAACCTCCAAGATTGACCATCTTTATCAAAATAACTACCCACCTATGTTCAAGAAGCTTAACAATGACCTTGATCAATGGTTGCTACATAAAATGTCCTGGCTAGGATGGGTAAACGCAATTAAAATGACTCCCCTCCCAAGTAGGGATGAGCCGAACACCCCCTGGTTCGGTTCGCACCAGAACTTGCGAACAGGCAAAAAATTTGTTCGAACACGCGAACACCGTTAAAGTCTATGGGACACAAACATGAATAATCAAAAGTGCTAATTTTAAAGGCTTGTATGCAAGTTTTTGTCATAAAAATTGTTTGGGGACCTGGGTCCTGCCCCAGGGGACATGGATCAATGCAAAAAAAAGTTTTAAAAACTGCAGTTTTTTCGGGAGCAGGGATTTTAATAATGCTTAAAGTGAAACAATTAAAGTGTAATATCTCTTTAAATTTCGTACCTGGGGGGTGTCTATAGTATGCCTGTAAAGGGGCACATGTTGACCGTGTTTAGAACAGTCTGACAGCAAAATGACATTTCAAACGAAAAAAAGTCATTTAAAACTACTCGCGGCTATTAATGAATTGCCGGTCCGACAATACACATAAAAATTCATTGATAAAAACGGCATGGGAATTCCCCACAGGGGAACCCCGAACTAAAATTTAAAAAAAATGACGTGGGGGTCCCCTTAAATTCCAAAACACCCCCCAAAACACCTTGTCCCCATGTTGATGGGGACAAGAGCCTTGCCCTTGCCCAGTGGTTGTGGGGGTCTGCGGGCGGAGGGCTTATCGGAATCTGGAAGCCCCCTTTAACAAGGGGACCCCCAGATCCCGGCCCTCCTCCCTGTTTGAAATGGTAAGGGGGTACAAAAGTACCCCTACCATTTCACAAAAAAAGTGTCAAAATGTTAAAAATGACAAGAGACAGTTTTTGACAAATCCTTTATGTAAATGCTTCTTCTTTCTTCTATCTTCTATCTTCCTTCAGGTTCTTCCTCCATCTTCTTCTTCTTCTGGTTTTTCTGGTTCTTCTGGTTCTTCTTCCACTGTTCTCATCCGCCATCTTCCTTCGAGGCGTCTTCTTATCTTCTTCTCCTCGGGCCGCTCCGCATCCATGATGGCATGGAGGGAGGCTCCCGCTGTGTGACGCTTCTCCTCTTCTGATGGTTCTTAAATAATGGGGGGCGGAGCCACCCGGTGACCCTGCCCCCTCTGATGCACGAGGACTTGACAGGGACTTCCCTGTGGCATTTCCTGTGATGTCAGAAGGGGGCAGGGTTACGTAACGAGTGACCCTGCCCCTTCTGACATCACGGGGAATGCCACAGGGAAGTCCCTGTCAAGTCCCCATTCGTCAGAGGGGGCCGGGTCACCGGGTGGCCCCGCCCCTGTTATTTAAGAACTGTCAGAAGAGGAGAAGCGTCACACAGCGGGAGCCTCCCTCCATGCCATCATGAATGCGGAGCGGCCCGAGGAGAAGAAGGGAAGAAGACGCCGCAGAGGAAAATGCCGGACAAGAAGAAGACACCGACGCCGCGGAGGAAGATGCCGGACGAGAACACCGGAGGAAGAACCAGAAGAACCAGAAGAAGAGGAAGATAGAAGAAAGAAGATAGAAGATAGAAGAAAGAAGAAGCATTTAAATAAAGGAATTGTCAAAAACTGTCTCTTGTCATTTTTAACATTTTTGACAGTTTTTTTTGTGAAATGGTAGCGGTACTTTTGTACCCCCTTACCATTTCACACAGGGGAGAGGGCCGGGATCTGGGGGTCCCCTTGTTAAAGGGGGCTTCCAGATTCCGATAAGCCCCCCGCCCGCAGACCCCCACAACCACCGGGCAAGGGTTGTGGGGATGAGGCCCTTGTCCCCATCAACATGGGGACAAGGTGTTTTAGGGGGCTACCCCAAAGCACCCTCCCAATGTTGAGGGCATGTGGCCTGGTATGGTTCAAGAGGGGGGCACTCTTTCGTCCCCCCCTCTTTTCCTGCGGCCTGCCAGGTTGCATGCTCGGATAAGGGTCTGGTATGGATTTTTGGGGGGACCCCACACCATTTTTTTTTTACATTTTGGTGGTTCCCCTTAACATCCATACCAGACCTGAAGGGTCTGGTATAAATTTTGAGGGGGACCCCACGGCCAATTTTTTTTTTAATCTTGGCCGGGGTTCCCTTTAAAATCCATACCAGACCTGAAGGGCCTGGTATGGAATTTAGAGGGACCCCCACGTCATTTTTTTTTTTAAATTGTGGTTCGGGGTTCCCCTGTGGGGAATTCCCATGCCGTTTTTATCCATGAACTTTTATGTGTATTGTCGGACCGGCAATTCATTAATAGCCGCGAGTAGTTTTAAATGACTTTTTTCCTTTGAAATGTAATTTTGCTGTCAGACTGTTCTAAACACAGGAAACATGCGCCCCTTTACAGGCATACTATAGACACCCCCCAAGTATGAAATTTAAAGGGATATTACACTTTTATTGTTTCACTTTAAGCAATATTAAAATCACTGCTCCCGAAAAAACTTCTGTTTTTAAAACTTTTTTTTTGCATTGATCCTTGTCTCCTGGGGCAGGACCCAGGTCCCCAAACACTTTTTCTGACAATAGCATGAATATAAGCCTTTAAAATTAGCACTTATGTTTTCTCCCATAGACTTTTAAAGGGTGTTCCGCGGCTTTCGAATTTACCGCAAACACCCCAAATTGTTCGCTATTCGGTGAACTGGCGAACTCAAAGCTCATCCCTACTCCCAAGGTTACTTTACCTTTTTCGTTCTCTACCCATTTCTGTCCCCAAATACCACTTACAGAAACTACAATCATCTATAATCAGATTTACATGGGGCAAATCAAATCACAGACTTCCTAAAAAGACCCGAAGAAAAGGAGGGCTAGGACTGCCTAATCTTTGGTGGTATTACCAGGCAGCACAACTTTGTCATATCTCCGCCATTTACTCCAGAGGACCTAAACCTGACTGGATAGGATTGGAAAGACAGGCGATCCCTAATTTCACCATAGATTTCCTCATTTTGTACCAACCTAAATCTAGGCCCCAGATCCTAGCTCCTACCCTATCTCACTCAATAGCTTTATATGACTCCCTAAAGAAATTAAATTCCATAACTTTCAAGTGGCATCCACTAGTCCATATTTTCAATAATCCCCTATTCCCGCCTGGGCTCGATGTCAAGGCATTTCAGTGGTGGATTGATAAGGGCCTCTATCGAATAGGGCACTTTTTCAACGCAAACGGGCCCCTTGAACTAAACCAATGCACCTCGAAACCGGAAATGCCTCCCTCAGAAAAATTTTGCTTCTACCAGATAGCCCATTTTCTTCACACAATCTCCTCCCAGGACTCCCTTCCCTTAACGGTTACCCCATATGAACAATGGTGCTCAACGGCCATGGACATGAGGGGAGGAATCTCCCTGATTTATTCGGCATTAGCTGAACTGCTGGAGAAAGCGACATACATGCAGTGCTGGGAGCGGGACCTAGGGTTCGAGTGGGACCTAGACACATGGCATTCTCACATCGCAAGCTCTTTCAAGGGGATCCTCAACATCTCTTTGATTGAAACTAACCTCAAGGTTCTTTCGCGATGGTACCTAGTACCAACACGCCTAGCCAAATTTTATTCACAGTATTCTCCTCTATGTTTCAGGGGATGCGGACACCTGGGATCTCTTCTCCATGCCTTTTGGGAGTGTCCCAGGATCAGAGGCTTTTGGAATACTCTTTTTAACCTAATTCGAAAAGTCACTGGCACCGTGGTCCCCCAAAACCCGACAATAGCCCTCCTAAACCAGAGAATCCCCAAAACCCCTAAAAATATCCAAATTTTGATCCACTACATCTTTACCGGAGCTAAATTGACTATAGCTCAAGCCTAGAAATCCCCAAAGGTCTCTTTCCATTTAACGATACAAAAGATTTCCTGAATCATGTACCCAGAAAAAACCTCTAATATCATCCTCGACAAACTCAAAAAATTTAAACGAGTTTGGGAACCCTGGGCCCGATATATTGGTGTCTCCCTTTGATCCTAAGATCTTCCCCATCCACTGATGAATCTTCGGAAACAAGCCCCCTTCCACCCTCTCGCTCTCCTCGTGGACACCCTCACCCTCATGACCCTCTCTCTCTTCCTTTCCCTTTCTACACTATATTCTGTCTCTCCTCTCTCTTCTCTCTTATACCTGCTTCCTTTCTTCCTACCAGCACTTGCTGCTAGGAAGTTGGGACATGCATGTAACAAAAATCCTTCTTTTTCTTACAATTGCAATATTTGCTTATGGCTTAAGTGGTCTTTCTAAGTCATGTTACACCAGGTTAATTGTCCCTTGGGCGAATCTACAAATGTTAAGGCGATTATATTTATACCTGGCTTTTTAAGTTTATTTTTCATGGTTTATTAATATTTCCTGTGAGTGCATTTTGATTTAATCAGCACCCGTAGGTTGGCAGGCCCTGGAGCTCTGACACAGTTTGATCCCATATGGGGTGTCGGGGTAGATGGGCGGCTGGCTGCTTTTTCATTCATCTGTTATTGTGCCTCACATTTTTTTTTTGTAACCATACTCTCCTTAGGCCTTCCCTCTACTTTTGGGGAGGATCGGCCTAAGGGATGTTTGTCCCCAAATTTCCTCATGTATAACAGTTGTAACTATGCCTATTTTTCTACATTTTATGATTCCCCTGCGTGAGAAAACCTTTGTTACAAAACCTCTTTTCATTTAATAAAAAATTTTAAAACTCGAAAAAAAAAAAAATACTTGAAGAAGAGGTTTCAGAGATTGCCTCTGTTGGATAGTGGAAGGGGATAGGTCTGCAAATACTTGGATTGGGTGACCTTAGGTAGAAGGCTGAGTCATGTTTCTGTAGAAGTGCATAACATCCTCCTTCATCCCATAGTAGTAAGGTTTAACCACTATGTCCCTGGGTAGGCATCTGAGCGAGGGGGATGAAGTGCTCTGTGAGCTCTGTCCAATTCCAAGCGGTGATCCGGGAGATCAGGAATGGTGTCTTTGATAAAGGCACGGACTGCCTCTTGAACCTCTGTGATAGTTTCTGTAAGACCTCTGATTCGAAAACTTTAGAGCCAGGAATGGTTTTCCAGGTCATCAATTTTGGAGAGAGCTGTATCTAATTGATCCTGTAAGTTCTGAATGCGGGACATATTCTGATTAGTTCTGGAGACTGTCTGATCTGGCTTTTGTTCTATGGCCTTAATCCTGGTTCCCAGGTTTTGGAGATCTGCTTGTATAGTGGATGTAATTTGAGATGCAGTTTGGGCTAGGCCCCCGGAGAGCATTTTAGAGAAATTATTCATCATAATTTGAAAGTCTGTCTGGTGTGCTGGAGAGTGTGTGCCCATTAGCTTTGACATTGCTGGACTAGCTGCAGGGTCCCTCAATGGGGTGGCTATCAGTTCATCCAGTGTTTTTTCAAGGACTGTGGATGCGGGTGATAGTAGCTGGGGGAGAAGAGTACTCTCTGTGTTAGGCCCAGGAGGAGGAGAGGGTTGTAGGCCTCCATCTGTACCTGCCTCCCTGTTCTCTCCCCTTTCATCCTCCTCGTGCTGTGCTCCAGGCACCATCTTGACAGCTTCTGGGGCCGAGATAATGAATCTCAGATTCCTCCTAAAAGACCTTGAGTATCTGGACACTGTCCCCAGCAACTCCACTTCTGTTTGAGCCCCAGAGGAGAGACCGGGAGTCAGGCTGTCTGCAGCGACGGGGCCGAGTAGGCCCGCGCAGGGCAGATCTCTCCTGGGCATTCCCGATCACTCCTGGGTGTTTGGGCATGATCCCAGACAGTTCCAGTGCTGATTTAGCCCAGGGGGATCTGGGGATCAGCTGCTAGCTGCGGTGGGGCTTGGAAGGCCAGAGCAGGATGGAGCTCCGAGCTTAGGTGTCCATTTCAGGTGCTCCATGCATGCGCACTGTAAGGAGTATTTTTTATATCCTCCTAGATCATATTTTTGAAAACCTCTATGTACTGATATGATGTTGTTTGGGATTAAAAACTGACCTATTCCTCACTCAATTCTTCTCTTTCACACAGTTCCCTCAACTCTTCACCACTTGTGCTCACAAGTAAAAAGGGGTCATACATTTCTAGTGAGTGTGCATTTGTTTTGTGAGTACAAGTGGTAAAGAGTTGGGGGAACTGTGAGAGAGAAGAATTGATCACAAAAGACACTTGGATCACACCATGGTGAAGGGAATTGAACAATATTGGACTTATTTTTTGTTCTGAAATCTTTTATTGGATCATATATTATTTTACTCACTTTGGATTGATCATTTGTGCTGTATATTTGAGTGCGCAAATGCCGTACCTTCACATGTTAATCTATTGTTAACAGTGGATTTTTCTCTTAAAGGTGCAGCTGCATTTGTACGGATTTAACTTATTATTTGAGATTTGGGGAAGAACCACAATATTATAGCACACATAAGCAAAAGTTACAAAATTCCTGTTAAATTCTACCTAAAGCCTTTTTCACATAGGGCATACTAAAGTGTACGTCTGTGTGAGGGCCTTGTTAGGTGCACAGGGATGCACACGTGTTTCATGCATCCCCATGCAGACATTCCCATTCATGTCAATTAGACACAGTTGCTGCTCCAAATCTGACATCCGTATGGGTGTGGGTGCATGGTCCTGAATGCAGACAGTGTGAGTTTTGGGACATGCACCCACATGCATGTCAAATTGAGAGTATCTTACTGTCTATGTTCGGGTGGCAGCTGCATCCCAATTTACATCAATGGAATTGCCTGTATTAAAAACACCTGTGCATCCCTGTACGGGTAAACACACACAATACAAGTGAAGTGGCGGCATGTTCAAGGACAGAGGTGGAGCGGCAGTAGATCCTTCATGTGTGCAATATATGGGCAAACAATGAGCCCCACTCCCTCTCAGGGCTCATATGCACCACACATTACATACATGAATGATACGCCACTGATCTTTATATGCTTTGCTAGTGATGGGCCGAACACCCCCTGGTTCGGTTTCCACCAGAAGACCCGAGCTGTGAACCCTATTAAAGTCTATGTGACCTGAACTTGAAAAGTCAAAAGTCTGCATTTTGAAGGCTTATATGCAAGTTATTGGCCAAAAAGGGTATGGGGGCCTGGGTACTGCCCTGGGAGACATGTATCAATGCAAAACTAAAATTATAATTTACAAAAGATAATTTTTAAAGCAGCAGTGATTTTAATGATGCTTAAAGTGAAACAATAAAAATGAAAACCTCCTTTAAATATAGTGCCTGGGAGTCCCTTTAGTTTACCTGTAAAGTGGGGCATCAGTGCTTAGAATGCACTGTGAGGGCCCTACAAATTTGGGTGTTCACGGAATGGGCGATGTTCGGGTCGCACTTATGCTCGGTCCAAACTGCTCGCCCAACACTATTTATTGCGACCCTTGATTATTCAAACAGATTACAGCACACACATTCAAGAATGACATTTATCCTGCAATGCTAGTTAAAAACACCTGAACACATTCAAAAAAATAGGGGGGTTTGGTGACACTATATGGTCATATAGTGCTAAGCCCACTTACTCCGACAAAGTACCCCTTGATTATTCAAGTCACCAATAGAATAATTTTTTTCTCCCATGGGGAGAAATATTTGTTCTCTACTGAATAAAAAGATTAAAATATAGGTAGCAACATTAGGCCCAAATGTACTATATAAAAAGACCAGAGACTTGGTCTTTACCACAAGAATGAAAGTACAGCAAGGATACAGCGGTGTAAAAGTATCCAGCCGAAGGACTGTTTTAATTGGGTAGATCAGGCCTGCCTAACTCTTTTGTATTGTGTGCCCTATTTTATTGTATTGTGTGCCTAACTTTTATTTTATCTATGGGAATAGGGGAATGGCTGCTGGAAACCTATAGTGCTCATTATAGGCCACCTGACCTAAATTCAAAGATCAGTAAGTGCATTACTGGTAGTTGGTTGTTATAGGGGCAAACAGTTGCATTTGTTTGGCATTTTACTGAACTAAGAATGAGGTGGGTTTGCCCTAAATCCATAATCAGTCTGAACCCCATCTTTAGTTAACCCCTCAGCACTCACTACCCATTGTTTGTGCTTGAATCTCTATGCACCTATTCTTCTGTTTACTTCTTCTGCTTATGTGCATTAATCTCTTAACTGCCAATACTCAGTGCATACTGACTGCCCCTCAACAGCCAGTCTCCAGCACATGTTTAATAATTCCTCACATTTTGTTCAATGCACCAGAACAAGCATCACTATCATCTCCTTTGTTTGGTCTGGTGAGAATCTCAGCTCCATTGCCCTATCTCCCATGCACCCAGCACTGCCACAAGTGTTCCTGCACACAGTCATAACCTGCTTACATTTTGGTGTCTCCCTTTATCCTCAGTTGTACCCAGTTAAACTTCTACACTCCTCCTGTATCAGTATCCTCCCAACCACCTTCACAGTCTACAGTGCTGCTGACACAATTCCCACTACCTCCACTGTCCCTGAATAACCTGCTTCAAGTTTAGTGAGCTTCTTTCCTGGACATTGATTTTGACCTCTATTTTTCTCTGGAAAATGCCCTGTGCGAGCAGCTTAGCTCCCATGCTACTGCTTTATTATTATTCAATTTTGGAATTCAGTGGCAAATGCATTATGGTACACATTTCTTCACACTTTACAATTATCTATATAGCTTTGCATCTTCTTTTTTTGTGATTGTGTTGCAAATTTGGATAATTGGTAACCCCTATTCTCCTGTCCTCTTGTATTTATTATCCACTGTCATTCCTTTCATAATTCTCTCCTGCACATACAGCCCCCCCCCCCCCCTCCACCTCCTTTAGATCCTCCAAACAGCTCTGTTGCACATACTGCCCATTGTCATACCCTCTACCTTCCTCATTTGTACATATTGCCCCTTTGGCAAACTTTCCACATTCCTCTCCCGCACATATCTGCCTTGTGATATCCTCTGCACTTTTCTCTTGCAAATAATGTGTATCACCTCCTGCACTCCTCTCCTTCCTATACTTTCACTTACTGTCTGTTGTCATACACTCCTCACTCTCCTTTTTCTGCCCATAGTTATACCCCCATTTCTGTCTTGGACATACTGCCTAATCTCATACTCTCTGCACTCACCTCCTGCAAATACTGCCAAATGGCATACCCTCCTCACTGTTCTACTGCATATACTGCCTGCTAATACACTTCTGTCTGTTATATTCCAAACCATTCTAATTCTGGAACAGGCACACTTTTGCTAGTATTTATAATACATATATGTGATTGTTGATCCAGGACATATTATGAGTCTAATAATAAAAATATGCTTTGCTAATGTCTCCAAATTTGCACACAAGTCACTAATAGTAGTCGTACTGTTTGTAATATGTGTGAGATGTCAGTTTCTATTTTCTTTCCTTTTGGAAAGTCAATGTAACATTGTCTAGCATTTGATTTTAATGCCCCGTACACACGGTCGGATTTTCCGACGGAAAATGTGCGATCGGAGCGTGTTGTCGGACATTCCGACAGTGTGTGACCTCCATCGGACATTTTCCATTGGATTTTCCGACACACAAAGTTTGAGAGCAGGCTATAAAATTTTCCAACAACAAAATCCGATTACGTCAATTCCGACCGTGTGTGGCCAGTTCCGACGCACAAAGTGCCATGCATGCTCTTAAGAAATTCTGAGACGGAACAGCTCGGTCTGGTAAAATTAGCATTCGCAATAGATACAGCACTTTCATCACGCTGCAATGAAAAAAAATGTTTAATACAGCACACTCTCTTCTTCTTTATAATGTGAGAAGAATGAAGTTGTTTTGCTGCTCATATTCACACAGACTTCTCACAAACTTCTTTATTTATTATTTACCGTGATTAACTCAATATATTTTGATTTGTCACATCTGACAAAATTTCTTTTTTGGAAAAGAAAACATCCAGGGGGAGGAGCTGACGCCCAAGATGGCTCATAGGGAGATCGAGAGGCAGACATGCTGCAGACGCTGCAGACGCTATAGAGAAGGAGGTCCAGACCGGCTGATACATATGCCTAACTATTTGACTGCATGCCGAAGACTACCTCTAACAAGAGACTGAGCCATTCTAAGAAGTGCGGCCACAACCGGAGTAGTGTTGTGAAGTGGCTTGAATAGTTCCGGGAGATCAAGGAAAGAACGGTACCTGTCGGGTGCTGGGAGTGAGATCGAGGACGGAGCCAGGAGTCGGCGCAGAGCCGTGCGGGAGTCTCTGCCTGTCTGCATACACAGGCGGTGGGGGCGGCTCGCCGGGAGGACGCGCACTCCGGCGGAGGATCTCAGGACACAGACAACAGGGCTCAGGATAACCAAGTGATCTCAGTCTACATGGTCTACATTTTCTACATAAAGGAAACTCCAGCTGCAGCTACAGGGGCATCACGGCATATCAATCAAAGAAAGAAAAACAAAGATCTCTACACCAGGTATGACTATGAAGATATGTAAAGGAGCAGTGGAATGTATAAAGACTGTATAAGGACTGCATGAGGCTGCGTAAGACTGTATAAATAGCTATAGTCTTTTAACTCTCCTGAAAGAGTGGTACTGAGAAGATTTAAGGGTTCTGTGCAGGCACGGCTGGGGCATAGAGCCTATTAGAATCAAATCATGCAATACAGGTGTAGAGACAATATACACTATACCAACAGTTTCTATGGGTTTTCCCAGCATCAACCAAGGATTTGACTATAAAATGTAAATTAAGATGTAAAGTGTTTTTTTGCAATACCTTGATAAACATTGTGCTCATTTAAAAGGAAGAGAGGGAAGGGAAAGAAAGTCAGAGAGGAAGGAAGAAAGATATTAAGCAAGAGCCAAGATGGACAATAATTATAAAAACGCATAAAATATCCGTTCTATATGGTGAGGATTAAGAGACAGAAGCTTTAATTAAAAAATGGCACCCAAGAAAGGGAATAAAACACCTCAGCCTCAAAAGAGCAAGAAAGATAAAATGGAAAGCAAAAATAAAAACCCTACAGGGGCTCAACCTACACAAAAAACGGATATAAAGGAGATCTTTCAACAATTACAGTTGCAGTCGCCCCGAACAATTCAAGTTTTACATACATCACAGGAAATATCAAACATTGCGGAAATCTCAGCAACATCTAGATCGTCAGGGGAGGAGCAAATCGCTCATCCTAGAAATAGCTCACCAATAGACACAACGGGTTCTTTAAGCGAACAAAAAGAAGAGGATAAATGAAACTGGGACATGAGAACATACATTCAATCTCTCCCAACTAGAGCAGATATGGATCAATATGTGCATAGATTGGAAAAAACTTACAAAACAGAGATCCAAGAACTTAAGATATCCACAAAAGATGCACAAGAAAAAACTGCTAAATTAGATAATAGAGTTTCAAAAACAGAACAAGAACTAGTGAAGATAAAAGAAAAAATACAAAAACAAGGGAATCAAATAAATCAACTAATAAATAGTCTAGATGAGCAAGAAAATAGAAGTCGAAGATCCAATATAAGAATCAGAGGATTAAAGGAAGAGGTGAATACTAAGGATCTTATAACAACGCTATAGAAAATCTTTCAGGAAATAAGTCAGGATATGGATGTAAATGATCTGATAATAGACCGTGCACATAGAGTATCAGGAAGAAGGAGAGTATATCCTAGTAAACCAAGGGATGTCATTTGTAAGATGCACTATGCGCACATAAAAGACAGAATCATGCTAGCAGCAAGACAAAATCAAAATATCCAGCATGAGGGAGATCCAATTACTATTTTTCCAAGACCTATCGAAATATACATTGGATCAGAGGAGAGCACTAAAACCCCTGGTGGAACAACTTAAAAGCAACAATCTGCAGTATAGGTGGAAATTTCCATTTCAGTTGCAGGCTCAAAGAGAGGAAGTAACTGCAACATTTAATGATTTAGAAGATCTACCACAGTTTTTGGCAACTCTTAAACTATCAGAAGTCGAACTGCCGGATTGGCCCATTTCTTATATGAAATTGCCTAGAAGATTTTGAAGAGCAATATATTGGGGTGGGGGGGTGGGGGAGAAGGGGTGATATGTGATCATTAACTTATTAGTCAAATAAGCAGAAGCTATAAGAAAGTAAATAATTTAGGGGGGAGAGGGAGGAGGGGAGTATGTAGTATGGGGGGTTTCCCCCCACCTTTTGTTTTTTTTTTTTGCACAAATATGAAGGATATTTTTGTAGATTTGAACACTATTTTTGGTGAGATACTAGCACAATATAACTTATTATTATGTAACAAAGTAGCAAAGATTGATGGATTCATACTGAGAGGGCCGGGGGTGACTATGGAAATGGGAGTGATGGTGTGGGGGGAGGGGGGGGTTGTCGTGGTCTTTTTTTTCCCGATAATATAAAGATATAGCACTAATATGAAGGACATTTTGTGGGGATTTTAGTATTATTTTTGGTAAGATGCTAGCACAATGAAACACATGATTACGTAAGTAGTAGAGATCGATGATGGATTTTTCACTGTGAGGGTTGGGGGGGACTATATATGGGGGGGTCTCCCCCCCCCTTTTTTTTTTTTTCTTCTTCCACATCATAGATGTTAATGGGGTACTATATTGGAATATTCTGGTTGACACATAACACAAGTTATACAGAGGGTATTTATTAGACTGGTTTGACATGGGATATGTATGAGTGATTAAAGATGATTGAGTAGGAATGTAGGCACAAATGCACAAATATAGAAATTGTTGATCATAATGGGGATGCAGAGGGGAAGAGGAAAAAATGGGGAAAGAACATTTTTTTTTCTTCTTCCCCTCTTCATCTCCCCCTTCTTGCTGCGTCTCTGTATCCCCTTCCCGCAGTGACGGATAGAAATTTCCTTTATAGAGGGACGGGATGAAGAGGGGAATATAGACATACATGAGAAGTATAAGTTTTGAGATGAGAGACCTCCCCTGTGCCCCCCCCCCCACCTGTGTTCTCCTGTCTCCCTCTCTATTGGCTTAGGGCGAGGATAGGATAAATGGATAACGGGAGGGAGGAGGGAGTAGGTGATATAAAAGAATAGTAAATTAAAGTTCAAATGCAGCGTGCGCCATCGATAGAGTGGCCGATCTTGGACGCCGGTGTCCTGTGACCGCCCTATAGGGAACTTACTTTAGTTAGTAAGACAGACTTTATATAAGTCAATAGCTTTAGGGTAGTTTGGGTGTTGGGTGTAAGTGTGTGTCCCCCCCCCCCTATTATTTATTTTTTTATTTTTTTATTTTTTTCTTTCTGGGATACCCTCTCGGACTTTGAAATATGAAAATATGCTCTTATAATATTAGAGGTCTTAATTCAGCAACAAAAAGGTCTCAGGTTCTATACTCTCTCCATAAACAAAAAGTCGGGGTGATATTCTTCCAGGAGATGCATTTCCGCACGAACCATATCCCTAACCTACAAAATAGATGTTATACTACATGGTATCATGATTCCTTTGGGTATTCAAAATCAAAAGGCGTCTCTATCGCAATACATAAGACAATACCACATCAAGTGTTGGAAGAATGGCGTAATAGAGATGGAAGAGCGATATTGCTCAGAGTTATGATACTTGGTAAGAAATATACCTTTATCGACATGTATCTACCTAATCAGGGTCAGCATAAAGTAGGAACACAAATGTTAAAAATGCTTATGGAAAAGGCAGAGGGGACAATAATAATTGGGGGGGACTTCAACTTTGTCCTGGATAAAAAGGAGGATACTACAGCACCTTCACTAGTACAGGTGGGTAGGGAGAAAATTTTTTTTTTAGATACGATGGCAAAATATCAGTTGTTTGATATTTGGAGGGTATTACACCCAACCGAAAAAAAGTTTACGTTTCACTCAAAAGTTCATGGGACACATCACAGATTGGATTTTTTTTTGATAAATCAGATGGGGATAGAAGTAACCTTATCTACCAAGATAGGTAGTTCGTTATGGTAAGATCACGCACCAGTATTCTTGGTACTGGACATATTTAGGAGTAAAAATAGTAGGGGAAACTGGAAACTTAATGATAATCTGCTTTATGATGAAAAATGTGTGACAGAGATTAGAAAGGTAATAATTTTTCATATATGACCATATAAAGGACACTACATCTTTGCCGAACCAGTGGGAAGCATTAAAATGTGTAATTCGAGGGTTTTTTATAAAGCATGGGGCCAGACTGAAGAAAATAAAAGGTAATAGAATGACTCAACTATTAAAATAAATACCCAAAATAGAAGCCCAACATAAACAAAATCCAACACGGGAAAAATTAATTGAATTAATGGACATGAAAACAGAATTAAAAACACTGATGAACGAGCAAACTTTACGAATAAGAGATAGTAACCGCTCTTTATATTAACAGCAGGGTAATAAACCAGGTAAACTTCTCGCAAGAGCTCTGCGCCATCGGGACAATGTAGTGCGCATTGTTAAAATCAAGTCAGAAAAAGGAGATATGAGATACGATCCAAAATAAATACTAAAAGAGTTTCAGATTTTTTATACGAAACTATATAATATACCTAACGATGGCATAAACAGTGACCCAGAGGGATTCCAACAAAGTGTTTATCAATACTTTAGAGAAACTGCACTCCCTGTACTAGCAACGATAGAAAAGTTACAACTAGATCAGGATTTTTTGGAAACAGAGATACAAAAAGCAATCGATGCATTAGTACCCGGTAAAAGCCCAGGCCCGGACGGTTTTACCCCAAGATTCTATAAAACATTTAAAGAAGAACTTACCCCTATTATGAAGAGGACTTTTAATACAGTATCTACATCAGTGCCTTTTATCCCACAAAGTATGCAGGCTTATATTTCATTCATACCCAAACCAGAGAAGGATCATACATTATGTGGAAATTATAGACCAATCTCACTAACAAATATTGATTTAAGGAAAAACTATGCACTATAAGTGCATCAAGGTCGCCCTTAAAGGATTTTTTGTACCGGCCAAGAATAAATGTATGATCTCATAAATTATTTTGTATAAAAGTGCACTACAGTGCCATCTTTATTAAACATGTAGAAAATATCTGTATATAAAAAGTAACAATAGAAAGTACAAATATGCAGGGTGCAAATACAAACACTATATATACATCCAATTGCATACAGAAGATGTGACACCCCTGTGCCTACAGCCCGCAGCCTATAAGTGGAAGGTCAAGCAGATGAAGTATACAGCACGTAACCCGACATGTTTCGGAAATAGGTATGTATTACTCCTTCATCAAGGGATTTAAAATTGGGTGCTCAAATCTCTATCTGTAATGTAAATTTCAAAAGTAGAAAAATAGTAAAAAAAAAAATATATATATATATATATATCGTCATAAATTATATGCGACTGCAATTTTGCAATATATGCGATTTTATACAAAAGAGTTTCCAGGCAGTCTAAGAAAACTAGTCATACTTACATCAATCTGATTCATAAAAACAAACAGGAAATAACAAAACGGGAGTTGAACAGCAGAGGTAGGAGCAGGCTGGCTTAGATAATCCACGGAGCATAAGATGGGCGGCCAGGGATGCAATGCACGGTGCTGCAACACATTCACAAGGGACGCCCGATAGAGATCTGTGTGTTTGAAGTGTGATATCATGAGTATACAGGGCATACAATTAAGCCCATGTTTGGCTGGAAGATATGACAGTCATTCAGCCATAGTAGAAAAACATTTGGGGTAAAGTTTTTTAAGGTTTTTTAATGTTCAAATGTATATGACAATATAGAGTATCTTAAATTACCTTGTAGTTGTTCATGAATCTCCTGAGACGCAGACCTCCGGGCAGCAGTTCAAAACTGACAGGTGCCCAAGGAGTGTCTGCGTCTCATAAAGGACAACTGATTGGGCATTAGCCAATCAGTGTCCACTCCACGAGATCAGCTGCATAGCTAGCAGCTGTGTGTGGAGATCAAGGCATCCCCGTGATGCTGAGGCGCGCGGCGTAGCCACGCCCCTAGGGGCGTGATGACGTCACGCGTCTCAACGTCACCGGCGGGTATACGGCCTCGATGCGAGCCAGGAGGCCAACATGGGAACACGTCAAAGAGCTCCTCCACATGCAAAAGGCCCAGGGGACATGCAAGCATGTGTGGAGCTTACCCGCCAGGTGTCTGTGTGCGCGCGCGCGCTCCGCATCCGGGAACATGCGCCATCTTGTGGATGAAATGGAAAGTGGACAAAACCAGCCTGCTGTACATAAATGAATGGAACAAAAAAAGGGGGAAAGAACATAATATACAATTGACCTCTGATTACATGCAAAAAATATTTGGATCGCAATCAATTTTAAACAAATAATAAGAAAAACAGAACAAAAGACTAGGATAGCAGTCAATTTAAAGCAAATGATGGTAGGAAGTACAGAAGACTTGGATGCATATGATATACAGACACATGATAGTATAGCAATAATTTTTGGTCAGGACTAGGGATGAGCCGAACACCCCCCTGTTCGGTTCGCACCAGAACATGCGAACAGGAAAAAAGTTTGTTCAAACACGCGAACACCGTTAAAGTCTATGGGACACAAACATGAATAATCAAAAGTGCTAATTTTAAAGGCTAATATGCAAGTTATTGTCATAAAAAGTGTTTGGGGACCTGGGTCCTGCCCCAGGGGACATGGATCAATGCAAAAAAAGTTTTAAAAACGGCAGTTTTTTCAGGAGCAGTGATTTTAATAATGCTTAAAGTCAAACAATAAAAGTGTAATATCCCTTTAAATTTCGTACCTGGGGGGTGTCTATAGTATGCCTGTAAAGGGGCGCATGTTTCCTGTGTTTAGAACAGTCTGACAGCAAAATGACATTTTGAAGAAAAAAAAACCCATTTAAAACTACCCGCGGCTATTGCATTGCCGACAATACACATAGAAGTTCATTGATAAAAACGGCATGGGAATTCCCCAAAGGGGAACCCCGAACCAAAATTAAAAAAAAAAAAATGACGTGGGAGTCCCCCTAAATTCCATACCAGGCCCTTCAGGTCTGGTATGGATATTAAGGGGAACCCCGGCCAAAATTTTTAGAAAAAATGACGTGGGGTTCCCCCTAAATTCCATACCAGACCCTTCAGGTCTGGTATGGATTTTAAGGGGAACCCCGCGCCAAAAAAAAAAAAACGGCGTGGGTCCCCCCAAAAATCCATACCAGACCCTTATCCGAGCACGCAACCTGGCAGGCCGCAGGAAAAGAGGGGGGATGAGAGTGCACCCCCCCTCCTGAACCGTACCAGGCCACATGCCCTCAACATTGGCCCCCCCTGTGTGAAATGGTAAGGGGGTACAAGTACCCCTACCATTTCACTAAAAAACTGTCAAAAATGTCAAAAATAACAAGAGACAGTTTGACAATTCCTTTATTTAAATGCTTCTTCTTTCTTCTATCTTCCTTCATCTTCTGGTTCTTCTGGCTCTTCTGGTTCTTCCTCCGGCGTTCTCGTCTAGCATCTCCTCCGCGGCGTCTTCTATCTTCTTCTCCTCGGGCCGCTCCGCACCCATGGCATGGGGGGAGGCTCCCGCTCTTCTCTTCTTCTTTTCTTCTCTTCTTCATTTTCTTCTCCGGGCTGCTCCGCACCCATGCTGGCATGGAGGGAGGCTCCCGCTGTGTGACGGTGTCTCCTCATCTGACAGTTCTTAAATAACGGGGGGCGAACGGGGGGTAACGTCACGGGGAATGCCACAGGGAAGTCCCGTCATGTCCCGTGCGTCAGAGGGGGCGGGTCACCGGGTGGCCCCGCCCCCCGTTATTTAAGAACCGTCAGACGAGGAGACGCCATCACACAGCGGGAGCCTCCCTCCATGCCAGCATGGGCGCGGAGCGGCCTGGAGAAGAAAAAGAAGGAGAGAAGAAGAGAAAAAGAGAAGAAGGAAGAAGAGAAGATGAAGAAGAAGATGAAGAGAAGAGCGGGAGCCTCCCCCCATGCCATGGGTGCGGAGCGGCCCGAGGAGAAGAAGATAGAAGACGCCACGGAGGAGATGCTGGATGAGAACGCCGGAGGAAGAACCAGAAGAACCAGAAGATGAAGGAAGATAGAAGAAAGAAGAAGCATTTAAATAAAGGAATTGTCAAAAACTGTCTCTTGTCATTTTTAACATTTTTGACAGTTTTTTAGTGAAATGGTAGGGGTAAGTACCCCCTTACCATTTCACACAGGGGGGGCCGGGATCTGGGGGTCCCCTTGTTAAAGGGGGCTTCCAGATTCCGATAAGCCCCCCGCCCACAGACCCCCACAACCACCGGCTAGGGTTGTGGGGATGAGGCCCTTGTCCTCATCAACATGGGACAAGGTGTTTTGGGGGGCTACCCCAAAGCACCCTCCCAATGTTGAGGGCATGTGGCCTGGTATGGTTCAGGAGGGGGGGGCGCACTCTCGTCCCCCCCTCTTTTCCTGCGGCCAGCCAGGTAACGTGCTCGGATAAGGGTCTGGTATGGATTTTTGGGGGGACCCCACGCCGTTTTTTTTTTTTGGCGCGGGGGGTTTCCCCTTAAAATCCATACCAGACCTGAAGGGTCTGGTATGGAATTTAGGGGGAACCCCACGTCATTTTTTTTTTCTGGCCGGGGTTCCCCTTAATATCCATACCAGACCTGAAGGGCCTGGTATGGAATTTAGGGGGACTCCCACGTCATTTTTTTTTTTTATTTTGGTTCGGGGTTCCCCTTTGGGGAATTCCCATGCCGTTTTTATCAATGAACTTCTATGTGTATTGTCGGCAATGCAATAGCCGCGGGTAGTTTTAAATGGGTTTTTTTTTCTTCAAAGTGTCATTTTGCTGTCAGACTGTTCTAAACACAGGAAACATGCGCCCCTTTACAGGCATACTATAGACACCCCCCAGGTACGAAATTTAAAGGGATATTACACTTTTATTGTTTGACTTTAAGCATTATTAAAATCACTGCTCCTGAAAAAACAGCCGTTTTTAAAACTTTTTTTGCATTGATCCATGTCCCCTGGGGCAGGACCCAGGTCCCCAAACACTTTTTATGACAATAACTTGCATATAAGCCTTTAAAATTAGCACTTTTGATTTCTCCCATAGACTTTTAAAGGGTGTTCCGCGGCATTCGAATTTGCCGCGAACACTCCAAATTGTTCGCTGTTTGGCAAACTTGCGAACAGCCAATGTTCGAGTTGAACATGAGTTCGACTCGAACTGGAAGCTCATCCCTAGTCAGGACCAGTCTAGATGTGTGTGGACATGGTAGCCCATATCCGTTCCTGTATCTATCTTAAGATGTCTGCTATAAGTATACATGTGTTAATAAATAACGTATGATGAAAGAAGGAAAGAAAGACAAAAATAATTAAAAATAAATAAAATTAAATTAGAAGACAAGAACAGACAGCGAGCCATATTTGGAGGTCCCTACAGATCCAATTCACAAACCCCTGATGAAAAACCGGGAAGGAAGGGTTTGAAGTTAAAAGCCCTATTGAGACCAGGTGGATGGTTTGCCCATAGATTGTGTATCCATCTCAGTTCGCACTGGAGAAGGCGCTTATTAAAATCACCTCCTCTCGGATGGAAGTGGATGCGATCATGGGCTAAAAAGTATATTTTGGGAATCGATAAAGGATGAGCCATTGCCAAGTGACGACCAATCGGCAATTCTGGATCACGTTTGTGTATGGTGCCAAGATGTTGGTAGATGCGTTTCCAAAACTCATTTATGGTCTTGCCAACATAGTAGCACCCGCATTTGCAGGTTAACAAGTATACTATAGCAGAGGTTTTGCAGTTGACATAATGCCTGGGAGAGAACAGCTGGCCATTGGGCAGAATGATATTTTTTCGTCTGTCCATATACTGGCAATAGTGGCACCCCCCCACACATATAGGTCCCCAATGTTTTACACGGATCGCCTCTATAGGCTTTGTACTCACTGTTGACTACTTTGTCTCTTATGGATGGCGGTCTCCTGTAGGTAACTGCTGGAACACTAGGAACAAAGGGGGCCAAAGTTTGGTCCATTGTTAATAAGTGCCAGTATTTGTTCAAAATGCGTTTTACCTGCTTGTGTTGTGATGAGTATGTTGTGATAATTCTAGTTGTTTCATCTTTGCTGGGTTGTTTTTGTGCATCAAGTAAGTCACGACGAGGTTGATTAAGGGCTCGTTTGTACGCTTTTTTTAAACAGGTGTTTGAATATCCTCTTTCGAGGAGTCTCTTTTTTAGAATATTGGCTTCGATTTGAATCCAGCATCATCGGAACAGTTACGGCGTGCTCTTAAATACTGGCTATATGGTATAGAAGCCAGGAGGGGCCTAGGGTGGAAACTACTTGCATGAAGCAAGGAATTGCCTGCTGTGGGCTTACGGTATAGTTCACTGGAAAGATTGCCATTTGATGATCTTTTAATCAACACGTCTAAAAATGTAATTTCATTCAGGACTATGGGTCATCGTGAATTTTAAATTAAAGTCGTTCTTATTAATGCAGTCAAGAAATTGGTGTAGTAGTTTGGTTGGCCCATCCCAAATGAGGAATATATCATCTATGTATCGTCGCCATGTTATAACATGGCGCATATACATAGATAGTGACTCTGGAATGAGCAGTAAATGTTCCCACTCCCCCAGGTACAGATTGGCGTACGATGGGGCACAACATGTCCCCATCGCCACGCCCTGTACCTGGAGGTAGTGGGAACCATCAAAGCAAAAAAAGTTGTGATGAAGTATAAATTCAAGAGAAGTCATAATGAATTCAGTGTATTTGGGTTCAGAGTCACTGTATTGTTGCAAAATGTGTCGTATAGCCGCTAGGCCTTTGGCATGGGGGATAGTGCAATAAAGGGATTCCACATCGATGGCTACCAATTGGGTGCCGTCCTCTATGTGTATGTCCTGAATAATCTGTAAAAAATGGATGGTATCACGTACATACGATGATAGGCAGGTAACTAGGGGCTTTAGGTGGTTATCAACTACGCGGCTGAGATTCTCTGTTAGGCTTCCACAGCCTGAAATGATGGGTCTGCCTGGTGGTTTTTTCTTTTGTTTATGCAGCTTCGGTAGCGCATAAAAAGTTGCCTCTCTAGGGTGACTGATCCTAATGGACTCCCAAAGTTGTTTTGATATTGCAATATGGTGAAATGCAGTGTCAACAAGTGTATACAAATCTTGAGTAAATTTGTCCAGTAGTGATTTGGACACAGGACGATACCATTCGATTTAAGATTGTACTCTAAAATAATTGATAATGTCAAAAATTAGGTATATAGAAAATCCGCCCCCTCCTACACCCAAAAACGCTGCACTGATGGAAAATGAAGCTTGAACTAAGCTGCTGCTTAAATAATAACAACCATAAATGCAAAAAAATTGATTCACCACAATCTCGCCCCAAGTGAACTCAAAATAGCACAAACCCTAATCATACAGTGAAACAAAGTAAAAAAAAAAGAGTGATAAAATGAACAATCCACCAGTGATGTAATCATATAATCATTCCTTCCTACTACTGTGCATCAAATAATATGATCAAAATTCACAAATATAGTGCGCAAAACCAATTACGTGAATAACATATCTGTGCACAAAAATATATAAAATTAAAAATATATATATATGTAAACCAGTGAAAATAAGTCCACAAATGTGTAAAAGAGTCCAAAAAATGTTGTTCCGTGACGTGATACAGTGTAGATCTCCACTTTAAATAAGTCTTCCACCGCACCTCTGTGACTGTGAATCTACTCCCCTTAGGTTAATAAACTCACCAGCTCCTTTCGCCCACACTCTTGTGTTAGGGCCACCAAGCTTTATCCCACACAGAAAGGGGGAATATATGATCTCCAATAAAAACTAAAAAAGAGAGCAGATGTGGGACTTTGAGTGAGGCACACGGGAGCAAAAGTCAAACTAGAATAAAGTTTCAATTTTTTAATATAGAGTAATACATAAATTCATAAGTTTACATTTATAGGCACATAGCTCAATAAATAATTTGTATTCAATCATAAAATACATTCCAACAAGGACTTCTATGTAAACATATGAGGATATGAATAAAAAATACATAACAATAGATATGTGGCACGCAGTGTCACTAAAAAAAGTGGCAAAGATAAAATGCAATAACAATGGAACGTCCATACATAGCTAATAATGGTGTATTAAATAACGGTAGTTGTAAGCTCTACGCCGTTTCGGGACCTTATAGCCACTCATCAGGAGCATAACCGTATTATTCACCTATAAATAGGGGAAATTAGCAATATTTAGAGTAGTTTAAAGGACGAGTGGGCAAATGTAAAACATAAAATTCCACATTCTTCCACAAACGGGGTGACCTCAGTGAAAGGAGGAAAAGAAAGACCTGAAAAGCAAAAACACAAAGTGAATAGGTAAGAATAGTGTGAAAAAATGAAAGGAGAATATGAAGCAGTGAAAATAGGTTGGAATAAAACGAGTGAAAAAAGAGAGAGAAGGAGAAAAATGAGAAAATATAAAAGAAAAAAGTTTTGAGAAAGAAAGAATAGAATATGAGAGAAATGACCAAGATAGTACAGAAAAAGACCAGGGAAGGGGGATGGTAGAACAAAAGAGAAAAACTAAGTGAAAGAAAAAGGGGGTGAAGAAAGACCATAGCTGTGAGGAAAAAGACCTGAAAAACAAAAACATGAAGTGAATAGGTGAGAATAGTGTGAAAAAAATGGGAAAAAGAGTATAAAGCAGTGAGAATGGGTTGGAGTAAATAGAGTGAAAGGAGGAGAAAGAGAAAATTGAAAAAGTAAAAGAAGTTTTGAAAAGGAAAAAATGGAATATGAGAGAAACGACCAAGATAGTCCAGAAAGAGACCAGGGAAGATGGATGGTAGAACAAAAGAGGGAAAGTGAGTGAAAGAAAAGGGGGTGAAAAAAGACCATACCTGTGATGGAGGAAGTAGGGGCATGATTGCCAAAAGTGTGTGGCTGCTTGATGGTGTACGGATAAGGCCTGAATTGGGAGACGCCTCACTGGGAGAAGCCAAAGCGGGGAGTGCCGCCGCAGAGCACACCCCCAACGTCATGCAACCAGCAAACCAAAGGGGACTGGGAGGCGCCGCAGATCCGTCAGCCAGGCAACCGAGCTGGCCGACCGCGAGCGCCAAACCAACCCCACCAAGCGCTGGAGATGGGAAACACGCTGCCGCTATGGGGCCTCATAAAGACGCTGAACAGCTGGCGCGGAAGGCATGGCGTTGACGCGCAGTGGAGGAGGCCCCGCCCGCCCCACATCAGAACAAGGCGGAGGGGGGATCCCCAGTACGCGTCGCAGCTCCTGGGTGTGGCGGAAAGGGCAGGCCAAGACAGACAGCAGCCAAAACCAACAGTGCACGGACACAACTGCAAACATTGAATTTATCAAGGGGCAAAACACCTGAGATGACTTCCTAGTGATTGACTCCATATAGGGACAATCAAGGTGTGAAATAGGGAAATTCTGGATAGACATCAAAATTAAATTAAATAAAAAATCTGAAAATTAAATGATATGATGCTTGAAAGTGCGACCGTGTGCCTCCATCCCTAATTATTTGAATAAAAAGAGAGAAATCAACAGTATTGGGACTTTAAATGAGGATAGTGGGGCCGTTCATACCCCTCCTCCATCCCGGTTCAGTAATAAAAACTAAAAAAGAGAGCAGATGTGGGACTTTGAGTGAAGCACACGGGAGCAAAAGTCAAACTAGAATAAAGTTTCAATTTTTTAATATAGAGTAATACATAAATTCATAAGTTTACATTTATAGGCACATAGCTCAATAAATAATTTGTATTCAATCATAAAATACATTCCAACAAGGACTTCTATGTAAACATATGAGGATATGAATAAAAAATACATAACAATAGATATGTGGCACGCAGTGTCACTAAAAAAAGTGGCAAAGATAAAATGCAATAACAATGGAACGTCCATACATAGCTAATAATGGTGTATTAAATAACGGTAGTTGTAAGCTCTACGCCTTTTCGGGACCTTATAGCCACTCATCAGGAGCATAACCATATTATTCACCTATAAATAGGGGAAATTAGCAATATTTAGAGTAGTTTAAAGGACGAGTGGGCAAATGTAAAACATAAAATTCCACATTCTTCCACAAAGACCATGAACTTACAATTGCGTCCGTGCAAAGGCGGCGCAGCCCTGAATGCAGAGCCCACCCGCAATGCCAGGGTCTGAAGCTGAGGGAGCATGTCCAGGCAGCAGACCCAGCAACGAGAAACCCCCAGATTGGGTCAGAGTGTAACGGGGTGACCTCAGTGAAAGGAGGAAAAGAAAGACCTGAAAAGCAAAAACACAAAGTGAATAGGTAAGAATAGTGTGAAAAAATGAAAGGAGAATATGAAGCAGTGAAAATAGGTTGGAATAAAACGAGTGAAAAAAGAGAGAGAAGGAGAAAAATGAGAAAATATAAAAGAAAAAAGTTTTGAGAAAGAAAGAATAGAATATGAGAGAAATGACCAAGATAGTACAGAAAAAGACCAGGGAAGGGGGATGGTAAAACAAAAGAGAAAAACTAAGTGAAAGAAAAAGGGGGTGAAGAAAGACCATAGCTGTGAGGAAAAAGACCTGAAAAACAAAAACATGAAGTGAATAGGTGAGAATAGTGTGAAAAAAATGGGGAAAAGAGTATAAAGCAGTGAGAATGGGTTGGAGTAAATAGAGTGAAAGGAGGAGAAAGAGAAAATTGAAAAAGTAAAAGAAGTTTTGAAAAGGAAAAAATGGAATATGAGAGAAACGACCAAGATAGTCCAGAAAGAGACCAGGGAAGATGGATGGTAGAACAAAAGAGGGAAAGTGAGTGAAAGAAAAGGGGGTGAAAAAAGACCATACCTGTGATGGAGGAAGTAGGGGCATGATTGCCAAAAGTGTGTGGCTGCTTGATGGTGTACGGATAAGGCCTGAATTGGGAGACGCCTCACTGGGAGAAGCCAAAGCGGGGAGTGCCGCCGCAGAGCACACCCCCAACGTCATGCAACCAGCAAACCAAAGGGGACTGGGAGGCGCCGCAGATCCGCCAGCCAGGCAACCGAGCTGGCCGACCGCGAGCGCCAAACCAACCCCACCAAGCGCTGGAGATGGGAAACACGCTGCCGCTATGGGGCCTCATAAAGACGCTGAACAGCTGGCGCGGAAGGCATGACGTTGACGCGCAGTGGAGGAGGCCCCGCCCGCCCCACATCAGAACAAGGCGGAGGGGGGATCCCCAGTACGCGTCGCAGCTCCTGGGTGTGGCGGAAAGGGCAGGCCAAGACAGACAGCAGCCAAAACCAACAGTGCACGGACACAACTGCAAACATTGAATTTATCAAGGGGCAAAACACCTGAGATGACTTCCTAGTGATTGACTCCATATAGGGACAATCAAGGTGTGAAATAGGGAAATTCTGGATAGACATCAAAATTAAATTAAATAAAAAATCTGAAAATTAAATGATATGATGCTTGAAAGTGCGACCGTGTGCCTCCATCCCTAATTATTTGATTAAAAAGAGAGAAATCAACAGTATTGGGACTTTAAATGAGGATAGTGGGGCCGTTCATACCCCTCCTCCATCCCGGTTCAGTAATAAAAACTAAAAAAGAGAGCAGATGTGGGACTTTGAGTGAGGCACACGGGAGCAAAAGTCAAACTAGAATAAAGTTTCAATTTTTTAATATAGAGTAATACATAAATTCATAAGTTTACATTTATAGGCACATAGCTCAATAAATAATTTGTATTCAATCATAAAATACATTCCAACAAGGACTTCTATGTAAACATATGAGGATATGAATAAAAAATACATAACAATAGATATGTGGCACGCAGTGTCACTAAAAAAAGTGGCAAAGATAAAATGCAATAACAATGGAACGTCCATACATAGCTAATAATGGTGTATTAAATAACGGTAGTTGTAAGCTCTACGCCGTTTCGGGACCTTATAGCCACTCATCAGGAGCATAACCGTATTATTCACCTATAAATAGGGGAAATTAGCAATATTTAGAGTAGTTTAAAGGACGAGTGGGCAAATGTAAAACATAAAATTCCACATTCTTCCACAAAGACCATGAACTTACAATTGCGTCCGTGCAAAGGCGGCGCAGCCCTGAATGCAGAGCCCACCCGCAATGCCAGGGTCCGAAGCTGAGGGAGCGTGTCCAGGCAGCAGACCCGGCAACGAGGAACCCCCAGATTGGGTCAGAGTGTAACGGGGTGACCTCAGTGAAAGGAGGAAAAGAAAGACCTGAAAAGCAAAAACACAAAGTGAATAGGTAAGAATAGTGTGAAAAAATGAAAGGAGAATATGAAGCAGTGAAAATAGGTTGGAATAAAACGAGTGAAAAAAGAGAGAGAAGGAGAAAAATGAGAAAATATAAAAGAAAAAAGTTTTGAGAAACAAAGAATAGAATATGAGAGAAATGACCAAGATAGTACAGAAAAAGACCATCTCCAATGGTTCACCTTTACATATCCAGAGTGTAATGCCAAAGAGCTCTCTGCAACGCGGTCCTCCCGAAGTGGTTGAGGCAGTCAGGATGTATCCTCTCCTGATGTAGCAGTCTCTTCACCTCCTCAATGTCCCCCTGAGCTGACGCCTTTGTCAGGAGGTCTCCAGCACTCGTCTCTTGAAGCAACATTGGGGGGTTTACAAATGAACACCTCCTCGTTTTATCGCCTCAGCCGCCCAGTGACCAGCTCCTGACAGTCCGCGAGCTCTCCGACCAACGTCCGCAGATGTCTCACAGCAACCAGACCGGTTCACATTGCTCTCCTGAGCCAGCCGCTGACGTCACGCCCCCACGTGGTACGAGTAGTTTTTTACTTTATTTCACTCTAAAATAATCGCCAATAGACTTGCCCCTATAATGCCTGCATACATACATCTAGATCAGATAGGTTTTGTAAGGGGTAGGGAAGCAAGAGATAACACCCTAAAAACACTCACATTAGTAGAATATGCACAGAGGGGTTCCATCCCATCCTGTCTATTGGCAATTGATGCTGAGAAAGCTTTTGACAGGGTGGGATGGATCTTCCTTAGAGAGACCTTAATACAATGGGGACTGGGCCCTATACTCATAGAAAAAATAATGGCCTTATATCAGAATCCAACGGCTAGGATAAGGGCAAATGGTGATCTTTCGGAGGTAGTCCCTATAACGAACGGAACCCGACAGGGCTGTCCACTATCCCCATTGTTATACATACTAGTGATGGAGCATTTATTAATTGTGGTTCGAGAAAATAAAGACATACAAGGAATCAAAGTGGGAGACATAGAGTACAAGATGTCAGTATATGCAGATGATATTTTGTTATATATCTCAAATCCCTTGATATCATTACCAAATCTGGTATCTGAATTTAAACGATTTGGGGTAGTAAGTAATTTCAAGGTAAACTATAATAAATCTGAAGCTCTAAATATTAACCTGCCAAATACTATGGTGGAACTCCTTAAAAATGATTTCTCTTTTAAATGGCAGGTGAACGCAATCAAATATTTAGGTACCTATATCCCTACCGACCTTGGTAAACTACAGGAATATAATTATGTCCCGATGGTGCAAAAAACTATGAGAACGTTACAACAATATGAAAAAGGAATGTTTTCCTGGATGGGTAGAATAAGTATAGTAAAAATGGACATATAACCCAAAATACTTTATATTCTACAAGCGATACCCATTTTTCCCTCAACAATTATCTTAAAAAAAGTGCATAGTTTAATAGGAAAGTTTATCTGTGGAGGCAAGACCACCAGAATTAATAGAACAGTGTTAAATAAAAATAAAAGAGATGGGGGCCTTGCCCTTCCAGATATAGATTTGTACCTTAGAGCAATATTGGTAACTAGAATAGTGGATTGGTTCCACAACAGAGACAATAAACAGTGGGTAAAACTTGAAGAAGAGATTATGGCCCTAAAGTTAAAATCACTACCTTGGATTAGAAGAGAGCAAAGACCGCCGGACGGCGAAATGCCCTCTCTAGTAGTATCAACACTAAAAGTATGGGATATTCTGATAAAGAGAGGGATAGGATCTACTACCCTGTTTCCCCGAAAATAAGACCTAGCGTGATTGTCGGTGATGGCTGCAATATAAGCCCTACCCTGTTTCCCCAAAAATAAGCCCTACTCTGAAAAGAAGACCTACAAGGACTTTAACTAGGGCTTATTTGGGGGGTAGGGCTTATATTGCAGCCATCACGGACAATCACGCTAGGTCTTATTTTCGGGGAAACAGGGTAGTAGAGGCCCTATGACCCCACTATTTAGTAATCCAGAATTTCCACTGGCACTTGAAAATTCTCCTGCAAGAACATAGACCCACCCATGTCCTATCTAAGATCTATAAATATTTGAATTCAGAGAATAAAGGACCGAAGCTACCCTACATAAAGAAATGGGAATTAGAGATAGGGATGGAAACCCCCAGGGAAATATGGAAAAAGGAAATCATAGCAACCCATAAACTTTCAATATCTGCTAAACATCAAGAAAGGAATTATAAAATCTTAGCCAGATGGTATAGGTGTCCCGTGGACCTACATAAAATGAACCCTGATAATGAGGATACATGTTGGAGGTGTCATGCAGCTCAGGGTACAATGTCACACATTTGGTACTATTGCTCAGAAATCCAACCATTGTGGCAAAGAATATTTGAGATATATAGAGATATGACCAGGACTGATTTATACCCTGGAATACAGGTGGCAGTATTATCTATGATCCCAGGATCGGTGAAAAAAATAAAAAAGGGAATATTGAAATATTTTTTGACAGCAGTTCGAACCATTATAGCAAGAAAATGGAAAAGCACATGTTTGCCTTCGGTAGTGGAGTGGGAATGTGAGATGGCGGAGATGCGTGCCCTGGAGGAAAGAATGGTCATAGAAGAGGGGTCCAAGGCACAAATACTAAATATATGGGCTAAATGGGGAGAGTTTAGAGCCTCTTCAAGGATTCTGAGGATGGCGTAGAGATTTTTTTTTTACTGATCATAGTAGGAGGGGAGGCCCCCCCCTTTTTGTTTTTTCCCTGTTGTTGTCGTTGTTATATGGTTTGTTGGTATGAATGGGTATGATTGAGTAGTAAGAGAGGGTGGGGGGTGGGATTAAATTATGGAATGTACATCCTTGAATTAATATTGTAGTTCAAAGGAAATAGAAAATTGAATAATGGTTTTGATAAAGAATTATAGAATTGCTTTATGTTATGGATGTGTATATGTATTATAAAGTGTTGTTAAAAACGTTTTGATAAATAAAGATTGTATAAAAGAAATTTCTTTTTTGTTGTTTTATTTATTTTTTGTTTTTAAAGGCTGTTTTTTTTTTGGGGGGGGGTTGTATTTTTTTTTTAAGGCTGATCTTTGTTTTATTTTATTTTTAGTTTTACTCCATAATATTTTTGTGTGTGTTTTGTGTGTCAAGTTACCACAACACCATTATTATCTTGTATTATTTAATCTCAAGAAGGTTGCTTGGTGTTGGTGTCCCTTGTTAATTTCACATTGTATTTTTGAAATGTACCTGAATCCTCATAAACAAACTGTCCTTTTTTAAGGAAAACACACATAGGCGAGTATAATTGAAACAAAAATTCCTTTATTAAGGGCTCAGAACCAAACAAAGAGGGAGGCAACGCTGGAGAAACATCAGAAATTGGCGAAGCCTTGGACCACCAGGGCAGACATCAAATCTTTTCATGCAAAATTGGGGGCCTGAGGAGTCCATATCTAAGGGAGTGCAGTCTGGTCCAGAAATCCCAGAGATTAGGAAAGCAGCAGATGACATCTATGTCCCCAGGCTGTGGTACTACAAGAGCCTGCATCTTTTGCCAGACCAGACTGGACCCAGGGTCATCACTCTCTGGTCTTCTTTCCACTTTCTTCCTTCCCGGCTGTGGCTCTGGTGTTGGAGATGTGGCAGGAGGAGGAGTAGGACCTGGAGGAGGAGGAGGAGTAGTAGGACCTGGAGGAAGAGGAGTAGTAGGACCTGGAGGAGGAGGAGGAGGACTATGTGTGAGGTTACAAATAAGGGTAGCACATGTTATTTGGCCCCTCAACCCCTTATTAAGAGCTTCCAAAATTAAGGACTCACACAGGAGTCATTGGCCCTCCTCCATCTGCAGCATTTTGCAGGCAGTTAGGCCAGCAAAGTCCTCCTCCACACTGGGGGGGGGGGTTCTCAGGGCATCTGTAGCCTTCCAAAAGAGGCCTATGGCAGCCTCCTCCAGGTTACTCCTCTTCCTGCCACTTTGTCTTTGAAGGTGGAGAGGAGGGACCTGGGTATCAGGCAGCCTGCGTCGCCTGGCCACTTCCTGGCTGAGACTTCCCTGTGTATGAAAAAGGGACATGGTTGTAGTTTTGGCATCATCAATCACAATCATAAATTAGTACTCCAAACTAACATCTAGTTAACATCATTGATTGGACAACCAGAAATATTTAGAAGAATGCTATACCTGGCTCAAGCCGGGCTCCTCCACATGTTGCTGCCTGGAAGGCCCAGGTTGGGCGTCAGAAGCCTCAGCTGGGGGGAAGGAAGCATGGAAGGAAGACTGGAGAGTGCTGGCCTGGGTTCAGTCTGACCTTCCAGAAAATGCAGCCTGTCATAGTACCACAGCCTGGAGCCATAAATGTCATCTGCAACTCCTGATTTCTGGCAATCCTGGACCTTCTTGTGCTCCCTTAGATAAGTGCTCCTCAGGCCACCAATTAGGATCTTCAAATAGGTGATGCCTGCCGTGGGGATCACCGTCTTCACAAATTCCAGCAATTGATCCAGCGCTGCCTTCCTCTTTGTTTGGTTCTTATATTCAGGGTGGTTTATCTGCCACAGACAGGGCAGCTCCCTGAACATATCAATGAAGATTGCCATAAAGTCCTTATCTTTCAAGATATCCATTTTCACTGCAAGACACAACACAAGACAAACCCTAATGTCAGCCTAAAGTCTTCTAAACTTGTGCAAATACAGGCCTCAATCTAGAAGCAGTATAGGCCCAATGTTAAATCTTACCTTCGTTATCACAATCGGTGCCTCCGTTACTCCTTCCTCCGCTCACAGATCGTACGTACTACGCACGCGTGTTACGCTTTATAGACACTGCGCATGCGTGAAACTCCGCCAGCCCCTGACGTTCTTTCTAGTCTATTCCCCACCCCTTCTCGTTCGGCACAGTGGGGAAGAGCACATGGCGGAGTCAGAGCAGGTGTCTGATATTTACACCAACGAGGAGGAGGAGGAGGAAAGCCCGGAGCCTGAAACGTCCCGATCCAGAAGGAGATGATTTAAGGCATCAAATATGTCCTTTGGGGAGATGTTGGAGATGGTCGACATACTGAAGAGGGCCGACTATGACGGGAAGTATGGACTTTACCCCAACCCCAATGTCAGAAAGGCCAAGATCATGGAGAAAGTGGTCAAAAGTCTGCACAGGAATTTCGGGGTACGTCGATAGAAAGATCAGCTCAGGAAGCGGTGATCGGACCTAAAATTAGGAGAGCACGAGCAGTGCAGAAAGATCCAGAGAATGCTGCAAAAAAGTAAGTAGTTGTGCTGTGTTCCTAGTCTTTTTGTGTTTATTACGTTTGTGCTGCTCCATGTGGTTTTCTTAACTGTTATCCAGTTTAAAATGTCAACTTTCATGTTCATGGGCACATTATTCGTTCGTATCAAACATTTTTCTTTCGGCCTATAAAACACCATTGTTTTGACCATATGCATTTGCCCACATTTTTTAGGGCCTACTTGTCTGAAAATAATTTGGTTGTGTAGATGGGTTTGTTACTAGAATGAAATGCAAACTAGATTCTGTGTAAGGAGAGGACACTTAGCAGCTGTTTACACATCTGGACACTGGAGCACTAGTGTGGGACACAAGAACACCCTTTTTATTAGGGGGCCCACACAGGTCCTCCAGTGTATACTATAGGGGTGTTTCCATCTGTGAAGCTTATACAAAACAGGTAAAGTATTGAAGCTTGACAAAGGACACTAAAAATTCTACATCTTGGAACTCTGCCAAAACAGACAATTGTACCCCACTTCCAAGCAATGTTTCATATTTATAGTTCTTCCCTCAAATATCTGTGTGCTAAGTATACCATTTTTTTTTTACATAGGGGAGAAAAGACTCGGAGGACACCCCTCATCCGAGGAGACCAGAGACCCCCCACCTCTGGAAGAAGTGGAAATGCACCCAAGACAAACAGAGCAGGAGGAGGAAGACGTGGTGGAAATTGGCACCACAACAGGTGAGTGTCTGCGACCACAGACTCAGGTAAGAGATGGATGCCGGCATATTATTAATACATGTTTTTTTTGGTTTCTATCTTTTTAGGTGATCGTGATGTTGTGGATCCAGATCCTTTCACCTCGGAAAGTGCACAGATCCTGATTGGGGAGATCATGGGGTGTAATAGGGACTTGGAAAACATCAAGAAAAACATCAATGATGTTCTTCAAAAAAATAAGAACATCATTGATGTTTTGGGGAGAGTTTAAAACCCCTCAAAATCCCTTTGTTTTATGGTGTGCTACAATTTTTTAACATTTTTTGTCAAATTTGAGAAAAGCCAAATTTTGAAGATGCACACAGTGTGTCAACATGTGCTATCTGCCATCACGGGAGATCAATGGACGCGTTTTGGGGGTGCAACCCCTTCCTCAATAATAAACTAGCTGAGAGGAAAGGGTTGCACCCCCAAAACACATCCCTTGATCCCCCGTGATGGCAGGTAGTACATTCGGCTATTTGTGTGCATCTTCAAAATTTGGCTTTTCCTGGGGTGACTTCACCCCATCTGAACGCAATATCAAAGACAGTTTCTAAATACTCATGTCTGATATTGCCTTCAAGTTCTACCAAATGTGAACTTTGTAAGTTCAAGATTTGTGTCTTTCTTGTTGGTTTTAAACATGCCTGTTTTATCTGAAATGGACATTTCTACTTTTTCTAATGTGACCACAAAAATAGTTATACAACAAACATGTTGGTTTGTTTTAAAAACCTTTTCTAAATGCACATGTGATTGTGCAGGTATTAAAAAGATTGTTAATCAAGAATGTGTGGATTATTGTCTCAACGCTACAACACTTTTGTGGTGCTCTAATTGGTGTTTTCTGTGACAATGGGTGTTATTTCCTAAGGGCAAATCCACTTTGCACTACAAGTGCAGTTTCAAGGGGTCCCCTGGCAGCGCTGGTGGCTCCTCCCCGCATCTAGTGTCCACGTCAGAGAAGCGCTCTCCTTGGTGGACACCCGCGCCTTTAGTAAATAACACCCAACAGTGCTTTGTAAGGTTACACAATCACGCCATTTTCAGGACTCACCACATTTCTGTCAGGGTCAGCTAAAACAAACACAAGCAGTAAATGTCACCAAAGATTTGCTTATTTTGTTTTTTTTTTATTTGAAGAAGGTTTTACACATTGTCTGGCATATTGATAGCCCCCCTACCCACAAAGAATTCAAGGTATCTTAGCCGGACATCACGGGCACTCAGGGGGGGCAAGCCAAGACGGCCACTTTCAAGTGCCGTCAGGGTTGGTTCATTTTGAATTCCGGCCTCAGGCCCAACTGAACCAGCATAGTTGGCAGAATGTTGCCGTAAAAAGTTGTGTAGAACACAGCATGCCAGGATAATGTGATTCAGTTTGTACTCCGCCATATGTATGGGTGTAAGAAATAGGTGGAACCGGCTTTCCATGATTCCAAACGTGTTCTCCACCACTCTTCTGGCTCTGGCCAGCCGGTAATTAAAAACCCTCTGGTCCGGGGTGAGGGTCCTCATCGGGAATGGCCACATAAGATGTCCCCCAGTGCAAAAGCTTCATCCACAACGAAGACGAATGGGAGACCTCTCACATTGTCTTCTGGAGGTGGCAACTCCAGGCTGCCATTCTGGAGACACCTGTAGAACTCCGTCTGGGCGATGATTCCACCATCGGACATTCGGCCATTCTTCCCCACGTCCACATACAGAAATTCATAAGTAGCCGACACCACCGCCAACATCACAATACTATTGAACCCCTTATAATTATAATAGTATGACCCCCAGTTGGATGGTGGGATGATGTGGACATGTTTCCCATCAATTGCCCCTCCGCAGTTAGGAAAGTCCCACCGCTGGGCAAAGTGGGAGGCCACAGTCTGCCATTCCTGTGGCATGGAAGGAAACTGTGGATGAAAAAAAAATTTGTCTTTTTGCACATAAACATGGAAAGCAGATTGGACACAAACATTCTTGGCCAACATCATATTACTTGAAACAGCCCCTCCTTAGTTACACTATTGACAGCCCACTGGACAGGTAAGAAGTGTCATAATACAAAGATATAAATACACACTGTACACATTTTAGCACATTTGGACATTCTGCTATTACCTATCAAGATAATAATAGGATACCAAAACTTTAAACAGTACCATTTGAAAGTATACAGGCAGGCCCTTGCACTACATGCTTTGGGGAATTCATTCATATATCTGACCACAAAAGAGGTAGGTATAGTGTGTATGGGTTTGGCAAAGTCAGCAGATAGATGATTGAGGATAGATAGAGAATTGGTATCAGCTGACTTAGCAGTTGGGGGGAGGGAGGGTTAAAAATGATTTGGGGACCCCCAAAAAAAGCCTCTGGCACTCTGCCTGAATTTAAAGCACAAATCACATTTCAAAACATTTTAGGGGTGTTTGAGGTAAAGCACTACTATGGAGCTCATAAAATACATTGTTAAGTGACTACATGAGGTGAATATAGGGCCAGGAGAGCATGCTGGGGAGGTAAGTGAAGGCAAATATGTATGAAGGAGCAAAAAAATAATTACAAAAATATCAAGCATGCATGAGGACAAAGGGGACATTCACAGCATATTACAATCATGGTAATTAGGGAATGAGGAAAGAAATACAATATATTAGCAAACATTATATACAATAAAATGTGATATTAAAGGATAAAAATCTTACCTTAATATACTCCTTCTGCAGGACCTGGATGATGGCAGAACCGGTCTCTGGGATAATGATACCCAGAGCCTGGGGGGAGATGCCTGTCGAGAACTTGAGGTCCTGCAGGCTTTTCCCCGTCGCCAAGTACCGCAGGGTGGCGACGAGCCTCTGCTCCGGAGTGATGGCTTGCCTCATGCAGGTATCCTGCCTGCTAATATAAGGGGTCAGCAAAGCCAACAAACGGTGAAATACGGGTCCGTCATCTCAGCTTTGAGAAGTAATTTAGGACCCCGCGTAGCTTAATAAACACGGCTGTCCTGAGAATGGATTGAACTTCCTAGAAAGATGTGGGGAGATGTTATTGCAGTGGAAGAAGATTGGGTGCAGTAACAGCTATGGAAAGATGAGACACAGTAGCAGATTGTCAGAAGTATGACACAGAGACAAACTGATCTGCATTGACTGGCGCAAACTGGACTGGATTGGCTGGTACAGAAGCAGGCTAGATAGTATTGGCTGGCATAGGAACAGGCTGGACTGGACTGGATTGGCTGGCCCAGGAACAGGCTGAACTGGATAAGTTGGGACAGGAAAAGGCTGGAAAAAGATTCTGCCACAGAGGCAGGCTGGACAAGAGCTGCTATCAAGGAAACAAGCTGGATGAGAGTTGCTGGCATGGAGGCAGGATGGACCATGGTGACAAGGTGGTCTGTAGCAGCAGGATTGGAGCAGGCTGGCCTGGAGCAGCTGGCACAGAGACAGGCTTGTCCCATGTGTTCAGCAGACTTCTTGGAGCACCTGTCAATTTTTAGAATTTATGTGAACCCATGCAGCCTCAGGTACATTCCTGCAATTACCTGGACTGTGCTTTCCTCTGAATATGGGCCCTTGTCTGTGACAATTTCAGGGGAGGACTGAATAGATGAGGAGGAAGAGGCCAGGTGACTTCAATTTTCAAAGGTACATCTGGAAAGCAGCAAGCTGACAAGGTCAGTTGTGGGAATTAAATCAGATTTTTAATGTTTATCATCAAAGTATATTTTTAATGTTTATCATCAAAACATATATCATTTTGCAAGGTCTTTTGGTTATGTTAAGAGCCCACCCATTCAACTACACATTATTTCCTTTATGTTTTAGGTCTGTTTTAACAAATATAAATATACAATTTCAGGGAAGAGTATCAATAGCAGCATTGTATAGGATTAGGTGCCTTACATCTCACAAAAATATAGTGATATTAAAATATTCCCCATTTTATGATAACTAGTATATAGATTAAAACCAAATTTTATTTTACAATAAATATACAAACATATATATACACAAAAATGATTGAGTTCACACAAATCCAATCATAATGATTAAACGATGAACCATTTAAAAATCCTAATAGACATAGATTTTATTTTGCTTAATGGATTGGACAATGATATGAATCTGTGAAGGACATGATAATATCATATGGACAATGCCAGAAACAAAAATGTATTCAGTATTTACTAAATTGTCAGCTGTAAAAGGTCATTTTAAGGAGAATGGGAAAAGTAATTGTGAAAATAATTCATTTGTTACAGAAATGAGAACCTTGTTGACCCTTGAAATGAAAACTGATTTTTGTGATAACTTAAACTTGGGCTTGCAGTCTTGAAGGTATTTACTGTTCTAGGCTAATCAGCTCTTCATATTTTTGCATTAGGAAAAAATATCCAGAATCCGAGTGCAGACATCAATTGGTGAGAAATATTTGATTGGAAGAATAATTTGATTAAATGTGTATAGGGTGTATGCTGCAGTTTTAAATCCAAATGGCTGGTGCTGGAGTACTGTATCTAGATTTAATATTTTATGAGCAATATTTGTTTAAAACTGTTAACATACACATAGATTTGAATCAATGATTTACTTTTTGGTTTATTTGGTGCAACATGCTGTGAGTGACTGTTAAAAATGACCCCAAATGTGGAATTTGTATCCAAAAACGCCTTCAGAGGACAAAGGGCTGGTTACCAATATTGTCTGTAGTCTACCTGCAGATGATCTTTTCCCCATTACTGGCTTTCCATACGTTATTGTGCACTGTGTCTCCATATGGAGGTAATCATCATGGTAGAGGCAGAACTTTGCTGCACACCAGATAACTAGTGATGTGATAACTAATATTATAATGACTGGTGAGGCCATATGTCAGCAAGACAGGAACACAGATTCAGAGAATGAATGATGTAGAAGCAAAGAGATCTTGCAAATACTCTGTTCAGCTTCCTCTCCAGCAGGGGGAACAATGGGCAGCAATAGTATTGACATCACCAAATCTTACCTAAAATCTTGGGAGACTAGCAGTCAGAGGCAGAAATACCTAAGAAAACTTTGTATGTAGACAAATCCCCATGAGACTGTGGGTAAAAGTGATGCATTTGACACACACTTCTATTTTTAAGCAGAGATTCAAAACAAAATGTATAGTTTTTAAGTCTACAGCTTAATTGCACTTAACATTTTAAGATGTTCATTATAACATAGAAAATCCTATTTTTAAATTACAGGTACACTTTAATTCTGTTCATCAAACATGTTATCTGCCTTTATATTATACTAGGAACACAATGAAATTTCAGTTATAGTAAAAATGTTATGGATAAACTGTGATTATCTATAAACTTGATATGTTGGCTTAAATGTACAAATAATCAACTAGCCATGATCAACTGCTAAATTACTGAAAAGCAACTTTCATCCTTATAAATATAAAAAGCTACTACAGAATAAGAAGAAGCAGACACAGCTCCGCAGAGAGGGTTTTAACTAAATGAAAAAATAACAATCTATCAGATAAGAGAAAGATTAGCGGTTTTAGCTTCTGGCTAGAAATCTACGGGAATACTATTTTCTCGAAATCTGACAAACAGTATCAAATAGAACCATTAAACCAAAAATATAAGCTTGGGAATTCAAATGGGAATGTATGAGAGTGCTCTGTTACCATGTGGAAACTTAAAAGTTCTTCTCTGCTGCAACCCAGTGTAATGTATTTATCCCTTATATTTTTTACATGTCTACATGGATTGGAAATAAAAAACAGAAAGCCTGTGTTAATGAATAACTAAGTAAAACATGAAACATTAAAAAATTGCTAAAAGTTTTAAGTCTTATAATGTGATTTAAAAAGGCAACTTAAAAAAATAAACACAATTTCTTGAAATAGCATGCTTGTGGATGCCTTAAACATGCATGTGAAGTTGAGCACCAAAAAAAAGTATATCTGACAAAGTGATATTTAGAAAATTACAAAAATTAGAGCTAAATGGTAGGTCCTGGCCAGCATGTGACCCCCTCAAAATCTATACCAGACCTTTATCCAGGCATGCAGCCTGGCTGGCCAGGAAACAGCAAATAACAATGAGCATGTGGCGCCAACCTGAACTAGAGCAGATCACATGCCCTCAACAATGGGAAGGTACTTTGTGGGGAAGGAAGTAAGGTAATATGTCCCAATAAGTTATTGGGGACAAGGGTCTCATCCCCATATTCCTAGCACAATGGATATGGGGGTCTCCAAGGGGGGGACTTATTAGAATCCGAAAGCTTCCTTTAAAACAGGGACACCTTTTATCCTCCCTCTCCCTCTTATCCTACCTTCTACATGAAGGAGTAACAGTGGCCATAGATGGATTGAAATTTGCTTGGTTCAGCAGGGGCCAGCCAATTTCAATCCATGTATGGTCACTGCAGTTAAACATAAGTCGATCTATCAATCATCTTCTGTTTACCCACCCTGTCAGGTAAAACCTGCTTGATCAGCAGCTGCTGAGTAGTGGGAAAGGAAATACAATCTTTGCTGCACATTGCAGCTAAGTCTATGTATTTGCTTTAACTTTTTAAAGTGCCTCTTATAGCTTAACAAAGATTTCTAAAATAAGGGTACCTATAAAAGAAAGGTGTTCATACTTACCTGTCACCAGTGGGCACTGGCCAGGAATGTTGTTTTGCCACTGAATAATTTGACATCTGACACTCTTGCAGGGTGTCAGTTGCCTGGTTCCCCACTGTGAATTGTAGTTTGTCCCACTGGCCAATAAATCACTACAGGATGCAGTAGTGATGTAGCAGCCATTAGAAAGAACCACAATGCTCAGTGGGGGACGTAGCAATGTGACACTGCCCAATGTATTGGATTGGAAAATGTTCCTAGTGGTCATAGTTATTTAGCCTGATCTGAGTCACCACCACAAAGTTAAGTATTTACAGTCTTTTTTTTTCAAGTGCCCATATTTGATTAAAAGGTTTTTTTCTAGGTGATACAGTCCCTTTAAATAGCAGTAAAAAAGAATTAGAGATTGATTCCTACTGCTATGAAGCTTTTTTGTTTTTCTCCTTTTTTTTTTTCCCTAATAAACATATGGAAAAAATATTTTATGTTTTAGAGCAGCTAAACTAAATCAGCACAAGGTGTATCACATTCCAAGTATCTATCATGTTAAATAGTGAACATTGTAAGCTTTAAATTACTATAGGAAAAAGGAAATTACTTCACACTTTCATGCTATATTTTCTGTCTAATTGTTTAAGTACAGCAGCATATCCCTACATAGAACTTCTTCATCAGTTAAATGTAAAACTACCAGAGAATAAATGTTATTGAAAGAGTAATAAAAGATCACAGTCAATGAGCTGTCCGCAGGTCAAAGGATAGGTTCTGGATCATCAAAGCTGCTTTCAATGTTCTGAAACAAAATGTGAAAAGCAGAATAATACAGACAGTTTGTGACAAAGCTGACACCCAGTCCTCCAAGAGGAATGGAATCAATTGTGACATTTTTCATTTATTTGTAAATGCCTCTTTGGTCGTACACTCACTCAAAACGACAATTGCCTCTTGCAGAAAAAGGGAGGTGATGACAAAATGGAGGAATCCTGACAGTTGTTTTAATGAGATTCTGCATTAGGGCCACTTTCTTACGCTCTCCCCCGACAAGTAGCATGCCCCTCACTTTCAATCTCATATCCTAGTAATTTAAAAAACGTTAACCCTATGAAAAGCTAAACTAACCTCTCCTAAATCTGCATGACTGCTCCATTTTTTCATCACATCGTGTAATTATATGTAAAAGTCTGAATTCCTAAGATGTTATTTGTTCATTTGTTTTCAAAGAGAGGAATGACGCACTCATCCTGCAAGTGATATATTATGTAAGCTTCTTGTCTGATGAGTTTAAAGCCCTTCTTTTACATGGTCACATAAATTTAATTTAATTTAAAGGAACAGATAACATTCTTAGTCAGACTCCATCCCAATCCTCAAGTACCTCAAACTGGTCATGAACTGATATGGAAAACATAGTTGAGATATACAAAAAATTAAAAAGCTAAAGCAAGTATCTGTCCAACTGTTGTTTTTGTATACATAACATTCTGGCTAGATTGCTTTTATTCTTTCATTTTTTTTTGTTTTTTTCTTTAATAACTCAGATGCAAGGTTCTCCTGCCCAACATACAGTTGTTCTACATACTAAAGTAAAACTAGGGCCTTGCTTAGAAAAAAAATCTGTTCTTCAACACTTAAAGCCCAACTCCAGCTAACTGTTAAAGTGGACCATGCCCCCCCCCCCCAAAACACACACTCACACACACTGCAAGGGTTAAATGCTTAAATGCTTGTCCAGCCTAGGTGTTTAGGAATAAGCAGTAATACCTACTTTATTATTTGCTCCCTCATACTTCCTCCCCGCTATTTTTTGGTTCCCCTTCATCACTCTTTCAGTTGGAGCCTCTCCAATGCCATGCTGTACAATGCACACCAGTGGTCCCATTTTGCATGTGAGGATGCTGAGGTTCCACCCACAGTAGTGTCAAGGAGTAGAAAACAATACTTGATGTGGGGAAAAAAGGTATGAGGTAATTGATTCTGCTTATTCCATTACCTTAGACTAAACCAGCATTTAACCCTTGCAGTGTGGTGATTAATTTTGAAAGCTGATCAGAATTCCAATTTATTTTAAAGTTCATCTTACAGTTTTCCCTTAATCCCCGTGCAAAATATAACACATTCTTGTTTGTTGTGCCAGTGAAGTCCAGCTCATGCAGCTTTCGGTAATGGGGTGATATAATTGCTGTATTTCAACAAATAAAGTATAATCTGGCTCAGGCAGGGGATGTTAAGGATATTTCTTAAATGTAACTTTGGATAGAGTAGGATAGGCTGAAATCTCTGTAAGATTTTTTTTTTTTCTGTTTGTAGTCCCATTAGAGAGCTTCTGCTACATTTCCTGTCTCATAGACATAACAGGAAGCAAGAGGAATTCTACCTAGTGTGAGGGAAAATCACATCTTTAAGAGGTGTCTCCAGAACAGGTGTGTCTATTGGAATAATTTTCACTACAGCTGGAACATGTCCACCTCAGTGACAAAATAGTGAGTGCAGAGTTCCCAAATGGGGACAAGAACAGCAATAAAAACAGATATTTTAACTATGGTTGCACTGATACGGATACTAATATCGGTATCGGTACTGATACCAAGCATTTGCACGAGTACTTGTACTTGTGCAAACGCGCCGATACTTGACACAATACCTACGTCCTCACAGTAGCAGGGGGGCCAGGCAGCCTCACAGATGATTGGTGGGGGGCAGTTACAAGCACCGATCTCCCTGTATACTTTTTAATAACGCATCTCACAGCCGCTTCTCCTCCTCTCCCTCCCACAGCTGTCAGCTGCTTTATTAAAAGGTATACAGGGAGGTTGGTGCTTGTAACTGCCCCAACTGATTACCTGACTGTCCCCTGTGTCCTCCTGCGGCTCCCCGGATGCTGTGCTGACTCCCTGAGCCTGCTCTGGTCCTCCTCTGTGCTCCTTCAGTTCCCCTCTGTGTTCCCCCTCCGTGCTCTTTCGGTCCCCCTCTGTGCTCCCCTTCCGTGTCCTCCTCCATGCTCCTCTGGTCCCCCTCTGTGCTCCCCCTCCATGTCCTCAGGTCTCCCTCTGTGCTCCCCTTCTGTGTCCTCCTTTGTGCTCCTCCGCTCCCCCTTTGTGCCCCCATCCGTGTCCTCCTCCATGCTCCTTCAGTCCCCATCTGTGCTCCCCCTCCATGTCCTCCTCCATGCTCTTCCACCCCCTCTGTGCTCCTCCGGGCCTCCCCGTGTCTGGGATCCATCAGGATGGAGAGCGGAGGAAGGAGCCGGTAAATGTGTAATTTACCAGATCCTTCCTTTTCTGAATGATCACTGACTCTGTCCATTCATAACTGAGCAGAGTAAACTGTGTTTACGATGTCTCAGTTAATGAATGGGGAGGGGCCTCTGTCTCTGTCCATTCATCTTCAGTGCAGCTGTGGCTGCAGAGAAAAGGACTGGGCAATCAGTGTCCGCAGTCCCTTTCCCTGTCTCAAAGGGGAGATGTCAGGGGTCTGTTTAGACCCCTGATATCTCATCAAAGCCCAAAAACAGGGCTGATAAAAAAATAAAAATAAATAAAGAATTGTAATAAAAAATATTTAAAAGGTTAAATTGTATAAATAAAAAATACAATTAAAAAACACTGATGCCAGGCGTGGTTTGCCTTGGGAGAAGATGGCTGCCTAATCCTCAGGCTCCCGCTCACCACAGCCTTTCATCAGCTTAAACTGGGGACCACCGACACTATTTGGCTACCCACTATGGGAACTTCTTCCCGCAGAAGCTCGCAGTCAAGATCCCACTCCCCGAGAGAAATCGCCGGCCGCACAAGCCACACTATACCAGAGATATTTCGCACCCAGCGGACTAACATGGCGGCTCCTCTTCCCGCCTCATCTCCTCCTCAGGAACACAATGAGATTGTCCTCACTCCTACCAAACACCACCTCCCGCCACTGGAGACCGACCGAACATCTCTCCGTCAACCGAGCCTACGAGATCTCCAGGCAGTGGCGGCTGACATAAAAGATACCCTGTTCTCGGCCATTTCAGACCTGCGCCATGAACTACAGGCCATCACAGGGAGAATGCAGCGTGTCGAGGAAAACACGGCACTACAAAGCTCAGAAGTGACGAAAATTCACCACAAAGTGGACTCCCACACCATGCAACTTCGAGATCTTCAACGTCATGTTGAAGATCTCGATAACAGGGGTCGTAGACACAATCTAAGGGTGAGAGGCCTAGCCGAATCAGTGGAACAAGACCAACTTCTCCCGGCTGTCACAGACCTCTTCAACCGCCTCCTCGATAGGCCTAGGCACACCCCACTGGCAATGGAACGTATCCATAGAGCGCTCCGTCCCAGAGGCAGAGACACAGATCCCCCAAGGGATATTATATGTTACGTTAATGACTTTGCTACCAAGGAAGAACTCCTCAGGAAAGCCCGCGACAAATCGCAATTGGAGTATGATGGGTACTCTATCTACACCTATCAAGACCTGTCAGCGATTACACTGAGACACCGCAAAGATCTCCGGCCCCTGTTGGAAGTCCTGCGGACCAAAGGGATCCGCTATCTCTGGAAATTCCCATTCGGTTTATCTGCCTCTCACCAGGGCCGCTCTGCATTACTGAGAGTCCCAGAGGAACTCGATGCATTCTGCCGTACCCTAGACATACCGTACGTGGCGGTCCCAAATTGGTACGCGGAGTTCAACATATCACCTCTTACCCGGCATCCACCAGAAGAAGAACCGATGGATGCACACAACACCAGTTTCCGTAGACGCAGATCGCCATCACCTACCAGACCCAATTCTTCATCGGACACCCACCTCCAAGTCCCATGACAGCGCCCCTACCTCTCCGGGCTCACTGAGATCGCTGATCCTTCATGTCTCTATGTACAATGTCCTCACAGAACGCTCTCGCTGACAGCATCTGCTTAATTTCTCCCACCCTCTCCTCCGTGCTCGCAAACGGATTATTGAACATCGCCTCTACTATAACTACAATCGCTCCACAGATAAAACACTCCCGCATCACCCGAACGCTCTGCAGTCTCACCAGATGCCCGGACTTGCTATCCGCAGTGGTCTCTCCCACCTGCACATTGACTTAGATGACCACCCTCAAAACTGCAAACTGCTACCTTTACTTTTCACCCTTGACGGTCTCCAACTTGACTGATTACCTGCTTGAAACAGCCATGAACTCCATGCTGAAGACATCGCCCACCACTGAACTGCGGACTACCTTCATAGACCACTCCATCTCCTTCCTTTACTGCCATTATTGGATACAGAAGCACAATCTTGGCACCAACATCCACAGTGTATTCCTCTTCGGACTCAATACCTGCAGACCTTCTTTTTCCTGAGAAACACTCGAAGGGTAAAATGTTATAGGTTATTGTTATAGGTTATGTTCTGTATGCTGTTGCTACCTCCCGTACTGGGAAGACACTATTATGATGCACCACACACTGATAAAACATGAGAGAACTATCTCTTGATATAAACTTATTACCAGTTTAATCCCTGTCAATTCGGTTAGTTCCTTATGCCACTATAAGTTCTATGAATTTTAGCTTTCTACCGCCCTTTGCTGGCATCTGGACCATATTACTTATATTTCTACACGCTATGTTCCCTCATTTACCTTACTACGCCACAAAATAGCACAATTTACATTACGTGCTTCAAGCAAGACCGAAGCTTATCACCATCCTAACTACAACATAGCTGTATACTTATTGCACTCTGTTGTACACTCAAATGTTTATCCACACACAGGATTAGGGGCTTAAACCCTTCTTGTCGAGGTGTCTCTGCCCGGATTCGATACGAACACCTTCACTCCTTTCCTACTCACATTAAGTTCAATATACTTTTTGATTGATGTTTGTTCTATACACGTGTAGTTATGTTAATATTAATATTGTTGTTGCACACGATATACTGCCCTGTTTACTCTACATTGCGCTCGTGTTTCACATGGGCCTGCTACCTTGCTATAATTATTATTACCTCTGATTGGAGGGGATTGTTATTGATCTCCCTCTTTGTGACTATCCCGCACCACGTTCATGTGATCTTAACCTGTACCCACAAACTAGATCATTACTCACTTCCCCAAGGTTTCTACAATAATAATTGCTGACAGCAACACTCCACTAAGCCTTTCTTCGCCACAAATTATCAGCTGTCTTACTAAATCTGTAGACTCATTCCACCACACATCCAAGCCTACATACTCTAAACATATCCCCTATTTTCCACCGTTTATATAAAATAAGGCTGATGGTGAGTCAGACCTCATTGATCGATTTTCTCACTTTTCTATATACCTCTCAATTGCCAAACCAACCCCCACACAGTGGTTACACATACTTCATTGAGTCCTTCAAATTCACGAACATATAAACGCCACTGACTTCTACCGGCAAGTACATTATTGTGATCCTACTCACCAAGTTAGGTGATAGGGATCACAATTATCGCCGGCGTCGCTCACTCACCCTTCCCCACATTCTCTGATTCACCTCACCAATCCACGTAAACCCTCCAGCTCGCCCTACCACATCCACTGCCACAGCCCCTGTTCTCCTCTTAAATCCATACAAGCACTCATACAATGACAAATTTGTCCCGCACTACAAATAACTCCATGCTCAAAATAGTCTCGCTCAATGTAAAAGGCCTTAACATGCCAGAGAAACGCTCCAAGCTCCTCCGCACCATGTACCGAAATAAGGCCGATATAATATTTCTTCAGGAAACTCACTTCCGCTCCAACGCCACACCAAAGTTACACAATTACCGTTATCCAACGGTGTATCATGCTACCAACCCATTACACAAATCGAAAGGAGTCTCGATACTTATTGCAAGATCCTGCCCCTTACAAATCACTGACTCGCTAATAGATGTAGAAAGCAGATACCTATTTTTAAAAGGTTCACTTCTTAATAGAAAAATCACTTTGGATAACATATATGCTCCCAATCTCCGTCAGGTACCTTTCTTCCGAACTATCACAACTGCACTCACGACCTTCCAAGAAGGTACCCTCATATTAGGTGGAGACTTCAACGTCCCACTTAATCCTATCCAAGATACGTCCACCAGCTCCTCCTCACTCCCGTATTCGGCCCTTAAGACAATTAAATCTTTACTTAAACAGCTACTGCTTCATGACACATGGCGCACCCTGAATCCCAACGACAAAGATTACACCTTCTATTCTGCACCTCATGACCGATATTCAAGGATAGACTACATTTTCCTGACACAAAAAGATCACTCCCTGCTCCACCAAGCTTCCATTGACCCCATGCTCATTTCGGACCACCACCCCATCTCTCTAACACTTAAACTCCCGGACACAACACCTCGTCCACAAACGTGGAGGTTGGACCCGTCATTACTAACTGACCCCTCCATTGCGGCTGAGGTAGAATCCAGTCTCAAAAATTTCTTCCTTGAGAATAATTCTACAAATACATCTCTGCTTACCAATTGGGAAGCACATAAATGTGTAATTAGAGGAGTCCTGCTCGCGGCGGCTGCCAAAAGAAATCGCGAATGGAGAAAACAATACTCAGATCTTATCGACAAAGTCCACAGGCTTGAAGGCGCACATAAACAAACCCAGGCCCTACCCACCATGGATGAACTGATCCAAACTAGAAAAGTACTATTAGACATGTTAGACACACAAATTCGACGCAAACATATCCTTTCTAAGAAAACATTCTATGAATATGGCAAGAAAGCCAGTAAACTGCTTGCACGAGCTTTACAAGCGACAAAAGCCTCCACAACGATTCATTCCATCACTGACCCGTCGGGATCCAAATTCACCAAAACCCCAGACATTGCTCGACAATTTGTCCAATACTATAGTAAATTATACAACCTCCACCCGTCTGAATCCTCCACAGATGAAAACACGAGAAAAAAAATGATCGTTGACTTTCTGAAACAGTATGGCCCAAACACTATATCTGATTCAATGGCCCAAGAACTAGCTTCCCCCCTAACAAAAGAAGAAATAGACATAGCTCTGAAACAACTGAAATCAGGTAAAAGCCCCTGTCCCGATGGCTTGACCGTCAGCTACTATAAAACTTACACAGGAATACTCACCCCCTTTTTCATAACAGCCTTTAACTCTTTCGCAACTCCCACGACTCCGCCTCGGGACCTCCTAACTGCCCACATAGCTGTTATTCCAAAACCGGACAAGGACCCCTCCCTAGTTACCAATTATAGGCCCATCTCGCTTCTTAATGTTGACCTTAAATGGTATGCGAAAACTCTAGCGAACAGACTCCTCCCCTTATTACCCCAACTTATAGATCTTGATCAGGTTGGCTTTGTTCCGGGGAGGGAGGCGAGAGATAATACTCTTAAAGCTCTTAATATCCACCATTGGCTTACATCCAGTCGCTCTAGGGGATTTATGCTTTCTCTCGGTGCGGAGAAGGCGTTCGACAGGGTGGCATGGGACTACATGTTAGAAACCTTACGGGTTATAGGTCTTCCCCAATAATGCTAAACTTCATATTAGCCCTCTACTCTAGTCCTACTGCCAAAGTCCGAGTAAACGGCCACCTGTCGGACGCCTTCTCCGTATCGAATGGAACTCGTCAGGGTTGCCCGCTCTCCCCCTTAATATTTATCCTGTCACTGGAACCCTTCCTACGACGCATAAGAGCCAATCAAGGAATTAGGAGAATACCGCACATATAAACTAGCAGCCTTCGCGGATGACATACTCCTCTTTCTCACAGACCCGCTCACGACAATCCCCAATCTCCTTAAAGATTTTCAAACCTTTCACGCCCTCTCTAACCTTCAAATAAACTTCTCGAAATCGAAAGCCCTTAACATCTCACTTGCCCCTGAAACTTGTCAACAATGCCAACTCAACTTCCCGTTTTCATGGAATAATCGGGCAATTCCATACCTAGGTATTCACTTGCCGACCTCCTTAAATGATTTATACTCCTTGAACCACGCCACAATCTTACAAAAAAAACAAGTAGATTTAAAAAAATGGTCCACGGGACTTTTTTCTTGGTTCGGCAGAGCTGCGATCATCAAAATGAACATCTTACCCAGAATCTTATATATTCTGCAAACTATCCCAATTAAACTCCCGAAGATATTCTTCTCAACCTATCAAAAAGCTTGTACAGAATTAATTTGGGGTAAAATGCGTCCGGGATTAAGCTTCCTGAGACTGACCACCCCTAAACTCCTAGGAGGCATAGGACTTCCCGACATACGTAAATATCAACAAGCATGCCATCTCACTAGAATTGTAGATTGGAACATACACTCTAAACATAAAGACTGGGTCCACTTAGAAAAATCGTTTTCAGAACTTCCATTACCACATCTCCCCTGGGTCACAACACTAAATGTCCCCCCTGAATATAAACATCATCCGCTAATAAGCCCAACATTAGCCTCATTCCGTACCTCCTGTAACCACCACAAAATCTCTTCACTTAACGGTCCAATGACTCCACTCCGCCTAAATCCGGATTTTTCACCAGGAATGCACTTATCCTTCTTAGCGGACCACTGGCCCCATCCTACCGTTCGAGCAGAACATTTCTTTGAGGGAAATCACTTTTTTTTTTTTTTCCACAAGAAAGATTTTATTGAAAAAAATAATAATAAAGTAGCATATACAATACATCGAAAGATTATCAAAAAGAGTCATACAGTACACTCATAAGACAGTGATACGTCATAAAGATTATTGTTGTGACACGTTTGGATTTACAGAGTGTATATGTAACATTTAAAATATACATCCAAAAGGGGGCAATCATAGTAGCAAAAAATGCCTCAGTGATATTAATACAGTAGTGAAGGTATTCCAGTGTCTCTGGGACAGGGAGGTCCAATGCCCGTCCTGTCCCTTGAGTAAGTTACATATAAGGAGATAGGTTCGAGTGTCTGTTAGTGGGGGGTTAGATACGTTATGACGGTCTTACGTAGAGCGTAACCCCACATTTAGAAAACAAAATAAATAAAAATAGGAGGATCGGTGGGGAGGGATTGTTAAAACAACGGGATAGGGGTTAGGGGGAAGATATAGGGGGAGGAGGGGAGAAAAAGGAGATGGCATAAAAGAAGAAGAGAGCAGATAAAGAGAGAAAGAGGGGGGGGACCGTCCCTCGCCCCAGACCCCCCGAGCGTCCCCGCGAGTCTTGGAGGTCCTGGGTATTAAACTATAGAAGGGAGTGTGTTTAGGGCGGAAAAAAGGATTTATAGTAATCAGTGGTTTTAAAATGAGACCAGCAGGCCCATATGACAGTAAATTTTTGGATACGGTCTTGTGATATATGAATCAGTTCTTCCATCTCCTTTGCAACCCTGATTAACCATTCTGTAATGGTCGGGGGAGTAGTTGAGCGCCAGTGTGCGGGGATGCACACTCTAGCGGCATTTACCATGTGCATTGCAAGTGATTTATGGTAAACTTTTTTGGACAGGGTCGAATGATGGAGGAGATATTGGGCCGGGTTAAAATTTAAGGAGTAAGTTGTTACATATGTAATAATGGAGTGTACCTCTTTCCAGAATGGTTGAAGTAGTGGGCAGTCCCACCAGATATGTAGCATGTTGCCTATTGCCTTATTGCATCTCCAACAAATATTGGGTATAGAGGGCGAGAATTGGTGTAGTCGAGCGGGAGTTCTATACCATTTCGTGGCAATTTTGTACCCATTTTCTTGGATTGCAACATTCATAGACCCCTTGTGAGCGTATGTAAGGATAGATTCCCAGTCGTCGTCAGAAAAATTGATTTGCAGGTCTTTCCCCCAAGATAGTCTTGAGGTTTCCGTCTGTGGGCGAAGCGAGTCCTCTTGGAGGAGGGAATAAATCATGGATATTAGGTGACTTTGTGGGGTGGACTGAGAATACATTGTTTCGAATGGGGTAAGTGGTCTTGTCCAAATGTCGTTAGTGTTAGTCGATGCAAGGAAGTGTCTTAGCTGTCTGTATGACCAAAAGGGGAATTCTTTTGTGCGTGAGGCGGATTTTAATTCGTCATATGTGCGTATCTTCCCGTCAACAAAAAAGTGACGAGCATAGATATCGTCATGTGGCCACTCTTGTGTTAGGAAAGAGTTTGATTCTCCAGGAGTAAACTCAGGGTTGGCCCGAAGCGGGGTCAACGGTCCTGGTGTTGAGGCTATGTGGTATAAGTTCTTTGCTGTAGAGAAAGCTCGCAGAGACGGGTATATAAACGGATGTGATTTTACAGTCTGAGGGTAGTGTTTCGTTGGGACCCATGTTAGGGTGTGCAAGGGTATAGTGCTAAAGGCATTTTCCACAATGGTCCAAAGTTTGCTTAGTTTATGGGTTTTCCAGTTTACCACTCTAGTGAGGTGGCAAGCCAAGTAGTATTTGTGTAGATCTGGCAAGGCAATCCCCCCTTTCGTTTTGGAGCATGTCAGCTTCGTATATTTGATGCGGGGGGGACCGCCTCTCCAGATAAATTTTGAGCAGGCTTTTTTATAGGCCAAAAAGAAAGATGGGGGTAATTGGATTGGGATCGTTTGCATAAAATATAAAAGACGGGGAAGGATTATCATCTTCATCAATGCCGAGCGGCCAAACCAGGAGACATTCAGGGCACTCCAGCTTTGAAGGTCTGTTTGGATCTTCGTCAAGGCATTGAGAAAGTTGCGATCATAGAGCTCTGATAGATGCCGGGGGATTCTAATGCCTAGGTAAGTGATATAGTCGTTTTTCCACTGAAATGGGAACGAAGCTTGGCAGTGGATAACTTCTAATGGTGGTAGAGAGACATTGAGGGCCTGGGATTTAGAATAGTTGATTTTAAAGTTGGACAATGTTCCAAAGTGGTTAATATCTTTCAGTAGGTTAGGAAGAGAAGTGTGCGGTGTTTGCAGTGACAATAGGATGTCGTCTGCAAAAGCGGCAACTTTAAATTCCCTGCGGTTCATGGGGATACCCTGGATATCTGGGTTGGCTCTTATTCTGTTAAGAAGGGGTTCAAGAGACAGGACAAAAATTAGGGGGGACAGAGGGCATCCTTGACGGGTACCGTTGCTGATATGGAAGGCGTTCGACAGGAGGCCATTTGCTTTAACTCTTGCTGTTGGAGTAGTATATAGGGCACATATGTGAGCAAACATGCGCGGAAGAAGGCCAATTCCTTTGAGTACTTCCTGCATGTAATCCCAGGCCACCCTGTCGAACGCCTTCTCAGCATCCAGGGATAAGAGAAATCCCTTGTTGTTGGATGTGTTAAGCCAGTGGTGTAGATTCAGGGTGCGTATGGTATTGTCTCTTGCCTCTCTGCCTGGGATAAAACCTACTTGATCGGGCAAAACTAGTTCTGGAATCAGGGGTAGTAATCTATTTGCTATAATTTTGGCATACAGTTTAATGTCTACATTGAGCAGCGATATGGGTCTATAATTAGAAACTATCAATGGGTCTTTGTCTGTTTTGGGTATCACTGCTATCTGGGCTTCTAACACGTGTCCAGATGTGGCGAGTGGATTTGAAAGGAAGTTAAAGGCCGACAACATTTTGGGTGCTAATGCTTCTAGGAAGGTTTTGTAGTATATGAGAGGTAGGCCATCAGGGCCTGGGCTTTTGCCCGCCTTCGTTTGTTTAATGGCCAGATTGAGTTCTTCTATGTTCATGGGGAGTTCTAGTTCCTTAGCTTTTTGCGTTGTTATTGGCTTGGGGCAATATTGGGACAGAAACTCCTGAATTTGTAAAGACCTGTCGTGTGCGGAAGATGAATCTGGTGGGTTTTGAGGTAGGTTGTACAGCTTAGAATAAAACTCCTCAAAGTGCTTGGCTATTTCCTCGTTTTTGGAGAGGAGTTTGCCTTTTGCAGTGCGGAGGTGGTGTATAGTGGTAGATGTTTTAGCTGCCTGGATTGTGCGAGCGAGAAGTCTCCCGCTCTTGTTGCCATGTTCATAAAACACTTTTTGGCCTAGAATATATCTTCGCCTAGTGCGTTTCCCTAGTTCGTCTAACAGAGATTCTCTTGCTTGTGAGAGAGCTTGTAGTGTGGATTGGGAGATGGACTTTTTGTGAGATGTTTCAAGTCTGTGGATCGTTGCGATAAGGTCTTTGATCTGCTCTTGGTGTCTCTTTTTGTCCGCCGTAGCTAAGGCTATGAGTTTACCTCTTAAAACGCATTTATGTGCTTCCCACAGCGTCACCGGGGTGATATCTGGGGTTGAATTTTCCTGGAAGTACAGTTGGATTTGGGTGTTAAGTTGCCGGATTGTTTCAGGATCTTTTAGGAGAGATGGGTTCAATCTCCAAGTTTTGGTAGTCTTACACGATTCCGGGAATGAGAGGGTAATCGTAATGGGGTGGTGGTCGGATAAGAACATGTTTTCTATTGTGGCTTGCGTGAGGTACGAGAGGTCTGGTTGGGATAGGAATAGATAATCAATTCTAGAATATTTCTGGTGTGGGGGAGAGAAGTACGTGTAATCTCTGTCTGTTGGATATAAAGTGCGCCATGCGTCGTGTAGGGTGAGGTTTTGTAGTTGGAGTTTAATTTGTTTTAAGGCCCGGAATGGGAGTGTGGAAGTGCCAGTAGAGGAATCTAGGCAAGGGTTCAGTGGAACATTAAAGTCTCCTCCCAATATCAAAATTCCTGTTTGAAAAGTTGAAAGTAAGTCACAGATTTTCCGGAGGAAAGAGACTTGATGGTCGTTTGGGCAGTATATATTCGCTATAGTGATGGGTTTGGACGCATATGTGCCTTTGATGAAAATGTACCTGCCCTCCTGGTCAATCAGTGTGTCTGATAAGTGAAAGTCCGCATGTTTAGAGATAAGTATAGAAACACCTTTTGTCTTAGAAGATGGATTTGAGGAGTGTAAGGCCTGTTTGTATACATGGTTCGTCAGTTTAGGTATGTCTTTGGTTCGGAAGTGTGTCTCTTGCAGTAAGAGGAAGTGGGCTTTGTGTTTCGTGAGTTCTGAGAGAACCTGAGATCTCTTTTCAGGGAGGTTTAGGCCTCTTACATTAAGCGACAGGCATTTAAGAGAGAGTTGATGGTTGCTGGTAGCAGTCTTCTGCATTGTGTTAATGTTGTGAATAATGAAAGAAGTTTAAATAGGTGTTAGCCTGCCCTCCAGTATTGTCTGTCTGAACGAGGGGGCTCAGGGATCGACGACGGGGAGCAGGACGGAGGGACGGCCCCCTCGAGAAAATAAAACAGAAGGAGGATAAGTATGAGAGGAGAGAAGCGCGAGAGGAGAGAGGAGAGAGAAGGGAAAGATAGAGCGGGGTAGGGTGAGGTGTGTGGGTGGGGATAGTATGAAACAAGGAGGGGGGGAAGGAAGGTAGAAAACACTTAAAAAAAGGAAGGAAAAAAAAAAAAGGGGGGGGGGGGTAAACCCCAGTTACTGAACTGGGTGAGTCAGTTACCGGAGGTGGTCGTAGGCGTGCCTATCCACCTAATAAGAATTTCCGGATTGGTAGCTCAAGTCCGTATGGACAGCTATGTGGGGTACGTAGGATTGAGCGGGTACGAGATCCGTTGCACTGGTGAGGACGAGTGGAGAGAAATGCCTAGGCAAGGTGGGGTGTACATAGTGAAAGACTATAGTAGATTAAGTTTTCGGGATACGCAGAATCATATGGCGATTAAGGAGGGGGTGTGGGATATAAGTAGGTTACTGTCTTTAGGGTGGACAGATCTTGGGCGCTATAGTAGTGAATAAGGATCTGGGTCAATGTTGACTAAGGGCAACAGGGCTATCTATACCAGATTGAACTGAGAGGAAACAAAAACCTAAACATAGGCAAAAACATGGACTGTAGCCTATCAGTAACAGTAAATGTAACAGTAACAGTAACATTAACATTCCGGACAGCACGGTGTATATTCCTTCTCCAGCAAGGCTAAATTACTTTGTGTGAGTGGGGATCGCGGAAGTCGATACCTCAATGGAACATTCTATGAAACATTTTGTAAGTGTAACTCAGAAATCATTCATAGTTATTCTTAGTGAAGGAGAGCATTCTGGTTTGGCTGGGGCATTAGCTTTACAACATCACATTATAGGTTATGTTGTCGCTACAGGGTGGTAATTGAAACCTAAAGTAAAAGACAATGTGTTGTGGAAGCAGGTCTTTCGAGCTCATGAGTAAAGTGTCCCAGTTAGCTAAGGTTATCTGTGAACGAGTGTCTTAGAATGCACCTAGTCTGATTTGGTAATATACAAGGTGGATGGGACTGATTTGGTGACCCTCCAGGACCCCACGGACCCACCACGGGGGTGGATACCAGCGTTCCAAGAGGGTGACCAAAGTGAGGTAGAGAGGTTATCTCCATCAGCATTTATGTGTTTGCTGGTAAACAATACCTGGGAATAGGAAAAGTAGGTTACATAAACAGAAGTCCATGAAGGGTTTCTTCTTCTTCCTGTAGAGGGTAAGAGGTGGAAAGTCCCAGTGAACTCCGGCATACTTCATTAGAGCTTGTGAGGTGCGGTATCTGAAAGACAACTTCCATAGAGTAGGGCTAGGTTGGTGCTGGAGAAAAAAGAAAAAGTTAGTGCTGCCCGTGTATGCGTGGATAAAATGTTCAGGCGGTTATCATGCCAACGGGAGGTTTCGTCGCGGGGTGTCATGTCGCCCAGGGCTGTGTACAGGCATGTCTCGGCGTGATAGGCGGTCTCCAGGAGAGGTAGGATCCAGCCTGCGGCGTCTCGAGTGGTGCCTTTGAGCTTTGGGGGAGGGATTAGTAGAAACTGGCTTCCACGGTTCCGTGGGGAAATAGAATGAATGCCATTCAGGGATATCCACCAGTGGAATGTCCAGCTGCTCACAGAAATTGGGAAGGTCTTCCGGGGTTCTTAATAAGGCTGTGCGGCCTCTGGTCGATGCAGAGAGACAGAAAGGGAATTTCCATCTATATTGGATGTTGCGGGAGCGAAGGACATCCAGTAGGGGGCGTAGGGTGCGTCTATTCTGCAATGTGATTTGTGATAAGTCCTGAAATAGTTTCACCTCAGTTCCATTAAAGGTTATACGTCCTTTTTCTCTTGCCTTCCTAAGAATTTCCTCTTTGAGGGGAAAATTGACAATACAGCAGATAATGTCTCTGGGTGGTTCGTTGTCTCGGGGGGGAGGACGCAGGGCTCGGTGTAGACGCTCCATTTCTATGGGGGAGTCGGCCGGGCGTTCCAGCAAGTCATTAAAGATGGTACTGACTGTATGGGGGAGTGCGGCCTGGTCAATTCCCTCCGGGACTCCCCTCACCCGAATGTTATGCCTGCGTCCCCTGTTGTCTAAATCTTCCACCTGTCTGTGTAGCTCAAACATGTGGGGTAGGTGGAGATCGTATGTTTTTTGTACTTGCCTGATAGCTGAGGCTTGCAATCTAGCGTTTTCCTCCACATCATTGATCCGGTGGGTTATAGCATGAATATCCTCCTTAAGATCAGAGATTGCGGACATCATGGTGTGTTTAATGTCCAGAGCGACCTTCTGGAGATCTCTTTGGAGGTCTAGCAGGCTGGGGTGCGGATCGGTGTGGTCGCCGTTGTCCATTAGCGGGTCTGTGGCGCTCCTAATCGAGTCCGGGGATGCGGCCTGTACGGCGTGTGCGGCCTGCGATGAGGCCTGTGACGCCTCTAGTAGTGCGGACTGGCGGGTCCGGAAGATGTCTGGGATACTGCCGCTGAGTTGCGGTGTGGGCTCTTTCTGTGTGCGGGGTGTGGAGGTGCTTCTGTTTGACTTTCCCATCGTGGGACAAGTCGCGGATACCCCGGATTCAGCTTCTTTCGTCCTCACTGTGCGGGAGCTGTCTCTTCAAGCAGCCATCTCGGGTCCCGTCCAGGCCACGCCCCCGAGGGAAATCACTTTTTATCCCAACAAGCGTTGGCATCAAAAATGAAAATGGACTCTTTCCCATTCTGGACATACGTCCAACTGAGACACTTTTTCAACAAAGCTAAACCCAAACCAGACTGGTCGAGACAAACCACCACGTTTGAAAACTTATGTTTAAGTGAAGAACCCCAAAAACACCTGATATCACAAACATACACCCTCTTATTTACCGCCCGTACACCAACAAAACATTGGACCAACCGACAATGGGAACAAGATCTCTCTGTAAACCTTACTGACTTAGAATGGGAAAACATCTACACTCTGACCCACAAAGGTTCAATAAAGGTGCAAATACAGGAAAACGCTTTTAAATTACTTTCCAGATGGTATAGAACACCGCTTATGTTGCACCATATTGATCCAACACTTTCCCAAACTTGTTAGAGATGTAAAAAGGAGACTGGCTCGCTCTTACATATCTGGTGGACCTGTACCAAACTCCAACCTTTCTGGAAAGAAGTCCACAAATTGATCAGCCAAATAACTACGTACACACCTGATTTCAACCCTGCATTATTCCTGATCATTCAACGACACCACCACCGGCCTACTTCCACTCTCTAGCCATGCATTTGGTGAACGCTGCCAAGATGTGTATCCCTCTCAAATGGCGCTCCGCCGAACCGCCAACTATAGCGGATTGGTTTACACGCATACAGAAAACAATGGTCATGGAGGACCTCATACATCAAACCAAAGAAACACCAGCTAAGTTCACCAAAACATGGGCATGCTGGATACACTTTAGCACCACTGAGAACTATAAAAAATACTTCAACTGAGGGGAATACAGGAGCTGTGGCAGAAATTAAGAAATTTTATATCTACCTCACCCTTAATACTCATCAATCCTCCCCCCTCCTTTATTCCACTGATAAATACCAAATTTCTCCAAACTCATGATGATACATACAAAAATCCTCCCTTTTACTGATCTAACACATAGCATCCCCCCCCCCCTCATCTATCCCTCCTGTTTACCCCCTAACAATCCCTCTTACCCATACCTGTTCACATATAACACCATTTGAACCGATCTTAACGCAAGATCTAAGAGATAAAAACTCAAGATTAGATAATCATCCTTCTCACCCACCTCAATCTAATCATTATCCATGATACCATGTAGAGTTGGATTACTACCACTCAGTGAAATAATTGCTATTGTCTTAATTCTTTACTGTATAACAGAATGTGAAACCTTGATGTGTAATCATCCACCACCTTTTATGTATAATAACCTTATCTCTTCTCACATTGATGGCGGCTGCGTCCGCAAGTAAATATTTCAATGTATTTGAGTCATCTTTATGCTTTTTTTTTCTGTTACCTTTTGTTTAAAAACTCAATAAAAACTTTATTAACAAAAAAAAACAAAAAACACTGATGCCGTCCACTCCCCCCCCGCCCCCGCCCAAAAAAAAATAAAAGGCATTGTAAAAATAAATAAATAAATTGTAAAAAAATAATAAAAAAAATAAATTGTAAAAAATAAAATAAAAATAAAAAACGACTGACACAGTCCACGCCTCATCAGTGCCACCCATCAGTGCCCATCAGTACTGCATATAAGTGCCACTGTCACATGTCATTAAAAAAAGTATCGGTAATCAGTATTGGCGAGCACTTGTAAAAAAGTATCGGTACTTGTACTCAGTCTTAAAAAAGTGGTATCGGTGCTACCCTAAATTTAACATTTCCCAACTTTAAAACTAGAATTCAATTTTTTGCTACAGCTTTACATTAAATGTTTAGCTTACCCATAACTGCTTTTTCACTTTTTGAAATATGAAAAGTTAAAGTGGACCTATCAATAAAATCTACACTTCATATGAATCCCCAGGACAGTTTTGATATTCCTAAATTGTAATATGATGCTGTATAAAAAAAAGTACCTCTTCTTGACATGAATAAAAGTAGTTGTTTTACAGTTTCCAGCATAGATCACATGGTCTCTGCCTACCAATCAATGCATCATGGTGTCTACTTGCTTCAATCAGCAGTGTGACAGGAGACACAAAAAACTGCATTATAGACATAGATAATTACAAATTATAGGCAGAAACAAGTTTTTCTTATTTTTTATAATACCACACATTGATATGAATAATTTAAAAAGCTTACATATATATTTAAACAAAAAAGTAAATACATTCAGTTCCCTCTTAAACTCTCTCTAGATATGCTAGATTTAGAAATCATTTTGAGGGAGTTATCCTGTGTTCTCACGAGTGCTACAGCCATTACAAGAGAACCCCACTCTTTCTAGTGTATTGTTAGTTTTACATTATGAATAATAATAATAATAATGATATCAATGAACCCACACCTCAATGGATGAACCAGCCTTAACAATACAAAAAAGTATTTACCCCTAAGGCTCCATTCACACCAATGCGTTTGTTCATGCTTTTTGCAGAAACACAGGACATTATTTTTAACATGGGTTTCTATGGAACACATTCACATTAATGTATTTTTGTGCCTCTGCATTTTTGTAAAGGATCAGTAACTTTTTTAAACACAAAACAGTGCCTTTTTTGCTTTTTTTGTTAAATAGACTTCAATGGAGAAGTTGCAGAAAAGCATGTACAGTAGTGTGTTTTTACCACGATTTTGGCACAATTTGCGTTTTTAAATCTGCCCAACAACAAATTTGCCAAAAAACAAAATGCAAATCACTGTAAAATCGCAGCAAAATCAATGTAAAAGAAAACAAAAAGTGGAGCAAAAAGTACTACAGAAAGCAAACTGCATAGGTGTGAATAAAGCCTTAAAAGACGAGCAAATAATGAAAAAAAAATGTAGTGATGAGCTAGCTGAACAATGTATTTGTGTGTTGTAATTAGAGAACTATTAAAAAGTGGTCCAGAGGTCCAATTACCAATTCACTTTCTGTTTCAACATTTTTATTAAGTTTTGAGAGAGTATGACAAGCCATGGTTTTCCCACGCAGGGGCAATTTTGAACAGGCACATACAAAAGAAAAAGTGTATGTACGTAGAATGATTAACATAACCATAAACTGTTGCCATGACCCAAAAGGGTCAGGGTAGAGGAAAGGCAGATTATACTGTATTGTCCCCTAAGGGAAATCAGTCTCCATATAATAACTGTCATTTCAAGACTAGGGATGAGCTTCAAGTTTGAGTCAAACACACGTTCGACTCGAACATTGGCTGTTCGCAAGTTTGCCGAACAGCGAACAATTTGGGGTGTTCGCGGCAAATTCGAATGCCGCGGAACACCCTTTTAAAGTCTATGGGAGAAATCAAAAGTGCTAATTTTAAAGGCTTATATGCAAGTTATTGTCATAAAAAGTGTTTGGGGACCTGGGTCCTGCCCCAGGAGACATGGATCAATGCAAAAAACAGTTTTAAAAACGGACGTTTTTTTTAGGAGCAGTGATTTTAATAATGTTTAAAGTCAAACAATAAAAGTGTAATATCCCTTTAAATTTCGTAGCTGGGGGGTGTCTATAGTATGCCTGTAAAGGGGCGCATGTTTCCCATGTTTAGAACAGTCTGACAGCAAAATAACATTTCAAAGGAAAAAAGCCATTTAAAACTATTCGCGGCTATTGCATTGCCGGTCCGACAATACACATAGAAGTTCATTGATGAAAACAGCAAGGGAATTGCCCACGGGGGAACCCCGAACCAAAATTAAAAATAAAAATGACGTGGGGGTCCCCCTAAATTCCATACCAGGCCCTTCAGGTCTGGTATGGATATTAAGGGGAACTACGGCCAAAATTTTTTAAAAAAATGACGTGGGGGTCCCCCTTAATTCCATATCAGACCCTTCAGGTCTGGTATGGATTTTAAGGGGAACCCCGCGCCAAAAAAAAAAAAACGGCGTGGGGTCCCCCCAAAAATCCATACCAGACCCTTATCCGAGCACGCAACCTGGCAGGCCGCAGGAAAAGAGGGGGGAACGAGAGAGCGGCCCCGTCCCCCTCCTGAACCGTACCAGGCCACATGCCCTCAACATTGGGAGGGTGCTTTGGGATAGCCCCCAAAAACACCTTGTCCCCATGTTGATGAGGACAAGGGCCTCATCCCCACAACCCTGGCCAGTGGTTGTGGGGGTCTGCGGGCAGGGGGCTTATCGGAATCTGGAAGCCCCCTTTAACAAGGGGACCCCCAGATCCCAGATCCCGGCACCCCCCTGTGTGAAATGGTAATGGGGTACAAAAGTACCCCTACCATTTCACTAAAAAACTGTCAAAAATGTTAAAAATGACAAGAGACAGTTTTTGACAATTCCTTTATTTAAATGCTTCTTTTTTCTTCTTTCTTCTATCTTCCTTCATCTTCTTCTTCTTCTGGTTCTTCTGGCTCTTCCTCTGGCGTTCTCGTCCAGCATCTCCTCCGCGGCGTCTTCTATCTTCTTCTCCTCGGGCCGCTCCGCACCCATGGCATGGGGGGAGGCTCCCACTCTTCTCTTCATCTTCTTCTCTTCTTCATCTTCTTCTTCATCTTCTTCTTTTCTTCTCTTCTTCATCATCTTCTCCGGGCCGCTCCGCATCCATGCTGGCATGGAGGGAGGCTCCCACTGTGTGACGGTGTCTCCTCTTCTGACGGTTCCTAACACTGACGCATGGGACATGACGGGACTTCCCTGTGGCATTCCCCGTGATTTCACAGGGAAGTCCCGTCAAGTCACCATGCGTCAGAGGGGGCGGGGTCACCGGGTGGCCCCCCCCCCCCATTATTTAAGAACCGTGAGACGAGGAGACGCCATCACACAGCGGGAGCCTCCCTCTATGCCAGCATGGATGCGGAGCGACCCAGAGAAGAAAATGAAGAAGAGAAGAAGAGAAGAAGATGAAGCAGAGAAGAAGATGAAGAAGAAGATGAAGAAGAGAAAAAGATGAAGAGAAGAGCGGGAGCCTCTCCCCATGCCATGGGTGCGGAGAGGCCCGAGGAGAAGAAGATAGAAGATGCCGCGTAGGAGATGCTGGACGAGAACGCCGGAGGAAGAACCAGAAGAGCCAGAAGAACCAGAAGAAGAAGAAGAAGATGAAGGAAGATAGAAGAAAGAAGAAGCATTTAAATAAAGGAATTGTCAAAAACTGTCTCTTGTCATTTTTAACATTTTTTACAGTTTTTTAGTGAAATGGTCTTACCATTTTACACGGGGGGGGCGGGATCTGGGGGTCCCCTTGTTAAAGGGGGCTTCCATATTCTGATAAGCCCCCCGCCCGCAGACCCCCACAACCACTGGCCAGGGTTGTGGGGATGAGGCCCTGGTCCTCATCAACATGGGAACAAGGTGTTTTAGGGGGCTACCCCAAAGCACCCTCCCAATGTTGAGGGCATGTGGCCTGGTACGGTTCAGGAGGGGGGGCACTCTCTCGTCCCCCCTCTTTTCCTGCTGCCTGCCAGGTTGTGTGCTTGGATAAGGGTCTGGTATGGAATTTAGGGGGACCCCCACGTCATTTTTTTTTTAAATTTTGGTTCGGGGTTCCCCTGTGGGGAATTCCCATGCCGTTTTTATCAATGAACTTCTATGTGTATTGTCGGACCGGCAATGCAATAGCCGCGAGTAGTTTTAAATGGCTTTTTTCCTTTGAAATGTCACTTTGCTGTCAGACTGTTCTAAACATGGGAAACATGCGCCCCTTTACAGGCATACTATAGACACCCCCAGCTACAAAATTTAAAGATAGATTACACTTTTATTGTTTGACTTTAGCATTATTAAAATCACTGCTCCTGAAAAAACGGCAATTTTTAAAACTTTTTTTTGCATTGATCCATGTCCCCTGGGGCAGGAACCAGGTCCCCAAACACTTTTTATGACAATAACTTGCATATAAGCCTTTAAAATTAGCACTTTTGATTATTCATGTTCATGCCCCATAGACGGTGTTTGCGTGTTCGAACAAACTTTTTTCCTGTTCGCATGTTCTGGTGCGAACCGAACAGGGGGCGTTTGGCTCATCCCTAATCAAGACTGAAGGGGAAAAGAAAGACAGAGAAGGAATAAAAAGGGAAAGAAGAAAAAGAAAGAGAAAGAAAGGCCCCAGGAGAGGATGAGTACCACGGATGCGGGACCTGCACAAGCAAAGTTTACAGTCGACCATAGCTGGTCGGGGGCAGAGACAGGCAGGAGTACCTCATCCAAGGGTCCCAAACTTTTAAGAATTTTGCATGTGAATGCTTCAAAATACTAGACACCTGTTCATCCACCATCGGAGCGGTCATTCTGGCTTTCACTTCCTGAAAAGCAACAGGTGGAGTATTCCAGGCCTGGACTATAGTTCGCTTGGCAGATATAAGTATGAGACCAATTTCTGCAGATGTGCAAAAAGACCTGGTATAGGATAATGTAAAAGAGCCAATCAGGCATCTTTATGAATTGTTACATGAAATAAGGATTGCAATAGGCCAAAGACGCTGGACCAGAAGCCGATCAGACGTGGGCATGACCACCATATATGTGTGACATCCCCACACTGGCCACAATTCCGAAAATATCTGTCACTGCTACCAGGTTAAGCATGGGCAAGCCTTGCCGGGACCCAGTACCACTGCAGGAGCACTTTATGCGCAGCCTCAAGAATATTAGTATTAAATGAGTATTTCACTATTGTCGTGCAGGCCTTACTCCAGTCCTCCTGCTCAACACCTGAACCAGGATTCCGCTCCCATTGTGTCACATAGGAAATGGTCGATAAAGATGACCTACCATTAAGGGAGACGTAAAGCAATGAAATAAGACCAGGGGCCCCCGGGGAGTGTAAACAGGTATGCTCAAAGGACATCTTACGAAAAGGAAGGGAGACGGAGTGCGACGGAGAGATAAAATCCAGTTGCTCAATTGTAAATAATGATAATTTTCCTGCCCAGGAATCTCATGTGTCTCCCGGAGGGTCTCCTGTGAAGGGAATGAGTGCATAGATAAAAAATGATGCACACTGGTAAAGCCATTGGAGGTCCACCAAGAGAAGGAACAAGGTTGTTCCAGCCCCAGCACAAAAAGAGGGTTGTTAACGATTGGTAAAAGAGGCATCAAAGGGGACATCAGATTTCCCAAATATCGGACAGAGGCCCACAATTTCAAGCCATGAAGCATAAGAGCCAAGGGCGTAAGTTATGAGGAAGCCAAAGCAATGCTTGTAGAGAAATGGGGGCGCAGTTAGGTAGTTCCAGGAGCACCCACAACGGGATGTCAAAAGTGGCATAGATAGTTGAGAAATCTGGGCTGCCAAATAATATTTGGCCAGGTTAGGTGCTCCCAAGCCACCTTGCAACCTATGGGTATAGAGCGTCGATCTGGGTACTCTGGGCCGTTTATGAGCCAATATAAAATGAAGGAATCTGTTCTGTAAAAGACGGAGATAAAAAGAGGGGACGTGTATAGGGAGGGTCCGAAAGAAATAAAGAACTTTTGGCAAGATAGTCATCTTGACTGCATGGATCTGGCCTATCCAAGAGAGGGAAGGGTATTGCCAAGAACGAAGAAGAGAGGTTAAGGAGCACAGCAAGGGATAGTAGTTTGCCGAAAAAAAGGTGGAATAAGAGTAGAGTAGACCAGCGCATGGACCAGCGCAATGCCTTTTATGCCTGGACCAGCGCAATGCCTTTTTAACTTGCTCAGTAGCAAGGAGGTCAAGTTCAGTGGCCAAGGCGTCAGGGGCCTTACGGTTGGCCACAGTCGGTCGTGCCTTCCAGGCCTCGTCCGCCTGAGCCAGAGTAAGTTTAATCCCCAAGTAAGCTATTGAGTGGGGTGCCCAGCGATAGGGAAAATGCATCTGTAAATGTGTGACCAGGTCAGCAGGGAGGGTGATATTCAGCGCCGTAGTTTTGGAGAGATTGATATGGAGTCCTGAGATAGTCAAGAAATGATCCAACAGAACCTGCAAGTTGGGAAGAGTGGTAATAGGATTAGTGAGGACCAAGAGGGCATTGTAAATTTGCCTTGTAATGGGTGCCCACATAAGGAACACCAGATATATCAGGATTATCCCAGAAGGCCATGGCCAATGATTCTAATGCGAGAATGAAGAGTGAACAGCCCTGCCGTGTACCCCGGAAAATCGAGAAAGGTGAGGAGAAGAACCCAGCATATTTTACAGAGGCAGTAGGGGACAAATATAGGGCTTTAATCCAGGCCATAAAGTCTCTGCCAAATCCGCACCACATAAGTGCAAATTCTGGATAGTCCCAGGAAAGCGAATCAAATGCTTTGTATATGTCAAGAGACAATAAAAAGCCAGGTATCTTACGTTGACGTAAAATATGCCTGCCTGTCTGTGACGAAGCCCACCTGGTCTCTGTGTATGAGAGTTTGGAGGTATTTGTTGACACGGGTGCTCAGGACCTTCCCCAGAATCTTCAGATCCACATTCAAAAAAGAAATGTGTCTGAACGCTTGTGGCTCAGAGGCCTCGTCGGTTGTTTTAGGAATCATGGAGATATAAGCCTCAAGGGATTTGGGGGAGCGCTGAGAACCCCGTTTCAAGGAGTTAAAGTATGCTGTGAGGTGGGGGGTCAGGAGGGTAGCAAACTTATTATAATGGAGTCCCAAAAATCCATCTGGTCCAGGGTCCTGGAGGGCTTTAGCGACTTAATGGCCAGGGCAATCTCATCCTCCGAAATATCTGCATTCAAGAGGTCATGGGCCGCTGTAGATAAAAAGGGGAGACTTAGATGCTGAAAGAAGTTCTTGGAGCATTCTAGATCAAACGGGTTTGGTTTCTGATATAATGAGGACAAAAAACTTGCAAACTCTGCCGTGACCTTTGTTGGGTCGGAGGTAAGACCATCACCCCTGGCACGTAGCGGAACAGGCTTGTGGATGTGACCCACAGAGTGGAACTTCCTGGCCAACATTGGGTCCAAGTTTATTGGCACTTGCATAAAATTTATGCCTGGACCAGCGCAATGCCTTTTTAACTTGCTCAGTAGCAAGGAGGTCAAGTTCAGTGGCCAAGGCGTCAGGGGCCTTACGGTTGGCCACAGTCGGTCGTGCCTTCCAGGCCTCATCCGCCTGAGCCAGGAGAGAAGTTAAATCCCATACCCTCCATTTCTTATCTCGTTTTCTAGAGGTAGCGATGCGGATCAGGTGACCCCTAATAGTGGCCTTGTGAGCCTCCCATAGAGATACAGCTGAAGACACTGAACCCAGATTGTCTGAAAAGTAAGATTAAATATGGGAGTGTATCTGGAGACAGGGAGCCTGAGTGGTGAGCAGGGATTCATTCAGCCTCCATTGATAGGTAGGGCACAAGAGATTCACAAGGTACATCAGCAAGACCAGAGGGTCATTATCCGACCAGGTTGAAGTTGGGATAGAAATCCTATCCACTAATGACAGATGCAGAGAATGAGTGATTATGTGGTCGATTCTGCAGGAGCTCTAATGTGGATTTGAATAGAAGGTATATTCCTGTGAACTGGGGTGGAGTTCCCCCCACACATCTGCTAGGCCATGGTTCTGCAGGAGAGAGCATACACTCTTTTCTGATGAGGAATTATAGGATGAAGCCCCCCCACTCAAGGAGCATCTGTCAAGAGAAGAGTTGAGCGCTAAGTTTGTGTCACCCATAAGGAGAAAAACACCCTTCTGGTGTCGCAAGACGACTTGCAGTAAGTGAGAAAAGAATCTATGTTGAAACCTATTCGGAGCATACTACCCTACCATGGTCACTTCCTGATCCCCGATTGTACCTTACAAGAGCGGGTACCTACCCGTAGGATCGGCAATTTAATGACAGCAAGTGAAGAGCAAGTTACGCCTAAACGCATTCAACACTATGTTTCTCAGGAGCGGAAGCGGAGAAAAAGGTTGGGTAATGAAAGGAGAGGTATCGGGGAGCGGAGGACTGTGAGGACCTTGTCTCCTGCAGGCAGACTACGTCCATGGCTTGGGATTTAAGATGATGAAACACTTTGAATCGTTTAACCGGGGAGTTAAAGCCATGAATATTTTGGGAATGGATCTTCAAGGATCTCAGAGCCATATCGAACATAGGAATGTGAACCGCAACAATGGACAATGAGCAGAGGCCCAGACATCATAAAACATGGATGAACAGTAGATCCAGAGTCCGTGGAAAGAGGAGAACAAAGAGAAAGAGCAGAAGGAAATAGAGAACAGAGAATGAAAAGAAAATTGGTGCACAAGCGTGTAGTACAACAGTAACACAACATGTGAAATATGCATCCTAATGGTTAGGACGCACACACTGGGGGTAGCTCAACCACTAGACACATGGCTGCACTATAGAACACAATGAGGCATCCAAAGTAAAAATGAGCAGTCATGTAGATAACTGAGGATAAAGAGGAGGAGGGAAAAGGAGGAGGGGAAGAGGAGAGGGAGAAGAAGGGGGAAGGGGGGGAGAAGGGGGGGATGAAGAGAAAAAGGGGGGAGGGAAGGGAGAATGGGGGGAGGGAAAGGGGAGAAGGGGAGGGAAAGGTGAAGGGAAAAAGCAAAGGATAATAATTGCATAATCAAGATCTTTAGAGAATGCATTAGATCAATAACATAAGTAGAAAAATGATCCCGAATGACAGACTTTTTCATAAAAAATTTGAGAGAAAAAAACAAAAAACACACAAAACAAGCACAGTCAGGGGCCGCCCGGCCAAGAAAACATTCAAGCAACTGGTAATGCGAGCCTGTGAGGCCGGGAGGCCACCTAGTTACCAAGCATGCATTTTAAAGGCAGATGGACATAGGTCCTCAGCATCACCTGATCTCCAGTTGGTAAGGCAATACATTTGGTAAAACATCCAACAATTGCTAAAGCATGAAGAAAGTGAGGTGGTGGGACATGCAAACAGGGAGACCAGAAGGAGGGAGGTCTGCACACGTTGGGAGGACAAAGTCTAGCCAAGTGGAATGCCAGAGGTGGGCATAGGAAAGGGAAGGGAGGGGACGTGTCTATAAAGGAGGGGCAGTCCAACTTGAACAAGTGAAGAGCAGTTCAAGTCTCAAGCAGTGGTAAGCCAGTAGAGTGACTTCCAGGAGCGTGGCACCAGCCACCACCTTGCGCATCATCCGAGGCACAGGTCACATCAAAAAAAAAAGGGGGGGGGGGAACAAATGTAAATAGAGGGACGTAATGTCAACCAGGGGTAAAAATTGAACAAAAAAGTCCGGATGGCCGCACTCCAATAAAAACAATTTCTTTATTGTTATAATAAATCCCTGCAGCAAGGATAAAACCGCTAACGCATTTCACACCAATATAGCAGATGCTTATTCATAGCTAAGTTTTAAAATGATGACAAAGACATATATATGCAAGCAGACAAAACCATAAATTGGTGTAATTAGGCATTGTGTACGCCCACTATAGGTGGCACAATGCTCTCAGTTGATATAAAGGTAAGTCAGCTGGAATTCTCCACATGATCACAAGGTTAACTCTTCAAAAATAAAGACACACAAACCAAACCCATGAAAGATATATAAATAAAGACCAAAAATTTGACGGTGATGTGTGCTTAACATAATGAAACCACCTTAAACAGGTGGAAAATATCCCACTCAAGAAAGTCTGCTACGAACAAATAATTTGTTTAAAAAAACTTTCCATAAACATATGTGTGCATATATGTATATGTACTTTGATAAAAATGCCTGAAGAGTTTCCCGGCAGAAGCACCTGTGCATGCCTAGCATTAGAATTCTCATGTAAACATATTAATATATAGGAAGAAAAATATATGAATAAATATTTCTCTTGCGCATGCACAGGTAGGTAAACCCAAATTCTGTTAAGAAACTCTGCAGGCAGACAGGATTCCCATTACACAGCACAGCATGAAAATACTGCTATTAACACCATGACAAAAAGCCCAGATAATGGCATGCAGACCAAACTTTCAGCTGCAAACAACTCGTTCATGGTTATGATTTAATCAATTAGGTACATATATGCAATATACCTCCTGCAGACATCAAGATCACCTATTAAACACACATGTTGCAACATAAACTCTAAAAAAGAATGAATACATGCAAGGAAGCAGATAGAAGTGATCATGTCAGGAAGAAACTGTCAAATACATATATATATAAAAACATTCTATCTGATCTTTTGGAAACTGTTTATCTGTCTGTCCCATCCAAAATTAATGTGACATGTTTGCCTTATAGACAGTCTATAAAACCCCATACCGACTGTTAGATGTCTTTCAGTCAGATGTCATTGGCTGACAGCATGCTACTCTCCAACATATGGCTACTGTAGATAATTAAAAGCCTCCATATTCACATTTGAGTACAATGACATTAAAGTTTAGGAAGTATACCCATTCTTACTCATAATAATGGGAAATGTCCTATTCATGATTAATTCTCCCCAGTTTTCTGGCGTTAAAAAAGAAGATCCAGTATACCTCTCTTTTACATAATATTCTGAATTTGCCTTTTCAGAAAATCTACAGCATGGAATGCGCTTTTACGAGCAGACTCTAACCATCCAAAACATACCCTGCGGGGATACCAGTGGGCCAAATTTTGCGTCTCAAACAAATTTGCAGTAATGATAAAGAATACACACAGGAATCAAAAATCATGTTTTCTCGTTTTAAGGAAAGGGGTTGTTCTGAATCCATACTAAACAGAGCGATTAATATCGCTAACAAAACGGCAAGAGAAAAATTGCTGCAAGAAAATCCTGATAAGAAGAAGATCAATTGGGGAAACAGGGGACCCAAAAGTCATTTATCTGCCTTTTCCTCCACACCGATTTTCTCTACTCCGTTTAGTACGGAATTTTATTAAATTAGGAACATTGTCTCTAAACACTTACCGGTATTATTTAATGATCCAATTTATGCAAAGACTCTTGCTGATGGGGTTAATACTGTGTCTCGCAGAGCTCCCACATTAGGAGGCACTCGATCACCAAGTCTGTATACTAGTAAGTGCCAGTGGCGGCTGGTGAAGTTTTAGGATGGGGGTGCCAGACCCCGCCCCTCCCTTTTTACCCATCCCACTTCTCATAAGCCCCATCCACTATAGAATCCACTCACTCTGTCCCCTCTATTCCACTAACTTCCACCCATAGTGTCAGGAGTATACAGCTCAGCATCACAGGACAGAGTATACAGCTCAGCATCACAGGACAGATTATACAACCTCAGCATCACAGGACAGAGTATACAACCCCAGCACCACGAGACAGAGTATACAACTCCAACATCACGGGACAGAGCATACAGCTCAGCATCACGGGACAGAGTATACAGCTCAGCATCACTGGACAGAGTATACAGCTCAGCATCAGAGGAAAGAGTATACAGCCCCAGCATCACAGCACAGAATATACAGCCCCAGCATCACAGGACAGAGTATACAGCCCCAGCATCAAAGGACAGAGTATGCATCCCGAGCATCACAGGACAGAGTACATACCTCCCATGGTTAAACAAAACCAATCCCCCCTACCACCATCCCTCTCCCCATCATTACACAGGACCCCTTCCTCAAAACTTCCCCCCATTGTTACACAGGACCCCTCCCTCATACTAACCCCATAATTAAACACAGAGAGGTTATTTAATTAGGGTAGAGAGCCAGGGAGGGGGGTGTTTAGGGTGGAGAGGCAGGGATTGGGGGTGACTAGGGTGGAGATGCAGGGAGGGGGGTGTTTATGGTGGAGATGCAGGGAGGGGGGTGTTTATGGTGGAGATGCAGGAAGGGGGGTGTTTAGGGTGGAGAGGCAAGGAGGGGGGGTGTTTAGGGTGGAGATGCAGGGAGGGGGTATTTAGGGTGGAGATGCAGGGAGGGGGGGTGTTTAGGGTGGAGATGAGGGGGGGGGTGTTTAGGGTGGAGATGCAGGGAGGGGGGTGTTTAGGGTGGAGATGCAGGGAGGGGGGTGTTTAGGGTGGAAATGCAGGGAGGGGAGTGTTTAGGGTGGAGATGCAGGGAGGGGGGTGTTTAGGGTGGAGATGCAGTCAGGGGGGGTGTTTAGGGTGGATATGCAGGGAGAGGGTGTTTAGGCTGGAGATGCAGGGAGGGGGTGTTTAGAGTGGAGATGCAGGGAGGGGGTGTTTAGGGTGGAGATGCAGTCAGAGGGGTGTTTAGGGTAGAGATGCAGTCAGGGGGGTGTTTAGGGTGGACATGCAGGGAGGGGGTGTTTAGGGTGGAGATGCAGTCAGGGGGGTGTTTAGGGTGGAGATGCAGTCAGGGGGGTGTTTAGGGTGGAGATGCAGGGAGGGGGTGTTTAGGGTGGAGATGCAGGGAGGGGGTGTTTAGAGTGGAGATGCAGGGAGGGGGTGTTTAGGGTGCAGATGCAGTCAGGGGGGTGTTTAGGGAAGAGATGCAGTCAGGGGGGTGTTTAGGGTGGAGATGCAGGGAGGGGGTGTTTAGGGTGGAGATGCAGTCAGGGCGGGTGTTTAGGGTGGAGATGCAGGGAGGGGGTGTTTAGGATGAAGAAATCCCACAGCTGCCAGTCACTGCCATGCACAACAACACTCAGCAGCCCCACCCTCCTCCCTCCATGAAGCTCTGCAGCAGCTGAGAAAAGTGAAAGTGATCAGAGCTGGTGGGGGGGGGGGGGGCAGGCTCACGGCAGGACACAGTACTCACTGTGAAACAGTCACACTCAGTTTGCCGCTCTGCAGAGGAGTTCGAGGAGGGGGAAGCATGATGCCGGGAGAGAGAGAGAGACATGCAAGGAGGGAGAGTAAATGCAGAAGGCCAGCAATCCTCTCCGATCCCTGCACTCACCTGGTGCAATCTGGTACACTGCCAGATCTGTGTCCATCCATCCACTTCCACTGTGATCCGCTCCCCACCTCACATCAAAGGGTCTCGATCCCGGATAGTTGCAGTCACATCTCCGGAGTGCGGAGTCCGCACTCCACAAGTCAGTGTCAGTGAGCCTGCCTGGAAACTAGAAGTGACGTGGCAGTGCCGAAAAAGCACCGCCCAATCACCCTCCGGTCCCGGCCAATAAAAAGGCAGGACAGGAGCTAGGGACAAATCAGTGGCAAGTGGGAGTGTGTGCGGGTGCACAGCTTGCGCCCTGCACACGCCCTAAACATGGGCAAATCAGCTTCCCAGCTTGCAATCAGCTGATTGCAAGCTGGGAAGCTTTCCATAGACTGCCGTGTGTCCGGCGCCCGGACACTCTTAAAGTGACCATTTTTTTTATTTTTTTATTTTATTTTTTGTCAAAAGCTTGGGGGGCGGCACCCAGGCACCCCCTATGAATGGGCTGCCACTGGTAAGTGCCCTAGTAGACATTGGTTGCAGTTTAAAGGCACATTTGGATGTGGACACAATGGTTGTCCTTGTTGCCTCCACATTCTCGGAGGTGACACGGTTCAAGCGACCGCTATTAACAAACCGTCTAACATCACCACATTTGTTAATTGTAACGCAAGATATCTGGTCTACATTGTAACATGCCAATCATGTCATATACAATATGTTGGGCGCACTACACGCAGATTGCGTGATCGCTCGTACGATCATTTATATGACATTCAGAAAGGCCATAATACCAATGTAGCCAATCATTAGAATTTGGTACACCAGAAAAACACTTCAAGTTTAGTGATCCAGGTGGTTGAGAAGATATCTTTGCCAGTCAGAGGAGGGAACAAATTCAGAATATTATGTAAAAGAGAGGTATACTGGATCTTCTTTTTTAACACCAGAAAACCGGGGGGAATGAATCATGAATAGGACATTTCCCATTTTTATGAGTAATAATGGGTATACTTCCTAAACTTTAATGTCATTGTACGCAAATGTGAATATGGAGGCTTTTAATTATATACAATAGCCGTATGTTGGAGAGTCGCATGCTGTCAGCCAATGACATCTGACTAAAAGACATCTAAACAGTCGGTATGGGGTTATATAGAATGTCTATTAAGCAACCCTGTCACATTAATTTTGGATGGGACAGACAGATAAACAGTTTCCAAAAGATCAGATAAAATGTTTCCATATATATGTATTTGACAGTTTCTTCCTGACAAGATCACTTCTATCTGCTTCCTTGCATGTATTCATTCTTTCTAGAGTTTATGTTGCAACATGTGTGTTTGATAGGTGATCTTGATGTCTGCAGGAGGTATATTGCATATATGTACCTAATTGATTAAATCATGAACATGTTGTTTGCGGCTGAAAGTTTGGTCTGCAATTATCTGGTCTTTTTGTCATGGGGTTAATAGCAGTGTTTTCATGCTGTGCTGTGTGATGGGAATCCTGTCTGCCTGCAGGGTTTTTTGACAGAATTTGGGTTTACCTACCTGTGCATGCGCAAGAGCAATATTTATTTATATTTTTTTCTTCCTATATATTTATATGTTTACATGAGAATTCTAATGCTAGGCATGCACAGGTGCTTCTGCCGGGAAACTCTTCAGGCATTTTTATCAAAGTACATCATGCCTCGTGCCTCCGTCTTCCTTGGCTGATACCGGACTTGGCTTTGAGGTTGTCAGTAAGTATCCCAATCTATCTCCACCTTGTTGGGACTTGATTCCCCTGCCCCCCTTATTCTAAGGATACTATCATTAATCCCTGTTTTTTCCTTCCTAGTACAATACCTTATAACACTCCTGATGAATGGCTGTAATGCCAGGAAACACGTAGAGTGCCACTAGATGCCAACAGTTACTTGTTTTTATTATATTTGTCTTTCAATTGATTTTTTATACTATGTATATTTACCATGTCTACTTTATATTTGTATTGCATGCTATGAGCAGCATATTTAGTGTAAGTCTGATGACTACCTATCTATTTGATACAAAATATCTGATATGTATTGTAAATTGCAATAAATAAATCGTGTACTGTACGTTGATATTTATATTGTCACTTTCTCTCAACATAGCGTACCCTCATTTAAAGTCCCACAAAATTCCTCCTTTTTCTTCACTAAATCAGGGATGGAGGCCGCCATGTGTTTCGTACAGTGTGTGTCAGGTCACGTCCATTTACTGTATAGAGAACAAGGCTTACCCCTGTATCTCAATTCATCCTGGGTCAGAGCTTGAGGGTCCTGATTGCGGAGGGGTGTGAGTGAGGGGGCGCTTGCGGCTTCCAACTTTCTCCCATATGTGACCCAGCTGGTTGGAAGGAGGCTGGGCACTGGAGGGCCGCAACAAGCTACTGGTGGTGTCCCGCAGGGGGCAAAAGGTGGAGTGCCTCAAGGGTCAACTGGGCCTCCTCCTGGTTGTAAATCTTATGGTTCCAGCCTTGGTAGGTAAAGCTGAGTATAAATGGGAAGCCCCATTGATATCTGATGTGTTGATCCAGAAGGGCTAATGTGTAGGGCTTCATCTGATGCATATGGTGGAGGGTGCCAGATCTGCAAAAAGTTGATATGGGTGGCCCTGACAGCAGAGATCACATTTGTTCTGGGCCGCCCATAGAAGTATTTCTTTTGTGCGGTAGAAGGTAAATTTGATTACAATATCCCTGGGGGGCCTTCTGGCTTCTGTGGCCCCAGGGCCCTGTGTATGTGATCGAATTCCAAGCGTTCAATTGGAATGGCGGGCACCAGCTCCTGGAAAAGTGTGGTGGCAGTGGAGGTAAGATCCTCAATAGACTCCTCATGGTTTTCTATTACTGTGATGGCAGCGTCCATTTTGTCCTCTAGGACATTGGTGCGGTTCCCCAGCTCCCTGATTTCCCTGGTCAGGTGACCTACTAACTTAGATGTGGCTGCAGAAAGTTCACTCTGCAGCATGCTTTTAAACTTTGCAAACAGGTCAGCTTACCGCAGGGCTCGCGGAGGGTGGGATGGCAGAGTCTCTGGCAGGCTCTCAGTGTCAGATGGGGCATCCATATCACCGGACAGCAGCGGTGGGGAAGGCACCATACTAGAGGCCGGAGTTTTAGGATTGACGGCCGGCAGGGGGGTTCCAGGCTGGTCCGCCGATCGGGTGCTGGAGGAGCAGTCACTGGGTGTTGGGAAGGCAGAGAAGGGGGGATAAAGCTCACCAGTTGGCTGTGATTAATGTCGATGTGCCCAGCAGTGGAGGAGCGAGGTTAGCAGGCAGCCATCTCAGTTCGCTGCTCACAAGCGCCCCCATTTACCAATTCACTTTCAAGTAGCAGAGGGCACAGGGACTCCCTAATAGAAAACTCTAAACTCTACAATATTCTTCTGCCACTGCCCCTCTTACATGCCTCCATTTGCAAACATCATATACATGTACATCTGTACACAAATATGCTGCATGTCTCTGCCAGGTATTTGAAAACTGGCAAAGACCTGCAGCATGTCTGCACACATTCATAAATATGCCACTAGTTATGGTTTCTATGACCTTATAGAGACCTGTAGCTAGTTTCCGAATTCCTAGTGTAGCACTGACCCCCGAAGGAGCTGCTGATGTTTGATTTGGCCTGTACTCTGCTATAACACCTCCTTAATTTGACTCAGTCCCCTTGCCACAGCTGTGGTGTAATGTTAATGTGTAGCAAGAACTAAAAGACAATTCCACAATATGTAATATAATATACCTTTTTCTTTACCTTAATTTTGGATGGGACAGACAGATAAACAGTTTCCAAAAGATCAGATAGAATGTTTCCATATATATGTATTTGACAGTTTCTTCCTGACAAGATCACTTCTATCTGCTTCCTTGCATGTATTCATTCTTTCTAGAGTTTATGTTGCAACATGTGTGTTTGATAGGTGATCTTGATGTCTGCAGGAGGTATATTGCATATATGTACCTAATTGATTAAATCATGAACATGTTGTTTGCGGCTGAAAGTTTGGTCTGCAATTATCTGGTCTTTTTGTCATGGGGTTAATAGCAGTGTTTTCATGCTGTGCTGTGTGATGGGAATCCTGTCTGCCTGCAGGGTTTTTTGACAGAATTTGGGTTTACCTACCTGTGCATGCGCAAGAGCAATATTTATTTATATTTTTTTCTTCCTATATATTTATATGTTTACATGAGAATTCTAATGCTAGGCATGCACAGGTGCTTCTGCCGGGAAACTCTTCAGGCATTTTTATCAAAGTACATATACATATATGCACACATATGTTTATGGAAAGTTTTTTGAAACAAATTTTTTGTTCGTAGCAGACTTTCTTGAGTGGGATATTTTCCACCTGTTTAAGGTGGTTTCATTATGTTAAGCACATATCACCGTCAAATTTTTGGTCTTTATTTATATATCTTTCATGGGTTTGGTTTGTGTGTCCTTATTTTTGAAGAGTTAACCTTGTGATCATGTGGAGAATTCCAGCTGACTTACCTTTATATCAACTGAGAGCATTGTGCCACCTATAGTGGGCATACACAATGCCTAATTGCACCAATTTATAGTTTTGTCTGCTTGCATATATATGTCTTTGTCATTATTTTAAAACTTAGCTATGAATAAGCACCTGCTATAACAGTGTGAAACACGTTAGAGGTTTTATCCTTGCTGCATGGAATTATTATAACAATAAAGAAATCGTTTTCATTGGAGTGCGGCCTTCCGAACCTTTTTGTTCAATTTTTGCATATGGTTGCATATTGAGCCGCACCCACGCCTGGAGCGATCATTAGGAAGTAGACACCTGGAGCGGGTTCTTCTTTTTGTTTCAGTTGTTGTGTCCAACCAGGGGTAGACAGGGCCAGTACACTTGCAGGGTCAAGAGGCTTCTGACCAACAGTTACTTGTGTTTATTATATTTGTCTTTCAATCGATTTATTATACCATGTATATTTGCCATATCTACTTTATATTTGTATTGCATGCTATGAGCAGCATATTTAGTGTAAGTCTGGTGACTACCTATCTATTTGATACAAAATATCTGATATGTATTGTAAATTGCAATAAATAAATCATGTACTGTACTTTCGTATTTATGTTGTCACTTTCTCTCAACATGGCGTACCCTCATTTAAAGTCCCACAAAATTCCTCCCTTTTATCCACTAAATCAGGGATGGAGGCCGCCATGTGTTTCGTACAGTGTGTGTCAGGTCACGTCCATTTACTGTATACCAAATATTTGGGTGGAAGACACCCGTTTATAGTGACCTGCCAAACTTTATGCTCCATCCATTTCTGTTTGTCGCCCTATTGCTGGGCCATAACAGTGTTCAGCTATTTTTATTAGAATTATTCCCTATTTCTATTAGATTCCAATATTTTTTTCCTTATGTATTATCTTCGACCCATTAGCCTTTCCAGACTACTTCATAACCTCTTGTCTGGTTCAGCCTTGTTTTGGGGGGGTTCGGGTGTTTTCTCTGTCTCCTGGGTTGAGATGTGCAGCAGCCCATTCCACCCCCACCCCCAGGTGCGGGCGGGATTTGGCCTCCTGCTCATTGGTGTCATGCTTTGACGCTGCAACCAGTGGTGTCATTGATGTTGTTTTAACGTCTTTTTTATTCCATCCTTAGCTACGCACGAGAGGGGTGGAGACCCACTGCTGATAGCTTTTCCACATGCAGCTAGGAATTCTCTCCCCACCTCTCTTGTGCGGTCTGGCCAATCAGGCATGACGCTAACGGGGCCCCTCCCTGGGAGTGAGTATATCAGTAGCCTTGGAGCAGCTGGTGGTTCATTTGCTTGTTTCAATCACAAGGAAGCACATCCTGATCCTACACACAGGTTATCCTCTTTGCTGGGAGATCAGCCATCCCTTTTGGTATGTTTTTTTATTTTTGTTATGTTTTTCTCTCATTACTAGTTTTTTTTTTCACATACACTCCCTCATGTAGTCCCCTTGTGGGAACACATAGACAATTTTTCTCCGTTACTTTCACACCTTTACAAATTTAACCAATCCCCTTTTTTTGACACATTTCTCTAGGAACACCATGCACTTTCGGTGTACACATAGCCTATTGGATCATGCTGTGACCACTATGCTGGGCTCCGGGCGCTGTTCTCCTTCCTTGGACGGTTTCCCTGTTTCAACCCTGGGGGAGACATCATGCCTCGTGCCCCCGTCTTCCTTGGCTGATACCGGACTTGGCTTTGAGGTTGTCAGTAAGTATCCCAATCTATCTCCACCTTGTTGGGACTTGATTCCCCTGCCCCCCTTATTCTAAGGATACTATCATTAATCCCTGTTTTTTCCTTCCTAGTACAATACCTTATAACACTCCTGATGAATGGCTGTAATGCCAGGAAACACGTAGAGTGCCACTAGATGCCAACAGTTACTTGTTTTTATTATATTTGTCTTTCAATTGATTTTTTATACTATGTATATTTACCATGTCTACTTTATATTTGTATTGCATGCTATGAGCAGCATATTTAGTGTAAGTCTGATGACTACCTATCTATTTGATACAAAATATCTGATATGTATTGTAAATTGCAATAAATAAATCGTGTACTGTACTTTGATATTTATATTGTCACTTTCTCTCAACATACCGTACCCTCATTTAAAGTCCCACAAAATTCCTCCTTTTTCTTCACTAAATCAGGGATGGAGGCCGCCATGTGTTTCGTACAGTGTGTGTCAGGTCACGTCCATTTACTGTATAGAGAACAAGGCTTACCCCTGTATCTCAATTCATCCTGGGTCAGAGCTTGAGGGTCCTGATTGCGGAGGGGTGTGAGTGAGGGGGCGCTTGCGGCTTCCAACTTTCTCCCATATGTGACCCAGCTGGTTGGAAGGAGGCTGGGCACTGGAGGGCCGCAACAAGCTACTGGTGGTGTCCCGCAGGGGGCAAAAGGTGGAGTGCCTCAAGAGTCAACTGGGCCTCCTCCTGGTTGTAAATCTTATGGTTCCGGCCTTGGTAGGTAAAGCTGAGTATAAATGGGAAGCCCCATTGATATCTGATGTGTTGATCCAGAAGGGCTAATGTGTAGGGCTTCATCTGATGCATATGGTGGAGGGTGCCAGATCTGCAAAAAGTTGATATGGGTGGCCCTGACAGCAGAGATCACATTTGTTCTGGGCCGCCCATAGAAGTATTTCTTTTGTGCGGTAGAAGGTAAATTTGATTACAATATCCCTGGGGGGCCTTCTGGCTTCTGTGGCCCCAGGGCCCTGTGTATGTGATCGAATTCCAAGCGTTCAATTGGAATGGCGGGCACCAGCTCCTGGAAAAGTGTGGTGGCAGTGGAGGTAAGATCCTCAATAGACTCCTCATGGTTTTCTATTACTGTGATGGCAGCGTCCATTTTGTCCTCTAGGACATTGGTGCGGTTCCCCAGCTCCCTGATTTCCCTGGTCAGGTGGGCTACTAACTTAGATGTGGCTGCAGAAAGTTCACTCTGCAGCATGCTTTTAAACTTTGCAAACAGGTCAGCTTACCGCAGGGCTCGCGGAGGGTGGGCTGGCACAGTCTCTGGCAGGCTCTCAGTGTCAGATGGGGCATCCATATCACCGGACAGCAGCGGTGGGGAAGGCACCATACTAGAGGCCGGAGTTTTAGGATTGACGGCCGGCAGGGGGGTTCCAGGCTGGTCCGCCGATCGGGTGCTGGAGGAGCAGTCACTGGGTGTTGGGAAGGCAGAGAAGAGGGGATAAAGCTCACCAGTTGGCTGTGATTAATGTCGATGTGCCCAGCAGTGGAGGAGCGAGGTTAGCAGGCAGCCATCTCAGTTCGCTGCTCACAAGCGCCCCCATTTACCAATTCACTTTCAAGTAGCAGAGGGCACAGGGACTCCCTAATAGAAAACTCTAAACTCTACAATATTCTTCTGCCACTGCCCCTCTTACATGCCTCCATTTGCAAACATCATATACATGTACATCTGTACACAAATATGCTGCATGTCTCTGCCAGGTCTTTGAAAACTGGCAAAGACCTGCAGCATGTCTGCACACATTCATAAATATGCCACTAGTTATGGTTTCTATGACCTTATAGAGACCTGTAGCTAGTTTCCGAATTCCTAGTGTAGCACTGACCCCCGAAGGAGCTGCTGATGTTTGATTTGGCCTGTACTCTGCTATAACACCTCCTTAATTTGACTCAGTCCCCTTGCCACAGCTGTGGTGTAATGTTAATGTGTAGCAAGAACTAAAAGACAATTCCACAATATGTAATATAATATACCTTTTTCTTTACCTTTATCCTCCAGCTCTCCACCTAGTCAGCAATTTAAAGGAAAATAGCACTCCACACAATAGTACTTAAACAAAAACAGGATTTTACTGTATCTGCTTTAAGGTAGAGATTATAACAGTAGTGCTGTCAAACCATAATATACAACAGTACTATACAAATAAAAGTTGTTCAAAATGACTTCTTAGAATTTCGTCTTTTAAATGGGACCAATGGCAGAGTGAAACTGACTTCACTATGAACACTGTTCCACTCATAGCACGCTCTGTCTATGTAAAAAGGACAATAGTAATATAGTAAAGCATAACACAAATACTAGGGAGATCCCATTGCTTTATATTACAGTAACCCTGTGGAATAGTAGAATGCAAGGCCTTGCGTGAACAGAGGCAGTCCTTCTTTTCTTCTGTCTTCTGCTAGCTATGTGTAGGTGAATTTGTAATCCCGTGGTTAACAAAACCTGAGTAAAAGCAAACTGAATGTTGAAATATTGTTGAGGTGCGGTAGCACTGCAACTATCTCCGGTGCAAGTAATTTGGTATAACACAATGTCAAACTGTGGTAAAGTGCAGGCCTGAGGCCTATATTAAACTCAGTCTTTATCCCTTTAATTCTCCCTCTGTGGGACTACAGGTCCCAGCCGCACTGTGTTATAGGTGCAAAGTGTGTGAAAGTGCATCAATGAAACTTTGGGCAGCAGCCCTCTAACCCAACCAGGTCTGCAATGTAGAACAGTTCTGCTCCGGTGTACAGAGTCCTGTTTCCAGCCGGCCGACACTGCTACGCTGCTCTGCTCTGCTCAGCGAGATGTTCTGGGACTCTCAGATGGCTCCGACAGGCTTCACTAGATCCTCCTCAGTTCTACCTCGCCATCAGTCCAGCTCACTGATGTGCTGCAGAGTCGCTGATCGGATCGCTCCGCGATAGGTGTAGGCCATGCTTCGCTGGAGACCTCCACACAGATCCTCACAGGCTGGCCATGCGTTCCCAAGAGACCTAAGATGGCAGCGCCAAGTCCTTTTATAGCCTTTCCAGAATGCAGTTTGGTCTCTTGATGCTCATGGGAGGTAACTAAGCATTGTGGGTATGTCAAGTTAATGTCCAAAGTAAACAAAACAAAACACTTCCTGTCATTTTCTTCAATAAATAAATAAAATGCAGTTCATTCCATATTTTGACTGCTAGATAGTGCTATATACTAAGCTATAACATAACATTGGATTATTTAACAAAAATGTGGCCGCTACACTAGGAAAGAGCAGTGTCATGTCTGCACAATGCACATATGCCTCTCAGTAAAATGCTGCCTTCTGGGGTGTGTGACATGGACATCCCAGGAGGCAGCAGGGGTCCCTACCTAATTCTTGCATAGATAAGGAAGTAGTAGGTGTGTCACTTAAGCACAAAAAACATTCTAAAGGTTTCAAAAAATGCTGAAATATTTTCTAATTCTGTTAAAGGAAAGGAGAAGGAACCAGGAGAGGAAAAACATGTAATGGGTAGGGATGAGCTGAACACCACCCGGTTCGGTTTGCACCAGAACCTGCGAACGAACCAAAAATTTGCACGAACGTTAGAACCCCATTGAAGTCTATGGGACTCGAACGTTCTATTGTCCTAAAAAGGGTTTGGGGACCCAGGTCCTGCCCCAGGGGACATGAATCAGTGCAAAAAAAAAGTTTTAAAAACGGACGTTTTTTCGGGAGCAGTAATTTTAACCACCTCAATACAGTGCATTTTCACCCCCTTCCAGCCCAAGCCATTTTTCAACTTTCAGCGCTGTCGCACTTTGAATAACAATTGCACGGTCATTAAACACTGTACCCAGATGAAATTGTTATCATTTTCCCCCACAAATAGAGCTTTCTTTTGGTGGTAATTGATCACCTCTGCGGTTTTTATTTTTTGCGCTATAAACAAAAGAAGAGCGACAAGTTTGAAAAAAAACACAATATTTTTTACTTTTTGCGATAATAAAAATCCAATTTTTTTTTCTTTAAAACAAATTTTTTCCTCAGTTTAGGCCGATATGTATTCTTCTACGTATTTTTGGTAAAAAAAATCGCAATAAGCGTATATTGATTGGTTTGCGTAAAAGTTATAGCGTCTACAAAATAGAGGATAGATTTATAAAATTTTTATTTATTTATTTATTTATTACTAGTAATGGCGGCAATCTGCGATTTTTATCATGACTGCGATATTGCGGCGGACACATCGGACACTTTTGACACATTTTTGGGACCATTCACATTTGTACAGCGATCCGTGCTATAAAAATGCACTGATTACTGTATAAATGTGACTGGCAGGGAAGGGGTTAACACTAGGTGGTGTTTGAGGGGTTAACTGTGTTGCTAGGGAGTGTTTCTAACTGTAGGGGGAGGGGACTCACTAGGGGAGGAGACTGATCGGTGTTCCTCTGTACTGGGAACATACCATCGGTCTCCTCTCCTCTGACAGGACCGTGGATCTGTGTGTTTACACACACAGATCCACGGTCTTGCTGTGTTACCGGCAATCCTGGGTGCCCGGCGGACATCGCGGCCGCCGGGCACGCGCACCGGGTGCCCAGTGACACGGCAGGCGCACGCGATCGCCATTGGCGACGTGCGCGCGCTCCCCTGGTGGGCCGGGAAAGCGAGGCCGTCATATGACGCCCGCCCGCAACGAGAGCTGCGCCACCTGGCCGTCAATTGACAAAAAAAAGTGAAATATTCCTTTAAATATCGTACCTGGGGGGTGTCTATAGTATGCCTGTAAAGTGGCGTGTGTTTCCTGTGCTTAGAACAGTCCCTGCACAAAATTACATTTTTAAAGGAATAAAAGTCATTTAAACTGCTTACGGCTTTAATGTAATGTCCGGTCCCAGTAATATGGATGAAAATCAGTGAGGCAAATGGCATGGGTACCCCCCCAGACCATTACCAGGCCCTTTGGGTCTTGTATGGATATTAAGGGGAACCCCGCACCCAAATTAAAAAAAAGGAAAGGCGTGGGGCCCCAGGTCCTCTGAACAGCAGTATACAAGCGGTGCAAACAAGACAGGGACTGTAGGTTTGTTGTTAAGTAGAATCTGTTTGCAATTTTGAACTGGTACCTTTTTTAAAGTGTAGCTCCAGACAAAAAATCTATTTTTAAGCTTCTTGGAAAACATAGGGAAGGGTTATCACCCCTGTGACATTTGTTTTGCTGTCTGTGTACCTCTTCAGAAGATTTTACCTCACTTTCTGTCCCAATGACAAATGTTTTTTGAAAATTTGGGGTTTTTTAGTGAAACAAGGATTGGTGATAAAGCATCAGTGGAAAGGAGACACGTTTTGCCCATATTAACTCTTACAGGAGAGAATATCTCTTCCCAGGAGTAGATTTCATCCCACTTCCTGTTGTCTCCTTCCATTTACAAGTAGGAGTTGTTTGTAAGTTGGATGTTTGAAAGTAGGGGCCTGCCCTATATACTCTGCAGAAATTGGGGCCTTAGGTGTTGGTGTTGCCACAACACTGTAAGCCCTCACAGTTACTCTTGGTGGGCGCAGGAACGGGCTCTGCTGTGAAATATTAGATCAAGAATTGTAATTACATGTCCCTGTTGAACAGGGGCAGAAAAATTGGGCCTTTGGTGGTGGTGCTGGTGCCACAACACTGTAAGTCCTCACAGTTACTCTTTTTTTTTTTTTTTATTAATTTTTATTCAATTTTTAAAAAGACATACAAACATATACAGCTTGGTTGCTTAAATTGTACAGGTATAGCAGCAGGTACATCAGATGATCAAAATGAGTTACCACCATGGCACATAGACAGGGTACATACAGTTACTCTTGGTGGGCACAGAAACGGGCCCTGTTGAACAGGGGCAGAAAAATTGGGCCTTAGGCACTGGTGCCACAACACTGCAACCCCTCACAGATACTCTAGTTGGAGTGCAGGAATGAGACCTCCTGTAAAATATTGCATCAAAAATTGTAATTACACGCCCCTGCTAAACAGGGACTGAAAAATTGGGCCTTAGGCACTGATGCTGGTGCCACAACACTGCAACCCCTCACAGATACTCTAGTTGGAGCGCAGGAACAAGCCCTGCTGCAAAGTATCGCATCAAAATTGTAATTACATGCCCCTGTTACACAGGGGCTGAAAAATTGGGCCTTAGGCACTGGTGCTGGTGCCACAACACTGCAACCCCTCACAAATACTCTAGTTGAGCGTAGCAACGAACCATCCTTGCAAAATATTGCATCAAAAATTGTAATTACACGCACCTGTTAAACAGGGGCTGAAAAATTGGGCCTTAGCCACTGGTGGCGGCGCCCAGAACCAAAAATATTCTTACAAGCTATCAGCATGATCATTGAGGAGGAAGAGGATAGTCACTCAGCATAACAGGATAATCACTCAGCATCAGCATAGGCAGTCTTGAAGGGATCTGACATTTCAAACAAAAATATTCGGTTACATCAGCATCAGGTGCTTGGTAGCTGGTGGTGATCCAAGACTGATTCCTTTTTATGAAGGTCAGTCGATCGACCGAGTCCGAGGTCAGACGCACCCTGTGATCAGTTACAAAACCTCCAGCAGCACTGAATGTGCGTTCCGAAAGAACGCTGGATGCAGGACAGGCCAGTAGCTCAATTGCTGGCCAGTGATCCATCCTCAAGACCCAGTAACTCAGAGGATTTTCGGTGGGAAAGGTGTCCAATTCAGATCTTGCCCCTAGATATTCCTGCATCATGTAAAACAGACGCTGGTGATGGTTGGTGGAACTGATCATACCTTGGGGCTGCAGACTAAAAGATTGTCTGAACGCATCAGTCAGATGGCCACCTTCTCCACTGCTCCTTCTTTGACTGACCAAAGTCTCAGCAACACGTTGTCCAGGAATAGGAGTTTGTAACCTCCCAGTCTCTGGAAACGCGTTGCACAGACCTTTCTGCAAGGCCTCCCGAAGATGTTTCATCCTCTGCTCTCTCTGCGATGGCAAGATAAGGTCCTCAACCTTACCCTTGTAACGTAGATCAAGGAGGGTTACCAGCCAGTATTGATCCCTCTCCTTGATACCACAAATACGAGGATCCTTACGCAGGCTTTGCAGGATCAGGGAAGCCATGCAGCGTAGGTTTGCTGAGGGATTCAGTCCAGAGTCCTCTGGGTCACTAAGGATGACATGATCCTCAGCCACCTCCTCCCAGCCACGTACAAGTCCATGGGTTTCTTGGGACTGTCAATGATCCCTTAAAGACTGCTGCTGATGCTAAGTGCCAGGCTCCACCTCCATGCTGACACAATCCTCCTCTTCCTCCTCCTCCTCGTCCTCTTCATGTGTGATCGGGGGCACACAGGAACACTTTCTGGATAAAGGGGGCCTTGAGAGCTAAGGAAGTCCTCCTCTTCCTGCCTCTGTACTGCCTCAAGTGCCCTGTCCATTATTCCACGCAGCATGTGCTCCAACAGGTGGACAAGGGGGACAGTGTCACTGATGCATGCACTGTCACTGCTCACCATCCTCATGGCCTCCTCAAATGGTGACAGGACAGTGCATGCATCCCTGATCATGGCCCACTGGCGTGGGGAAAAAAAACAAGCTCTCCTGACCCTGTCCTGGTGCCATAGTCGCACAGGTACTCATTGATGGCCCTCTGCTAGGTGTGCAGCTGCTGCAGCATGGCCAACATTGAGTTTCACCTGGTGGGCATGTAACAGATTAGGCAGTTCTTGGGCAGGTTAAATTCCTTTTGGAGGTCAGCCAGCCGAGCACTGGCATTATATGACCGGCGGAAATGCACACAGATTTTCCTGGCCTGCCTCAGGACATCCTGTAAGCCCGGGTACCTGCCCAAGAACCGCTGCACCACCAAGTTAAGGACATGAGCCAAACAGGGCACATGGGTCATTTGTCCCTGTCGGAGGGCGGAGAGGAGGTTGGTGCCATTGTCGCAAACCACCATTCCTGCCTTAAGTTGGCGTGGCATCAACCACCTGTGAACCTGCCCCTACAGAGCTGACAGAACCTCTGCCCCAGTGTGGCTCCTGTCCCCCAAGCACACCAGCTCAAGCACCGCATGGCATCTTTTGGCCTGCATAGTTGCGTAGCCCCTTAAACGCCTACGGAGCACCGCTGGTTCAGAGGACAAAGCACAGGAAGAGGCCATGGAGGAAGAAGAAGAGGAGGGGGTGGAGGAGAAAGGTGTGTCAGAATCACCAGTAGTAGCACTTTGGAGGCTTGGTGGCGGAACAACCTCCAACACTACTGCACCTTGTCCTGCATCCTTCCCAGCTGCCAGCAGAGTCACTCAATGCGCTGTGAAACTCAGGTAACGTCCCTGTCCATGCCTGCTGGACCATGAGTCAGCGGTAATATGCACCTTATTGCTGACAGCCCTGTCCAGCGAGGCATGGACATTGCCTTCCACATACCGGTAGAGAGCCGGAATCACCTTCCGTGAGAAAAAGTGGCGTTTAGGTACCTGCCACTGAGGAACCGCACATTCCACAAACTCATGGAAGGGGGCAGAATCTACCAACTGAAAAGGTAGCAATTGAAGTGCTAGCAATTTTGCCAAGCTAGCATTCAACCGCTGGGCATGTGGATGGCTGGGAGCGAACTTCTCTCGGCGGTGCAGCAGGGAAATTTGCCTGGTACAATCTGACGTCGGTGTACCGAAAGCAGATTGCCCACAAGTACTTGGCTGTGACACACATAATTCTACACCTTCATTCCTCTCAGTGCAGGTCTCAGAGAGGACTGAAGGTATAGTGGGGTTGGAGATCTCAGCTGATGAGGAGCAAGGAGAGGTCCTCTTTGCTCTTTGGTGTGGGTCTTTCAGGTACGCTCGCCAACAAACTGCATGGCAGGTCAACATATGTCTGGTCAAGCATGTGGTGCCCAAGCGGGAGATGTTTTGGCCACGCGAGATACGCTTGAGACATATGTTGCAAATAGCAGCGGTGCGATCTGATGCACTCGTCTCAAAAAAGGCCCACACCAAAGAACTTTTGGAATAACGTGCAGAGACAGCAGCCTGCCTCGTTGGTGATGTGCCTCCTCCTCCTCTCTCCTATCAGGCACCCACGTGGAGTCAGTGACCACATCATCCCCTCCCTCCTCATCACTGGAGCAAACCTGGCAGTATGCTGCAGCAGGGGCAACATGACTGCCAGATTGCTGTCCTTCTTGAGTACCCCCTCTGTCTGAGCTCATGTTACTGCCTTCCTCTATCTGAGTATCATCATCGGAGCTTTCAAAACGCTGAGCATCCTCCTGGAGCATGTACCTAACACTGTGGTCAAACAGTTCGGGGGACTCCTCAGGAGGACATGGTGGAGCTAGGGAAGGAGTGACTGATTCCATTGAGCCGAGGGAAGAGGCCGGGTTGGCAGCTGCTTTGCCAGACAAAGTACCCTGAGCATGGGTGAGAGGGGATGAGGAGGATGAGGACGGCTTGGTCATCCACTCGATTAAGTCTTCCGCATGTTGCGGCTCAACATGGCCAGCTGCCGAAAAGAAGGCCAAGCGTGTCCCACGGCCATGTGCTGATGAGGATGCACCGTGTCCACGACCAGCACTGTTGCCTCTAGACAGAGAGCCTGATTGCCCTCTTTTATTGGCTTGTGACTGTCTGCCTCTCCTTGTTGGCCTTCCAGACATACTAATGGCCTGCACTGAGATGTAGCTGCACTAAGCTGGGATATATATATATATACCGTGTGTGTATATATATATATATATATATATATATATATATATATATATATATATATATATATATATATATATATATATATATATATATATATATTGATACTGCAGCTAGCAAAATCAACTGCCTGCCTGTAGTATTATTAGTATGAGAACACCACAGGTGGCTTTAGCTGAACACTGTGCAGAGGTCGCACTACACTGACTTGTAGCGTTAGCTGAACACTGTGCAGAGGACGCATTACACTAACATTTAAATAATGTAGCTGCCTGCAGTAGTGATAGGATCAGGAAAACACCACCAACCTTCTACAGGTAGCTTTAGCTGAACACTGCAGAGAACGGACTACACTAACGTTTAAATAATGTAGCTGCCTGCGGTAGTGATAGGATCAGGAAAACACCACCAACCTTCTACAGGTAGCTTTAGCTGAGCACTGTGCAAAGGTCACACTACACTAACGTGTAAATAATGTAGCTGCCTGCGGTAGTGATAGGATCAGAAAAACACCACCAATCTTCTACAGGTAGCTTTAGCTGAACACTGTGCAGAGGTCGCACTACACTAACTTGTATCTTTAGCTGAACACTGTGCAGAGGTCACACTACACTAACTTGTAGCTTTAGTTGAACACTGTCCAGAGGATGCACTACACTAACTTGTAAATAATGTAGCTGCCTGCGGTAGTGATAGGATCAGAAAAACACCACCAATCTTCTACAGGTAGCTTTAGCTGAACACTGTGCAGAGGTCGCACTACACTAACATGTAAATAATGTATCTGCCTGCGGTAGTGATAGGATCAGAAAAACACCACCAATCTTCTATAGGTAGCTTAAGCTGAACACTGTGCAGAGGTCGCACTACACTAACTTGTAGCTTTAGCTTAACACTGTGCAGAGGTCGCACAACACTAACTCGTAGCTTTAGCTGAACACTGTGCAGAGGACGCACTACACTAACGTGTAAATAATGTAGCTGCCTGCGTTAGAGATGGGATCAGGAAAACACCATCAACCTTCTACAGGTAGCTTAAGCTGAACACTGTGCAGAGGTCGCACTACACTAACTTGTAGCTTTAGCTTAACACTGTGCAGAGGTCGCACGACACTAACTCGTAGCTTTAGCTGAACACTGTGCAGAGGACGCACTACACTAACGTGTAAATAATGTAGCTGCCTGCGTTAGTGATGGGATCAGGAAAACACCATCAACCTTCTACAGGTAGCTTTAGCTTAAACACTGTGCAGAGGTTGCACTACACTAACTTGTAGCTTTAGCTGAACACTGTGCAGAGGTCGCACTACACTAACTTGTAGCTTTAGCTGAACACTGTGTAGAGGTCACACTACACTAACTTGTAGCTTTAGCTGAACACTGTGCAGAGGTTGCACTACACTAACTTGTAGCTTTAGCTGAACACTGTGCAGATGTCGCACTACATTAACTTGTAGCTTTAGCTGAACACTGTGCAGAGGTCACACTACACTAACTTGTAGCTTTAGCTGAACACTGTGCAGAGGTCGCACTATACTAATTTGTAAATAATGTAGCTGCCTGCGATAGTGATAGGATCAGGAAAATACCACCAACCTTCTACAGGTAGCTTTAGCTGAACACTGTGCAGAGGTCGCACTACACTAACGTGTAAATAATGTAGCTGCCTGCGGTAGTGATAGGATCAGAAAAACACCACCAATCTTCTGCAGGTAACTTTAGCTGAACACTGTGCAGAGGTCACACTACACTAACTTGTAGCTTTAGCTGAACACTGTGCAGAGTTCGTACTACACTAACGTGTAAATAATGTAGCTGCCTGCGGTAGTGATAGGATCAGAAAAACACCACCAATCTTCTACAGGTAACTTTAGCTGAACACTGTGCAGAGGTCACACTACACTAACTTGTAGCTTTAGCTGAACACTGTGCAGAGGTCGCACTACTCTAACGTGTAAATAATGTAGCTGCCTGCGGTAGTGATAGGATCAGAAAAACACCACCAATCTTCTACAGGTAACTTTAGCTGAACACTGTGCAGAAGTCACACTACACTAACTTGTAGCTTTAGCTGAACACTATGCAGAGGTCGCACTACACTAACTCGTAGCTTTAGCTGAACACTGCGCAGAGGTCGCACTACACTAACGTTTAAATAATGTAGCTGCCTGTGGTAGTGATAGGATCAGGAAAACACCACAAACCTTCTACAGGTAGCTTTAGCTGAACACTGTGCAGATGTCGCACTACACTAACTTGTAGCCTTAGCTTGAACACTGTGCAGAGGTCACACTACACTAACTTGTAGCTTTAGCTGAACACTGTGCAGAGGTTGCACTACACTAACTTGTAGCTTTAGCTGAACACTGTGCAGAAGTCGCACTACACTAACTTGTAGCTTTAGCTGAAATCTGTGCAGAGGTCACACTACACTAACTTGTAGCTTTAGCTGAACACTGTGCAGATGTCGCACTACACTAACTTGTAGCTTTAGCTGAACACTGTGCAGAGGTCACACTACACTAACTTGTAGCTTTAGCTGAACACTGTGCAGAGGTCGCACTACACTAATTTGTAAAAAATGTAGCTGCCTGCGGTAGTTATAGGATCAGGAAAATACCACCAACCTTCTACAGGTAGCTTTAGCTGAACACTGTGCAGAGGTCGCACTAACGGGTAAATAATGTAGCTGCCTGCAGTAGTGATAGGATCAGAAAAACACCACCAATCTTCTACAGGTAACTTTAGCTGAACACTGTGCAGAGGTCACACTACACTAACTTGTAGCTTTAGCTGAACACTGTGCAGAGGTCGCACTACACTAACTCGTAGCTTTAGCTGAACACTGTGCAGAGGTCGCACTACAGTAACGTTTAAATAATGTAGCTGCCTGTGGTATTGATAGGATCAGGAAAACACCACCAACCTTCTACAGGTAGCTTTAGTTTGAACACTGTGCAGAGGTCACACTACACTAACTTGTAGCTTTAGCTGAACACTGTGCAGAGGTCGCACTACACTAACTTGTAGCCTTAGATGAACACTGTGCAGAGGTCGCACTACACTAACTTGTAGCTTTAGCTGAACACTGTGAAGATGTCACACTAAACTAACTTGCAGCTTTAGCTGAACACTGCAGATGTCGCACTACACTAACTTGTAGCTTTAGCTGAACACTGTGCAGAGGTCACACTACATTAAGTTATAGCTTTAGCTGAACACTGTGCAGAGGTCGCACTACACTAACGGGTAAATAATGTAGCTGCCTGCGGTAGTGATAGGATCAGAAAAACACCACCAATCTTCTACAGGTAACTTTAGCTGAACACTGTGCAGAGGTCACACTACACTAACTTGTAGCTTTAGCTGAACACTGTGCAGAGGTCGCACTACACTAACGTGAAAATAATGTAGCTGCCTGCGGTAGTGATAGGATCAGAAAAACACCACCAATCTTCTACAGGTAACTTTAACTAAACACTGTGCACAGGTCAAACTACACTAACTTGTAGCTTTAGCTGAACACTGTGCAGAGGTCGCACTACACTAACTCATAGCTTTAGCTGAACACTGCGCAATGGTCACACTACACTAATTTGTAGCTTTAGCTGAACACTGTGCAGAGGTCGCACTACACTAACATTTAAATAATGTAGCTGCCTGCGGTAGTGATAGGATCAGAAAAACACCACCAATCCTATACAGGTAACTTTAGCTGAACACTGTGCAGAGGTCACACTACACTAACTTGTAGCTTTAGCTGAACACTGTGCAGAGGTCGCACTACACTAACGTGTACATAATGTAGCTGCCTGCGGTAGTGATAGGATCAGAAAAACACCACCAATCTTCTACAGGTAACTTTAGCTGAACACTGTGCAGAGGTCACACTACACCAACTTGTAGCTTCAGCTGAACACTGTGCAGAGGTCGCACTACAATAACGTGTAAATAATGTAGCTGCCTGCGGTAGTGATAGGATCAGAAAAACACCACAAATCTTCTACAGGTAACTTTAGCTGAACACTGTGCAGAAGTCACACTACACTAACTTGTAGCTTTAGCTGAACGCTGTGCAGAGGTTGCACTACACAAACTCGTAGCTTTAGCTGAACACTGCGCAGAGGTCGCACTACGCTAACGTTTAAAAAATGTAGCTGCCTGTGGTAGTGATAGGATCAGGAAAACACCACCAACCTTCTACAGGTAGCTTTAGCTGAACACTGTGCAGATGTCGCACTACACTAACTTGTAGCTTTAGCTTGAACACTGTGCAGAGGTCACACTACACTAACTTGTAGCTTTAGCTGAACACTGTGCAGAGGTTGCACTACACTAACTTGTAGCTTTAGCTGAACACTGTGCAGAAGTCGCACTACACTAACTTGTAGCTTTAGCTGAACACTGTGCAGAGGTCACACTACACAAACTTGTAGCTTTAGCTGAACACTGTGCAGATGTCACACTACACTAATTTGTAAATAATGTAGCTGCCTGCGGTAGTGATAGAATCAGAAAAACACCACCAATCTTCTACAGGTAACTTTAGCTGAACACTGTGCAGAGTTCACACTACACTAACTTGTAGCTTTAGCTGAACACTGTGCAGAGGTCGCACTACACTAACTCGTAGCTTTAGCTGAACACTGTGCAGAGGTCGCACTGCTCTAACGTTTAAATAATGTAGCTGCCTGTGGTAGTGATAGGATCAGGAAAACACCACCAACCTTCTACAGGTAGCTTTAGCTTGAACACTGTGCAGAAGTCACACTACACTAACTTGTAGCTTTAGCTGAACACTGTGCAGAGGTCGCACTACACTAACTTGTAGCTTTAGCTGAACACTGTGCAGAGGTCGTACTATACTAACTTGTAGCTTTAGCTGTACACTGTGCAGAGGAGCACTACACTAACTCGTAGCTTTAGCTGAACACTGTGCAGAGGACGCACTACACTAAAGATTAAATAATGTAGCTGCCTGCGGTATTGATAGGATCAGCAAAATACCACCAACCTTCTACAGGTAGCTTTAGCTTGAACACTGTGCAGAGGTCGCACTACACCAACTTGTAGCTTTAGCTGAACACTGTACAGAGGTCGCACTACACTAACTTGTAGCTTTAGCTGAACACTGTGCAGAGGTCACACTACACTAACTTGTAGCTTTAGCTGAACACTGTGCAGAGGTCGCACTACACTTACTTGTAAATAATGTAGCTGCCTGCGGTAGTGATAGGATCAGAAAAACACCACCAATCTTCTACAGGTAGCTTTAGCTAAACACTTTGCAGAGGACGCACTACACTAACTGTAAATACTGTAGCTGCCTGACTGTGGTACTAATAGCATCAGAAGAACACCAGCAATTTTCTTCAGGTAGCTGTAAATACTGTAACAACACCTGCCTGCCTGTCAGTAGGAAGAGAATAACAGGAACAGATCTAGCTAAACTGAATACAGTATATATATATATATATATATATATATATATATATATATATATATATATATATATATATATATATATATATACTACACCTGGGATGTATATATATATATATACACAATACACTGTAAGTGCAGCTAACTTACTGACTGTCCTGCCTAATCTATCTAACTTAAATCAAATTACACTGTCTCTCTGTCTCTGTCTCTCAACGCCGGAATACACTACACAGGGCCGACATGCAGGTGGCCTTATATAGTGTGGGGCGTGTACTAAACCCCCTGAGCCATAATTGTACAGACGGCACTGTGATTGGCCAAGCATGCGAGTCATGATGCATGTTTGACCAATCATCAGGCATCAATGCACTGCGATGCCGCTGTGAATTATGGGCCGTGACGCGCCACTCAAATTTGGCACGAGCGGCCCATATCGTTTGCAATTCGGCGAAAGACTGAACAGACGATGTTCGAGTCGAACATGGGTTCGACTCGAACACGAAGCTCATCCCTAGTAATGGGTAAAGGCAGTGGCGGCTGGTGCTCAAAATTTTTTTTGGGGGGGCGCAAATGAACTAAAAAATTCAGAAAAATACTGAAACAAAAACATCAATTGCAGCCACTATGCCCATCATATGCAGCTACTCTGCCCATCATATGCAGACTCTGTGCCCATAATATGCAGCCAACTGTGCCCATCATATGCCAACTGTGCCCATAATAAGCAGCCAATTGTGCCCATAATATGCAGCCAACTGTGCCCATCATATGCAGCCACTGTGCCCATCATATGCAGCCAAGTGTGCCCATCATATGCAGCCACTGTGCCCCGCAAATGCAGCCAACTGTGCTCCATCAATTGTAACCTTTGTGCTCATAATATGCAGCCACTGTGCCCCCGCCCACCCGTTGTCAGCCCGGCACTTACCCCATTGTGGTAGTGGGTCAGGCAGCAGGTAAGGCAGCGAGCTGTGTTACGTGTAGCACGGCTATGTATGCTGTGTCCTCCATTCACGTCTTCTTCCTGTTCTGCGCGACGGACAATGGGATCGCCAATACCTTCAGCCAATCAGGTGCCCGGTATTACATCTGGGCCTCCTGATTGGCTGAGAGGTGGTTCTGTGTTAGCAAAGAAAATATTCATTTGCTTTGCTAACACACCTGGGTGCACTGCGAGCGCAATGGCTTGCTCTCACAGTGCACCTTTTTTGAAGCCTATTAGAGCCTATGGCTCTTATCAGGTGCTTCAAAAACACCCCTCGCCACTATAATTTAGGTGCCCTGGTGCCCCAAAATGGGACCGGACGCCTGAAGGGGGGTGGCTACAGCAGCCGTGGGTGGCTGGAGATAGGGGGCGGCGCCCGAGGGCGCCCCTAATGGACACACCGCCACTGGGTAAAGGTCTACTTTAAGATCTTAAGGGATTATAGGGCAATTTCTAAAATGATTCCAAATTTCCTGTGTGTACAAAAAAGGCCCTGATATTTGTATCCCTGTATCTTCTATATACTAGTCATCTTACACAGCACATTATCCTACAAAATATGACTTTAATAAGAAGAGATCAGAAGCAATATGCAATATGCAAGCACCAGTATTTGGTTCTATCCTGGATTCCCTGAACTGCAAATTAATTATTTTAAAGTGCATTTCCAGAAATTAAAAACCCTAATTTATTTATGGAACAAGTTTATTTTGCAGATTTCACTGCCTCCTTTTCTTAAAGTGTCACTAAATGTACATCATAAAAACTATCAATCAAAGGTGTAGTACATGCTGTTCATACTCGCTCATTCACTATGAGATTTGTTTTCTGTATTCTGAAAAAAAACTGCTTGATCCTGCTGCTCTCTATCTCCATCTTCATGTCCCCAATTCAGCTAGGGATTTTGCAGCTGTGGTGGCAACTCTGCACATGCTCTGTTTTCAGTGAGTTTTTATGCTGAGCATTTCCTCCCTCACATCTAAGCAGCCTATGTGACTATAGAGTCACCATTTGGGCTCCGTGCCCACTAACCAGCTAAACTCAATGGGGGAGGGATATTACATTAGATTAATTGTGATTTCACCTCCCTCTTATTCTAAAACACAGGCTGGAGGGCCGCCTGTGACACAGCCTGTGACTGGCAGAAATTCACCTACACCATGTTTTTTTCCACAAAATAATAAAGATGTGATTTTAAATATATATTTGTATACCAATTTAAAACAGTTTATTTTCTCTTAATTTTTTTACTCTATATTTCAAAGGCTGTTTTTTTTATTTTGAACATGTGATCAGCAGCAGAGGACTAGAAGATCCTCCTGCTTATGTTTCCCTGCAGACAGATTGGGAAAGATCCGGGTCATGTGACAGCTGTATATGGATTAGGAAAAGGGTACTTAAATGTATTTTTTGTTAAAATAATTACAGTGCCATCATCCACATACAGAAATAAAAGGGGCAATGTAAATTAAACAGTGTATGCTTAGTATCACTTTAATATGACAGCTAATATACAGTAATGGGCTGTACAGCTGTAGATTCCATGTGTGTTTCCCATCCAAAGTAAAGCCCCACTCTTCTTACTAAAACAGTGATATTTCCAGAATGATTGTACTTATTTTGTTGATTTTACCAAAGCCCCTAAGAAATATATTGAATTATTTAACATCTACCAAAAATGTGAAAAATCACTCTTATGCCCCGTACACACGGTCGGATTTTCTGACGGAAAATGTGTGATAGGACCCCGTTTATAGTCCCGATGTACGTGTTTTACGTCACCGCGTTCAGAACGATCGGATTTTCCGACAACTTTGTGTGACCGTGTGTATGCAAGTTTGAGCCAACATCCGTCGGAAAAAATCCTAGGATTTTGTTGTCGGAATGTCCAAACAAAGTCCGACCGTGTGTACGGGGCATTAGAAGGAATGACTGGGTATTCTTAATGTAAAAGTAAAGCAAAGAAGGATTTGAGCCATTGTGAGGTTTTTTTTTATTTTATTTTTTTTTTTGATAGATTCAAATATTTGTCCTATTGACCATTGTTACTTAGACAAAAAGTTTTCGGAAATACATAACTTTACAGTTGTTACCATAACAAGAGATGAGGGTAAATCTTTCTGGAGACGCCTGCTCTGATGACACCTATCCTAGAGAGGAATTTTAGCCAATTTGGAGAGATTTCCTCTCACTTACAGTTGCTTTTCGTGGATGCGAGTGAACAGAAATATCACCCACAATTCGGGGTGGAAAAATGGCAGTCACCAGTGCAGACAAATGACAGTCACTGCATTATGTGTGAATGGCCCTTCTAAGGATTTGGTTTTAATGTAAAGATAATTTAGGTAAGAAAACTGATTTACAAGTATCCAAATTCAGTAGGGACTGTAAATCAATATTGAATCCAGAGATAACTTAGCAAATATGCAATAACAAATCAAAGAAAGTGTTTCACTTACATGTTTAAAAAAATATATATTTACAATATCACAAAAAAAATCACAATACAATGAAAATAAAAAATATATAAAAGAAGAAAGAAAAGTCCAATGTAGTATTTATACCAACACCAGAAATATGAATCAGTAATCTTCAAAGTGACTCTTCTATTATATGTCTTTACCACTTGTACTCAAAAGTGTAGATGCACACTCACCAGAGGTGTCTGACCCCTTTTTACATGTAGATCAAGCAGCACTTTTTGCCCTCAAAGGTTCTTATAACTTTGGGATGCTCACCAATGTCTTCCTCCAATTGAATGGCATATCACTCATATAACCACAGAGCAAAAGACATCATTTCAAAAAATGATTGTGTAGTACTTATTGTAAAAAGTGGATCAATTAATTATTGATTCATCTTTCTGGTGTTGGGATAAATACCACATTGGATTTTTCTTTCTTCTTTTTTATATTTGTAACTCTCATTGTATTGTTATGATGGTTATTGTAAATATTTGTTTTTGAAGCATGTGCCACACTTTGTTTGGTTTGTTTTTGCATAGGTGGATTGGATTTCACTTAAAGAGACAGCTACATGAGTATATATACAGTATCATACGAAAGTGAGTACACCCCTCAATTTTTGTAAATATTTTATTGTATCTTTTTGTGTGACAACAATGAATAAATTACACTTTGCTACAACGTAGTGAGTGTACAGCTTGTATAACAGTGTAAATTTGCAGTCCCCTCAAAATAACTCAACATACAGCCATTAATGTCCAAAACGCTGGAAACAAAAGTGAGTACACCCCTAACTGAAAATGTCCAAATTGGGCCCAAAGTGTCAACATTTTGTGTGGCCACCATTATTTTCCAGCACTGCCTTAAACCTTTTGGGCATGGAGTTCACCAGAGCTTCATAGGTTGCAACTGGAGTCCTCTTCCACTCCTCCATGATGATATCACAGAGCTGGTGGATGTTAGCAACCTTACGCTTCTCCACCTTCCATTTGAGGATGCCCCACAGATGATCAATAGGGTTTAGGTCTGGAGACATGCTTGGCCAGTCCATCACCTTTACCCTCAGCTTCTTTAGCAATGCAGTGGTCGTCTTAGAGGTGTGTTTGCGGTCGTTATCATGTTGGAATACTGCCCTGTGGCCCAGTCTCCAATGAAATGAGAATCATGCTCTGCTTCAGTATGTCACAGTACATGTTAGCATTCATGATTCCCTCAATGAACTGTATCTCCCCAGTGCGGGCAGCACTCATGCAGCCCCAGACCATGATACTCCAACAATCATGCTTGACTGTAGGCAAGACACACTTGTCTTTGTACTCCTCACCTGGTTGCCGCCATACACACTTGACACCATCTGAACCAAATAAGTTTATCTTGGTCTCATCAGACCACAGGACATGGTTCCAGTAATCCATGTCCTTAGTCTGCTTGTCTTCAGCAAACTGTTTGCGGGCTTTCTTGTGCATCATCTTTAGAAGAGGCTTCCTTCTGGGACGACAGCCATGCAGACCAATTTGATGCAGTGTGGGGCGTATGGTCTGAGCACTGGCAGGCTGACCCCCCACCCCTTCAACCTCTGCAGCAATGCTGGCAGCACTCATACGTCTATTTCCCAAAGACAACCTCTGGATATGATGCTGCAGCTCAGTTTCAGGGTCTTGGCAATCTTCCTATAGCCTAGGCCATCTTTATGTAGAGCAACAATTCTTTTTTCAGATCCTCAGAGAGTTCTTTGCCATGAGGTGCCATGTTGAACTTCCAGTGACCAGTATGAGAGAGTGAGAGTGATACCACCAAATTTAACACACCTGCTCCCCATTCACACCAGAGACCTTGTAACACTAACAAGTCACATGACACCAGGGAGGAAAAATTGCTATTTGGGTCCAATTTGAACATTTCCACTTAATGGTGTACTCACGTTTGTTGCCAGTGGTTTGGACATTAATGGCTGTGTGTTGAGTTATTTTGAGGGGACAGAAAATTTACACTGTTATACAAACTGTACACTCACTACTTTACATTGTAGCAAAGTGTCATTTCTTCAGTGTTGTCACATGAAAAGATATAATAAAATATTTACAAAAATGTGAGGGGTGTACTTACTTTTATGAGATACTGTATATATATTTCTTATAGAAATCGCTTTGGGATAAACGGTTGCATTTTCACAATTTTGGCGCCAGACATTGGTTTGATCAGTTTTTTTAATAAATATGCGAACTATTGCAAATAAAACTTAATATAATAATTCTAAAAAATAGCATGATCACACAAGTAAGAATTGCTTACTTGTGAACTGTGTAGTCTATATCCTAATCTTTAGTTAATGAACATTGCTACTACACTGCAAAACGTACTAATTGTAATAAGTGCACACAAATGTGCACACTTGCCTGGATACCATCACTTGCACAGCTTTAGCAGTCTAGTAAAAATTCCTATAACACTTTGGAAGTGTTAAGTAAATTCTCTGTAAACATATATTGTATCGAATCAATCTTGTGTTCTGTGGTCATGAAGAGGTTGTGAATTTGTCTATTATAGTGTTGTGATAATAGCATTTTTCTGCAGTTAACACACAAAAGAGAAACCTACCTTCAGTCAGAGAGTGACCTTGAATCTGAACTAGTCCGGTCATGAAAAAAGGCAGAGAATCTTCATCTCTAAAGCACTGGAAACAGTCATCTGCTTGAAATGACCTTCTTTGAGGCAGTGTTAAATTGGGCAGCACACTCACACAGGCAACATGGTTTTTAACAAGAGGGGAACATGTTTTCCTTTATTCTTTGTTTAAACTGAACATTCTTTATGTTCTTCATATAACCTGGTCAGTTCAGAAGCAAGAATGACAAACGAAAAAAAATGAATGTTTAACAAGCTCCTTGCCTATTTTTAATGTTTTCATAGTTTATGACAGTGAAGAAAAGTGACAAATTATAATAGTAGGGAAATCTGTAATGTCATAAGTGATGGAAGGAAAGCAGTAAATATTCATTATGTGGATGTCAGTTTACTGCAACTGTTCCCTTTTAACAGAATATTATTCAGTTATACAGTGATTTATATCAAATTTACAAATATAAGATATTGGAAGAATGGAGTGCCAACCCAATAATTGAATATCCAAGTGACGTTATTTGATCAAAAATGTCTACAAGAACAATTCAATGCATTTCGGGGGTTCTGAAGGATGCCCTTCATCAGGGCCTTAAAGTTCTAAGGTAAGAAAGTGTGACAGACCTAGCCATGAGAGAGACTTTTGGAGGGGACTGTATGCTAGCCTCTTGCCGATCGATCGTGGGCCCTGGCATTTGGGGGAACGGTGCTCTTTGTGAGCTGTATGCCTGGGGACCCTTGAGGCGGTATTACTGTGGATTCGGGTCCTGGTCCCCCAGGACACATAGACTCTGGGGACCCTGGATTTGCCATATTGGAATAGTGACTGATTCATACCGTTGGGACTCCTACTGTTAAATGCTAATGTCATCAATTCCAGCTACCTGTCTGTTGTCTACTAAAATGTGTATTGTAAATAAGTCTCTAGTATGGGATCTAAGAGTCATTAGATCCCCATTGTTGTTTGTGTTTAATTAACTCTGCTATTGTGATAATGTTGATTGGATTTTCTGAACTACAAGATGGCCAGTCTGGCCTAAAGGTCATGTCTGAGTCATCTAGGCTGTCTAAAGGGATTAGTTAATTAGCTCATGTTAATTAGGTTAATTAGGTTACAGCTGTATTGTTAGAGTAATATGAGCAGGAGGTCTGCACCTCCTCTTTTATTGTATAAATAAGACTGTATTCCTGTCAATAAAGAGAGATTCCTGGTTGAACTTACATACAGCCTGCCTGGTGTTTGTTCTGAGCTATCACAACTGGGTCAGAACGGCACATAGCTGTAGTTCTAATCCCGGAGCATTGGATGACTGAACCATCAGACGTTGCAATCTGATTCAATAGCTGCAGAGGAGTGTCGGAAGAGTGGAACCGAGCGAGCAAAGGGGTTCGTTACAGAAAGGTACTATTAGTGTAAGGGATTCATTAATGAACACATTTTTGCGTGTGAAGATAGCTCCAGCAGCTGGAGTGACAGGCTCTTCCTATAGCCCATGCAACACACTAATGCCCCATACACACGATCGGACACTCCGACAACAAAATCCATGGATTTTTTCCATTGCATGTTGGCTCAAACTTGTCTTACATATACATGGTCGCACAAATCTTGTCAGAAATTCCGAATGTCAAGAATGCGGTGAACACGTACGACGAGCCGAGAAAAAGGAAGTTCAATAGCTAGTGCGGCTCTTCTGCTTGATTCCGAGCATGCGTGGAACTTTGTGCGTCGGAATTGTTTACACACGATCAGAATTTATGACAACGGATTTTGTTTCAGAGATCCAGATTTAAAATTCTGTGTGACGGAAATTCCAATGGAAAATGTCCAATGGAGCCTACACATGGTCGGAATTTCCGACAACAAGCTTCCATCGAAAATTTTCAGTTGGAAAATCCAACCGTTTGTACGGGGCATTACAGTGCCACCTAGAGGTCCTCTTGGTTTGAAAGCCACCATATAGAAGTTATTATTCTCCAAAATATTGATTTTTCAAACTTCATGACAGTACTCATTTGGGATCCAGAACTTCTGATTCACTGTTGTTACAAGTATAGCCTTATCAAAGGGCATTTATTATATTTAGTAAAGCCTTCCCTCCCAAAGTATCTTTGTTGTTTAACATATTTATCAAAAAGAAGCCATGCAGAATCCCAGCAAACTTTGATTTTCCTATTACCTTCTCACATATTCAACATACACCCTCCCTGCTTTGGTCAAAACTATGGGATTGTAAACTGTTTTCTGTGAAACTGTATGTTCTAGACAGTGCATCAGTGTAACCTCTAGACTTCACAAAGTATTCTAATCAGTAAAACTGCAATAAAAAATGTTCTAATGGGGAATCGACATGTGAGTTATTTCTTTTACTTGGCCCATCCAGATTAAAGGACAATGGTATGTAATACAGACAAAACAATGACCCAGAAAAAAATACTTTAGTGACGTGTTATGGACATTAGTCCTAAAAGTCTTAATCTTGGCAGACAAGTACAGTATCTCACAAAAGTGAGTACACCCCTCACATTTTTGTAAATATTTTATAATATCTTTTCATGTGACAACACTAAAGAAATTACACTTTGCTACAATGTAAAGTAGTGAGTGTATAGTGTAAATTTTCTGTCCTCTCAAAATAACGCAAAACACACAGCCATTAATGTCTAAACCGCTGGCAACAAAAGTGAGTACACCCCTAACTGAAAATTTCCAAATTGGGGCCAAAGTGTCAATATTTTGTGTGGCCACCATTATTTTCCAGCACTGCCTTAACCCTCTTGAGCATGGAGTTCACCAGAGCTTCACAGGTTGGCACTGGAGTCCTCTTCCACTCCTCCATGATGACATCACAAAGCTGGTGGATGTTAGAGACCTTGCGCTCCTCCACCTTCCATTTGAGGATGCGCCACAGATGCTCAATAGGGTTTAGGTCTGGAGACAAGCTTGGCCAGTCCAACACCTTTACCCTTGGCTTCCTTAGCAAGGCAGTGGTTGTCTTAGAGGTGTGTTTGGGATCATTTTCATGTTGGAATACTGCCCTCCGGCCCAGTCTTCGAAGGGAGGGGTTCATGCTCTGCTTTAGTATGTCAAAGTACATGTTGGCATTCATAGTTCCCTCAATGAACTGTAGCTTCCCAGTGCTGGCAGCACTCATGCAGCCCCAGACCATGAATCTCCCATGACCATGCTTGACTGTAGGCAATACACACTTGTCTTTGTACTTCTCACCTGGTTGCCACCACACACGATTGACACCATATGAACCAAATAATCTTGGTCTCATCAGACCACAGGACATGGTTCCAGTAATTCATGTCCTTAGTCTGATTGTCTTCAGCAAACTGTGTGCAGGCTTTCTTGTGCATCATCTTCCTTCTGGGATGACAGCCATGCAGACCAATTTGATGCAGTGTGTGGCCTATGGTCTGAGCACTGACAGGCTGACCCCCACCCCTTCAACCTCTGCATCAATGCTGGCAGCACTCATATGTTTATTTCCCAAAGACAACCTCTGGATATGACATTGAGCACGTGCACTCAACTACTTTGGTCGACCATGGCAAGGCCTGCTCTGAGTGGAACCTGTCCTGTTAAACCACTGTATGGTCTTGGCCACCGTGCTGCAGCTCAGTTTCAGGGTCTTGGCAATCTTATTATAGCCTAGGCCATCTTTATGTAGAGCAACAATTCTTTTTTTCAGATCCTCAGAGAGTTCTTTGCCATGAGGTGCCACGTTGAACTTCCAGTGACCAGTATGAGAGAGTGAGAGCGATAACACCAAATTTAACACAACTGCTCCCCATTCACAACTGAGACCTTGTAACACTAACGAGTCACATGACACTGGGGAGAAAAAATGGCTAATCAGGGGGACAGCAAATTTACACTGTTATACAAGCTGTACACTCACTACTTTACATTGTAGCAAAGTGTCATTTCTTCAGTTTTGTCACATGAAAAGATATAATAATAAAATATTTACAAAAATGTGAGGGGTATACTCACTTTTGTGAGATACTGTACACTTCACTAAGGAGTGGCTTCTTTTTTTCATGCTTATTTGTCTATATTGAAAGTCCCTCTTATTTGCCTTAATAATAATGAAAAAGCACAGAAGACTAGTTTATTCTTTCAGCAAAGATCAAATATGGTTACAGCAAGAGTCTTTCCCACCTTTATTTGCTAGTCATCTTTAATTACATTGTACTTTTCAAATATTTGTGACCAGTGCAATGTTTACTGTATGATACACAGAAATATTTAGGTGTATTATGTTCAACAGTTTACGCAGTTTTTTCCTGACCTTTGACAAAAAAGGCACGGCCTGACCTGTACTGATACCCTTGGGTAGGGATGGGCCGAAGCCCCCCCCCCCCCCCCCCCCCAGTTCGGTTTGCACGAGAACATGCGAACAGGCAAAATGTGTACGAGCATGCAAACCCTATTAAAGTCTATGGGACATGAACTTGAAGAATCAGAAGTGCTAATTTTAAAGGCTTATATGCAAGTTATTGCCATAAAAAGTATATGAGGACACAGGTACTAGGGGACATGTATCAATGCAAAAAAAAGGTTTTAAAACTACAGTTTTTTCTAGGAGCAGTCATTTTAATAATGCTTAAAGTGAAACAATAAAAGATGCAATATTCCTTTAAATATCTTGCCAAGGGGGTCCCCTTGGTCTGCCTGTTAAGTGGCGCATCTGTCTGATGTGTTTTACAGTGCTGCAGCAAAATGACATTTCTCATTCGTTCATTGACAGACACAGCGCTTCTTTATTCAGAACCATAGGGTTATATCGCACCTTACAGGAGTAGGACACTAGGCAGAAAAAAGACTTGGCTACGCCCATGGGCAGTCCTAGGTGATATACACCCCCCTCTCTGCTATAGGCCTTCAGTTTTTTTCTGCCTAGTCAGGAGTAAGGACCTAGTTCCCTGCTGGGATCTCTGGTCCTGGCAATTTTTTGTTTTTGCTTTTTTTTGTGTACAAAAGTTTATTTGGAGGACATGAAATAAAACAGTTTCATATACAGCAAAAGGTTTGTACAGGTATTGGGGGTGTTACAAGGGATATGTTAAGTTGGGGTATAAAATTGAGTTATACAGTAGATTATTGTGGTATAGGGGAGAGTAGTCTTGGAAATATATGAGAGACAAATATAAAATATGAATGGGTAATTTTCCATGACATGGTAATAGATATTCAGAAAAAGTAATAGAGGAGAGAGAGAGAAATTTATAGGTAAGAGTTATTTAAGTGGGTTAGAAGAGTTATAAAGATTGATGTTCAGGTAAGGACCAGAATATCCATTTATCATTAAAAATATGCATGCTATCAGACAAAGTATGGTGGATCCTTTCTGAAAGTCTAATGCCCCATACACACGGTCGGATTTTCCGATGGAAAATGTGCGATCGGAGCGTGTTGTCGGATTTTCCGACACACAAAGTTTGAGAGCAGGCTATAAAATTTTCCGACAACAAAATCCGATCGTGTCAATTCCGACCGTGTGTGGCCAGTTCCGATGCACAAAGTGCCACACATGCTCAGAAGAAATTCCGAGACGGAACAGCTCGGTCTGGTAAAATGAGCGTTCGGAATGGATACAGCACTTTTGTCACGCTGCAATGTTTTAAATAGTTTAATACAGCGCACTCTGTTCATCTTTATAATGTGAGAAGAATGAAGTAGTTTTGCTGCTCATATTCACACAGACTTCTCACAAACTTATTTCTTTATTATTTATCGGGATTCCCTCAATATATTTTGATTTGTCACATCTGACCAATTTTTTTTTGGTTGTTTTTCATTTTTTTTAAAAAAAATTCAAGGCTTTTTTTTTTTGGGTTTGTATTTTTTTCAAGGCTGTTTTTTTTTCTTTTTTTTGGTTTTTACTCCAGAATATTTTTGTGTGTGTTTTGTGTGTCAAGTTACCACAACACCATTGATATCCTGTATTATTTAATCTCAATGAGATTGTTTGGTGTTGGTGTCCCTTGTTAATTTCACATTGTATTTTGAAATGTACCTGCCTCCTCACCAACAAACTGTTTTTTTTTTAAGGAAAACACACATAGGCGAGTATAATTGAAACAAAAATTCCTTTATTAAGGGCTCACAACAAAACAAAGAGGGAGGCAACGCTGGAGAAACAGCAGAAATTGGTGAATCCTTTGGCCCCCAGGGCACATATCAATTATTTTACAGCAAAATTGGTGGCCTGAGGAGTCCATATCTAAGGGAGTGCAGTCTGGTCCAGAAGTCCCAGAGATCCGGAAAGCAGCAGATGACATCTGTGTCCCCAGGCTGTGGTCATACACAGCCTGCATCTTTTGCCAGACCAGACTGAACCCAGGTCATCACTCTCTGGTCTTCCTTCCACGCTTCCTTCCACGCTGTGGCTGTGGTGGTGGAGTTGTGGCAGCAGGAGGAGGAGGAGGAGGATGGTCCAACTCAATCACGTCGGTATTGGGTGTGATTTCGCCACTCACCCCCTTATTTAGGACTTTATAAAGAAGTTTCTCACACATGAGGCGTTGACCCTCCTGCATGTCCTTCAGTTTGGTGGCAGCCATGCAGGCAAAGGCCTCTTCAGGAGTGGGTAAGGCTCTGAGGGATGCAGAAGCCTCCTGAATGAGCCTGAGCGCTGAATCCTGAACATATCTCCTCTTCCTGGGTCTTTTGTATGGAAGGCGGAGGGGAGGAACCTGCGATTCAGTCAGGCTCCGACTGGTCCCAGGCTTCTCCTGGCTGACACTTAGCCCCGCCTCCTCCTGGCTGCCACATTACACAGCCTCCTCTTCTGTGCCACATTCCACAGCCTCGTCCTGGCTGAGGTCTTCCTGTGTATGAAAAAGGGACATCGTTTTAGTTTTTTCTTCATCAATCACACACAATTTTCATCTCATGACTGTTGCAAATTGAATGTTCACAAATATAACAGACTATCCTTCTGAGCCCAGCATTTTTCATTCTTGTCCCAATTATTTTTGGCCACTACTGTCTATTTATATGTAAAACACTTTCTTAAATCAGCAATTAGTGATCAATAATAACATCTAGTAAAGATCATTTATTTATTGACCAGAAATCTGTAGAAGAATTCTATACCTGACTCCATCTGGGCTCCTCCACCTCTTCCTGGCTGGAAGTCCCAAGTTGGACATCGGAAGCCTCAGCTGGGGTGGAAGGAAGGGTTGAGAGGGATTCCCTGACTCAGTCTGGTCTGACAGAAATTGCAGCCTCTCATAGTACCACAGTCTGGGGACATAAATGTCATCTGCTGCAGCTCCAAGTCTCTGGGAATCCGTGACCTTCTTGAGCTCCCTAAGATAAGTGCTCCTCAGGCCACCAATTTGGGTTTTTAAATAGGGGATGGTTGCCGTGGGGACCACCGCCTTCACCAAGTCCAGCAGTTTCTCCAGCGCTGCCTGCCTTTTTTGTTTATTATTATAATGTGGATGTTTCACCTGCCACAGACAGGGCAGCTCCCTGTACTTGTCTATGAACAGGCAAAACTCTCCTAATCTTGTTACAATATAGGCCTCAATCTAGAAGCAGTATAGGCCCAAGTTTAGATCTTACCTTCGTTCTCACGATCGGCGCCTCCGATACTCCTTCCTCCGCTCACAGATCCTACGTACTACGCACGCGTGTTAGGCTTTATACACACTGCGCATGCGTGTAACTCCGCCCGCCCCTGACGTTCTTTCTAGTCTATTCCCCGTCCCTTTTCGTTCGGCGCAGTGGGGGAAGAGCATATGGCGGAGACACAGCAGGCACATGCTAATTATAGGAACGAGGAGGAGGGGGAGGAAAGCCCGGAGCCTGAAACGTCTGGATCCAGAAGGAGACGATTTAAGGCATCAAATATGTCCTTTGGGGAGATGTTGGAGATGGTGGATATCCTGAAGAAGGCCGCCTATGACGGGAAGTATGGACCTTACCCCAACCCCAATGTCAGAAAGGCCAAGATCATGGCGAAAGTGGTCAAGAGTAGGGATGAGCTTCGAGTTCGAGTCAAACTCATGCTTGACTCGAACATTGGCTGTTCGCAAGTTCGCCGAACAGCGAACAATTTGGGGTGTTCGCGGCAAATTCGAATGCCGCGGAACACCCTTTAAAAGTCTATGGGAGAAATCAAAAGTGCTCATTTTAAAGGCTTATATGCAAGTTATTGTCATAAAAAAGTGTTTGGGGACCTGGGTCCTGCCCCAGGGGACATGGATCAATGCAAAAAAAAGTTTTAAAAACGGCCGTTTTTTCAGGAGCAGTGATTTTAATAATGCTTAAAGTCAAACAATAAAAGTGTAATATCCCTTTAAATTTTGTACCTGGGGGCTGTCTATAGTATGCCTGTAAAGGGGCGCATGTTTCCTGTGTTTAGAACAGTCTGACAGCAAAATGACATTTTGAAGGAAAAAAAGCCATTTAAAACTACCCGCGGCTATTGTATTGCCGACAATACACATAGAAGTTAATTGATAAAAACGGCATGGGAATTCCCCACAGGGCAACCCCGAACCAAAATTAAAAAAAAAAAAATGACGTGGGAGACCCCCTAAATTCCATACCAGGCCCTTCAGGTCTGGTATGGATATTAAGGGGAACCCTGGGCAAAATTTAAAAAAAAAAATGACGTGGGGTTCCCCTATATTCCATACCAGACCCTTCAGGTCTGGTATGGATTTTAAGGGGAACCCCGCGCCAAAAAAAAAAAAAAACGGCGTAAGGTCCCCCCAAAAATTCATACCAGACCCTTATCCGAGCACGCAACCTGGCAGGCCGCAGGAAAAGAGGGGGGGACGAGAGTGCGGCCCCCCCCTCCTGAACCGTACCAGGCCACATGCCCTCAACATTGGGAGGGTGCTTTGGGGTAGCCCCCCAAAACACCTTGTCCCCATGTTGATGAGGACAAGGGCCTCATCCCCACAACCCTGGCCGGTGGTTGTGGGGGTCTGCGGGTGGGGGGCTTATCGGAATCTGGAAGCCCCCTTTAACAAGGGGACCCCCAGATCCCAGCCCCCCCCTGTGTGAAATGGTAAGGGGGTACTTACCCCTACCATTTCACTAAAAAACTGTCAAAAATGTTAAAAATGACAAGAGAAGAAAATGAAGAAGAGAAGAAGAAAGAAGAGGAGAGGATGAAGAAGAAGATGAAGAGAAGAGCGGGAGCCTCCCCTCATGCCATGGGTGTGGAGCGGCCCGAGGAGAAGAAGATAGAAGACGCCGCGGAGGAGATGCTGGACGAGAACGCCGTAGGAAGAACCAGAAGAGCCAGAAGAACCAGAAGAAGATGAAGGAAGAAAGAAGAAAGAAGAAGCATTTAAATAAAGGAATTGTCAAAAACTGTGTCTTGTCATTTTTAACATTTTTGACAGTTTTTTTGTGAAATGGTAGGGGTAAGTACCCCCTTACCATTTCACACAGGGGGGGGGGCGGGATCTGGGGGTCCCCTTGTTAAAGGGGGCTTCCAGATTCCGATAAGCCCCCCGCCCGCAGACCCCCACAACCACCGGCCAGGGTTGTGGGGATGAGGCCCTTGTCCTCATCAACATGGGGACAAGGTGTTTTGGGGGGCTACCCCAAAGCACCCTCCCAATGTTGAGGGCATGTGGCCTGGTATGGTTCAGGAGGGGGGCCGCACTCTCGTCCCCCCCTCTTTTCCTGCGGCCTGCCAGGTTGCGTGCTCGGATAAGGGTCTGGTATGGATTTTTGGGGGGACCCCATGCTGTTTTTTTTTTTTTTTGGCGCGGGGTTCCCCTTAAAATCCATACCAGACCTGAAGGGTCTGGTATGGAATTTAGGGGGAACCCCACGTCATTTTTTTTTTTAATTTTGGCCGGGGTTCCCCTTAATATCCATACCAGACCTGAAGGGCCTGGTATGGAATTTAGGGGGTCTCCCACGTCATTTTTTTTTTAATATTGGTTCGGGGTTGCCCTGTGGGAAATTCCCATGCCGTTTTTATCAATGAACTTCTATGTGTATTGTCGGCAATGCAATAGCCGCGGGTAGTTTTAAATGGCTTTTTTTCCTTCGAAATGTCATTTTGCTGTCAGACTGTTCTAAACACAGGAAACATGCGCCCCTTTACAGGCATACTATAGACACCCCCCAGGTACGAAATTTAAAGGGATATTACACTTTTATTGTTTGACTTTAAGCATTATTAAAATCACTGCTCCTGAAAAAACGGCCGTTTTTAAAACCTTTTTTTGCATTGTTCCTTGTCCCCTGGGGCAGGACCCAGGTCCCCAAACACTTTTTATGACAATAACTTGCATATAAGCCTTTAAAATTAGCACTTTTAAAAATTAATGTTCTTGTCCCATAGACTTTAACGGTGTTCGTGTGTTCGAGCAAACTTTTTTCCTGTTCGCATGTTCTGGTGCGAACCGAACAGGGGGGTGTTCGGCTCATCCCTAGTCAAGAGTCTGCACTGGAATTTCGGGGTACGACGATCGAAAGATCAGCTCAGGAAACGGTGGTCAGACCTCAAATTATGAGAGCATGAGCAGTACCGAAAGATTTGGAGAGTGCTGCAAAAAAGTAAGTAGTTGTCCTGTGTTCCAATTCTTTTTATGTTTATTACGTTCGTGCTGCTCCATGTGCTTTTCTTAACTGTTATCCATTTCTAAATGTGAACTTTCATGTTCATGGGCACATTATTCGTTCATATCAAACATTTTTCGTGCGGCCTAGAAAACACCATTGTTTTGGCCATAGGCATTTGCCCACATTTTTTAGGGCCTACTTGTCTGAAACTAATTTGGTTGTGTAGATGGGTTTGTTACTAGAATGAAATGCAAAATAGATTCTGTGTAAGGAGAGGACACTCAGCAGCTGGTTACACATCTGGACGCTGGAGCACTAGTGTGGGACACAAGAACACCCTTTTTATTAGGGGTCCCACACAGGTGCTCCAGTGGATACTATAGGTGTGTCTCCATCTGTGAAGCTTGTACAAAACAGGTAAAGTATTGAAGCTTGAAAGAACACTAAAAGGACACTAAAAATTCTACATCTTGGAACTCTGCCAAAACAGACAATTGTACCCCACTTCCAAGCAATGTTTTATATTTATAGTTCTGCCATCAAATATCTGTGTGCTATGTATACCATTTTTTTTTTACATAGGGGAGAAAAGACTCGGAGGACACCCCTCATCCGAGGAGACCAGAGACCCCTCACCTCTGGAAGAAGGGGAAATCCACCCAAGCAACGCAGAGCAGGAGGAGGAAGACGTGGTGGAAATTGGCACCACAACAGGTGAATGTCTGCGACCACAGGCTCAGGTAAGAGATGGATGCCGGCATATTTATAATACATGTTTTTTTTTGGTTTCTATCTTTTTAGGTGATTGTGATGTTGTGGATCCAGATCCTTTCACCTCAGAAAGTGCACAGATCCTGATCGGGGAGATCATGGGGTGTAATAGGGACTTGAAAACATCAAGAAAAACATCAATGATGTTATTCAAAAAAATAAGAACATCATTGATGTTTTGGGGAGAGTTTAAAACCCCTCCAAATCCCTTTGTTTTTTGGTGTGCTACAATTTTAAACTTTTTGTGTCAAATTGTAGAAAAGCCAAATTTTGAAGAGGCACACAGTGTGTCAACATGTGCTATCTGCCATCACGGGAGATCAATGGACGCGTTTTGAGGGTGCAACTCCTTCCTCAATAATAAAGTAGCTGAGAGGAAGGGGTTGCACCCCCAAAACACCTCCCTTTATCCCCCGTGATGGCAGGTAGCACATGTTGACATTCGGCTATTTGTTTATAGATACTCATGTCTGATATTGCCTTCAAGTTCTACCAAATGTGAACTTTGTAAGTTTAAGATTTGTGTCTTTCTTGTTGGTTTTAAACATGCCTGTTTTATCTTAAATGGACAATTTTACTTTTTCTAATGTGACCCCAAAAATTGTTATACAACAAACATGTTGGTTTGTTTTAAAAACCTTTTCTAAATGCACATGTGATTGTGCAGGTATTAAAAAGATTGATAATCAAGAATGTGTGGATTATTGTCTCAATGCTCCAACACTTTTGTGGTGCTCTAATTGGTGTTTTCTGTGACAATGGGTGTTATTTCCTAAGGGCAAATCCACTTTGCACTACAAGTGCAGTTTCAAGTGCACTTGTATTGCAAAGTGTCTTTGCCTTTAGTAAATAACACCCAACAGTGCTTTGTAAGGTTATACAATCACGCCATTTTCAGGACTCACCACATTTCTGTCAGGGTCAGCTAAAACAAACACAAGCAGTAAATGTCACCAAAGATTTGCTTATTTTTTTTTTATTTGAAAAAGGTTTTACACATTGTCTGGCATATTGATAGCCCCCCTACCCGCAAAGAATTCAAGGTATCTTAGCCAGACATCACGGGCACTCGGGGGGGCAAGCCAGGACGGCCACTTTCAAGTGCCGTCAGGGTGGTTCATTTTGAATTCCGGCCTCAGGCCCAACTGAGCTAGCATAGTTGGCAGAATGTTGCCGTAAAAAGTTGTGTAGAACACAGCATGCCAGGATAATGTGTTTCAGTTTGTACTCCGCCATATGTATGGGTGTAAGAAATAGGCGGAACCGGCTGGCCATGATTCCAAACGTGTTCTCCACCACTCTTCTGGCTCTGGCCAGCCGGTAATTAAAAACCCTCTGGTCCGGGGTGAGGGTCCTCATCGGGAATGGCCGCATAAGATGGTCCCCCAGCACAAAAGCTTCATCCGCCACGAAGACGAATGGGAGTCCTTCCACATTGTCTTCTGGAGGTGGCAAGTCCAAGCTGCCATTCTGGAAACGCCTGTAGAACTCCGTCTGGGCGATGACTCCACCATCGGACATCCGGCTATTCTTCCCCACGTCCACATACAGAAATTCATAAGTAGCCGACACCACCGCCAACATCACAATACTATTGAACCCCTTATAATTATAATAGAACGACCCCGAGTTGGGTGGTGGGATGATGTGGACGTGTTTCCCATCAATTGCCCCTCCGCAGTTAGGAAAGTCCCACCGCTGGGCAAAGTGGGAGGCCACAGTCTGCCATTCCTGTGGCGTAGAAGGAAACTGTGGAGTAAAAAGAAAAAAAAATTGTCTTTTTGCACATAAACATGAAAAGCTGATTAGACACAAACATTCTTGGCCAACATCAAGATACCATTTATTTATGGGAATTTTTAAAGACCAAAGTATAAGGTACACCTATCAGATTCCCCCTCCCCCCCTCTCATGGGCCATTTCTAACATCATAGGGGGGGAACTTTTGGACAGGTAACCCTCTCCACTTCATTGAGAGATGAATGCCTATATAATGTGTACTACTTTGAACAGACGCTCCTTAGTTACACTATTGGCAGCCCACTGGACAGGTAAAAAGTGTCATAATACAAAGATATAAATACACACTGTACACATTTGAGCACATTTGGACATTCTGCTATTACCTATCAAGATAATAATAGGATACCAAAACTTTAAACAGTACCATTTGAAAGTATAAAGGCAGGCCCTTGCACTACATGCTTTGGGGAATTCATCCATAAATCTGAGCACAAAAGAGATGGGTATAGTGTGTATGGGTTTGGCAAAGTCAGCAGATAGATGATTGAGGATAGATAGAGAATTGTTATCAGCTGACTTAGCAGTTGGGGGGAGGGAGGGTTCAAAATGATTTGGGGACACCCAAATAAGCCTCTGGCACTCTGCCTGAATTTGAAGCACCAATCACATTTCAAAACATTTTAGGGGTGTTTGGGGTAAAGCACTACTATGGAGCTGATAAAATACATTGTTAAGTGACTACATGAGGTGAATATAGGGCAGGAGACCATGCTGGGGAGGTAAGTTAAGGCAAATATGTATGAAGGCCAAAAAAATAATGACATAAAAATCCAGCATGAATGAGGACAAAGGGGACATTCACAGCATATTCCAATCATGGTAATTAGGGAATGAGGAAAGAAATACAATATATTATCAAACATTAAATACAATAAAATGTGATATTAAAGGATAAAAATCTTACCTTCATATACTCCTTCTGCAGGACCTGTATGATGGCAGAACAGGTCTCTGGGATAATGATACCCAGAGCCTGGGGGGAGATGCCTGTCGAGAACTTCAAGTCCTGCAGGCTTCTCCCCGTCGACAAGTACCGCAGGGTGGCGACTAGCCTCTGCTCCGGAGTGATGGCTTGCCTCGTGCAGGTATCCTGCCTGCTAATATAAGGGGTCAGCAAAGCCAACAAACGGTGAAATACGGGGTCCGGAGGCGCATGCGCGGCAGCTCCATGAACGGTCGCTCGTTCTGAGAGCTCCGCTCCACTCTGGCCTACAATCCCCGCCACAGCCACAAATAGCGGCGGAACCGGACCATCAGGCCCTCTCCTCACCTACCGGAGTCCTGAGGGACCCCCTCGCATGACCGGGGGCTCAGCCAGACGGGACCTATCCCAATTCCTCTACTCCGGCCCGCGGATCGCGGCCTCCACGAAAATGGCGGCCGCCGGCGCCACACGAGGCTCCTCAGGGAATCCAGAGGCATCCTTGGAAGACTTTCCACCTCTGCCCTCACACAAAGACAGGATGAATCCGCAAAATGTGAGTAATTCCCAGGATGGGTTATTACCAGGATCCCCCACAAACTCCTTAGGCTGCAGCCCCATGGAAGTCCCCCCTATCCCAGATGGAGGAGAGCTGCCCCACATCCAGCCCTCAGAATGATCCCTCTGCTCATATCCCCACTGAATTTGCAGCCCTAATGGACACTTTCTCTAATATGCTTACAAGAGGGTTAGCACACAATGCCTCACAGATCACCACAACTATACAGGCTGACCTGCAGCAGCTGGGTGCACGAATTGAAGCGATTGAATCTAAGACTGATCAAATTGCTGCAGTTGCCAACCAGAACACTGACAGGATCCAAGAATTACATGACCAACTGGATATGGCATACTCAAAACTCGATGACCTCGAGAACAGGTCTCGTAGATACAATTTTAGGTTAAGAGGCCTTCCAGAATCGTTTAAGGACACAGATAAAATCGTTCGCTCTTTCATCAAACATTTAATTCCGGATATACCAGACTACAGACTGGAATTAGACCGGGCACATAGGGCCTTGCAACCTCCATGCCAAGGCGGCCTACCCAGAGATATTGTGGTTAAACCCCACTTCTTCAGAGTTAAAGAAGAAGTTATGCACAGAGCAAGAGAATCAGAAAATCTCTCCATCCAAGGACACTCGATTCAGATTTTTGCGGACCTTTCCCCCTTCACGATTCAGAGACGGAGATCCTTAAAGCCTCTTTTGATCATCCTATCTCAAAAATCGATCGCCTACAGATGGTCGTTCCCCTTTCGCCTCAACTTTGACTACTTAAATAAGTCCTACAGCTTCACAAATTTCGGAGATGGGGAACGGTTACTGCTACAACTGGGCATTATATCACACTCGCCAACATCATCTGCTGCTATGGATCCTAGAACACCTCAATCCGCGAAGAGACCACCACCCTCGAGCCCCATCCAACCCTTATGGCACAAACAACAAGCCAAGAGATCCAAAGATGGACGCCCTCCTTAATGGAAAGTCTACTATCAACAGTGCCTTCTCCTCCCCAGGATTTCCTGAGGCAACCTTCCGGCAATGGGACGCTGACTTCCCAAGCCCCCGTTTTCCTCTGGCTGGATTTTAGCCAGACCTTTTTTGGATTCTGAGACGTTCTCTTTTTGTTTCTTGTTGCCTCATTTTTCTCAGGACTCCTACAAGTTTGCTTTTATGGTTCTATTTTTGGTTTTTCTTTATGGCTGTTTGCCCGGAGTGGCTGCACTTCGTCTCCACGAGTTTCAGAGTGGTATTTTCCCCCACTCAGAAGCACCTTCATAACCCTCTTTTAGGGGTTTTTTGTTCTTGGGAAAACCTTACAGGGGGTGGCTAACTGCCCTCCCTCCTGTGAGGGTTCTTAGATTGTTATCTAGCTACACTAAGTATGTTAGATTGCTTATGGCACTTGTTTTACATTGCTTTTGACATGTCCTGTCTCTCTTTCTCAGGGTCGATCTTCCCCCATTTTCTCCCCTCCTCCTCTCACCTATTCCCAGAGTCACTCAGAAGCCCAACTATGCAACTACAACCCAGAATCCAAAACTCTCAGGCTGCGGAGGCTTGGACACGAGCACAAATCTTGATGTCTCAGGTAAGCACTTGTTGTGTGATGCGCACATCCCCCCCTCTGATCCATGCATCCTGACACACACATCCCTCCTTCCCAACTCTGTATAGCCATGCATAATGTACAGGGCATGAACTCTCCTGTCAAAAGACGTAAATTATTTAATCTCTACAAGTCACAAAAAATCGCAGTTCTCTTATTGCAAGAAACTCACTTCCCATCCTCGTACAACCCCTCCTTCTTACATGGTCACTACACTCAGTTTTTTCTTTCTAATGCTGAAAACAAGTCTAAAGGGGTAGCCATCTGTTTTGCAAAACACCTTAAATTCTCCCCCTCCGAGTTATTAAAGACCAAGCGGGCAGGTTTCTACTGGTAAAAGGGACTATTGAGGGTTCATTGTACTCCTTTATTTCTTACTACGCCCCAAACAAACCTATTCCATATACTAGAATGCTGGGGTTTTGGTCAACATTTCATGAACATTCTCAGAGCCCTGTACTCCGACCCAAGTGCTCAGGTCAGATTGCAGGGCTACTATTCCCAGCCTCTTACCCTCTCTCCTCTCCCCCCTTCTGTTTGCTATAGCCATGGAGTCCTTGGCTATTGCAATTAGAACTCACCCTGACATCAAAGGGGTGTTGTGTGGTAAACGCGAGCACAAATGCGCCCTCTTTGCTGACGACTTGTTGCTCTTCGTGACTTCCCCTCTAGTCTCTACTCCTAATATCTTCTCTTTGCTCGATAAGTTTGGGGAGGTTTCTGGTCTGCGAGTCAACGTAGCCAAATCTTATGCCCTGAACATCACGGTCCCCCCTAATGTTCTATGTAGCCTTCAATACCACTTCCCGTTTTCCTGGAACGAGGTCTCACTTCCATACCTAGGGGTCAATCTCACAGCAAATATAGCCTCACTCTACTCATCCAACTACCCGGCCATCTTTCGTAAATTGATTTCGGAGCTATCCCTCTGGGATAATCATAACTTATCTTGGCTAGGCCGTATTAACGCAGTCAAAATGACCCTCCTACCCCGTATACTTTATTTATTCAGATCCTTGCCCATCCCTATCCATAAATCGCAAGTTCACCTACTCCAATCCAAAATCATAAAATTTATTTGGGGCTCGAGGGGAAGTCGTTGCGCACAACACATCTTATTCAGGCCTAAATCACAAGGTGGTCTAGCTCTACCCAACATTTGGTGGTATTATCAGGCAGCCCAGTTGGCCCAGATCTCCATTGTATATTCAAAGGGTCCGAAACCTGATTGGGTATCAATGGAACATCATGCAGTCCCTCACCACACGATTGATTTTTTGCTTTGGTCTCCCACTAAATTGAGACCACCCATTCTAGCCCCCACGTTATCACACTCTCTGGCATTATGTGACCGACTCTATAAAAATCCCTCCTTGATTTCCCCCCTTAAACCCCTGACTCATATTTTTCATAATCCCTACTTTCCGCCTGGAATGAACATCTTAGCGTTTAGTTGGTGGTTGAATAAAGGATTACTCAGAATAGGGAACTATTTCTCCTCCACAGGCCCGCTCTCCTTGGCATTCTGTGCATTCTGTACAAGTAAGCTTGAAATTCCCCCTGCTGAACGTGCAAATCCAACACTTCCTTCATTCCATTTGGCCAAATAAACCAGAGCCCCCTTCAGTAACTAACTATGAATCATGGTGTGCGGGTGCAATGGATCAGAGAGGGGGGATCTCCATCATATATGCTTCGCTTGCCTCAGCGGTGTCCAAGCCTCCATACGCCTTATCCTGGGAAAAAGACCTTGATATCTCCTGGGATAGTGATCAATGGTTCTCCTGCTTTCATCGCTCATTTAAGGGAATCCTTAATGTTTCCCTCATGGAGGGCAGCATTAAGGTGCTCATGAGATGGTACAGGGTACCCTCTCTTCTTGCTAGGATATATCCTGATGCTTCTCCGCTGTGCTTCCGTGGATGCAACCATATAGGGACTCTGTACCATGTATGGTGGACTTGCCCACGAATAAGGAGCTTATGGAACAAAGTATTCTCAGTGATCCGCAAAGTAACCACCGCTCAGATTTCTCAAAACCCAGAGATAGCCCTATTGAATCTGAAAGTAGATAAGGTAGATAAATATACCCAACAACTGATCTTTTTCATCCTACTGGGCACCAAAATAACAATAGCCTCTTGTTGGAAAAAACACAGAGTCCTATTCACAGCGGTGAAGCATAAAATTTCCTGGATTAAGGCTCAAGAAAAGATAGTTAGCATTATACAAGACAAAGTTCGTAAGTTTGAGTTAACATGGGAACCTTGGGCCAATTTTTATCATATTTCCTTATGCCCTGGCATTAACCCACCAGGGCAACAGGCACACTGAGTGACTCCATTGATAATCCTCTTCAAGTGCGATTGTCTTCTTCCCCTCCTTTCTTCCCCTCCCCCTGGTATTCCTTCCTCCCCTTTCCTTTTAGTACCTCAGACTCTCTGATTGCTTTCTCTGTAAACTGTTCAACCCTGATATTTATTTACTTATTTATGTATTTTTCTATTGCTTTTATTTGGAAGGACATGGTATTACCTTAACAACCCCTAGGCTCCCCGGTCCTAGGGCTTTTCTGACTGAATACCTCCCCTTAAGCTAGAGTCTATGTATCTAAGCTGGTTAGATCACTTGATTATAGTCATTAGCGGGGTAGGGCTTTTCTCACTACTAGATTAGAATAATGATATAGGGCTATCCTGCTTGGGAAGGACTCGACCGAGGTTGGGGGTCCGGGAGGGGGGAGTGGCCCCGCACCCGCAGTGTGTTCCCATATGGGGCGGGTGGCGGTCGTCTCTCCTGCTCCTTGAGCCCTTGCAAATAAATGAGTAAAGTCTTCCTTATTTTTTCAACCACATCACCTTCACCCCCGAAAATGTGTTATATCTGTCTCCTCTAGTCTTTTGATCCGGCAGAATACACATCATTTATCAGTCTAGCTTCTGAGATATGTCTATACTAGTTTAGTTTATAATCTTGATATACTTTAAACTGTAATACAGCATTTTGCTTTACTGGACTTTCCTTTTTACACCTTGCATTGAGAGGTTTTACCTCAAATTCATTTGCTCCTTATGTTTCTTCATATCTTACTACTTTGTAATGCCTACTACAAAGGTTCTGTAAAATTTTTGTTACTACTAATAAAAATCTATTGAAAGAAATACGGGGTCCGTCATCCGGAGAAAGTTCCTGAAATCATCAGGATTATTCTCACGGATCTCACGGAGCAAAGGCATGTGACAGAACTGGTCATGCTGAAGCAACCAATTCTTGATCCATGAACTCCTCCCCACCCTGTTCATGGACTGGACTTGTGTCAAGGTCAGGACCTCAACACCAAGCCCCCGCACAGCACAAACTCTACGAGGAGTACGTATACGCAACATGGCTAGAAAACGGTCGGCTGCTCAGAACGAAGTAACAGAACGCACTGAAGAACAGCAAGGCCTGTGAAGAGCGACCTGAAAAAAGTAACGAACGAACAAGAACACAATGACAAAGTCACGCGGAGCTTGCTTGCACGCACTGAAGAGCAGATACAAACCCACAAGCACAAACTGAACCACAGAAAACGATCTGAAAGCCACTAGTCTGAAAAAGCGCAAATCGTCTCTCACCAAACTTTTACTAACACGAGATTAGCAAAAGAAGCCCAAAGGGTGCCGCGCTTGGTTCTGAACTGGCCTTTTCTAGTCTCGTCGTACGTGGTGTATGTCACCGCGTTCTTGGTGATCGGAAATTCCGACAACTTTGTGTACGCAAAACAAGTTTGAGCCAACATCCGTCTGAAAAAATCCATGGATTTTGTTGTCGGAATGTCCGATCAATGTCCGATCGTGTGTACGGGGCATAAGAATTTCCATTCTGCATTCAACCTGGGGCCACGGTAAGTTTAGTGATCTCCAGTTAAAAGCTATCATCCATTGGATGGAGCTGATTAGAGAGTGGATTAGTCTATTGCAAGGAAGGGGAACATCTGGAACCAAGGCATATAGGAGGCATATTTGTGGTGTGAGGGAGATTTTATTTTTGAGGGGGTTTTATAGTCTATGGATTACTGCACTCCATATTGGTTCCAAGTGTTTACAGCTCCAGAAGATATGGATGTAGCTGCCTTCCTCAGGGCAGCCTCTGAAGCAGTCTGGGGAAGCCGTGGGATAGAAAGAATGAATCTTAGCCGGGGTCATATACCATCTAGTGAGGAGTTTCAATGGGGATTCTCTGAATGCAGCAGCACAGTTGCTTTTACGAAGGTTTTCTATCATTTTGGACCATGAATCTATGGGTATATCTGTTTCCCAGCGTATCATAGGGCCAGATTTCTCAGGTTGGTGAAGGTTATTGAGGTAGCTATATAGTTGGGAGATTAATCCTTTATCTCTAGAGGTGGATTTGCAAATATGTTTGAATATTGTACTTGGGGGGTTGATGGATAGGGTGTAGTATGTTGAATAAAAGTTTCGGATTAGAGTATATTGATAGAGTTCTGAAGAGGGAAAATTAAACCTAGTTTGTATTAAAGTGAAAGAGGGGAATTTCATATTGAGTGTAAGTGATTTTAATGTGGTGAGATCGTTTTTAATCCAGTTATAAAAAAGAGCTTTGTCGAAAAATGCAGAGGGGAATCTAGAATCACCTAGGCATGAGGCTAATGGAGGGGTTTCTGAGAAGAGTTTGAAGTTGTCTTTAATTCTATTCCATAGTTGAATAAAGTGGGCAACTATTGTGTTACGTTTGGTTAGGGTGTGATGTGATTTCATGTTAGACCATAAGATGCCTTTAAGGTTTAGGGGAAGAATAGAGGTGGACTCGAAATTTAACCAGGGATATTTGTATCAGAAGAAAACCATTGGGCCAGCTGTACTAGTCTGGCCGCTAGGAAGTAGAGCCAGAGGTCAGGGAGTCCCAGTCCGCCACTATGTTGAGTTCTATGCATGAGGGAGTAGCTACATCTAGGTTTTTTTGTTATTCCATATGGATTTATTGATTTCACGTTGAAGGGTTTCCAATCTTGTTTTGGGGACGTTGATAGGTAGTGCCCTAAAATAATAAAGTAGTTTAGGGAGGATGGTTATCTTAAAAGCACAGATCCTTCCGAGGAAGGAGATATGATAAGACGACCATGTTTTTATCAATGAGCTGATGTGAAAGAAAATGGGAAGGTAATTAGTTTTGTATAACAGGTTATGGAAAGCTGTAATATATACTCCAAGATATTTGAATGAATGTGGGGACCATAAGAAATGAAAGTTTTTTCCAAAAGGGATAATAAACTTGGGGGACAGGTAATGGGAAAAATAGAACATTTGTTTGTATTGATGTATAGACCCGATAATTTGTGGAATGAATGGAGTTCTGAGAGGAGATTAGGGATTGAAATGAGTGGGTCTGTTAAAAATAATAGGGCGTCATCTGCATATAGACTAAGTTTGAAGTGATATGAGTCTTTATGGTATCCTTTAATATAAGTTGTATGGTATTGGCTTACCACTACAGATACACCATCTCCCTTCAAAAATCCCACTATCTCAGAGAGGGTGTTCTCCCTCTCTCTCTTTTTATTTGTATCCTTTAATATTAATATTGTTTCTGATGGCATGTGCTAGGGGTTCTATGGCTAATGCGAAGAGGAGGGGAGAGAGTGGGCAGCCTTGTCTGGTTCCTCTACTCAAGGGGAAGAAGTCTGAATTATTACCTGGGATTCTAGTTCTGGTTTGGGGAAGGTGATATAGAGCATTAAAGCTGTGTATAAACGTATCTGATATGCCAAATTTGGGTAATAAGTGATTTAGGTAGGACCAGTTGACACTGTCAAAGGCCTTGTGAATGTCAAGGCTAAGTTAGTATAGAGGGCGAGAGTGGAGGTTAGTGTCTTGGATGAAATTTGTGACCAATCTAATGTTATCTACTATTTGCCTGCCTGGTATAAAACCCGTTTGGTCAGTGTGAATCAGGGAAGTAATAACTGAGGCCAGTCTATTTGCTAATAATCTGCCAAACAGTTTGAGGTCGTTGTTAAGGACTGAGATGGCACGGAAATGTTGTGGTAGGGTATGATCTTTTTGAGGTTTGGGTATTAAGGATAAGTTAGCCAGCAGCATGTCCTCTGGAAAATATCCACCCAACAAAACATGATTGAACATTTTGGTGAGGCTAGCGGTCAGTAGGGGAGCAAACTTTTTGTAATATGTTGCTGTAAAGCCATCTGGGCCTGGTGCTGTTGAAGTTTAAGGTATTTTCTTATATTTAGAATTTCTGCATCAGTGCATGGCTCATATAAGAAAGATGTTTGGCCAATCATCAGACATCAATGCACTGAGATCCCATCCATGATGGTCGAATTTGCCGCGAACACCCCATAATGTTCGGTATTCCGCGATCGGCCAAATACCCAATGTTCGACTCAAACATCGGGCCCATCCCTACCCTTGGGTATACCTCCATGCATAACATATGTAACAACACCTTAGCTTTTCTTTTTAAAAAGGCCCACCTCAATTACCAATTATTGACACTATACCATATTGATGCCCCTTAGCCAACTAATGGTCCTACTGTAACTATAGCAACCCTTTCAGGGCTATAAAAACTTGAACTATGGATTGTCAAATGACATTCACGGCAAGTTGAATAGCCAGTAGAGAAATAATATAGGACTTATATCTGGTGCTTTCTCTCAGAAACACAAAACATATATGCATAGCTGTCAGGAGTCACCACAGGAGGTGACCAGATATATGTAGCTACACCAAAAAACTGGGACCGGACCATGTATATACACTATACAGCGCTCAGCATAAATGAGTACACCCCTTTTGAAAAGTAAGATTTTAATCAATATCTCAATGAACACAAGAACAATTTCCAAAATTTTGACAAAGCTGAGTTCTATTGAACATTTGTTTAGCTCCATTACATGAAAGTAAGGTTAATAATATAACTTAAATTACAAAATCTTCAGTTTGACTCAAATTATCAAATCTTGGAATGAACAAGTTGGCGACATATTGCAACATCTATCTTTTTCCATTCTTCAAGACAGACTTCTTTTAGAGCCTGGATGCTAGTTGGAGAGTGATGCTCAGCTTGTCTCTTTAGAATTCCCCATAGGTGTTCGATTAGGTTAGGATCAGAAGACATACTTGGCCACTGAATCACTTTCACCCTGTTTTTCCTTCGGAAATTCAACAGTGGCGTTAGATGTGTGTTTTGGATCATTGTCATGTTGGAAAAGTCCACGACGACCAAGGTCATGGAGTGATGGTAGTATCTTCTCCTTTAATATAGAGCAGTACATCTATGAATTCATGATATCATCAATGAAATGCAGCTCCCTGACACCAGCAGCACTCATGCAGTCCCACAGAAGGACACTGCCACCACCATTTTTCACTGTAGGCACCAGACATTTTTCTTTGTACTACTCACCTTTGTGACACCATACAGTTTAAAGCCATCAGTTCTAAAAACATTTATCTTGGTCTCATCACTCCAGAGTACAGAGTCCCAGTGGTCTTCTTCCTTTTCAGCATGGGCAATGGCAAATTCTAGGTGGGCTTTTTTGTGCATGGGCTGTAGAAGATCCTTCCTTCGTGAACAACATCCATGCATGCCATTCTTCTGCAGTGTATGCTGTATTGTGTCATGGGAAACAATTACCCCAGTTTGGCTTTCTACTTCTTTAGCTAACTGCAGTGAACTTGCATGGTGATTTTCTTAAACCCTTCTCATCAGAAGACGCTCCTGTCAAGGTGTTAACTTCCATGGACGGCCTGGACATCTCTGTGAGATGGTTGCAGTTCCATCTTTTTTAAATTTTTGTATTACTTTTGCTACAGTATTCTGACTGATAAGTAAAGCTTTACTAAACTTTTTGTAGCCTTCACCTTTCTTTTGTAAAGAAATTATTTTCTTTCTCAGGCCTTGTGACATTTCTCTTCCATGTGGTGCCATTGCTGACAGCATGAAATGGGAAGGGGTTTTCTTTGTTAAGTATTGCCCTTTTATAATCAACTGTCTGCTGGACACCTGTTTAATGAATAATTAGACGTACCTGTAGTTGAATTCTTGTTAATTAGGATTTTGTTGTCTAAAATGTAGCTTTGCTCTTAAGACTTTCATTGGGGTATGTTCATTTTTGCAACATGGTCTTGAATGATCTTGTTAGAAAAAATACTTTTTTGTGTGTGCAAATTAACAAATCTTGGTTGCAATCAATGGCCCGAATTTTTGGGAGTATTTTGTAGTATAGTGTCCCATAAAAAATGTTGACTCTGAAAGGTAAGTAAAGGTTTTCTGACAAATCTGTTGGGTGTACTCATTTATGCACAGCACTGTATCTTTAACCACTTGCCGACCAGCCGCTGACATACTGCGGCAGGTCGGCTTGTTCCCCCGAATCGCCGTAATTGTATGTCGGCTCCTTTAAGAGCCATAGCACGCCTGCTGCATGGCAGGGTACCTGATGTGGGTGGCCAGCGGCCATGACGCCCATCGGCCATCTGCGATCGCGGGAAAGTGAAGCAGTATGTGGATCTGTCAATGTAAACAGACAGATCCCCGTTATGACAGGGGAGGAGAGAGAGATCTGTTGTTCCTAGTGATTAGGAACAGCGATCTCTTATCCCCTCCAGTCAGTCCCATCCCCCCACAGTCCCACACCTCCCAGGGAACACATTTAACACCTTGATCACCCCTAGTGTTAACCCCTTCCCTGCCAGTGACATTTACACAGTAATCAGTGCATTTGTATAGCACTGATCGCTGTATAAATGTCAATGGTCCCAAAAAAGTGTTAAAAGTGTCTAATCTGTCCGCCACAATGTTGCAGTCCCGCTAAAAATCTGAGTTTGCCAACATTACTAGTAAAAAAAGAAAATAATAAAAATGGCATAAATCTATTTTATAGAGGCTATAACTTTTGCACAAACCAATCAATATACACTTATTGTGTTTTTTTTTTTTCTTACCAAAAATTTGTAGAAGAATACATATTGGCCTAAACTGGTGAAGAAATTTGTTTTTTTTTCTTTTTTTGGATATTTATTATAGCAAAAAAGTAAAATAAATTTTTTTTTTTTTCAAACTTGTCGCTTTTTTTTTGTTTATAGCACAAAAAATAAAAAATGCAAAGGTAATTAAATACCACCAAAAGAGAGCTCTATTTGTGGGAAAAAAAGGATGTCAATTTTTGTTTGGGTACAGCGTTGCACAACCGCGCAATTGTCAGTTAAAGCGAAGCAGTGCTGTATCGCAAAAAATTGGCCTGGTCATTAAGGGGGAAAATCTTCCGGTTTGTAAGTGGTTAAAGTGAGATTTATTTGCAGTATTTCCAATTATTTTTATTTAATTACTACACAAATATAAAACCTTACATACTTTTACAAAAACAATATACAAATCATTCAAAAAACACAAAGAAACACAAGAATGGATCAATATTATAGCAAATACTCCTCTCAAAAAACAATAACCACACACCAACAGCAATAAACATGAGGATGCAAGAAAATCAAAACTAAATGACAAAATTCCTAACAGTAACCTAACAAACTAACTACTGTATATACACAATATACACAAATAGATACACACAAGGCAGGGGAAAGCTGGAGGAGCAGGGAGCAAGGCAGCAGGGTACTGGGTGCAGGGCAGGAACAAAAGCAAGGTCAAGAATAAATGTTAACAGAGTCAGGCAACAGCAGCACAGCAACCAGAGTACAGGACAGGGGTAGTCAAAACATTAAGTCTCCATGTGCTAGTGGGAGCAGCCTTATATAGCCATGTAGCAGCTAAAACCAGGTGGACACTGGAACTACAGCTATCAGCCCTGAAAACCACAGCGCCACCAGCAGGAGAACTAAGTCCTGACAATAGCACTTTTAATATTCAATAGTTTATTAATATAGTTCATAGTATTCAACAAGATACATCAATAGAAATGGATACAATTCAGGAAATAGTATCCCTAAGGTTAGAGAATATTGTTATTGAAGACACATTGTATCTCCCCCAATCACGTTAGCACACATTAACATCATTAAGTGGATCAATCTATATTTATAGATCTATAGTACATAATATTCAACAGTTGTGCTGTGTGTGTGGGTGAGATCACATCTCTAGGCATTTCACATTGTAGCTTCCTAAGGAGACACCAAGATGATTAAAAGTCTAACCTGTTCCAACAAACGGGATCAATGTGGTCCAAAACCAAACACCTAGCATTGTGCCCCCATAGGGAAGGAGGAGAACAAATACACTAATGCTGCGTACACACGAGTGGACTTTCCGGCGGTCTTTCTGACGGACTTTCTGACTAGGTCCGACTGACTTTCCAAACCAACGGACTTGGCCACACACGATAGGACTAAGTCCGTTCATAAGTCCGTTCGGTATGAACATGATGACATAAATGGGACTAAAAAGGATGTTCAATAGCCAGTAGCCAATAGCTTCCCTTGCGTCGTATTTGGTCCGTCGGACCAGTACACAGACAAACAGTTTTCCCAATTTTAGTCCGTTGGACTTTGAATCCGTCGGACAGATTTGAAACATGTTCTATTTCTAGGTCCGTCGGATTTTTATCCTGAAAAGCTATTGGACTAGCCCACACACTATCGGATTGTCCGCCGGACTAATCCCGTCGGACCTAGTCCGCCGGAAAGTCTGCTCATGTGTACGCGGCATTAGTCCAGAGCATAGGGTACTTATTCACATAAATTGGATCCCCAACAAGGTAAATCCCATTTAAAAATGATGATGGTGTGTATCCCTCTATGATTGGACTAACATTCAGGGCAAGATGTTTTTAAAAAAAAAAATATTTAAAAAAGTGTTTTATAGCTTATGCCTAATACCACCTTACAATGTGGATAGGATATTGCTAGTTGTTCTAATATTTCCCTACATCATTTATCAACATGCCAGAATAAGCCTTAGCTCCAAGTGATAAACACTTAGACAACAATGGGAATTTGAGATTCCTCATTTATCCCTCTAACATTTCCCTAGGTTTTATTTAATATAGGGTCTTTTAATGGACCTGTCCTAAATTTGTCATAGAAAACAATTATGTTAGGTATTATTAATACAGCAAGACATCAAGAGGTGCATCTTACCTACCACAAAAAAAGGAAATGTCCTCAGACTCCTTAGCAATTACCAATACAGTCTTTTTTTTCCAAATCAGGTATATACAGTATGCTTTGGATAGCATATTATTTTTGAATAGTTTGCTCTTCCCCACATGCTCTAGAACAATTGCAATTGTCATCCTTATGTTACAAAATGTATTAATGAGTAGAGCACATCTATTCTTTACACTAGTAAAGCATATTCACTATGTAAAATTAATTTTCACTTAGCTTAAGATAATAAAAATTAACCTTCCAAAAAACACACCTTCATTTGCAAGGGGTGTTTAAAAATGCAGTATTACTGCACACACAGGATTAGATCATTGAAGTCAATTCAGCTTCCCCTCATTCACTAAGCAAGTGCAAAATGAAAATGCACCTTAATAAGTAAATACAGTGCATCTGGAAAGTATGCACAGTGCTTCATTTTTTCCACATTTTGTTGTTACAACCTTTTTCCAAAATGGATTAAATTCATTATTTTCTCCAAAATTCTACAAGCAATGCCCCATAATGACACCATGAAAGACGTTTGTTTGAAATCTTTGTGAATTTATTGAAAATAAAAAATGAAATAAATCGCATGTACATAAGTATTCACAGCGTTTGCTTAATACTTTGTTGAAGCACTTTTGGCACCAATTACAGCCTCAAGTCTTTTTGAGTATGATGCTACAAGCTTGGCACACCTAATTTTGGGCAGTTTCTACCATTTGCAGGACCTCTCAAGCGCTATCAGGTTGTGTGGGGGGCGTTGGCACACAGCCATTTTCAGATCTCTCCAGGGATGTTCAATCTGGTTCAAGTCTGGGCTGTGGCTGGGACATTCACAGAGTTGTCCTTTGTTATCTTGGCTGTGTGCTTAGGGTCGATGTCCTGTTAGAAGATGAACCTTCACCCCAGTCTAAGGTCCAGAGTGCTCTGGAGCAGGTTTTCATCAAGGATGTCTCTGTACATTGCTGCATTCATCTTTCCCTCTATTCTGACTTGTCTCCCAGTTCCTGCCTCTGAAAAACATCCCCACAGCATAATGCTGGCACCTCCATTCTTCACTGTAGGAATTGCATCGGCCAGGTGCTGAGCAGTGCCTGGTTTCCTCCAGACTTGATGCTTGCCATTCAAGCCAAATAGTTCAATCTCTGTTTCATAAGATCAGAGAATTTTGTTTCTCTTTGTCTGAGAGTCCTTCAAGGGGACTTTGACAAACTCCAAGCTGACTGTCATGTGCCTTTTACTAAGGAGTGGCTTCCGTCTGGCCACTCTACCATACAGGCCTGATTGGTGGAGTGATGCAGAGATGGTTGTTCTTCTGTAAGTTTCTCCTCTCTCCACAAAGAAACTCTGTCAGAGTGACCATTAGGTTGTTGGTCACCTCCCTGATTAAGGCCCTTTTCCCCTGATCGCTCAGTTTGGCTGGGCGGCCCGCTCTAGGAAGGGTCCTGGTGGTTCCACACTTCTTCCATTTACAGATGATAGAGGCCACTGTGCTCATTGGGACCTTCAATGCTGCAAAAATTGTTCTGTACCTTTCTCCAGATCTGTGCCTTGATACAATCCTGTCTTGGAGGTCTACAGACAAATCCTTGCACTTTATGGCTTGGTTTGTGCTCTGATATGCACTGTTAACTGTGGGACCTTATTTAAACATATCTGCCTTTCCAAATCATGTCCAATCAACTGAATTTACCACAGGTGGACTCCAATCACGTTTTAGAAACATCTCAAGTATGATCAGTGGAAACAGGATACACCTGAGCCCAATTTTGAGTGTCGTGGCAAAGGCTGTGAATACTTATGTACATGTGATTTTTTATTTTTTTAAATTTGCAAAGATTTCAAACAAACTTCTTTCACATTGTCATTATAGGGTATTGTTTGTATAATTTTGAGGAAAATAATTAATTTAATACATTTTGGAATAAGGCTGTAACATAAGAAAATGTGGGAAAAGTGAAGCACTGTGAATACTTTCTGGATCCACTGTATGCTGTACCATTTAGTAAATCAACCCCAGGTATCAAATCTAAACACCGTGCCATGATCATTTTGATTGTGGAGCATTACACTGATGCTGTGCTGATTCAATTTGCCTGTGTTCACCAAGATAGCATGCACACTAGTCTATCTATATCCTTTATTTACTATCTGCAGCCCTTGTGAAGAACCTAATTTAACCCCCCTGGCGGTTTTCCCGAGTGTGGCTCGGGGTTAAAATTCAGTCCCATTAGCGGTAACCCCGAGCCACACTCGGGATCGCATTGCAGGATCCTGGTGCAGCGTTACTTACCTTGTCCCCGGGAACCTGCGATGTCCCCCGCTGTGTCTGCGGGCTGTGTCCTCTGCCCGAAGCCTCTCCGTGCCAGGCTCCGTTCCCTGCGAGCGTCGCGATGCAAGGGGGCGGAGCCTGGCGGCAAATTCAAAAAACTGTAAAAATCATAACACATACAGTACTGTAATCTTACAGATTACAGTACTGTGTGAAATTATTTCACATCCCTTTTGTCCCCAGTGCTTTGTCCTATGCCCTGCATGCAGTTCTATATTATATATACTGTTCTTTCTGCCTGGTAACTGCACATTGTCCATAGCAACCAAAAAGTGTCCCTTTACGTTAAAAGTGGCTTTAGACCAGCTAGAAAACAGTGATAGTAAATTAGAACACTTGCAGAATTGAGCGATAGTGAATCGTGGGGAAATTTATTTTATTATTATTTTATTTTTATTTTTTTAATTATTTATTTTTATTTATTATATTATAATTTATGTTTTTGTGTTTCAAACTTTATCATACCCGGGATATCTACTAGACTCTTGTTTGGACAGATTTAAGTGTGTTATTGTTAAGAATTACATACCTACAATATAAAACGCCAAATTTCCATGCAAAATAATTGTACCGCTTTTAGCACCTAAAATCCGAAATAATCATACCACCAGGGAGGTTAAGGAACTTGTTCACCACATTACTAGAAACTTGCATGTATTTGCCAGCTTTGTTGGTAGCTTATCTAGGAGAAAATCCTTGGCGTAAATCCTCAGTAACTTTGTAACTCTCCACTAAGCTGACCAACTGTTTAATATCATAATTTCCTTACCCTACCAGTCATCGCATCTCAGTAAGTAGTAAGCAGATATACTTGTCCAGTACTAATATCTCAACATTTAAGCCTGTTGTTCAATCCTCATCTTGCAGCATGTTCTTTGTCAGCACATCTGTATACAGAAGAACCTGGAAAGCACCTAGTAATGCTTCTTTCTTTTCCAGACTAAGTTGTACTGAATAGAGGATTAGAGGGTCTGATACCAAATCAATTTCAGGTATGTACACTAGATGCATTTAAAACTACATTCAATGATTTTTTGAGTATATACAGTGTACTGTATATACTCAAAAAATCAAAAACTAAGTCTAGATGCATTTGGGCATCTAGACTTGGTGAAGACAGCTTACTCAAGTTCAAATGGAGCATCAGAATGGGAAGAAAGGGGATTTAAGTGACTTTGAATGAGGCATGGTTGCTGGTGCCAGACAGGCTGGTCTAAATTTTTCAAAAACTGCTGATCTACTGAGATTTTCACACACAACTATCTCTAGGGTTTACAGAGCATGGTCCAAAAAAGAGAAAATATCAAGGGCGAAAGTGCATTGTTTATGTCAAAGGTCAGAGGAGAATGGGCAGATTGTATTACGTACCTGGTAGCTGAGCCTGATATGGTGAGGAAAGCCTCTCTTACACCTCAGACTCGGGGGCGCCCCTGGTAGTGTAGACAGGAGGCGCAGGAGTATAGAATGGCATGAGTGCCTGTAAGTCTTGCAGTAGGGCAGATGTCCATGCTGGGCAGGAGAAGTTGTCAGATGGCTCCAGTAAGCAGGTGAGCGGCTGTTATTGGTGACAACAGGCACAGTAGCAGAGTCAGGCAGACTGGGTCATACACATACCGGATGGATCATGTACAGGACACAGGCAGGTGTGTGGTCAGGAAACAAGCCGAGTCTGGAACCGATGAGTAAAGTAGGAGCCAATGGAGCAGACAGAAGCAGAGGTCAGGGGACAAGCCAAAGTCGGTGCAGACAGAGTTCAGAAAGTGGTGAAGACAATCCAGGTCAGCAACTGGGATTAGGATTCAGAATCACAGAGTCACAGGATACACAGGAGGCTGAAGACAAAGCAGCACTGATCCTGAGCACTGGCCCAGTTAAATAGCCCATTTGGCACCAACATCTGTCACAGATGCATGCAAGAGTCGGCGTGCATGAGAATGCACGACGGCATGTATGTGTGCGAGTATGCGCATGTACATATGCATTAGCCAATGCCCAATTCTTGCAAGAATGAAAGGGAACATGTTTTATTCTGTGCACAGAAGTCCATCCAGAGGAGTCATCTCGTCTATTGGCAAGCCTTTCCTTACAGACTGGTTTGAGATAATAGAAAGGCAGCAGTAACTCAAATAACCACTCGTTACAACCAAGGTATGCAGAATACCATCTCTGAATGCACAAAACATCAAACCTTGAAGCAGATGGGCTATAGCAGCAGAAGACTACACCAGGTGCCACTCTTGTCAGCTAAGAACAGGAAACTGAGGCTACAATTTGCACAGGCTCACCAAAATTAGACAATAGAAGATTGGAAAAATGCTGCCTGGTCTGATTAGTCTTGATTTCAAAATTTTCAGTCTATTTTTATTTTTTTAGCAAAAAACACAAAAAGCCCAGTGGTTATTAAATACCATCAAAAGAAAGCTCTATCTGTCTTAAAAAAAAGATACAAATTGAATCTGGGGTGCGACAGCAATGAAAGCTGAAAATTGGCCTGGGCAGAAAGGGGTAAAAGTGCCCAGTAGGCATGTAGCTAAACGCCACGGTCTACCGGAGTATTGTTGCTGACCATATCCATCCCTTTATGACTATAGTGTAGAGGAGGACCAGAAACCTTCCTTCCTCATTTCTGTGCTGGTCTGGTTTTACCTTCCTAAGAGGGGAATGTAACCCCAGGACTAGGGATGAGCCGAACACCCCCCTGTTCGGTTCGCACCAGAACATGCGAACAGGAAAAAATTTGTTCGAACACGCGAACACCGTTAAAGTCTATGGGACACGAACATGAATAATCAAAAGTGCTAATTTTAAAGGCTAATATGCAAGTTATTGTCAATAAAAGTGTTTGGGGACCTGGGTCCTGCCCCAGGAGACATGAATCAATGCAAAAAAAAGTTTTAAAAACGGCCGTTTTTTCAGGAGCAGTGATTTTAATAATGCTTAAAGTCAAACAATAAAAGTGTAATATCCCTTTAAATTTCATACCTGGGGGGTGTCTATAGTATGCCTGTAAAGGGGTGCATGTTTCCCGTGTTTAGAACAGTCTGACAGCAAAATGACATTTTGAAGGAAAAAACACATTTAAAACTACCCGCGGCTATTGCATTGCCGACAATACACATAGAAGTTCATTGATAAAAACGGCATGGGAATTCCCCACAGGGCAACCCCGAACCAAAATTAAAAAAAAAAAATGATGTGGGAGTCCCCCTAAATTCCATACAAGGCCCTTCAGGTCTGGTATGGATATTAAGGGGAACCCCAGCCAAAATTAAAAAAAAAAATTGACGTGGGGTTCCCCCTAAATTCCATACCAGACCCTTCAGGTCTGGTATGGATTTTAAGGGGAACCCCGCGCCAAAAAAAAAAAAAAAAAAAACGGCGTGGGGTCCCCCTAAAAATCCATACCAGACCCTTATCCGAGCACGCAACCTGGCAGGCCGCAGGAAAAGAGGGGGGGACGAGAGTGCGCCCCCCCCCCCTCCTGAACCGTACCAGGCCACATGCCCTCAACATTGGGAGGGTGCTTTGGGGTAGCCCCCCAAAACACCTTGTCCCCATGTTGATGAGGACAAGGGCCTCATCCTCACAACCGTGGCCGGTGGTTGTGGGGGTCTGCGGGCGGGGGGCTTATCGGAATCTGGAAGCCCCCTTTAACAAGGGGACCCCCAGATCCCGCCCCCCCCCTGTGTGAAATGGTAAGGGGGTACTTACCCCTACCATTTCACTAAAAAACTGTCAAAAATGTTAAAAATGACAAGAAACAGTTTTTGACAATTCCTTTATTTAAATGCTTCTTCTTTCTTCCTTCATCTTCTTCTTCTTCTGGTTCTTCTGGCTCTTCTGGTTCTTCCTCCGGCGTTCTCGTCCAGCATCTTCTCCGTGGCGTCTTCTATCTTCTTCTCCTCGGGCCGCTCCACACCCATGGCATGAGGGGAGGCTCCCGCTCTTCTCTTCATCTTCTTCTCTTCTTCATCTTCTTCTTCATCTTCTTCTTCCTTCTTCTCTTCTTCATGTCTTCTCCGGGCCGCTCCGCAGCCATGCTGTGGCATGGAGGGAGGCTCCCGCTGTGTGACGGCGTCTCTTCGTCTGACGGTTCTTAAATAACGGGGGGCGGGGCCACCCAGTGGCCCCGCCCCCCTCTGACGCACGGTGACTTGACGGGACTTCCCTGTGACGTCACGGGGAATGCCACAGGGAAGTCCCGTCATGTCACCGTGCGTCAGAGGGGGGCGGGGTCACCGGGTGGCCCCGCCCCCCATTATTTAAGAACCGTCAGACGAAGAGACGCCGTCACACAGCGGGAGCCTCCCTCCATGCCACAGCATGGCTGCGGAGCGGCCCGGAGAAGACATGAAGAAGAGAAGAAGGAAGAAGAAGATGAAGAAGAAGATGAAGAAGAAGATGAAGAAGAGAAGAAGATGAAGAGAAGAGCGGGAGCCTCCCCCCTCATGCCATGGGTGCGGAGCGGCCCGAGGAGAAGAAGATAGAAGACGCCGCGGAGAAGATGCTGGACGAGAACGCCGGAGGAAGAACCAGAAGAGCCAGAAGAACCAGAAGAAGAAGAAGATGAAGGAAGAAAGAAGAAGCATTTAAATAAAGGAATTGTCAAAAACTGTCTCTTGTCATTTTTAACATTTTTGACAGTTTTTTAGTGAAATGGTAGGGGTAAGTACCCCCTTACCATTTCACACAGGGGGGGGGGCGGGATCTGGGGGTCCCCTTGTTAAAGGGGGCTTCCAGATTCCGATAAGCCCCCCGCCCGCAGACCCCCACAACCACCGGCCACGGTTGTGAGGATGAGGCCCTTGTCCTCATCAACATGGGGACAAGGTGTTTTGGGGGGCTACCCCAAAGCACCCTCCCAATGTTGAGGGCATGTGGCCTGGTACGGTTCAGGAGGGGGGGGGCCGCACTCTCGTCCCCCCCTCTTTTCCTGCGGCCTGCCAGGTTGCGTGCTCGGATAAGGGTCTGGTATGGATTTTTAGGGGGACCCCACGCCGTTTTTTTTTGTTTTTTTGGCGCGGGGTTCCCCTTAAAATCCATACCAGACCTGAAGGGTCTGGTATGGAATTTAGGGGGAACCCCACGTCAATTTTTTTTTAAAATTTTGGCTGGGGTTCCCCTTAATATCCATACCAGACCTGAAGGGCCTTGTATGGAATTTAGGGGGACCCCCACATCATTTTTTTTTTTTTATTTTGCTTCGGGGTTCCCCTGTGGGGAATTCCCATGCCGTTTTTATCAATGAACTTCTATGTGTATTGTCGGCAATGCAATAGCTGCGGGTAGTTTTAAATGAGTTTTTTCCTTCCAAATGTCATTTTGCTGTCAGACTGTTCTAAACACAGGAAACATGCGCCCCTTTACAGGCATACTATAGACAACCCCCAGGTACGAAATTTAAAGGGATATTACACTTTTATTGTTTGACTTTAAGCATTAATAAAATAACTGCTCCTGAAAAAACGTCCGTTTTTAAAACTTTTTTTTGCATTGATCCATGTCCCCTGGAGCAGGACCCAGGTCCCCAAACACTTTTTATGACAATAACTTGCATATAAGCCTTTAAAATTAGCACTTTTGATTTCTCCCATAGACTTTTAAAGGGTGTTCCGCGGCATTCGAATTTGCCGCGAACACCCCAAATTGTTCGCTGTTCGGCGAACTTGCGAACAGCCAATGTTCGAGTAGAACATGAGTTCGACTCGAACTCGAAGCTCATCCCTACCCAGGACCCCACCCCAGTGAAACTGGTTGAGAGATACAGCCATCAAGGAAAGGTATAATAGCTATGTATGTCAAGAAGTGTTCCTAAATTGGAGACTATGGATGGAACGGTAGGTTCAAGATGATACAACATTGGCAGATAGGGCAACTGGGGATAGGGGTGTGATGGGGGGAGGGGGGAGGGGGGATAGAGGTAAACCTGTATATATAGATGGACTCCAGAGAGGGGGGTAGGGGTGACCTTGGGTATACCCATTGCTTTGAGTCATTGCAGTAGGTGGGGGTGACACTCCGTTTTAACAGTTGTTGGATGAGGATGGGGTTTGGGGTGCGACCAGGCTCCAGCGAAAGTTAGTAAGATCCATATCGTGGTCTTAACCACTTCAGCCCTGGATCATTTGTCTGGCCAAAGACCAGAGCACTTTTTGCGATTTGGCACTGCATCGCTTTAAATAACAATTGCACGGTTGTGCGACGTGGCTCCCAAACAAAATTGACGTCCTTTTTCTCCCACAAATAGAGCTTTCTTTTGGTGGTATTTGATCACCTCTGCTGTTTTTATTTTTTGCGCTATAAACAAAAAAAAGCGTCAATTTTGAAAAAAAATGCAATATTTTTTACTTTTTGCTATAATAAATATCCCCATAAAATATATAAAAAAACATTATTTTTCTCAGTTTAGGCCGATATGTATTCTTCTACATATTTTTGGTAAAAAAAATCACAATAAGCGTTTATTGATTGATTTGCACAAAAGTTATAACATATACAAAACAGGGGATAGATTTATAGCATTTTTATTAATTTTTTTTTTTTACTAGTAATGGCGGTGATCTGCGATTTTTATCGTAACTGCGACATTATGGTGGACACATCGGACACTTTTGACACTATTTTGGGACCATTAACATTTATACAGCGATCAGTGCGATTAAAAATGCACTGATTACTGTGTAAATGTGACTGACAGTGAAGGGTTTAACCACTAGGGGGATAGGAAGGGGTTAAGTGTGTCCTAGGGAGTGATTCTAACTGTTATGGGGCGTGGCTACAAGTGACACTTCACTGATCACTGCTCCCAATGAGAGGGAACAGACGATCAGTGACATGTCACTAGGAAGAACGGGGAGATATTGTGTTTACACTGACATCTCCCTGTTCTTCAGCTCCGTGACACGATCGCAGGACACTGGTGGACACTGAGTCCGTGGGTCCCACGGGCACGCTTGCGGAGCTTGTGGCAGGGTTGCGCACCACACGGCGGCAAATTTAAAGAGACTTACCTGTACGCCCATTTGCCTGTCCGTGACATTCTGTCGAGGTATATCTACATGCGGCAGACGGCATGTAGTTAAGCAGATTAAAGCCTTGTAGGTAGAGGAAGGGCTCCATTGGTTGCAGAGGGAGATGGAAGGTGTCTGGGGTGGTCTGTAGATGGTAGTGCTGTGGCGATGTAGGGTGACCATTTAAGTTGAAATCGGGGTGACAGGCCATGTCTGGATAAGCTTGCATCTAGCTTTTTTTATCACAGTGAGAGCTGTGAAAATGTGGAGTAGACTCCCTCCAGAGGTAGTTCTGGCCAGCTCAGTAGATTGCTTTAAAAAAGGCCTGGATTCTTTCCTAAATGTACGTAATTTAACTGGGTACTAAAATTTATAGGTAAAATTGATCCAGGGAAAATCCAATTGCCTCTCGGGGGATCAGGATGGAATTTTTACCCCTGCTGTAGTAAATTTGAGCATGCTTTGCTGAGGTTTTTTGCATTCCTCTGGATCAACTGTGGATGAAGAATTGTGTATATGGGATTGTATTTATTTATTTTTTTCTTGGTTGAACTAGATTGACTTGTGTCTTTTTTCAATCTGACTATGTAACTATCCTCATAAATTATGTATTATGTATGATATTAGCATACTGGGGCTTCCAAGAATGACTGTGGTACATGGAAGGAAGGAAGGATCACTATGGCACATAAGGCAGAAAGGAAGGATCACTATGCCACATGAAAGGCTGGAAGGTTCACTATATTAAATGGAAGGCAGGATTAGATAGAAGGAAGAGAGAGAGGGGAGAGTTCAGTAGTTCACTCACCTAGAGGCTCAGGCATTGACATTGGAAGCACTGGTTCAAAATTCCCGCCCACACAACCCCTTCACTAGCACAGCATTGGCTGCATACCGTGGGTTGTGGGCGGGCACAAGGGGACATGGGAAGGAGGTGGAGCAGACCTAGCCTACCTCCTCTCCCATTCTGCAGGCTGTACAGTGGGCTGACGAGTGGGAGAGTGGGTGGGGGGTGTGGGGGGCGCTGTGCTGGCTGGGCACTGAGCGAGTCTCAACCTTGACAGCTGCAGTTCGGCGCACACCTGCCAGGTAGACTAGTAAACTTTTTATGGGCACTGCGGGATTAAGCCCAAATTTGCAGTTCGGTCCCGGGAATCCAGGGTGGTATGCAAATGTCCACAATATACTCTTGCATATGTAGCACAATAGCTAGCTAGAATGCCCTTATAACTTGGCTGGCTTTGCAGATTTACAAAAGCCTGGCACCTTTAAAATATCAAGTGCTGTTGCAGCTAAACCTGTTCCCAGAAGGATGGGGTCTGCTGAACTTGCCTATCAGACAATGAGAGAGACAGGGTAGGGAGGGGAGAAGAAAAAAGGAAAGAAGAACAGCAACCATTTTTCTGGAAAAGCAGGTGTGGGGTACCCATAGAGAGTGAAGTTGCTGCTGAATATCTGTCTGTGAGAGGGTGGGTGTCTCCATTTTTGAAAATTCAACAGGTCACTGTTGAACTGGCTGAATTTCAATCCATCCATATCCACCTTTCAAGTAATAGAATAGTAGCTTGGGGTTCAAGATAAGTGAGCCATATGAGCAACTATGTGAATTTCAGAAGGGAGATAAGGACTTAGATGGTAAAAAATTTGATCAGTTCAGCAGGGATCAGTTGAATTTTGATCCATCTAAGGCTCTTCCCATTCATTATTATTATTATTATTATTATTATTATACAGGTTTTATATAACGCCAACAGTTTGCGCAGCGCTTTACAACATGAGGGCAGACATTACAGTTACATTACAATTTGGTACAAGAGGAATCAGAGGGCCCTGCTCGTTAGAGCTTACAATCTAAAAAGGAAGGGTCAATTGAAACAAAAGGTAATAGCTGTGGGGGGGTGAGCTGATGGAGGAAGTAAAACTGTTAGTTAGAAGCAGGACAGGCTTCTTTGAAGAGAAGGTTTTTCAGGGATCGCCTAAAGATGTATAGATTAGGGGATAGTCGGACAGATTGGGTAGGGAGTTCCAAAGGATGGGAGAAGCTCTGGAGAAATCCTGGAGGCAAGCATGGGAGGAGGTGACAAGGGAGCTAGAGAGTAGGAGGTCTTGGGATGACCATAGAGAGCTGCTTGGTTGGTATTTTGGGACTAGGTTAGTGATGTAGCTGGGGGCAAAGTTATGGATGGCTTTGTAAATTATTGTTAGTACTTTGAATTTTATTCATTGGGTGAGTGTAAGCCAGTGGAGGGATTGGCAGAGATGGGTGGAGGACAATGAATGGTTGGTAAGGTGGATGAGTCTTGCAGCAGCACTCATTATGGACTGAAGGGGGGATAGTCTATGTAAAGGTAATCCAATGAGGAGGGAGTTGCAGTAATCGAGGCGAGAGATGACCAGGGAGTGAATTAGAAGCTTGGTGGTGTCATTAGTTAAAAAGGGGCGTATTCTGGAAATGTTGCAGAGGGTAAGGCGGCATGATTTGGACAGGGATTGTATGTGGGCCTGAAAGGACAGTTCAGAGTCTAAGGTTACCCCTAGCACCCTGGCATGCGGGACGGACTGATAGGTGTGCCATTGATCTTGACAGAGAAGTCAGGGGAAGGGGCACATGGGGGAGGAAATATTAAGAGCTCAGTTTTAGATTCACTTTGAGGAAGAGGTTTGACATCCAGGCTGATATGTCTGTTAGTAAATCAGTGATGTGTGAGGAGATTGATGGGGTGAGCTGAGGGGCAGTGAGATAGATTTGGGTGTCATCAGCATATAAATATGTAGTGAGGCTATTAGCTGACCCAGGGAGGACGTGTAGATCAAGAATAGTAAAGGTCCAAGGACAGAACCTTGGGGGACCCCAACAGTAAGAGGAGTTGGAGAAGAGGAAGTGGAGTTGTAAGTGACACTGAAGGTGTGATGAGATAGGTAAGATTCAAACCAACGGAGAGTGCAGCCATGAAGACCAAGCAAATTGAGTTTTTTGAGTAGGGGGGGGTGGTCAACTGTACCAAAGGCAGCAGAAAGGTCCAAGAGTAAGAGTAAGGAATAATGAACCTCCTAAAGTCATTAGTGAGTTTTAGGAGGGCAGTTTCTGTAGAGTGCTGTGGGCGAAATCCAAACTGAAGGGGATCAAGAAGGTTATTCTCAATGAGGTGGTCGCTCAGTCGATTGTAGACTAAATGTTAGAGGAGTTTGGAGGCAAAAGGCAGTAAAGAGATGGGTCTTAGGTTGTTAAGATTGGTGGGGTCTAGTGATGCCTTTTTTGGTATGGGAGTGACTAGAGCATGTTTTAGAGGGTTGGGGAAGATGCCAGTAGAGAGGGAGAGGTTGAAGATATGAGGAGTGTATGATTGAGTCAGATGGTGACCGTAGTATTTGAGAAGGAACAGGGTCCAGGGGGGGAGGTTAGGTGAGCATTAGAAAAAAGTTTAGTGACTTACTCTATAGTAGCTGGATTAAAAGAGGGAAGTATTGATTGTGCAGGAGGACAAGGAGTGTAAAGTGAGGGAGATATAGCAGAGATCTCGAGACGAATTGTCTCAATCTTATTTTTGAAATGATTAGCAATCTCCTGGGCAGTGAGTAAGTTAGTGGGTGCGGGTAATGGAGAACGAAGTAGAGTGGTAAAGGTAGAAAAGAGTTGATGGGGACTGCGTGAGAGGGTGTTAATGAGAGTGATAAAGTAGGTCTGTTTGGCAGTGTGGAGGCAGGAATGGTATTTTTGGAGGGCAGATTTATATTGGCTGAAATCTTGCTGTGACTTAGTTTTATGCCACAGACGTTCAAGAGCGCGGCTACGTTTTTTGAGGCTTCTGGTATTGTCTGTCTGCCAGGGTTGTAGCGGTCAGGGCCTGATTGTGTGCGTAGTGAGGGGGGCGAAGGTATCCAGGGTGGATGACAGTGAACTATTGTAGACAGAAGTGGCCAAGTTGGGGCAGGACAAGGATGAGATTTTGTTGTAGAGACAATCTGTAGCAGAAAAAAGAAGAGAAGGGTTAAGATGGCAAAGGTTTCTACAGGTAATAGTTTGGTAGTTGGAAGGCAAGGAGGAGGCAGACAAGCAGAGAGTGAAAATAATAAGGTGGTGATCAGAGAGAGGAAAAGGAATATTGGAGAGGTTGTGCGGAGTGCATAGGTAGGAGAATATGAGGTCAAGGCAGTTGCCAACAGAGTGAGTAGAAGCGCTTGTCCATTGTTTTAGGTCAAAAGAGGAGGTTAGGCTCAGCAGCTTAGAAGTAGCGGGAGTGTTAAGATTAATAGGGATGTGGAAGTCCCCAAGAATGATTGTTGGAATTTCAGAAGAGAGAAAGTAGGGTAGCCAGGCAGAAAAGTCGTCAAGAAAGTTTGATACCAGCCCAGGGATTGATCACAGCAATTCTCAATGAAACTGGAGAAAATAGACGAATACAATTAGCTTCAAATGAAGAGAGGGACAGAGAGGGGGGTGGATGAAGAACCTGAAAAGTGCTTTGAGAGGATAGGAGGATTCCAACACCACCTCCTTTCCGTTCACTAGGCCTGGGAGAGTGCATCCACAGGAGGCCACCATAGGAGAGAGAAGCAGGAGAAGGAAGGTCAGATTCTTGAATCCAGGTCTCAGTAATTGCAAGTAGGTTCAGGGAGTTTGTGATAAATAGGTCATGGACGGTGGTGAGTTTGTTACAAACAGAGTGGGCATTCCAAACGACACAGGAGAAGGGGAGGCTGGTTCTAGGCTGAAGAGGAATAGAAATGAGAATGTGTGGATTGCGGCTGCTATCAGAGGATGGGGGGTGCTGGTTATGTTGGCCGAAGGTAAAAGATGGCGGTCCAGGATTTGGGGAAATATCTCCAGAAGTTAGGAGAAGCAGAAGGGTGAGAGAGGTGATATGGGAGTGTGATTTATGTGGGGGGGGGGGGGTGTCCCAGTGGCCTGCAGGTTTTATTGGTATATGGGTTCAGAATTAGCAGGAGCTGATAAGTGCAGTAATAAGGTGAAGACAGGAGTGATGGTGATATATAAAAGTTGTGGGGTGGAGAAGATGGGTGAAGGAGTGAGAATTTAAGGAGAGAGGATGCAACTGTGAGAAGGAAAAGTAGGGAGTGCATGATACAGAGTGGCGAAATTGAGAGGAAGCCTGAATGAGAGATGAAAAAGTTTGATGGAGAATCAGGTCACCTATAGTCTGTTTAGTGTTCTGCAGAAGTCTGTTGTATATTTTTGCTTTGTGCATTCGCTGAAGTGCTGAGCGGAAGTGTAATACTTAATCCAAGATGATAGTTGCCAATGCAATCCCAGCCTGTGCAAACCCCTGCCTGTGCATCCCCTAAGGAAGGTCTAAATTTATACTGAGTTTGGTTGGGGGTATTGCCAATTAATTAGTTATGATTGCATAGGAGGGACACATGGCTAACAGAATGAACTTCTCACACCAAGACTCACTACAAGACACAGCAAGAGAGCAGTGAGGTCAGAGCCGTAAAGATAGGAACTGCTCATAATTTAGGTATAGACAATAAGAAAGCAAAATAAACAACACTGTGATATGGACAGAGGTAAAGTATTTGAAGATCACCAAAAGCAAATACACAGAATTTAGCAAGCAGATCCCAGTTTCAATTAAAGGTGTAGGAAGATGTGGTTGAGCTGACACATACACAGAATTTATTGAGACACTCATGAGGCATCAATATAATTATTGACTTCTTATGAACGGTCTTGTTGGAAAATGTTGCTACAATGCTGCAATAGAATGCTGATCAGTGTATTCTGATGGTGGGAGTGTCCACCTGTCAGACTAAAATGACACAGTGGGAAGGATTCCTCTATCCACCTCAAATGTGTGGCTGGAGGAATTGGTTCAGTTTTTTCATTCAGCCTACTAGCTAAACGAAAAAAAAAAAAATGAAATCATGTATGGTCAGCTGAAGCACTGTTTGTTGGAGTTGCAAGTGAGGAGAGGCAGAGGTAGGCTTCCTACAAGGAGTAATGCATGTCCACAACATATAATGCTGCCTGCAGAAGATAGCTCTGCATTTGAAGTTGCTTCTATGGTGGGTGATCAGCTCTGTAGTGCCAATCTGTTCTTAGTTCCTCTCCACATAGCAAGTAGATATCTGCAGTTCATTTCGTTCTGAATTGAAATTCGAACAAATTTTTGTTTTTCGGAAATTCAGATGTATTTGAATTTCCGAATTACAATAGTACCAAATTTCAACGAATCCGAAAAAAAAAAAAAAAAAAATACTTCAGAATGTTCTTTTCAATACCTTTATTTTCCTTTTCTGATCCTTCTATCTGTTTATAACCATGATATCAAAGCTAGATCCACCAACATTCATCACCAAATAACTGTAATAGCTGACTCAATCACCACATTATGGTTCACGGTTGCTAAAATCTCAGTACTACTATGAATACTTACTGTTCTTGAGCAATAAGAGATGTTGAACTAATTGATATGCTCAGTGCTATATAACTAGCTTGATACACTATGGGGGTTATTTACGAAAGGCAAATCCACTTTGAAATTGCACTGAAAGTGCACTTGGAAATGCAGTTGCTGCAAATCTGAGGGGTAGATCTGAAATGAGGGGAAGCTCTGCCTATTTATTATCCAATCATGTGCAAGCTAAAATGCTGTTTTTTATTTTCATTGCGTGTCCCCTTGGATCTACAGTGACTGCACTTCCAAGTGCACTTGTAGTGCAAAGTGGATTTGCCTTTAGTAAATAACCCCCTATATGTCTTAATTTTGAGCACCTTAATATGTCTAACTGTACAGTTACACCATCCTTGCTATATGCTTTGATCTGTAGAATTGAATATGACTTCAATAAACTTTTGATGTAAAAAAAGAAATAAAAATTCATACGGAATTCAAATTTGAATCGATTCAAATAGTTTTCAAATTGGAAATGTTTTTAAGTTTGAATAGTTTTCAAATTCGAACAGTTTTCGAATTTGAATAGTTTTCAAATTTCCAAAGAGGATAAAATAGAATAGAAAATAAAGGAATAGAGTAGAGAAATAGAACAGAATAAAAAAGAATATCACAGAAAATAAAAGAATAGAATATAATATAGTATAACAGAACAAAATAGGAAATAAAAGAACATAATAGAACAGAATAGAAATGAATAGAATAGAATAAAAAAAGAATTGAATAAAATAAAAAGAATATAGCCATCTTCTGAAATTCGAATTGTATATTGTATTGTAATAGAATAAATTTAAATTTGAACACATAAGAAAAGAAAAGAATAGAATAGAACAAAAAAGAATAGACTATAATAGAAAAGCAAAGAATAGAATTAGAAAAACAATAGAATAGAATAGAATAGAATAGAATAGAATAGAAAGAAAGTAGCCATCTTCCGAAATTTTGAATAGAATAAATTTGAATTTAAATAAAAAATAATAGAAAAAAGATAAATAGAATAGAATAGAAATTAAAATAATAGCATAGAAAAGAATACAATAGAATAAACAAATAGAAAAAGAATATCATTTTTAAAAAAAACAATAGAATAGTATAGAAAGAATATAACAATTTCCCAAAATTCAAATAAAATCAATTTATTTTGAATAGAATCGAAAATAATTGATTAGAATAGGAAGATGGTTATATTCTATTCTATTTTGTTTTTTCTACACAATTCTGTTATTTTCTAATCTATTCTTTTCTATTCTATTTAAATTCAAAATTCTATTCTATTCTATTAGAGGTAAATAGAAAACACCGCGCTAACCAGTAAAATGAATGAAAGCTGCTGCATACAGTTTGACAAAAACAAGCTATGCCCCTGTTGAAGACCCCTAGGTCGAAACGCGTTGGGTACATACACCACTCTCTTTGTTGCCCATTTGTTTTTATCCACCGTGATCACGCTTTTATTTGTGTATGGTCGTTTTTGTCAATAAAAACACCATTTTTTATCTGCACCATGTGGAGGCACATTCTTTTTGTTTCCACATTTACCGCATGAGATCCAGTCCCTCCAACTGCTCCTTTCGGGGGACCGTTTGTGAAACTTCTGATGCATGCTGGGACGGTTCGGTGTGAGGACGGTTCGTTGTGAGGACCCATCCGGTTGCCGGCCGAGATCCATACAGACCACAATCCAAGAGATTGGCGATTCCTGAGCTCCCATTCCACGTCATTTGTGACAAACTGCGCATGCGATTCCCTGTCGCTGACATGGGAATCCACAGGATCTGGTAAGAGGCTTTTTTTGCACTTTCTCTGAATGACCCATTGGGACCCGGTTTCTCGGTTGGGAAGTCGCTGTATGATGCCAGGTGTTTTCTGACAACCATCAGACCATCACCACCCCTTGGAGTACTTATACCTCCTGTGCGGTTGGACATTTACATCCATCTATGGACGTTTGTGTTTCAAGGCACCTGTGGTCAATTAGTTATTTCTTGACTGTTTCACCATTTTAAAGACCTATATTCATTTGTACATGCGCTGCATTTTTCCATATGCCTATTCTATTCTATTGTTTTTTGGATCATATTCTTTTTAAATTCTATTCTTTTCTATCCTAATTTCGGAAGATGGTTATATTCTTTCTATTTTATTCTATTCCTTTTTTAATCTATTCTATTTGTTTCTATTACATTTCGTTCTTTCATTCTTTTCATTCTGTTCTTTTATTTACTATTCTATTTAGTTATGTTTTACTCTATTATATTATATTCTTTTATTCTTGTATTTTCTGTTATATTATTTTCTATTTCATTATATTTTTTCTATTCCATTCCTTTATTTTCTATTATATTTTTTCTCTTTGGAAATTTGAAAACTATTCTAATTCGAAAATTGCTCAAATTTGAAAACTTTTCGAATATTAAAACTATTCGAATTTGAAAACTTTTCTAATTCGAAAGCTATTAAAATTTGAAAACGATTCAAATTTGAAAACTATTAAAATTCAAAAACGATTCGAATTTGAAAACTTTTCGAATTTAAAAACTATTTGGATTTGAAAACTTTTTGTATTTGAATACTATGTTCTGTTTTACTTTCTATTCCATTCCATTCCTTTATTTTCTAGTCTATTTTATTCTGTTTGGAAATTGGAAAACTGTTTAAATTCGAATACTATTCAAATTTGAATAGTTTTTTAATTTGAAAACTATTCAAAGTCGAAAACTATTTGAATCGATTCGAAGACTATTTGAATTGATTTAAAAACAATCGAATCAGTTCAAAAACTATTCAAGTTGATTTGAATTCAAATGCTGAAAATTTGAATAGTTTTGAATCGTATAAACAAAATGAATTCTGAAAATGAATAAAACAAGTTAAATGAATTTAACTAAACAAATTTCTGTAAATTTTTTTTCGTTCTGCACATGTCTAATAGCAAGAGAGCAGATTTATGAATTGCTTAAAGTGGTAGTAAACCGCTGACTTTTTTTTATAAACCTGCAAGGGACTGTCATCATGTGCTAGTATGCATCGCATACTAGCACATTATGTGAAACTTACCTTAGAACAAAGCCCTCCAGTGGCATGCTGTCACCGCTGAAGGTGCTTCCTTCTTCATCTGGTCTTCCTTCCAGGTTCGCAGACTCCGACTGTGGGAGTGGCCGAAGCTGCAATGACATCACTCCCGCTCATGTGCAGATCAATGTCCCAGCTGGGCAGCAGGATCACCCCTAAGGGCTAAAGTCTATGTGACACTTGATCATGGCCAAAAAGCTTGAGAAGTGATAATGCTGGAATGGAAAAAGGGGTTAGTAGGGTAGATCGCAGTCTCGTTCCTTGTGGGGACTAAGCCTCTAACCCAATAGCAGCAAGTAGGTGAAGCCAAATTTAATTGACGATACTACAAGGCCGAGCAGAGGGTACCCCACAGAGACCAAGTGGCTTGGGCAGATCAAAGTGCTTATCAACATCCCAGCTGGGCAGCAGGGACACCCCTAAGGGCTAAAGTCGATGTGACACTTGATCATGACCAAAAAGGCAGAGAAGCGATAATGCTGGAATGCAAAGAGATTAGTAGGGTAGATCACAGTCTCATTCCATGTGGGGACTAAGCCTATAACCCAACAGCAGCAAGTAGGTGAGGCTGAATTTTTTTTTTTATTTAAATCTTTTATTTTTTTAATGAACAACATTCCATAATATCACATTCAATTCAGCAAAATAATCGCAAAACAACCCTGTCCTGATCAGGGGGACAATTATTAGGCTTTGCCCTTAGTTGTTTTGACTCTTCCCCTCTGATCTTTAATGCCCATGCTCTAATCCCATATTGGGCTCCATCCTGCAGCCTGCATTTGGACGTTCCCCCCAAACATGTTATTCATGGGACGTTGATAGGCACTTTGATAGGCAGCTCACGGCACATGACTTTAACGGAATGGCACAGGTCTTCACACTGGTGTTCTTATTTTCCATCTACCACATTGGTTTTATGTACGTGATCAAGATCATCTCACCTCAACATGGACCGTTATTAATCATTGCACACTGTGGATCTTTAAAGATTCCCATAGACTTTATCACTTAATTTAATTCAATTTATTATATTTGTTTTCAATTCCTTTTTACATATTCTTTTATCACATGTGTCATTTATATTTATACATATAAATCTACTGTGGTTTCTATATTGATTTCATTTATGTTTATAATATAACCATGGTCACTTATTTTGGCACTTCAGCGCTACACTTGATGCACTTCAGAGCGCATGCGCTGGTGACATCACCGGCTGCATCTATAGTAAATATCTCCTAAACGGTGCACTCCTATGCTGGGCCCATATCCACCTAGTGTAGTCACTTAACAATGTATTTTGTCAGCTCCATTGTATTGCTTTACCCTAAAATGTCAGCAAATGGTCTGTGTGTCCTTAAATTGATTTAGAATCCCCTCCCTGCTAAAATGTCAGCAAATGGTCTGTGTGTCCTTAAATTGATTTAGAATCCCCCCCCCTAAAATGTCAGCAAATGGTCTGTGTGTCCTTAAATTGATTTACAATCCCCCCCAAAATGTCTGTAAATGGTCTGTGTGTCTTTAAATTGATTTACAATCCCCCCTAAAATGTCTGCAAATGGTCTGTGTGTCCTTAAATTGATTTACAATCCCCTCCCCCCAAAAAAATGTCAGCAAATGGTCTGTGTGTCCTTAAATTGATTTACAATCCCCTCCCCCTCCCTAAAATGTCAGCAAATGGTCTGTGTGTCCTTAAATTGATTTAGAATCCCCCCTAAAATGTCAGCAAATGGTCTGTGTGTCTTTAAATTGATTTACAACCCCCCCCCCATAAAATGTCTGCACATGGTCTGTGTGTCCTTAAATTGATTTACAATCCCCTCCCCCCCAAAAATGTCAGCAAATGGTCTGTGTGTCCTTAAATTGATTTACAATCCCCTCCCCCTCCCTAAAATGTCAACAAATGGTCTGTGTGTCCTTAAATTGATTTAGAATCCCCCCCCCCTAAAATGTCAGCAAATGGTCTGTGTGTCCTTAAAGTGGGGTTCCACCCAAAAAACAAAACTACCTGGAAAAATTCTAAAAAAAAAACAAAAAAAATTTGGATATTTTTTTTTCACTTACCTCTAAATGCCTGTTGCTAGGTGGTCCCTCGTAGTCTGCTGTTCCTTAGCCTGGGCTGGTGACATCACTTCCTCCTCGGCACAGGAAGGGCTCCGCTCTGCTCCCTCCCTCCTGTCAATCATCTGGGACCCATTACAGGTCCCAGGTGATTGAGCGGCCAATCACGGCGCGCGGCGCCGCTCGCGCATGCGCAGTGGGTGCCAGGCTGTGAAGCCACAGCCCGGCGCCCACAGTTGAAATGCCGGCGCCGACGAGCGGAGGGGGGGGGACGAGCGGGGCTTCGATCCCCCGCATCGCTGGACCCAGGGACAGGTGAGTGTCCAATTAAAAGTCAGCAGCTGCAGTATTTGTAGCTGCTGACTTTTATTTATTTTTTTTTTTTGACGGCCCCCCTGGGTGGAACTCCTCTTTAAATTGATTTACAATCCTCCCCCCCTAAAATATCTGCAAATGGTCTGTGTGTCCTTAAATTGATTTACAATCCCCTTCCCCCTAAAATGTCTGCAAATGGTCTGTGTGTCCTTAAATTGATTTACAATCCCCCCCTAAAATGTCAGCAAATGGTCTGTGTGTCCTTAAATTGATTTACAATCCCCCCCAAAATGTCAGCAAATGGGCTGTGTGTCCTTAAATTGATTTACACCCCCCCCCTAAAATTTAGCAATGTGCCATCAGAGGGGGTGATGAATCTAATAAGTGGGCCTTATATTTTAGTCTTTAAATAATACTTATTACAATTAATGTTATACTGATGCTGGGCAAGAAAGTTTTTGTGTAATGTGCTTGCAATGTTATGTGCAAAAGTACTTATATTTTTTTTTATTGTTTGATTCCTTCAATGCCACAGGAATGGCAGACTGTGGCTTCCCATTTTGCCACTTTCCCAACTGTGGAGGGGCTATAGATGGGAAACACGCCCAAATCGTGCCACCACCCCATTCGGGGTCATACTATTTTAATTATAAGGGGTTTCGCAGTATTGTCTTAATGGCGGTGGTGTCGGCACAATATGAATTTCTGTATGTGGACGTGGGGAAGAATGGGCGGATGGAGGATGGAGGAGTCTTCGCCCAGACGGAGTTCTACCAGCGTCTCCAGAGTGGTGGCCTGGGATTGCCACCTGAGGTGGATAACATGGAAGGACTCCCCTTTGTCTTCATTGCAGATGAAGCCTTCGGTCTGGGCAAGCACATGATGAGGCCATTCCCCCAAAGGACCCTCATCCCGGAGAGGAGGGTATTTAGCTTCCGGCTGGCCAGAGCGAGAAAAGTTGTGGAGAATACCTTCGGGATCATAGCCAGCCGGTTCCGCCTGTTTTAGACAGCTATCCACACGGCTGAATACAAACTAAATCACCTTGTCCTAGCGTGCTGCATCCTGCACAATTATTTAAACAAACATTCCAGCAATTATATTGCATCACTTGGGCCTGAGGCCGGACTTACAGAGAATCCTCTGACGGGTCTGGATACTGGCTGTACTGGCTTGGCCCCCCAAAGCGCCTGTCAAGTTCAGGATCAATATGTTGATTATTTTATAGGTAGGGGGGCCATTGCAATGCCAGACAATCTCTAATTTTTTGGAATAAAAAATAATGATCAGATAAAATCTCGAATTGTATTTATTGCTTGCCTTTCTTTTTGGCTGTCTCCTAGGTTATCCTAGTGCACTTGTAGTGCCAAGTGTATTTCCTTTAGTAAATAAGCCCCATTGTCACTGTAAACACCAAATAACTTCCAAAACTGATGTTAATCATTGAAAGAAGAAGCCACGCATCTTGTTGTTTAATAACAGATGTTTTAGTCTGTGCACATTCACATGTGCGTTTGTGAAAATGTTATGATTTGAAATAGATATAATTTTTTGTTCAAACAATCACATTTTTTTTATTTAAAAAATTATTTTTTATTTAGAAAATGTTTTTAACAAACAGGCCTCTATTTTTTTTTATTTTATTTTTTTTAACAAACAGGCCTCTATTTTTTTTTATTATTTTTTTTAAAACAACCAGGCCTCTATATATTTTTTAGTTTTGTTTTTGCAATTTTTTTTTATACACAGGCATAAAATCTTTAAAAGTCAAAGCCCAGAATGGGGTCAGCAAAACAGGAAATGAAGAACATGATCAATGTTTTTTGGTGAAAAAGTTATTTATATTCTCCCCAAAACATTGGCCATGTTCTTCATTTCCTGCTGCATATTGTCCAGCCAATTACACATTAGGTCAAGGCTAGTGTGCATGGCATCTATATCCCCATTCCAGGCCATGATCTGCCCAATTAATCATTGGGCACTGTCGGTGGTAAATGGTTCCCCTTCCACATTACCTAAAATGAATAAAAAAAAAATGTATTTAGAAATATGCAGGCATACATAGATTACCATAAGCTGGGGTGTCAGACACTCAACTGGTGGGGTGCACATGTCGCCCACTTCCTCCACCTCTCCTTCGTCCACATCCTCGGGGGGGGCGCTGGCACTTGGACCTGCTTCCACCGCTTCTTCCCCTTCTACAACCACATCACCTAAAATTGATGCAAAAAAGATGTATTTAGAAATATGCAGGCATACATAGATTAACATAAGCTGGGGTGTCAGACACTCACCTGGTGGGGTGCACATGTCGCCCACCTCTCCTTCCTCCACATCCTCTGTGGGGCTTGGGCTGATTTTCCAAACCAGCTGGGTTCAGGTTGTCTGAGTCTTTTCTCCCCTATGGGAATGAAACAAAAGGTATACTTAGCACACAGATATTTAAGTCCAGGAATAGGAATATGAAACATTGCATTGAAGTGGTGTACAATTGTCTGTTTGGGCAGAGATCCAAGTTGAAGACATAATTAAAATTCCCTTGCAAACAAGCTGGAATACTTACCTTTTTTGGGCACGTTTCACAGATAGAGACACCCCAACAAGTATCCACTGGAGCACCTGTGTTAACCAAAAAAATGTATTCTGGTGCCCCACACTAGTGCTTCTGTGTCCAGATGTGTAAACAGCTGCTGAGTGTCCTCTCCTTACATTCCACTGAATGAAGTTTGCTATTCATTCTAATTTCAAAAGGCATCTAGACAACAATGTCATAAACTTCTTTTAATAAGACAAACTACCAAGACCAAAATGTTGTTTCAACCCTGTATCAACTAAATACATTGTATATAACTTTTTTTTACAATGTTTACTACGAACAATGTTTCCTATGAACGTTTAACAAGTAAAACCATTACAGTAAAGCTAACCACATGGAGCAGCATGCAAGGTAATAATCACAATATGAACACACGACAAGTACAGTACTTACTTTTTTTCAGCACTTTCTGGATTCGTCTGTACTGATCCGGCTCTCTGAGTTTGAGGTCGGACCATCATTTCCTCAGCTGATATTTTTGCCTTTCTTAAATAAGGCTGGGCGTATGGTCCATGCTTCCCATCGTAATGTTTTTTTTTCAAAATTGATACCATCTCCACCATCTCTTTAAAGGCCATATTGGAGGCCTTAAATCTCCTCTTCCTGGATTGGGACATTTCGGGCTCCAGGCTTTCCTCGTTACTGGAGTTAGTACACACCTGCTGTGTCTCTGCCATTGTTACTCCTACTGCGCACCATAGAGAGAAGGGGCGGAGAATATTCGTTAAAAAAGAACGTCGGGGTGGGTGATGCAGGTGGAGTTTCACGCATGCGCAGTGTGTATACAAAGCTATCATGCATGTGCCATACGTACGTTCTGTGCGTAGAAAAAAGGGGCGGAGAATATTCATTAAAAAAGAACATCAGGGGCAGGGGACGCAGGCGGAGTTTCACAAATGTGCAGTGTGTATAAAGCTATCACACATGTGTCGTACGTAACTTCTGTGCGCGGAGGATAGAGGAACTGAATTTGCAAGTGTCCGAAATGAAGGTAAATTTTATTAACTTTGTATCAGCCTATGCTGCTTAAAGATTGAGGCCTATGTTGGGATAAGTAAGATTATGAGTGTTTAGCCTAATATTAGTGTTTTTGTCTTGTGTATTATCTTTGACAGAAAACATGAATACTAAGTTTAAGGACCCTGAATTTCTGACTCAATTTATTAAGAAGTACAGGGAGATGAGGAATCTATGGGAGGTCAAACACCCTGCATATTATATTAAAACAATAAGGAAGTCAATGCTGGAGAAACTTGTCACATTTGTGCAGACTTTCATCCCAGAAGCAACCTTTAAGTTTGTAGAAAATAAAATTGGGATCTTGAGTTCCCTGAGATCAGGAGCATCAGCAGATGATGTGTATGTACCCAGGCTGTGGTACTACAATAAACTACGTTTTCTTGATGACCAGACTGAAGCCAAGGCATCACTTTCAACCCTTCCCTCCACCCTTCCCTCCTCCCTTCCCTCCACCCCAGCAGAGGGTGACAAGGAGCAAGCTGAGCCTTCCATCCTGGAAGAACTGGATGTGACCATCTGGAGCCAGGTATATTATTTTTAGACATATTTAGTGTCCTAATATTAATGATGTTAACTACATGTTATAATTGATTACCTATTAAAGGATTTTTTGATAAAAAAATTATGTATACATATCAATTGACAGTAGTGGCCAAACATGTTTGTCACCAGCTTTAAAAAAATGTTGGTGTCAGATTGATACTCTTTTATATGTATTAACATTGAATTTGCAAGTCATGAGCTGAAAATTGTGTGTCATTGATGAACCAAAAACTTAAACTATGTCCCTTTTTTATACACAGGATGAGATCAGCCAGGAGGAAGGTGTGGAAAGTGTCATCCAGGAGGAAGCCAGGCCCAGTGTCATACAGGAGGAGGCAGGGGTTAATGTCAGCCAGGATGTGGCCAGGCCCAGTAGGAGCCTCACACAATGGCAGGCTCCTCCCCTCCGCCTTCATACAAAAAGGCCCAGAAAGGGGACGGTGACAGAGGAGGCATCACTGCGCCTCATGAGAGAAGCTACATATTTCCTCAAGAGCCCCCCTGAAGCTGAAGAGGCCTATGGCTCCCATATTGCCAGCAGGTTGCTTGAAATGGAGAAGGGACAACGCCTCCTGTGTGAAAAACTTTTTTCTGATGTCCTTTACAAGGGGCTGAAGGACGCTTTAACTGTCAACACCCAAATAAATGAGCAAGCCCCTCCCCCTCCAGCCACAAGTCAACCACCAGAGCCCCAGCCTACAAGAAAGGATTCAGGGAAGGCTGCAGGGAAGGCTGCAGGGAAGGGTGCAGGGAAGGGTGCAGGGAAGCCTGGAACGAAGAGAAGAAAGTGATGACATGGCTTCAGTCTGGTCTGACAGAAGATGCAGGCTGGTGTAGTACCACAGCCTGGGGACATATATGTCATCTGCTGCTGCTCTTGATCTCTGGGATTCCTGGACCAGATTGTGCTCCCTATTATATGGACTCCTCAAGATCCCAATTTTCCTTTCCATAGACTTGATGTGTGCCCTGGGGCCAAAAGTCTTTACAAATTCGAAAAATTTCTCCAGCGTTGACTTCATCTTTATTTTGTTAACCATAATAAATGGATATTTTATTTTATGAAAATACTTGCCTATGTGTTTTTATTAACATTAATTTTTTAGAGACAATGTCAAATTAACAAGGGACAACAACCTCCTTGAGGTTCCAAAAAAAAATAATTTTATAATGTTCTTGTGGTAACTTTACAACACAAAAAAAAAAAATATACAAAAATAAGGTTCTTTGTGGTAACTTTACACCAAAAATAAAACGATATATGGAGATAAATATAAAATAATTTTGCAAAATTCCTAAAAAATTATCTTGATGAAATAAAAAATAATAAAAGATGACTCCAAAAAACAATTGTGTAAACATTAGTATGGAGATATGGCTTTGAAAAAATACAATATCATTCATGAGATCAAGAGAACTCTGTGTGAATATGAACAGCAAAACAACTTTGTTCTTCTAGCATTATAAAGAAGACAATTCAATGATCACAGAATTTGCAGCGTGAGGAATGTGCTACCTACAATATGAACACTAGTTTTACCAGACCGAGCGCTTACGTTTCATACTTGCTTCTAAACATGCGTCGTTTTTTTTCCCTCGGACTAGCATACAGACGAGCGGATTTCTCGATAGGAACTGAGTCTGGCGGGGTTAAGACGTAAAGATTTGAAGCATGTTTCAAATCTAAAGTCCGTCAGATTTTCGACTGGAAAAGTCCGTTGAAGGTCCGATGAAGCCCACACACGATCGGATTGTCCATCAGACCAGTCCGATAGAAAAGTCCGGGGGGCGTGACCGGATGCCGTTGTGAGAGGGTGTGTGTGTGAGCTCTCTCCTAGCTCTGGCCTACATGCTGCTTAGCCCTGTCCCCGCTGACTCAGCCCGGCCTGCCATCTAGCCTGTTGCCGGTTTATTTGCTATTTGACCTGCCTCCCAGCCTCTGATGTTCGCTCCCTGCCTTCGTCGGCTGCTGTGACCGGCCAGCCGCACCTCACCCCCACCGCTGCCGCTGCACCGCGCTGTTGTGTACCGGTCTGGGCCCTGCCCGGCTCGCTCCTCATACGGGCCGCGCGGCGGGCCCCCCTCCCGTGGTAGCGGGATTGATCGCCTAGCAACGCCTGGGGACCTCGCGAGAGCTGAGAGAGCCGCCTGTTATTCGAGCCAGGAACCTGGGAGTCTCAACCAAAGTGCCCTGCTTCAGCTCCAGTATCGAATCTGACCTCCCCCCCCTTGCTTCAGCCACAGCCACAGCTACAGTAGCAGACACCAGCCAACGGGAAACAGTCAACAGACGCACGTGGAGAGAGCTGTTTCGAAGCACTTTCAGGTCAGGTACGAGTGCCTTGTGGGCTTAGCTCAAAAAGCCGGGGGGTTGTAGAGGAGGACTTTTATAGTATCTTGTACTTTGTAAAGACTATATTTTGCCATACTCCTTGCTATACACCTTTTACAGTAGCTGGTAAATGAGTCTCGGAAAATGTAAAAGAAGGAGAGGCAGGGGGAGTGAGGAAAGAGGAGTGCAGAGTGCAGAGAAGAGTGTAAAGAAGTAAGGAAAGCGGTGGTTGAAGAGGGAAGGCAAGAAGGGAAAAGAAAGAAAGAAAGAAAATAAAGTAAAGAGAAGTCCAACTAAGCTCCATCCGGGGCCCTAAGACTGTCACGGTTACCCCAGAGGGAGTGCTGCAGGGGGAGCGATTGTAGTAGCCTTTGGGCACATCGCACAGTAGATAAGGGGCAAGCCACTGCCGGAACCACGCTTTTTTTTTTTTTTTATCTCCAATGATGACCAGGAAGAAGGGAGAGGAGCCCCAACAGTCTAACGAAAATACAACAACACAGGCAACCCGCTCTGTCAAGGATAGGGGGGCCCCGGCAGCGTCAGCACCCCTAGCAGTGACAGCTGCAGCAAAACTGGAAAAGTTTGCGCATACCCCTGCTCATACCCCCGTTAAAGGCAATCAGCTCCCTCACGAGAAAACACAGACAGGACCACCTGGGGAGCGGAAAAGTGTGGGCAGAATGTCAGCAGCTCCAGCTGTATTATTGGCTGGTACTAAAACCGCATTAAATAAAAAAAGCCCAGAGACAGCTCCCTTGGAGAAAGTAACTGTACCAATCAGCGGTGCCTCAGCTGGTCCCACCATAGCAACTGAATCAGAGCCCACATTAAAGGAGGTACTAGCTGCAGTGAATTCATGTAAGGGGTCTTTGAGTGACCTGTGTGACCAACTGGGGGGCCTCAAGGTAGAACTACGCTCTATGAGCCAGGAGCTTCAGAAGGTACTAGAAAGGACTGCCCTTATAGAAGAAAGACTAAGCCAACTGGAGGACACAGTGTTTCCGATGCAGCGGGAATTTAAGAATATACAAATGCAGTTTGAAATGTATAGAAATAAAATGGACGAAATGGAGAATAGAATGCGCAGATGCAATGTTAGGGTCCTGGGTCTCCCTGAGGGAAGTGAAGGTTCCCGTCCTGAAGTTTACATGGAAAATCTGCTTAAAGGCTTCTTTGGGTCTGATATATTTTCACCTTACTTTGCCATCAAGAGGGCGCATCGAATCCCCCCTAGGCCAACTGCATCGGGGGGACGCCCTAGACCAATGATCCTTAAGCTGCTCTGCTATAAGGACAAGGTGGCGTTAATGCAAAAATCAAGAGAGAAAGGAAATATCTCCCACAATGGCAGCAGGATTTCACTGTACCCCGACTTCTCCCCGGAACTGCCAAAAAACAAGGGCAGGCTTCCTGGAGGTGAAGCGTGCTTTGCGGTCCCATAAAATCTCATATGCCCTACTATATCCAGCACTATTGAGGGTAGAAGTTTCGGGGTCAGTTTACTTTTTTGACACAGCTGATAAGGCCTCAGCATGGCTGGAAGACCATAAAGAGAGCTCATAATCCTAGGAAGTCAGGAGAGCTGCAAAAGAGGAGAATGAAGAGGACAAATTAAAATATTGCAGTATTAAAAGATGGACGGTGGGATGGGGCTGGGGGGCTGGGGGAGGGTTTACTGTTCGCTTGTTATTCAGGGTGGGCGAGAGGTGGGGGGGAGAGCGGGTTGAAGAGTTTGTGAAAGTTTTAAATGTGGGATGGTACACGATCAAGGTTGTGGGGTGTTTTGTTTTGCTTTTTTCTTTTGTCTTACTACTTTAGGGTTCTCCCTAAGGGGGCTGATATAAATGTGGGGGGGGGGGGTGGGGGGCAGGAGGAGGCTAATGGGAGGGTATGGTTGGTATTAGGTGTGATAGGGAGGCATGGGGTAGAATGGGTCACAATAAAAGCCCTTAGGGCCAGCCGAAATAGGCATGGGTGGGTTAAGGGAAAGTCACTGGATAAAGAGTTACTTAGTCCCCATGTGGGACCTAAACACATTAATAAATTGAACCGGGGGGGGGGGAGGGTAATAATTTAAATAAGGGTTTGTGTTATCCACTTACGCACGCGGAAAGAATGAGTGTAGTGGGAGCTTGTGGGGGTCGGGGGAGAGGGGTTCTCCCCTTCTCCCTTTCCTCCACGCGCCCCTAAAATACTGTTTCAGCACTGTTGGTAGGCCTAGGAATCAGAGTAGAGCCATAATAAACGTTAAGAAGCTCGGCGCCCCGGGGTGGGATTTAGAAAGTGGCATATGCTGTATACCTTATAACATGGTTGTTTCTTATTTTCCTGCTAAAAACCTTTTCCTTATTCTTCTTTTTTTTATCGATGCTTAGTGTGATTGGAATAGGTTCATGGAACGTCAGGGGACTGGGCGATCCTGATAAGAGATCTGCTGTATTATCTGAGTTGGAGGCCCAGGGTGTTGATCTGCTCTGCTTGCAGGAGACGCATCTAACAAACGAAACTAGGACAAAATTGGGGGGTAGGAAATTTCAGTCGCAATTTCATGCTGTCTACTCCTCCTATTCGAGAGGAGTAAGCATATTGATTAAAAAAGGGGTGTCGTTTACCTGCAGGAGTGCGCGGATCGACACGCTGGGCTGCTATATTTTTTTACACTGCCTACTAGATGGTAGAGAATTTGTTATTGCAAATATATATATTCCTCCTCCTAGCAAGTTGGAAATTTTATACTATCTGCTAGAATATATGGAGAACAAGACAGGGATCCCATTGATCCTGGTTGGTGATTTTAACACAGTCCTTGATAGTCGGCAGGATAGACTTTCATCTAGTGCCCGGACAGGGAGGGCAACGGAGGGGAGGCTTAAGCAGTTTCTAGAAGAAGTGGGGTGGTGCGACTTATGGAGAATTCGCAACCCAAACGCTAGACAGTATTCTTGCTACTCAGGGACGCACTGCACACTATCTCGAATAGACCTAGCCATAGGCAATAAGGAAGCGCTCCCCATAGTACATAAAATAGATTATGGCCCAAGGGGATTATCAGACCACTCACCCTTAAAACTGCTGTTGTGTACCGGGAACAGACAGATATATAGGCCTTGGTCAGTAAATCCAGTATGGTTGGAGGTAATAGGGAACATGGAAGAAATTTCTACTAGCCTAAAGGAGTTCATATTGAGCAACGTGGGCACGGCGGCAGGGGGGGTGGTCTGGGACGCTCTAAAGGCCTTTCTTAGAGGGCTCCTAATCCAGCAAATAGCAAGGGCAAAGCGAAAAACAAAAACGCAGGAGGACTGTATCAGAAAGGAGGTTATAGACCTGGAAGGGCAGTATGTTCTGTGCCCTACTATAGAGCTAAGTGAGTTATGGGTTAAGAAACAGCAGGAATACAAAGTGGTAACAATGAGAAAGGCTGAAAATAAAAGGCTTTTCCAGAGGCGGACGTTTTTTGAGGAGGGGGAAAGAGTGGGTCGTATGCTCGCTGTAGTGGCTAGCACCAACTCCCCGTCCTCAACAATATCCGCGATTAGATCCCCAAAGGGGGAAATCGTAACGGATCCTGTGAGGGTAAGGGAGATATTCCTCGACTTTTATAGTTCCCTGTACAAAACGAAACAGCTCGCAGAAAATGGTGCACTAGACAGACTACTGGAGGGAATTACATTACCAACTTTAACCACAATAGATAAAATGAATTTAGAGGCCCCTATAACCCTAGAGGAACTTAGAAGCGCGGTGGCTGCTATGCCCAATCATAAAACTCCAGGCCCAGATGGACTCCCCCTGGAAATTTACAAATACTATGGGGAGATTTTGCTCCCCACTCTTCTGAGGACACTAGAGGAGGCGTTTGTGGACGGTGGCCTCACCTCCTCAATGTCAGAGTCTAATATTATACTTATTCAAAAAGAAGGGAAAGATCAACTAGAGGTAGCCTCATACAGACCAATCTCCTTGCTTTGTTCGGATATCAAAATCCTTGCAAAGGTTTTGGCAACCAGACTAAGCAAATGCATTGACAAACTGATTCACCCAGACCAGACGGGATTTATTCCCCAGAGGTCTACCAGTGTTAATATTAGAAGAGCATATCTGAACCTGCAGACTCCAGTAGTAGACGGGGATCCTAGAGCAGTTATGTCTCTGGATATCGCTAAAGCTTTTGACAGCTTGGAGTGGGGTTACCTCTGGGGAATAATGGATAAATTTGGGTTTGGCCCGATTTTTGTTAAGTGGGTAAAAATCTTGTATAGCCACCCATCAGCCAAGTTAAAGATTAACAATGATTATACAGACAGTCTGACATTGGAGAGGGGCACAAGGCAGGGGTGTCCGCTGTCCCCCCTCCTGTTCGCCCTGGTGATGGAACCGCTGGCGGAGGTTATAAGGAGGGCACCGGACATACGGGGTTTCAGGAGGAAGGGTAGCGAAGAAAGAATCGCACTTTACGCAGACGATGTCCTGGTATTCCTGGGTGATACGGGCCCATCTCTGGAAAAATGATGCAACTGGTAGAAGGATTTGGGAAAGTATCGGGCCTAGTAGTTAACTGGGACAAATCTTCATTACTACAGATGGACCCAATTAATAACCCCCCCTCTGACGGCCTCCCTGGGCTAAAAGTAACTGATAGGATAAAGTACCTGGGAATAGAATTGGCTAGCGATCCCAACGATTATATTCGGGATAACTTGGTCCCTCTACTCACGAAGCTTAAAAAAAATGCGATATTTGGTGTCGGCTTCCCCTGGCAGGGCGTGCAAACTTGATTAGAATGATCTGGTTACCACAAATCCTCTATATTCTCCATAACTCCCTGGTATGGATCGGGAGAAAATGGTTTATAAAAATAGACTCTTTATTTAGGGACCTCCTCTGGAAGAAAGGACAGGCCAGGATTAAACTGCAGGCACTACAGCGTCCTATTTGGGAGGGAGGATTAGCAATTCCCCATCCGTACGGATATTTTCTAGCTGCCCAGATGCAGCACCTAGGGGGCTGTGAATCCCTGAGTGAATCAAGTGCTAGCAATAAAATAATGTTGGAAGGCAGCCCACATAGGCGCTTGGTAGATGCACTTGAGGCCGGCTCTCTCCAGAGAAACTTACCAACACTTAAACTAGTAAGCAAAACCTGGCAGACAGTTAAGCTGATTATGGGGTACAGGGGCATTACTGAATATTCGCCAATATGGTCTAATGAGTCCCTGGGGGAATTAAGGGCTATAGAAAAGCACCCTGTCTGGGAAAGACATGGAATCCATAGATTGGTGCAGTTATATACTGACATTAACCTGAAATCCTTTGCGGATCTCAGAACGGAATTTGGTATCCCATACAATACATTCTATAAATACCTGCAGATAAGGCATGCGCTGAGTACTCAATTTAAGTCCTCCCCTATGGAGCGAAGTAAAACGCCTCTCCTCAATAAAGTTGTTAAAGGAACAAACACTAAGGGGTTGATGGGGGCTGTGTATACACAGCTAGTGGACAAGATACTGGCTCAAAGTGTGGCTGCTGGGCCCAGAGCGGGTTGGGAGGCGGATGTGGGAAAGTTGTCGGACGCCCAGTGGAAAAAAATATTGAAATTGGGGCAGTTGGTGTCCGTCTCTCCCTCACAGAAAGCCTCACACCTACTCCTTGTACATAGAGCTTACTACACCCCTAGAAGATTATATAGATTTGGGAGTAGACCAGACGACAGATGCCCTAGGTGTTGCTGGACAGGGGATCTCATACATATGGTTTGGAGATGTCCAAAATTGGTAAGATACTGTACGGAAGTGGTCAGGACAATTAACCGCAGATTTAAAGTTAGCTTGGAGCTGGACCCCAGGGTATGCGTGCTGGGACTAGTGGGAGATATTATGGGTCATACTAGTACAACCACTGCCATAGTTAGATGCCTATACCAGGCTAGAAAGCTGATAGCACAATCCTGGCTCTCGAAAAAAAACCCAGCTATAGAGGAATGGCTTAAAACAATGGATTCCCTGGTCTGGACAGAAAGGACAGTATACATTAAAAAAGGGAACTACAGAAAATTTATTGGTATATGGAAGCCCTGGTTGCAGGAACTGAATACCCGTTATTTACTCTGAATTAACTACCTTTGAATCTCTGATGAACACAGGGGCGAATATCTAGCCAGTGCCGTAAAAGCCAGAGTGTTGGAACAGGCCCCATTGGGGCCTAAACAGATATAATATGCCGCGAATCTTAGAGTTCTTCCTTTTATGACCCTAATTTAGGTGTCGAGTACAAGATAAGGGAAGGGAAGGGGGCGGTAAGGGCATTAGTGGATAAAGGGGGGGAGGGAAAATTAGGGGGGCAAAGGGGAGTGGTAAAAAGGGGATAAATGTAGCACATTATAAAATATTGCCACGTACCTACAAGTCAACACCTGAAATCACTATAGAGCACAATAGACACGTGAAGTACTGGGTTTTAATATATTGTTTGAATTATGCCTTATTGCTTGCGATACATGCACCTTAAATGCACCCTGTTATGTAAAATTTGTAATTCTGTTTTTCTTACTGCTACAAAAGAAAAATAAAAGCAATCAGAAAAGTCCGCTCGTGTGTACGCTGCATAAGATTGCCCTGTATTTAGCTCCATCTATCTTCCCATCATCTCTGACCAGCTTCCCTGTCCCTGCTGAAGAAAAGCATCCCCACAACATGATGCTGCCACCACCATGTTTCACGGTGAGGATGGTGTGTTCAGGATGATGTCCAGTGTTAGTTTTCCGTTACACATAGCGTTTTGCTTTTAGGCCAAAAAGTTCAATTTTGGTCTCATCTGACCAGAGCACCTTCTTCCACATGTTTGTTGTGTCCCCCACATGGCTTCTCGCAAACTGCAAATGGGACTCCTTAAGGCTTTCTTTTAACAATGGCTTTCTTCTTGCCAATCTTCCATAAAGGTCAGAGTTGTGGCGTGCATGACTAAAAGCTGTCCTGTGGACAGATTCTCCCACCTGAGCTGTGGATCTCTGCAGCTCCTCCAGAGTTACCATGGGCCTCTTGGCTGCTTCACTGATTAATGCTCTCCTTGCCTGGCCTGTCAGTTTAGGTGGACGGCCATGTTTTGATAGGTTTGTAGTTGTGCCATACTCATTCCATTTTCAGAAGATGGATTGAACAGTGCTTTATGAGATGTTCAAAGCTTGGGATATTTTTTTATAACCTAACCCTGCTTTAAACTTCTCCACAACTTTATCCCTGACCTGTCTGGTGTGTTCCTTGGCCTTCATGATGCTGTCTTGCCACAGATTCTCAATTGGATTCAGGTCTGGACTTTGACTGGGCCATTCTAACACATGAATATGCTTTGATCTAAACCAATACATTGTACTGTAGCTCTGGTTGTATGTTTAGGGTCCTTGTCCTGCTGGAAGGTGAACCTCTGCCCCAGTCTCAAGTTGTGCCATACTCTTTCCATTTTTGGATGATGGATTGAACAGTGCTCCATGAAATGTTCAAAGCTTGGGATATTTTTTCATAACCTAACCCTGCTTTAACCACTTAAGGGACCATCCATCTTCATTATACGTCGGTACTTTGAAGAGGAGTATCGCTGTTATGGCAGCAGCTAGCTACCATAACCCCGATATCCTCTTCTTCAACGGGCGGTCCACTTTCAGATAAAAGTGGCCTCTGCGATCACCTTTATTGGCGGGGGGAGAGGGCCCCTCCTCCCGCCATGCTCCAGTGCCCTCCGTCACTTACGGGAGCTGCTGGCAGCAGCAGAGGCAATCGGGTCCTTCTCCTTGTTAGGTATGGAGATGAGTGAGGGGAACATGGCCCCCACCCATCTCCATACCATTGCAGGGTGGAAGCAACGTCAAAAAGTCACTTCTGCCCATAGCTTTTAACCACTTCCCGCCCGGCCCATAGCAGATGACGGCCGGGCGTTGGTTCAGTTATCCTGACTGGGCGTCATATGACATCTAGCAGGATAACATGCCGCCGCGTACCCATGGGGACGTGCATCGCGGCGATCGGTGGAGCGGTGTGTCAGTTTGGCACACCGCTCCACCGATCTTGGTAAAGTGCCTCTGGCGGGGGCTCCCCTCAGATCACCACACTGGACCACCAGGGATCGCCACTAGGGCCAGGGAAGGGGGCAACATGTGGATGGCCAGGTATGTACCCCATGGCCATCCACATGTGCCCAATGTGCCCAGTCAGTGCCCAATCTGTGCCAATCAGTGCCCACAAATGGGCACTAATTGGCACCATTATATTGCAGTGATGCCCAGCAATGCCACCCTTAGGGGCATCAGTGCCACCCATCAGTGTCCATCGGTGCCACCTGTCAGTGCCCATCTGTGCCCATCAGTGCCCACCTATCAGTGCCCATAAGTGCCCATTCGTGCCACCTATCAGTGCCACCCATAAGTACCCATCAGTGCCACCCATAAGTACCCATCAATGCCACCTACGAGTGCCTATCAGTGCCGCCTATGAGTGCCAATCAGTGCCACCTATGAGTGCCCATCAGTGCCGCATACCAGTGCCACCTATCAGTGCCCATCAGTGCTGCCTATCAGTGCTCATCATCAGTGCCAGTCAGTGCCACCTCATCAGTGCCACCTCATTGGTGCCACCTCATCGGTGCCCATCAGTGCTGCTGTATCAGTGCCCGTCAGTGCAGCCATATCAGTGCCCATCATTGAAGAAGAAAACGTACTTATTTACAAATAATTTTAACAGAAACAAAGAAAAACTTGCTTTTTTTTTTCAAAATTTTCGGTCTTTTTTTATTTGTTGCGCAAAAAATAAAAAACACAAAGGTGATCAAATACCACCAAAAGAAAGCTCTATTTGTGGGAACAAAATGATAAAAAATTGTTTGAGTACAGTGTAGCATGACCATGCAATTGTCATTCAAATTGCGACAGCGCTGAAAGTTGAAAATTGGCCTGGGCGGGAAGGTAACTACAGTACCTGACCGCGAGATTGTGTTTCCAGCGCGATGGTATCTCGGCGACAGGGTACTGTGCATGTCGCGCTGGCTCACTCATCGGGAAAGGAAAACTTTGTTTTCCTTTCCCGATGAGCGACAGGCAGTGCTGACAGCTGTCTGGTATGAATCCTGAGAGGGAACGCCGCGCCAAATTTTAAATGAAAAAAATGGCGTGGGTTCCCCCCAGGGGCATACCAGGCCCTTAGGTCTGGTATGGATTCTAAGGGGAACCCTCTATGCCAAAAAATCAGCATGGGGGTCCCCCCAAAATCCATACCAGACCCTTATCCGAGCATGCAGCCCTGCCGGCCAGGAAAGGGGGTGGGGACGAGCAAGCGATCCCCCCTCCTGAGCCGTACCAGGCCGCATGCCCTCAACATGGGGGGGTGGGTGCCTTGGGTGAGGGGGACGCCCTGCGGGGCCCCCCCACCCCAAAGCAACTTGTCCCCATGTTGATGAGGACAAGGGCCTCTTCCCGACAACCCTGGCCGTTGGTTGTCGGGGTCTGCGGGCAGGGGGCTTATCGGAATCCAGGAGCCCCCTTTAATAAAGGGGCCCCCAGATCCCGGCCCCCCACCCTGTGTGAATGAGTATGGGGTACATGGTACCCCTACCCATTCACCTAGGGAAAAGTGTCAATTAAAAAAAAAACACAGTACATAGGTTTTAAGAGTAATTTATTAGGCAGCTCCGGGGTCTTCTTCCGACTTCGGGGGGTCTCCTTCTGACTTCTCCCGGTGTTCCGCCTCTTCTCCCGGTGTTCCGCCTCTTCTCCCGGGCCCTGCCGCTATCTTCTTCCAGCTCTTTTGCCAGCGAGGGGCCAGGTCTGCTGCCGCTGTCTTGTCGCCGCTGTCTTGTCGCCGCTGTCTTGCCGCCGCTGTCTCGCCGCTTCTTCTCTTCTTCTGATGTTGACACGACGCTCTCTCCGGCTGGAATGCTTTGTGCGAGCTGCAGAGCCATTTATATAGGCGGTGACCCCACCCCCTTGTGACATCATGGTCCCAGCATGCGCAGGGACTCTGGGGTCACGCCCCCTTCTTCTCTAAACACCCTGCTCTTCCCCACCCCCTTTCCTGGCCAGCCGGGCTGCGTGCTCGGATAAGGGTCTGGTATGGATTTTGGGGGGACCCCCACGCCTATTTTTCGGCGTAGGGGGTTCCCCTTACAATCCATACCAGACCTAAGGGCCTGGTATGCCCCTGGGGGGAACCCACGCCGTTTTTTTCATTTAAAATTTGGCGCGGCGTTCCCCCTCAGGATTCATACTAGACAGCTGTCAGCACTGCCTGTCACTCATCGGGAAAGGAAAACAAAGTTTTCCTTTCCCGATGAGTGAGCCATCTTTGCGCTGGCTCCCGCGACGGGGCTCGCAGGTGTCAAATCTCGCCGAGAAATGCGGCGAGATTGACACAATATCGCGGTCACCTACTGTAAGTGCCTGATATTGAAGTGGTTAAAGAGACTTTTTTTTTTAAACAACATTTTTTTTATTGATTCTTTTTATTGCATTTTAGTGTAAATATGAGATCTGAGGTCTTTTTGATCCCGGATCTCATATTTAAGAGGTCCTGTCATGCTTTTTTTCTATAACAAGGGATGTTTTACACTCCTTGTAATAGGAATAAAAGTGACACGTTTTTTTTTTTTTTTAAATGAACAGTGTAAAAATTAAAAAAAAAGGTAAAATAAATAGGAAAAAAAACATTTTAAATGCGCCGTGTCCCGCCGAGCTCGTGTGCAGAAGCGAACGCATATATGAGCAGCGCCCGCATATGAAAATGGTGTTCAAACAATACATGTGAGGTATCACCATGATCGGTAGTGTGAGAGCAATTATTATAGCCCTAGACCTCCTCTGTAACTCAAAACATGCAACCTGTAGAAATTTTTAAACATCGCCTATGGAGATTTTTAAGGTTAAAAGTTTGTCGCCATTCAACGAGCGGGAGCAATTTTGGAGCGTGACATATTGAGTATCAATTTACTTGACGTAAAATTGTCTTTCACAATCTAAAAAAAAATTGGGCTAACTTTACTGTTGTCTTATTTTTTAATTTAAAAAATTTATTTTTTCAAAAAAAAAGACCACTGCGCAAATACGGTGTGAAAGAAAGTATTGCAACGACCACCATGTTAGTTATTCTCTAGGGTTTTAGAAAAAATATATAATAATTGGGGGTTCTAATTAATTTTCTAGCAGAAAGAGGCTCGGTCTTTAAGTGATTAAACTTCTCCACACCCCCTGACCTGTCTTGTTTGTTCCTTGGCCTTCATGATGCTGTTTGTTCACTAAGGTTCTTTAACAAACCTCTGAGAGCTTCACATAAAAGCTGTATTTATACTGAGATTAAATTACACACAGGTTTACTAATTAGGTGACTTTTAAAGGCAATTAGTTCCACTAGATTTTGGTTAGGGGTATCAGAGTAAAGGTGGCTGAATACAAATGCATGCCACACTTTTCAGATATTTATTTGTAAAAAATTTTGAAAACCATTTATTATTTTCCTTCCACTTCACAATTATGTGCCACTTTGTGTTGGTCTATCATATTAAATCCCAATAAAATACATTTACGTTTTTAGTTGTAACATGACAAAATGTAGAATATTTCAGGGGGTATGAATACATTTTCAAGGCACTTTATATATATAGGTGCATCAGTGTGTTTTGGCCTTGCCTAATGCAGCCCCAAAGCATATAGAAAGCAAGATGCCTTGAATCTATTGCACTTCAGTGCTGTGCACTAAGATAAAGTAGGACATTACTTTTTCAGTGCAGTGTAGTGTTTTGCTTTGTCTATGCATGTGGACTGTATTGGACAAGGCTGCCCAGCCCAACAATCATTTGCAGGTTAAATCCTGTGATCTCATGTGAGTCATGTATAACTTATCAAATATGGTAAAATAGCACATGCTTAACACCTCACAACTCAGAGAGTGCTGGATCCATACTCTGCAAGTTCTTTCACCAAAAATGCTAAACTGTAACCAGGAAAAATACAGTGACACTAAGCTATCACTCATGCACTTCTCTTTTTATTGTTGAGCAGAAGTCATGGAGTATGCCATTATTGTGTTGTTCAGAAACACTTCTAAACGACTACCTGCAGACTTGGCCTCCAGAAAGCTTCCAATATCCTCAAGCCAAAAGTTAACTGCAAATGAATGCAAGAAAGTGAAAATCTGGGGATACCAAAAAACAATTAAAATTGTATTATTGGCACATAAACACTGTGCATAAAAGCATAAACAGTGGAATGCATTTTTTTTTAACAACAAGAAAAGAAAAACTCAAGAAAGATGCGAAAGATGCAAAAGTGTACAATATCTTCAGGAGACTACTGAGTTAATGGTGTGCGTGCGTAAGAATAACTATATATAACATATGACCTGGAAAATGATCTCTGTGGATAAATCTGAGCAACCTACTATTACCCTTATTCTAGTACACAGTAGCCTCCAATGACATATAAACTAGTAACATAGTTCAATGGTTTTAGGAATTTGTAAGTATATTTTGTTTGGCATGGGGGATTTGTAAGTGGGTCTCCAATATTTCATTATTAATGTGAAACTGTATTATTTGGAAAATTGGTTTGTTTTAGGAGGTAAAAAATTCTCCAGATAAATGCTGAGATTCAACTTTATATTATCTATGAAATCAAAGAGTACTCTCAAATCGTAATTGACAGGAAAATTTTGAAGATTTCACATAAACTTTCTTTTAGCCTACAAAAAACACAGTGAGGTTATTGAAGCAGACCAAGAAATACAGAACTACACCCTGCAGGTGTCAGGTCAACTGCACCATTCATAAAGGAAACCTTAATTTGAAGTGTCAGGAAATAAAAAGTGTTCGGATGGGTTTCACATAGAAAGAATACTAATGGTGTGCTTCTTTATTTCTACACTGTGTGGATAGCAGGTTTAGATGTACCGCTTATCCCATTAGGTCTATGAAAAGAAAGCTTACTGCTTCACTTTCACATTATGTTGAGTACAGAAATGGGATTTCTACCATAGCAATAAAAAGAGATACAACAACACATTACAATGAAACTTGAGATGCACAAATATTATTAACATGCAAGTGCATTTTATTTAAAAAAAAAAATCTATATATCAAATGTAATCCAGTACCTCTAGGCAGTTACCATTGTCCAGATTGTGCAGGACTTGCATAGTTTTAATGGCCCCATGCAGAAAGCTTAAAGTGGTTCTAAAGTCTAGATGTTTTTTACCTTAGTGCATTATGATAAAAAACACCCCACTATTTCCCTTCTTCTCTAAACACTTACCAGATTCCTTTATCGAGCCAGTGCTGTGCCTGGCTGCTCTCCCCTTTTCCTGTGTTCACATGCTATACTGAGAGCAGCAGGAGCCATTGGCTTCTGCTGCTGTCACTCAAATCCTGAGAGGAGCAAGCAGGCGCATGTCCGAGTTGTGCTGTGTGTGTCTATGTATGCACACAGCCTGGCTCAAGAGCACGCCTGCATGGATGCCCCCAAAGCACATGGCTTGCTATGGAGGCAAGTGTGAGAAGAAGGAGGGTGGAGCACCAGTGGGGGACAGCCAAAGAAGAGGTAAGGGAGCTCTGTGCAACATTGTTGCACACAGCAGGTAAGTATAACCTCTTTTTTTATTTCAATAAAAAATTCTTTAGAACCTGAAGTGTAAGTAAACACCCTTGTTGTTTTCAGCCAAGGAAGTGGCCATCTTTGCCTCTGTTTAATCTACAACTGCCATGATGCTGCACATGTGATCAGTTATGCCACCAGCCATTGGATGGTTTGACAGTTTGGTTGAGAGCACAACCAATGGGAGTGTTACATTGCTGGCACGTGCGAGAAAGGAAACTGTTTTATGGATAGGTTTACTTCCGCTTTAAATTGGAATTATTTGCATGTTCTAAACTAAATATTGGGTCTGGTAGTACCAACCATTATTCCTCTACTTCCCATATCATCAGCCCAACAAATTCACACAATGCTAATGAGTGCTACAAGTGCTATTGCTAGTAGACCTTGAGTCAGTATCAAACAGGCAAGGTGGTGGTAACACATATTTTATTTCTGCATGGTGGTATATGGGGTTTATATTGTATTTATATTATAGCTTACAGCTACAGAAGTCAAGAGTAAAAGTGGATTAAATACTATTTTTTTTAAATATGTAAATATCCTTGAAAGCAGATCTATCACTATTTGTATGTTCTGTGTGGAGAGCTCACAGAGAGGTATCCCATGGACCAAGTAAGTTTAAGTGATTCCAGCACGTGTTTATTGGTCAGTGTTTACAGAAAAACAAAAAGATTCCCTTGCACGGTGTAAGCATCACAGTCCAAAAACAAAAGTCCCACAAAAATAGTTATTAAGCTAGTAAATAGAACCTACTGGGTTTGCTTCAGACCTGCAGACATGTTACCTCATAGCCTGCTTGCTTCCTTTCCTAGCAACACGCATTAACACAGGGAAAGACAAATTATACCCCAGGTGGGAACAAGGTGAGTTCAGAGTTAACCCACTGCATCCTGCTACAAACCTTCCACTGCCACCCATTTACCTCATGAACCACAAAATCCTATGTGGCAGATAAACTTCATTCATAGCTGACAGGGGCTGTTCATCACAGACCCCCGTTTTAACCCATGGGTTTGAGCACCAGCTACCAAACAGTGGGTCCTAGAAAGGGCATCCACATTTTTTTGATTATGACCAGGCCAGTGCTCCACTTTGGGATAAAAATCTTGGAGGGCCAGGAACCAATTGGTAATCCTTCTATTGTGGTCTTTAGCCTAGGCCATCCATTTTAAGAGAGCATGGTCTTTTATGAGTCGGAAATGGCACCCCAGGAAGTAGTACCGTAGATCCTCCAAGGCTCACTTAATAACCAAACACTGCTGTGCTTCAGAAGGAGGAGGAGTGTTGGCTACAGTAGGGTCTTCTAATTGCTGCCTACTGTAGCTGAGAGATCTGTTGCTGGTGGCTGCTGCATCCCTGAAGGGGTTAATATTCACTGGAGCCGAAGTAGAAGCTGAAGCATCCCGTTGCCTTGGAAACCTCCCAGAGGCATGTCAGATCTTCCTACACTGACTGAGGTTGCTCCGCCCTTTCCTACAAATGCTCCACCTCCTCTGGCAGAGCTGTCTTCTCTCCCAAGAGCGGAGATGCTTAAACCTCTCTGCCCATCACTGAACGAGGGGTTCACTTCCTGTTCTGCTGGCTCTTCATCCCTTTAGGGGACAGGCATCTTAGGTCCCTTGGGCTGGATGTCTTCTGCGGCATAGGGCACCGCATGGATGGCGGATGTGGCGGTAAAGCTGAGGGTGGCGGAGCTCTCAAGAAAGAACTGCTGTGAGCTCCGGTATTATAGCTTGTATTATAGCCCAGGGAGCTCACAAGCAGGAGATCTTGAGACTGGCAGAGTGGGACCCCGGGAACTGTCTTATGTAAGGGAGACCCCTTCTAGAAGATTCTAAAAGGTCATGTGACCTGACCTTCCAGAATGTTCCTAAAGTTCAGTTGACCTACAATGTCGGCTGACCCTATTTGACCTTTCCTGACAGGTGATTAGCTGATGGCCTCTAAGATTTCCCCACGATTGCGTACCCACTGTCTACCTAAGATTAGAGTAGCAGGCAATCCCCCCTCAGCCGACCCCAACAAAATTTTAGAAGCCTTTCAAGGTTTCTACACCAACGTCTATAGCACGACTCCATCGAATAAAGACCCCTTGTTATCCAGTTTTCTCCGGGACCTACCGATCCCAAGGTTGACCGAAGACCACAGGGACTTTATGGAGGCGAGCATCAGGGTCGAAGAAATAAGGGAGGTCAATAAAAACCTAAAAACAGGCTCAGCGCCGGGGCCCGACGGTCTATCCGTGCCATATTACAAAGACTTCACAGACACTTTAGCACCTCATATGGCAAAATTCTTTAACGCAAAGACACTTGGCTCTCCCTTAGATCCTCAGCTCAATACCGCCTATGTAACATTAATCCCCAAACCCAATAAGAATCCAGAAGAGGTTGAGAATTACAGACCAATCTCCCTCATTAATAATGACCTCAAGATCCTAACGAAAATCCTAGCCAACCGCTTAGCCTCCTTTATTATTCGGTATGTCCACAAGGACCAAGTGGGGTTTATTCCAGGCAGACAGGGGCTAGACCAAACCAGAAGGGCCATTGATCTAATCTTCCTCCTACAATCCAGTTGGGACGGGGGCCCTAAACAAGAAGGGATGCTTTTATCCCTTGACCTGCACAAGGCCTTCGACACGGTCAAATGGCCTTGTTTATTTGCTTTACTAGAGCAATGGGGGTTCGGGAAGCGCTTTCTGGGCATTCTACACTCACTCTATTCTACACCAACAGCACTGATTCGCATCAGTGGACACCTATCCAAACCTTTTAACATAGCAAGGGGCACCAGACAGGGATGCCCCCTTTCCCCTTTAATATTCGCCATAGCCATTGAAACACTGACAGTAGCGATCCGCTCCAATCCCAATATTTAAGGCATCTCTTGTGGTTCCCAAATACACAAATGCGGTCTCTTTGCGGATGACATGTTACTTTTCATAACTTCTCCCATCATTTCCCTTCCCAATCTATGTAAACTCTTGAAAGATTTTGAAAGGATCTTGGGCCTCAGGGTAAACTATGACAAATCCAACAAGACCAATCTCTAGCCCAGCAGGCAGACAAACTCCTTACGTGTCAGCATGGGAAACTGATCTCCAAATTCAATGGGATCTCGACGAATGGCAGACATACTTTTTCCAGAGCCTATAAGGGGATAAAGAATATTTCATTAATAAAATCTATTCTCAAAGTGATGACCAGATGGTACCTCACACATAAATTAGCCCTCATGTATCCTTCCGCAAACCCCCAGTGCTTCAGGGGATGTGAAATGAATGGCTCCATGGCCCATATTTGGTGGGAATGCCCCAAAATTAGGCCTTTCTGGAAGAGGATGTTTAACCTTATCCAAAAAGTGACGGACCTCCAGATCCCCAGAACCCTCGCGGTAGCCCTCCTGAATGCTAACATCCCAAAGACTCCTAAAAGGAATTGCAAACTTATTCACTTTATTCTCCTGGGCGCTAAGCTGATGATTGCCAAGGCTTGGAAACAGCCAGGGGTATCTTTTTCAGCTGCCAAACGCAAAATATCTTGGCTGATGTCCCAAGAGAAATTGACCAGTATTTTGCTAGACTCCAAAGCACAGTTTGAATCCACCTGGGAACCTTGGGCCAAACACATGGGTATCTCCCTTATACCCGGGATGCTAGCATAACAAGTAAGCATCACCAATGTCCCTACAGCCGACTACCTGCTGGATGGCTCCTAGTCCTTTCTCCTCCTCCTCCTCACCCCTCTTCTTCCTCTCTTTACCTCTTTTTCTATTTTCTTATTTAATGTATATTTTTCTTACTTGTCTGACCTACCTCACTTAGGAATGATGTAGACTTATAGTACGCCTTACGTATAAGAGGAATACAAGTGCCTCTGGGCTCTTAAGTAGAAGAGCCCCCCTTTGAGGCTCTGAGGCTGGATGATCATGCCATGTCAATACAAGCAGTACTTATTACCCACCATTGCGAGTGGCTGCAGTCCGGATGTCCCGGAGTGGCTGTTCCGGCACAGTATGATCCCTTTAGATGTGTCGGGAGAGCTCCTGGAACCAGACATTGCAGGGCACGTATATCAAGAGACATTGTCTAACCCTCCTCAGAAATCTCACACTGAACGATATTTATTTGTTTTTCATAGATGTAAGTGAGTTTGACCGGTCCGTGCCTATAGGAGGTATTTATTGTTATGCTGCATTGTACCTATCTATGGATGTATAACTTGTATCTGTTTCTTCTGAAAATAATAAAAACTTTGAAAGAAAATAACTCCCTCCTAAACTTAGGGTGCGTCTTATACTCCGGCGCACGTTATACGCCGCTAAATATGGTATTTATTTGCAAAATGTTATAACAAAAATTAAGAAAAACTGGCCTCTTCCCCACAACCCTGGATGGTGGTTGTGGGGGTCTACAGGCAGGGTGCTTATTGGAATCTGGAAGCCCCTTTAACAAGGGGGCCCTAAGATCCCGCCCCCCCATGTGAATGAGCAACAAAAAAAATGTCCCCCAGTGTAGATCCATGGTCAATCATGACGCCCGCCACACTGTTGGACCCAAAAAAAAGAAAAAAATGCTAGCCTTTGTCACGTGCGGAGCTTTTTTTTTATTTTTTCAGGTCTGGCGGTGTGTGGGATCTAGGGAAGAGGCCCTTGTCACTTGTCTTTGCTAGCCTGCTACCCAGATAAGGGTCTGGTATGGATTTTTATTTTTTTAATTTTGGCGTGGGGTTCCAATAAAATCCATACTAGACCCAAAGGGCTCAAAATACATTTATGTATTGCCAGCAATGGCTTGCAGCTGGGAAAATCTATTTAAATGTATTTTTTTTTTCTTTATACAGTATATGTCAGTTTTTCTGCAGCAGGTTCTATACGTATATGTTAAAGATGTGCCACTTTACAGGCAGAGTAAGGGGACCCCCAGGCACTAAATTTAAAGGCATTTTTTGTTTTTATTGTTTCACTTTAAGAATCATTAAAATTACTGCTCCTGTAAAAATGATCTTTCTTAAAAATTATTTTTGCATTAATACATATCCCCCAGGTCAGTAGCCGGGCCCCCCTACCCTATTTATGGTCAATAACTTGTTTATAGGCCTTTAAAATAGGGGCTTTTGATTTTTCAAGTTCAGGTCCTATAGACCTTAACCACTTGCCGCCGCCCGTCAAATGACGGCCGGACGGTGCGGGTCTCGTTCTGTTTGGACATCATATGACAGCACACCAGAACGGATGCTCTTGCGTGCCCGTGTGCATGACACTGATCTCTGTAAAGAGCCACTGACACAGCTCTTTAACCATGTGATCAGCTATGTCCAATCACAGCCGGTCACATGTAAATGCAGAAGTGCCTTAAATTGTCTCTCCTCGCCCTACACTGAGAGAGTGTGTGGTGAGGAGAGACGATCAGCGGCATCTCCTCGCAGGGGAGAACAGGAAAGGTAATCAGGGCACTGATTATCAGTGCCCTGATTACAGTAAAGTTGCAGCAGTGCCACCAATCAGTGCCAATGGGTGCCACCAATCAGTGCCAATGGGTGCCACCAATCAGTGCCCATGAGTGCCACCAGGTAGTGCCCATGAGTGCCCATAAGTGACACAAAGCAGTGCCCATCACTGACACAAATCAATGCCCATTACTGGTGCCAGTTAGTGCTGCCTTTTGGTGCCCATCAATTTATGTTATTTATACATATTATGTAATTTCTGTACATGCATCAATTTGTCTACGAGACCACTGTGTGGCGCCAAGCTGGATGTACCCTTGATGCCAATCGCTTATACACAAATACATGTGTTGTGATTTATGAAATGATATGTATTACGATGTCCTTTCCTATGTGGTTCTAGTGTGATGTGTTTTTTCGCATGTTACTTGATTAATAAAGTGTATTGCCACCCCAGTTACCTGCACGTTTTCCATGACCTCACTCAAAGTCCCAATCCTCATTTATATTTCGCATACAGGGATGGAGGCACTTTTTGTGCCTCATTTAAAGTCCCAATCCCCCTCTTCCCCCCTCTCTTTTTGTTTTGGTGCCCATCAGTGCCTGCTCATCAGTGCTGCCCATCAATTCCCATCAGTTCTGCCCATCAGTGCCACCCATCAGTGCTGCCTATCCAAGCTGCATATTAGTGACCATCAGTGCCACCTATCAGTGCTCATCAGTGCGGCATATCAGTGCCACCTATCAGTGCGGCATAATAGTGCCTCCTCATTAGTGCCACCTAATCAGTGCCCATAAGTGCCACCTCATCAGTGCCCATAAGGGCCAACTTATCAGTGGCCATGAGTGCAGCCTATCAGTGCCCATCAGTGCTGCCTCATCAGCGCACATAAGTGAAGGAGAAAAATTACAAAATTTACTGACAGAAACTAAGAAGAACTTTTTTTTCAAGATTTTCTGTCTTTATTCTTTTTTTTAGTAAAAAGTAAAAAAAAAAACAGCAGTGATTAAATAACACCAAAAGAAAGCTTTATTTGTGTGAAGAAAATGATTAAAAATTCAATTGGGATCAATGTTGCATGACCGCGCAATTGTCATTCAAAGTGCGACAGTGCTGAAAGCTGAAAAATGTCCTGGCAGTAAGGGGGTGAAAGTGCCCTGTATTGAGGTGGTTAATAAAGGTCGCGACTCGGGTCTGAACTTTTTACATGTTCGGGAGTTCTGGTGCTAACCGAATCGAGGGGTGTCACTAGCAAGAAACGTACTTTCCACTGTGAGAACTAAAACAACCACACGATTCCCCTGCAGGAAAGTTTGAACCTTCACCAATCTATTATACACTTGACTAGGGATGAGCTTCGAGTTTGAGTCGAACTCATGTTCGACTTGAACATCGACTGTTCACCAGTTCGCCGAACAGCGAACAATTTGGGGTGTTTGCTGCAAATTCCAAAGCCGCAGAACACCCTTTAAAAGTCTATGGGAGAAATCAAAAGTGCTAATTTTAAAGGCTTATATGCATGGTATTGTCATAAAAGTGTTTGGGGACCTGGGTCCTGCCCCAGGGGACATGTATCAATGCAAAAAGAAGTTTTAAAAATGGCCGTTTTTTCGGGAGCAGTGATTTTAATAATGCGTAAAGTGAAACAATAAAAGTGTAATATTCCTTTAAATTTCATACCTGGGGGGTGTCTATAATATGCCTGTAAAGGGGCGCATGTTTCCCGTGTTTAGAACAGTCTGACAGCAAAATGACATTCCAAAGGAAAAAAAGTAATTTAAAACTACTCGCGGCTATTAATGAATTGTCCGTCTGACAATTTCACATAAAAGTTCATTGATAAAAACGGCATGGGATTTCCCCACAAGGGAACCCTGAACCAAAATGTAAAAAAATATGGTGTGGGGGTCCCCCTAAATTCCATACCAGGCCCTTCAGGTCTGGTATGGATATTAAGGGGAACCCCGCACCAAAATAAAAAAAATGGCGTGGGGTCCCCCCAAAAATCCATACCAGACCCTTATCCGAGCACGCAACCTGGCAGGCTGCAGGAAAAGAGGGGGGATGAGAGACCCCCCTCCTGAACTGTACCAGGCCACATGCCCTCAACATTAGGAGGGTGCTTTGAGGTAGCTCCCCAAAGCACCTTGTCCCCATGTTGATGAGGACAAGGGCCTCATCCCCACAACCCTTGGACGGTGGTTGTGGGGGTCTGCGGGCGGAGGGCTTATCAGAATCTGGAAGCCCCCTTTAACAAGGGGACCCCCAGATCCCCCCCCCCGTGTGAAATGGTAATAGGGTACAAAAGTACCCCTACCATTTCACAAAAAAAGTGTCAAAAATGTTAAAAATGACAAGAGACAGTTTATGACAATCTCTTTATTCTTCTTCAGATCTTCTTCCTTCCTTCTTCCTTCGGTTTCTTCCTCCATCTTCTTCTTCCTCTGCTTTTTCCTCCGATCCTCTGCTTCTTGTTCCGGTGTTCTTGTCCGGCATCTTCCTCCGCGGCTTCTTCTTCCCCGATTCATTCTTGGGCCGCTCCGCATCCATGGGAGGCTCCCGCTGTGTGACACTTCTCTTCTTCTGACAACTCTTATATAATGGAGGGCGGGGCCACCCGCCCCCTCTGACGCAGGGGGACTTGACGGGGACTACCCTATGGCTTTCCCCATGATGTCAGAGGGGGCGGGGTTATAGAGTCTACAAACTATGATATATATATTTGAAAACTGATCAGTCCTGATGTACTTACTGCCAGTTTCATGAGCCCCTAAAATGCCAGAACAGTACAAATATCCCCCAGATTACCCCTTTTTTGAAAGTAGACAGTCCAAGGTATTTAGTAAGAGGTATGGTGAGATTTTTGAAGTTGTAATTTTTTGTCACCGTTTTTTGGAATATGAAGAAATTAAATCAAATTTGTTTTTTGTTTGGTAAGCGGAAAAAGGGATCAGTTGGTGCCGGATACTGACAATAGAGATTTCCAGCGGGCCAGAGGGTCCCCAGAGTCTCTATGGTCGTTTGTTCCCTCTGCATTTGAAAAAATGCAGCCTCCTCACCTGGGAAGCTGAGATCTTTTTTTTCAGGCTTTCCAGCCTAGAGGTGAGATCTGGGGACTTATTGACCCCAAATCTCACTGTATAGAGAACCTGCCATGCCATATTCCTATTGCAAGGGATGTTTACATTCCTTGTAATAGGAACAAAAGTGATAAAAACAGTAAAAATAAAGCATCAAACTAGAAAAATTTAAGTAAAATTAACAATAAAAAAATAAATAAATAAACTTAAAGTGCCCCTGTGCCAGCATCCTTGCTGGCAGAAGCGAACACATACGTAAGTTGCACATATGAAAACGGTGTTCAAACCATACATGTGAGGTATCACCGCAAACGTTAGAGTGAGAGCAATAATTATAGCACCAGACCTCCTTGTAACTCAAAAATGTTTATTCTGTAAAAATGTGTTGCCCTATGGGGATTTTCAAGTACTGAAGTTTGGTGCCATTCCAAGAGCGTGTGCAATTTTGAAGCATGACATGTATCAATTTACTCGACGTAACATCATTTTCCACATTATACAAAAAAATTGGGCTAACTTTACTGTTTTGTTTTTTTTAATACATGAAACAGTTTTTTTCCCAAAAAAACCCATTTGAAAAATTGCTGCGCAAATACCGTGCAAGATAAAAAGTTGCAACAACCTCCATTCTATTCTCTAGGGTCTCTGCTAAAAAAACATATATAATGTTTGGGGGTTCTGTGTAATTTTGTAGCAGAAAAAGATGATTTTTACATAGTTACATAGTTACAAGGCGAGGTTGAAAAAGGCGCAAGTCCATCTAGTCCAACCTATGTGTTTGATTTTATGTCAGTATTACATTGTATATCTCTGTATGTTGTGGTCATTCAGGTGCTTATCTAATATTTTTTTTTAAATTATCGATGTACCCCTCTGAAACCACTGCCTGTGGAAGAGAATTCCACATCCTAACCGCTCTTATGCCATGTACACATGATCGGATTTTCAGACAACAAATGTTCGATGGGAGCTTGTTCTCGGAAATTCTGACCGTGTGTAGGCTCTATCGGACATTTTTTGGCAGAATTTCCGACAACAAAAATTTGAGAGCTGGATCTCAAATTTTCCAACAACAAAATCTGTTGTCGGAAATTCCAATTGTGTGTACACAGTTCTGACGCACAAAATTCCACGCATGCTCTGAATCAAGTACGAGACGGAAACGCTCGGTCTGATAATGGAGTACATTCATCACGCTGCAAATTTTGAAATCTTTCAATGCAGTGCATTCTCTTCTTCTTTATAATGCTAGAATTATGAAGTTGTTTTGCAGCTGATATTCACACAGAGTTCTGACAAACTGATTTCTTTATTATTTCTTGTGATCTCAAGAATATTTTTTTTTCGCCAAATCTCCAGAATAATGTTTTTAATTTTTGTTTATAGTAATCTCCTTTTTTTTTAAATCAAGATCTCATGTTTTTTATTTTTTTTCTAGTGATACCCATAATATTTTTTTTTCGTTTTGTGTGTCAAGTTACCACAACACCATTATTATCTTGTATTTTGTAACCTCAAGGAGATTGGTTGGTGTTGGTGTCCCTTGTTAATTTGACATTGTCTTTTTTTAAATGTACATGCCTACTCACAAACAAACTGTCCTTTTTTAATTTTAACACATAGGCAATGATTTTAGACAAAAAATAGTCATAGTCATAACAAAATAAAAAGGAAAGCAACGCTGGATAAAATGGTGAAATTGGTGAATCCTTTGTACCCCAGGGCACACATCAACTATTTGACAGGCAAAATTGGGAGCCTGAGCAGTCCATTTAATAGGGAGCACAACCCGGTCCAGGAGATCAGGAACAGCAGCAGGTGACATATATGTCCCCAGGCTGTGGGCGTCCAACAGCCTGCGTCTTTTGTCAGACCAGACCGAACCCAGGCCATCACTCTCTTGTCTTCCTTCCACGCTTCCTTCCATGCTTGCTTCCAGGCTGTGGCTCTGGTGTTGGAGTTGTGGCAGGAGGTGGAGGAGGAGGATGGTCCAACTCACACAGGTGGGTTTTGCTTGTGAGTTCGCCCCTCAACCCCTTATTTAGGGCCATATATATCACTTCCTCACAAAAGAGGCGTTGCCCACCTCCATTTCCTGCATTTTGTTGGCAGCCATGCAGGCATAGGCCTCAAGAAGACTGGGGGGGGGGGTTTGAGGGCTGCAGAAGCCTAAGTGCTGACTCCACCACTCTCTTCCCCTTCCTGGGCCTTTTTTGTTGAAAGCGGAGGGGAGGGACCTGGGATTTGGTAAGGCTACTGGGCCCGGCCACCTCCTGGCTGCCACTTACCCCTGCCACCTCCTGGCTGCCACTTACTCCTGCCACCTCCTGGCTACCACTTTCCCCTGCCACCTCCTGGCTGCCACTTTATACAGCCGTCTCCTGGCTGAGGATTTCTGGTGTATGAAAAAGGGACATATCTTTAGTTTATTGTTCGTCAATCACACACAATTTTGAGAAATATGTTGAACAATGCTATACCTGACTCAAGCTGGGCTCCTCCACATCTTCTTCCCGGGTGGAGGGCCCAGGTTGTACGTCGGAAGCCTCAGCTGGTGTGGAAGGAAGAGTGGAAGTAAGGGTTGAGAGTGATGGCCTGATTTCAGTCTGGTCTGACAGAAATTGCAATCTGTCATAGTACCAGAGCCTGGGGACATAAATGTCATCTGCTGCTGCTCCTGATCTCTGGGAGTCCTGGACCTTCTTGTGCTCCCTATTATATGTGCTCCTCAGGCCACCAATTTTACACTTCAAATAGTTGATGTCTACCGTGGGGATCTACGGCTTCACAAATTCCAGCAATTTATGACGGGAAGCATGGACCTTACCCAAACCCAAATGTCAGCAATTCCAAGATCATGACAAAAGTTGTGAAAAGTCTGCAGAAGAATTTTGGGGTACGGCAATCCAAGGATCAACTGAGGAAACGATGGTCAGACCTCAAATTGAGGAAGCAGGATCAGTACAGAAGAATCAAGAGAGTGCTGCAAAAAAGTAGGTATTTTGTTGTGTGTACCTATTCTTCTTATTACGTTTGTGCTGCTCCATGTGCTTTTCTTTACTGTTGTACAGTTTAAAATGGCAAGTTTCAGGTTTGTGGGCACAGTAATCGTTCGTATGGAAAACATCGTTTGTTTGCCCACTAATATGTTTTTGGCAGATGCAGGTTAACAACATTTGTTCAGGCCTATTTGTATTAAAAGAAGTTTAGTACATTGTTGTCTAGATGGGTTTGTAACTAGAGTGAAATGAAAACTTAAATCAGTGTAAGGAGAGGACACTCAGCAGCTGTTTACACATCTGGATGCAGGAGCACTAGTGTGGGACACCAGAACAAACTTTTTAGGGTGTCCCACACAGGTGCTCCAGTGGATACTAGGGGTGTCTCCATGTGTGAAACTTCACCAAAAAAGGTAAGTATTCCAGCTTGAAGAAAGGGAAAAAAATTGTGTCGTGTCTTCAGCTTGGAACTCTGCCAAAACAGACAATTGCACGACACTTCAAGCAATGTTACATATTCCTATTTTTTGCCTCAAATATCTGTGTGCTAAGTATACCTATTTTTTATTCACATAGGGGAGAAAAGAATCGGGACGTTAGAGGACACCAGGGACCCACAACCTCATAAAGAAGGGGAAATCACAAAACCACAACCTGAGGATGTGGAGGAAAGAGAATTGGGCGAAATAGGGACCACAACAGGTGAGTGTCCGAGACCACAGCTTCAGGTAATAGATGTATGCCTGCATATTTATAATACATGGTGTGGTTTTTTTGTTGTAGGTGATATGGATATTGTGGAAGAAGAATCTGATTTCGCAAGTGCAAATGTCCTCATCTGGGAGATCATGGTGTGCAATCGGGATTTACAGAAGTTTAAGGAAGACATCAATGATGTTGAAAAAAGACTCAAAAAACATCATTGATGCTTTAGGCAGAATATAAAAACACACCAAATTTTTTGAATTTTATTAGAACTTTTCTAAAAAATGTTGAAAGCCAAATCTTGAAGATGCACACAGTATGTCAACATGTGCTATCTGCCATCACGGGATATCAAGGTACGCATTTTGTGGGTGCAACCCCTTCCTCGCAACTCAAGTAGCTGAGAGGAAGGGGTTGTACCCCCGAAATACGTCCATTGATCCCCACATGATGGGAGCTAGCACATGTTGACCTTAGGCATGGGATCAGGAGTGAAATCCCCATTTTGACTCCCAATTTGTGTGCATCTTCAAAATTTGGCTTTCACAGGCGTGACATCACCCCATCTGATGAAATCAATATCAATACAATTTGGACATGTCTGATATTACCTTCAATTTATCAAAGTTGAACTTTGTAAGTTCCTGAGTTGTGTATGTTTTATGTTTTGAAAAATATGCCTGTTTACCACAAAAAAGGATATTTCTACTGTCCCAAAAAAATATATATTCCAAAAAATATGTTGGTTTGTTCAAAAACCCTTTTCTAAATGCACATGTGAATGTGCACAGAGTAAAAAATGTTCTACTGAACAATGTGTGGCTTCTTCTTTCAATGCTCTATAGCAGTTTTTTGCTTAAGTTGGTGTTTACAGTGATAATGGGGGTTATTTCCTAAAGGCAAATCCACTTTGCACTACAAGTGCACATTCAGTGCAGTTTCAGTGCACTTTCAAGTGCACTTTTGCAGTGCACTTGTAGTGCAAAGTGGATTTTCCTTTAGTACACCCACAGTACTTTATTATTTGCATCAATCAGGCCATTATCGTCACTCCATAAAATTAATTCAGGGTGCTGAAAATGATGAATATTATTATCATTAATGCATTACATACAGTACATTAACAACAAAAAGAAGGTGTGTGTGTATAGCAGACCCACAACATAATAGTTAGCTGAAGAAGAGATTGTCACCTCATGTATCAAAGAAATTATGTTGGAACTATTGAAGAAAATGGCCAAAAAAAAAACACATTGGAGAGCTAAAAGAAACACAACCAGTAAATCAAAGGAAATATTTTTCAGTTTAAAATGCAAATTTATTTTAAAAATACATTTATTTAAATACATATAATGTGATGTTAAAAGATAAAACTTACCCTAATATAGTCCTTCTGCAGTACCTGAATAATGGCAGAACAGGTCTCTGAAATAATGATCCCCAGAGCCTGGGGGGAGATGCCTGTTGAGAACTTGATGTCCTGCAAACTTTTCCTCGTCGCCAAATACAGCAAGGTGGCGATTAGCCTCTGCTCGGGAGTGATGACTTGCCGCATGCAGGTGTCCTGCTTCGTATTATAAGGAGACAGCAAAGCCAACAAACAGTAAAAAACGGGGTCCGTCATCTGGAGATAATTCCTGAAATCATCAGGATTATTCTCACGGATCTCCCGCACCAAAGGCATATGAGAGAATTGGTCACGCTGGAGCAAACAATTCTTCGTCAAAGAACTCCTCCTTGCCCTGTTCATGGACTGGACTTGGTTCAAAGTAAGAACCCCAACACCAAGCCCCTGCATAGCATGAACTCTACGGGGAGTATGTACCCGCAACATGGCTTAGAAACAGTTGGCTGGTCAGAACGAACTAACAGAACGCACTGAAAATCAGAAAGTCCTGAGTAGAGCGAGCTGAAAATCAGAAACGAGCGGACAAGAACGCACTGGGAATCAAATACATAATATAAAAATACGCACTGAAAACCAGATGCAAACTGACTACACGCACTGAAAACCAGATACGAACCCACAAGCACAAACTGAAAAGCAGTAACAAACTGAAAAGCACGAGGCTGAAAATCGCGAATCGTCTCTCACCAAACTTCTATTAACATGAGATAAACCCGAGATTAGTAGAAGGAGCCCAAAGGGTGGCACACTGGCTATTGAACTTCCTCTTTATAGTGCTGTCGTACTTGTTGTACGCCAGCGCGTTCTTGACGATCGGAATTTCTGATAACATTTGTGCGACCGTGTGTTTGCAAGACAAGCTTGAGCCAACATCCGTCGGAAAAAAATCCCAGGGTTTCGTGGTCGGAATGTCCGATCGTGTGTACGCGGCATTACAGTAAAGGACCTTATACACAGTTTAAGGCTAATCCTCTTTTCTTCTAAATTTAGTGAATGACCGCATGTCTTATGAAATTCCCTTTCACGAAAAAGTTTTATCCCTATTGTGGGGTCACCAGCATGGTATTTCTACATTGAAATCATATCCCCTCTCAAGCGTCTCCACTCCAGAGAGAACAAGTTCAGTGCTCGTAACCTTTCCTCATAACTAAGGTCCTCCACATCCTTCCTGAGGACTGGTGCCCAGAACTGGACAGCATACTCCAGGTGCGGCCTGGACCAGAGTCTTGTAGAGGGGGAGAATTATTGTTTTATCTCTGGAGTTGATCCCCTTTTTAATGCATGCCAATATTCTGTTTGCTTTGCTTGCAGCAGCTTGGCATTGCATGCCATTGCTGAGCCTGTCATCTACTAGGACACCCAGGTCCTTTTGCATCCTAGATTTCCCCCAGTGGTTCTCCCCCTAGTGAGTAGACTGCATTCATATTTTTGCCACCCAAATGCATTATTTTACATTTTTCTACATTAAACCTCATTTGTCATGTAGATGTCCACCCCATTAATTTGTGCAGATTTTCTTGCAAGGTTTCTACATCCTGCGGAGAAGTTATTGCCCTGCTTAGCTTAGTATTGTCCAAAAAATAGAGATTGAGCTGTCTATCTCATTGTCTAGGTCGTTTATGAATAAATTAAATAGGATTGGTCCCAGGACAGAACCCTGAGGGACCCCACTTTTCACCTCGGACCATTCCGAGTACTCCCCATTTATCAATACCCTCTGAACTCGCCCCTGTAGCCAGTTTTCGATCCATGTATTCAACCTATGGTCCATGCCAGTGGACCTTACTTTGTACAGTAAACAATTATGGGGAACTGTATTTTTCTTGCCAAACCAATCTATTAACCTTCTGTGAGGAGGGGAGCTGCCATCTAGATAAAGGAAGGCCATAGACGCGGTGTCTCTGGATTTTGCAAAAGCATTTGATACAGTTCCCCATAATTGTTTACTGTACAAAGTAAGGTCCACTGGCATGGACCATAGGTTGAATACATGGATCGAAAACTGGCTACAGGGGCGAGTTCAGAGGGTATTGATAAATGGGGAGTACTCGGAATGGTCCGAGGTGAAAAGTGGGGTCCCTCAGGGTTCTGTCCTGGGACCAATCCTATTTAATTTATTCATAAACGACCTAGACGATGAGATAGACAGCTCAATCTCTGTACAGAGATTGAGCTGTCTATCTCATCGTCTAGGTCGTTTATGAATAAATTAAATAGGATTGGTCCCAGGACAGAACCCTGAGGGACCCCACCTTTCACCTCGGACCATTCCGAGTACTCCCCATTTATCAATACCCTCTGAACTCGCCCCTGTAGCCAGTTTTCGATCCATGTATTCAACCTATGGTCCATGCCAGTGGACCTTACTTTGTACAGTAAACAATTATGGGGAACTGTATCAAATGCTTTTGCAAAATCCAGAGACACCGCGTCTATGGCCTTCCTTTATCTAGATGGCAGCTCCCCTCCTCACAGAAGGTTAATAGATTGGTTTGGCAAGAAAAATTATTCATGAATCCATGCTGATTACTGCTAATGATACCATTGTCATTACTAAAATCTTGTGTATAGTCCCTTATCATCCCCTCCAAGAGCTTGTATACAATTGATGTTAGACTAATTGATCTGTAATTCCCTTTTTTAAATATTGGTGCTACATTGGCTTTTCTCCAAACAGCTGGTACCATTCCAGTCAGTAGACTGTTCATAAAAATTAGGAACAACGGTCTGGCAATTACTTGACTGAGTTCCTTAAGAACCCTCAGGTGCAAGCCTGCACCTGTCGGGTCAGATTCTCATGAAACCACCGCAGGACCTGTCATAGGTTCCCGTCAAGAGTGCTGACTATTAGACAGGTCCTGCGGTGGTTTCATGAGAATCTGACCCGACATTCAGCAGAAGCTCTTTTGCTTACCAATGGACAGGATGGCAGTTATCTGTTGAGGAAAAGTGACTCCAAGGCCAACGTGTACTCATTGTCAGTAAGGGCCAAGGACTCAGTGAAACACTTTCAAGTCTACCAATGTGGAACAAGTCTTAAGTTTGGATTCAATGAATTCTCATCTATAAAAGAATTTATTCAACATTTTGCAAACCAACCTCTGATCGGAAGTGAATCATCTTTGGTAAGACGGATGTGATTGGCGTACATTGTCCGGTGGAAGGAGGCTGATTCCCAAGCTGTGTCAGTGTGTCTATCTAAGGCTTCCATCTGGTAAGCAGGAAATTTGTGTGTTTTGCGGCACATGGTGTTATTCCTGCCATCCAACTATCCGGTGTTTGTTCTACATTCACTTTTATTCACTAAACATCTGGTAAGCAGTAACCCTGCAAGTTTTTTTTGGGGTTCACTCACTTTTGGGTTTATTTTCACTTATTCACTATTTCATATGTCACTTGCACAGAGACCCTGTGTGTGTCCATGGGCACTGGGTGTTTTTGTATGATCTTACATGATTTATCACTGTGTAAGGGCTCCTCTCTCTCTTTTAATATATTTTCTCTATATTTGTTGACAATATTACACTATGTTTTTTATTAATTTTTTTCGGAACGCATTCGCATGAATCCACGTTCACCCTTCACGAGTGGAAGGTTTACCCATTACACCGGGACTGGTTCCTTAAAGGCCCAGGCTGGGTTTAAGCCACCTGTTTGAATTGGCTTGCCATCTGGTAAGCATTCTACTTACTATTTGCCGTTCTATTTGATCCTTTTGGGATTCATCAATTTTTTCGTCACTGAAGATTTGAATTCATTTGTGGACTTTTATGCAATATATTGGACTGTTTAATATCCCTATTATACCTTAGTGGTATTCACATGTATTAAGTTAAGCGCGTTTTTTTTCTCTTTATATAATATATAATAACCAAAATAAGTCCACTGTAGAACTTGTGGAAATTCAAACAGAGGCAAATGTGTGCAAAATATATAATGGGACTGGGAATGTAGTCCAATGCGATTAAATCCTCTTTTTGTGGTTAATCAGAAAATGTGCAAAAAAGTGCAATAAGGTGCTGAGAGCATGGGGGTGATCTCCTCTTCATGCACAGGACACACAGTGGTGTGAAGTGGCCTCTTACCTTGCGGTAAAGAGGTAACCGCATAAAGTTGCTCGTAATGGCTGCTTCTCCCTTGTACTCCTAACTGCCTCTTACTTAGATTCCTGGGCTGGATGGAGCTGTTAGTGGGTCTTTGTCTCTCAGTGGAGCAGGAGGGGGATTAAAGGAAAGAAGGGTCCAAATAGTGTAGTATTTCAATCAGAGGTTGTTTTTTATTAAAACAATGGTGAGGGTACTCACTTCACTTACAAGAAAAAAACACACAGAAAACGTATCTCCTACGAGCGGCGAGCTCGTTTGCATATATCAGTCTTGGATGCCTATCCCGTCCCTACGCGTGATGTCACGGTCACGTGACTTCATCAGGGAATAAAGGGAGGCATCATAAGTGTAAACATTGCAGTTTTGCAGTTTTGGTTACTGAAGCAGGAGACAAATAAATTCAATACCTTTGCCATCTCTCCATCCTTAGTAACCAGATTCCCTTCATCATTCTTTATGGGACCAATATGATCTGACCTCCCTTTCTTACTATTTATGTACTTAAAGAATTTCTTGGGATTTTTTTTTACTCTCCTCTGCTATGTGCCTTTTGTGTTCTATCTTAGCCGCCCTGATTGCACCCTTACATTTCTTGTTGCATTCTTTGTAAGGTTGGAATGCTGATGATGATTCCTCAGCCTTGTATTTTTTGAAGGCTTTCTCCTTTTATATGCATGTTTACATTGGAATTAAGCCACCCCGGACTTTTATTAGCTCTTTTAAATGTATTTCCCATTGGGATGCATTGGCCAATGCCTTTATTTAATATGCTCTTAAAGCATACACATTTCCCCCCCCCCCCCCGTGTTCTTTGTTCCTAAGATTTTACCCCAATTATTATCTTCTAGCAAGGATCGTAGTTTAGGGAAGTTGGCTCTTTTGAAATTCAGTGTCTTTGTATTTTATATTAAAACTAATTGAGCTGCGATCACTGTTTCCTAAATTGCCCCATATTTCCACATCCGTGATCAGGTCTGTATTGTTGTTAATCGGTAGGTGTCATGGACATACTACTTCCAGACCTGCAACAGGGCTCAGGCGCATCCCCACCAACAGGTTCCCAGTAACGAACAGGCGTGCGCCAATGCGCATGTGCCGATCGCAGAGATCGCACGCACAGTGATTCGGCTTTGGCGCCCAGTGGCCTTTAAGAGGGGCTTCCACAATTCAGCACTTGCTGTTTGATCTGCAGCTTCACCTGTGACCTGTTCCTGTAATCAGCATCCGATCACCTGACCTGGCTCTCTGACCACGCTGCTGTCTCCAATCCTGAACCTTGGCTTTCCCTGACTCTGATTCTGTTTACCTGCCTGTCTGATCTCCTGTTACCAGAAACCAGCCCGAACTTGACTATTCCTTGCCTGCCGAATCTGTTGAACTGATCCACTGTGTATGACCCGGCTTGTCTGACCTTGCTTCTGCCTGCTGTGTGCACCCTGCTGACCTGCATCCAGCTTACCTGCAGCCTGCTGACCTGCATCCAGCTTACCTGCATCCTGCTGACCTGCATCCAGCTCACCTGCAGCCTGCTGACCTGCATCCAGCTTACCTGCACCCGGCACTCCAGTCAGTTCCAGTGTCTCCCAGTGGACATCATCTCCAGTTCCAGAGAATCCACCAGGCACTCATACCCCACTGTGCTCCTACGGTCACTGTCCTCAACTCCAGTGATCTGGGAACCAGGGCTGTACGAGAGGTCTCCCTCTGCACGTCAGGCTCACATACAAGGTACGTGTCAGTATCAAACAGCCATGCCTGAGCCTGCAAGAGGGACCTCTGCTACCGATGAAATCTGCCAATTACTCTCCGTCCTCACTCAAGAGGTGAAATCTCTTCAGGACAGCTATGAACACCTGGTGAGACAAGTGCAGTCCCGGACGAGTATTACCAATCCTTCTTCCAGTGGGTTGTCATCAGAGGCTTCCCCCGCACTCCCTGTAATGATGTTATCTCCAGAACCCAGGGTCCCAATTCCGGAGAAGTTTTCTGGGGATCGAAGCAAGTTTCGGACTTTCCGTAATGCATGTGAGCTGTACTTTTCCTTACTACCCTTAACCTTTTCGCGGGAAAACACCAAGGTGGGTTTTGTTGTCTCACTTCTGCTGGGAGATCCACAAGCCTGGGCTCATCACCTGCTGGAAGAACACCATGTTTCTCTGGACTCTCTGTCATCCTTCTTTGACGCAATGTCACTCTTATATGATGACCCCCAACGAACTTCCACTGCCGAAGCTGCTCTTAGCACGCTCCAGCAGGGCCGCAGAGTGGTCGAAGATTATATAATGGACTTTAGACGCTGGAGCGCGGATACCCAGTGGAACCATGCAGCTTTACGGCACCAGTTTCGCCTAGGCTTGTCAGAAGGACTAAAGGATGAACTGGCTCGGGTCGGTGTACCAAATTCCCTGGAATCCTTGATGACCCTAACTATTCAGATAGACCGTCGTCTTCGGGAACGCAGGATGGAGAGGGTGACCCAGCAGACTCAACCAACTTGGATGTTACCCCAAGTGCCTACGACCTCTCGCCCTGTTCCCCTTAGACCGGTCCCAGTTAATTCTGCACCAACCAAACTAAAACCGGACTTTCAGAAATCTGGGCAGGTCGGACTAATGAGACCCGCATTGTCTGCTGAGGAACGTCTACGTCGGCAACAGCTCAACCTGTGCTTGTACTGCGGGGGACCAGGCCATTATGTACATTCGTGTCCTGCCAAGTACCGTAGATCTTCATCCACCCCACCACACAGTCACCCAGCTCTCTCTACTCACCTGGCTATTCCCATCACCCTTCAGTTTTCTGGAAAGACTGTGTCTGTTACTGCAATAATAGACTCTGGTGCATGCAGTTGTTTTATTGATTTGAACTTTGCCAACCAACAACGCATTCCACTCCAGCACAGGGCTCAAGGACTGTCTGTTTTCTTGGCAGATGGATCCCGTATTAAATCTGGCCAGGTGACTCAAGAGACTCCCCCACTGCCTGTAATTACTGTCTCAAACCACAAGGAACTGCTTAAGTTTGATGCTATTGCTTCCCCTCTGTTCCCGATCATCTTGGGTCTACCGTGGCTTCAGGCCCACAACCCGCAAATTGACTGGGGCTCCGGAGAAATCAGGTTTCAGTCCCTCTACTGTCAAGAACATTGTCTGCCCTTACCTTCCAAGATATCTGGTCCTTTGCTGTGCCTGGAAGCTGACTCAGAATTACGCTCAGCAGTACCTGAACAGTATCACGAGTTCTTAGACGTTTTTAGTAAACGAGGGGCAGAGACACTTCCTCCTCATCGTTCCTACGATTGCCCGATTGAGTTACTGCCCGGAGCTGAAATCCCCTTTGGGCGAATTTTTCCTCTGTCTGAGCGGGAGTTGGAGGTTTTAAAGGAATATGTTGACGAAAACCTTAAGAGGGGGTTCATCCGGCCATCCACCTCTCCAGCTGGGGCAGGGATCTTTTCTGTGGAGAAGAAGGACCACTCATTGCGTCCCTGTGTGGACTACCGGGAGCTGAACAAGGTCACGGTCAAGAACCGGTATCCCTTACCCCTGGTACCTGAGCTTTTTCAAAGATTAAGAACTACTGTTGTGTTCACCAAACTCGATCTTCGTGGGGCCTACAATTTGGTTCGCATTCGTGCAGGGGACGAGTGGAAAACGGCCTTCCGTACCAGGTTTGGCCATTATGAATATCTGGTGATGCCCTTCGGCCTGTGTAATGCCCCTGCGACCTTCCAGCACCTGATAAATGATATCTTCAGAGATTATCTGGACATTTTCGTCATAGCCTACTTAGACGATATCCTGATCTTTTCCTCATCCTTGGATCAGCACCGGAAACACGTCAAGATGGTACTCTGCCGACTCCGTCAGCATGGCTTATATGCCAAACCAGAAAAATGCGAATTTGAGCGGCAGAGTATCCAATTTCTGGGCCTGGTAATTTCCACAGAAGGGTTCAAGATGGACCCACAAAAAGTCACAGCTGTTCTGGACTGGCCTGCACCCTCAGATAAAAAGGGGGTGCAACGTTTTGTTGGCTTCGCCAATTTTTACAGAAGGTTCATCAAAGGATTTTCTGCAATTATCTCTCCGATCACCCAGCTAACAAGACAAAACGTCCGATTCCAGTGGAATCCCCAGGCTCAAGCTGCCCTCTCTACCCTAAAGGGACTCTTTACCTCTGCCCCCATCTTGAGCCATCCGGATCCCTCTCTTCCTTACCTACTCGAGGTTGATGCCTCAGAAACAGCTGTGGGGGCAGTTATTTCTCAGCGCCAAGGACTCAAGGATCTCATGCACCCCATAGCATTCTTCTCTCGGAAGCTTTCGCCTGCAGAGAAGAATTATGATGTGGGGGACCGTGAACTTTTGGCCATTAAAGCCGCACTCGAAGAATGGCGATACCTGCTAGAGGGAGCGGCACATCCCATACTTATTTACACGGATCATAAAAATCTGGAATATTTACGAACTGCCAAACGTTTGAAGCCGCGTCAGGCACGATGGGCGTTATTCTTTTCCAGATTTTCATTTCACATCACCTACCGGCCAGGATCAAAGAACATCAAGCCTGACGCTCTCTCTCGGATGTACGATGACCCCAAAGAAACTTCAGTTCCGGACACCATCTTATCTGAGGGCAACTTTCTGCTTTTCCAGACAGACCTGATGTCCGGTCTAAAACAAGCCTCAGAGGGGGTGTCCGGTCCTCCAGGATCAATCTTGATACCCAGGGATGGGATGCTTTGGAAGGACAGCAAAATTTTTGTGCCAGAAAGTTGCCGGACAGAAGTGTTGAGCCTGTGTCACGACCACCCGCTGGCCGGACATTTTGGGGTTCACAAGACTCGTGAACTAATCCAGCGCATGTTTTGGTGGCCGAAGCTTGAGGAAGATTGCAAGGACTATGTTAAGTCATGTGTCATCTGTACCCAAAGCAAGTCTGCCAGGACCAAGTCCTGGGGCCTCCTCAGACCACTACCAATTCCTGACAGACCCTGGAGCATGATTGCCATGGACTTTGTAGTGGAACTACCCCCTTCTGAAGGACATACAGCTATCTTTGTAGTGGTTGACCGTCTGTCTAAGATGGCCCACTTCATACCCCTAAAGAGTACGCCGTCTGCTTTGGAAACCGCCCGGGTGTTCATCAGGGAGATCGTAAGGCTGCACGGGGTACCAACCAACATTGTATCTGACAGGGGAGTCCAGTTCACCTCCCGCTTCTGGAGATCACTATGCCAAATTCTGAAAATTGAACTTTCCATGTCATCTGCTTTCCACCCCCAGACTAACGGACAAACTGAAAGGACGAACCAAACCCTGGAACAGTACATCCGTTGCTTTACCTCATTTGTCCAAGATGATTGGGTAGCACTGTTGCCTTTAGCGGAATTTGCTTTCAACAATGCCAGCCATTCAGCCACAGGTCAGTCACCGTTCTTTGCGAACTATGGGTTCCATCCTGTCTTCCTGCCTAACATTATTCCAGAATCTCCTGTTCCAGCAGTACAAAGCACTGTCGAGTTCCTGGGTCGCAACAACAAGTTGTTGCAAGAAGCTATGGCCAAGGCGCAGGCAACCAACAAGAGGCTTTATGACAGGAAGAGAAGAGGTGAATTACGTCTCCAACCAGGTGATCAGGTGTGGTTATCTACCACCAACCTCAAGATGGCTTGCCCTTCAAAGAAGCTGGCACCCAGATTCATTGGCCCTTTCCCAGTTAAAAGGAAATTGAATGAGGTCTCCTATGAACTTACCCTGCCTGAGTCGCTCAAAGTGCACCCGGTGTTTCACGTGTCTCTGCTTAAACCCACAGTACCCGACCCTTTCCCGGACAGAGGAACGGGGCCACCCGGACCCGTTATTATTAATAAGGATGAGGAGTATGAGGTGGAGGCTGTCGTAGACTGCAGGAGAAGAGGTAACCAACTTCAATTTTTAATCAAATGGAAGGGCTATGGACCAGAGGAGAACTCATGGGAACCTAAGCAAAATGTGCATGCCCAAGAACTGATCCAGGCCTTCTTCCGCAGACATCCTCATAAAAGAGCTCTTTTGGGCACCCGGAGGTTGCCCTTAAGGGGGGGGCAATGTCATGGACATACTACTTCCAGACCTGCAACAGGGCTCAGGCGCATCCCCACCAACAGGTTCCCAGTAACGAACAGGCGTGCGCCAATGCGCATGTGCCGATCGCAGAGATCGCACGCACAGTGATTCGGCTTTGGCGCCCAGTGGCCTTTAAGAGGGGCTTCCACAATTCAGCACTTGCTGTTTGATCTGCAGCTTCACCTGTGACCTGTTCCTGTAATCAGCATCCGATCACCTGACCTGGCTCTCTGACCACGCTGCTGTCTCCAATCCTGAACCTTGGCTTTCCCTGACTCTGATTCTGTTTACCTGCCTGTCTGATCTCCTGTTACCAGAAACCAGCCCGAACTTGACTATTCCTTGCCTGCCGAATCTGTTGAACTGATCCACTGTGTATGACCCGGCTTGTCTGACCTTGCTTCTGCCTGCTGTGTGCACCCTGCTGACCTGCATCCAGCTTACCTGCAGCCTGCTGACCTGCATCCAGCTTACCTGCATCCTGCTGACCTGCATCCAGCTCACCTGCAGCCTGCTGACCTGCATCCAGCTTACCTGCAGCCTGCTGACCTGCATCCAGCTCACCTGCATCCTGCTGACCTGCATCCGGCTTATCTGCTGACTTGCATCCAGCTTACCTGCACCCGGCACTCCAGTCAGTTCCAGTGTCTCCCAGTGGACATCATCTCCAGTTCCAGAGAATCCACCAGGCACTCATACCCCACTGTGCTCCTACGGTCACTGTCCTCAACTCCAGTGATCTGGGAACCAGGGCTGTACGAGAGGTCTCCCTCTGCACGTCAGGCTCACATACAAGGTACGTGTCAGTAGGTCTAGTAATGCTTTGTTTCTGGATGGTGCATTTACCATTTGAAAATGTATTTATAATAAATACTGCAAATATATAATACTTGTAGTGCAAAGTGGATTTTCCTTTAGTAAATAACACCCACAGTGCTTTATTATTTGCATCAATCAGGCCATTATCGTCACTCCAAAAAATTAATTCAGGGTGCTGAAAATGATGAATATTATTATCATTACATAGATTAACAACAAAAAGAAGGTGTGCATGTGTAGCAGACCCACAACATAATGGTTAGCTGAAGAAGAAATTGTCAACTCATGTTTAAAATACAAATTTATTTTAAAAATACATTTATTTAAATACATATAATATGGTGTTAAAAGATAAAACTTACCCTAATATAGTCCTTCTGCAGTACCTGAATAATGGCAGAACAGGTGTCCTGCCTTGTAATATAAGGGGACAGCAAAGCCAACAGACGGTGAAAAATGGGGTCCGTCATCCGGATATAATTCCTGAAACAAAGGCATGTGAGAGACTTGGTCACACTGGAGCAACCAATTCTTCGTCCATGAACTCCTCCCCACCCTGTTCATGGACTGGGGTTGGGTCAAAGCAAGAACCCCAGCACCAAGCCCCCGCATAGCACAAACTCTACGACGAGTACATAACTTCAACATGGCTTCAAAACGGTCGACTGGTCAGAACGAACTAACAGAAAGCACTGAAAAACAGAAAGGCCTGAGAAGAGCGAGCTGAAAATCAGAAAAGAGCGGACAAGAACACACTGAAAATCAAAAACGTACTATAATATTATGCACTGACAAACAAATGCGAACTGACTACACACACTGAAGAACAGATACAAACCCACAAGCACAAACTGAAGAGCAGTCTGAACGATCTGAAAAGCATGAGTCTGAAAAGCGCGAATCGTCTCTCACCAAACTTCTACTAACACGAGAGCAGAAGGAGCCCAAAGCATGGCTAGTAGTAATGATGGTTGAAGGAACTAGGGGATGAAAATATTTTCAACCCTGGGTATCGGGCTCTCCTTGCCACCTCCGCTCCCGGGGGATGTTCCTTCATCCCCTAGTGCCTTCAACCATCATTACTACTAGCCACGCTTTTCTACAATCTACCCATAGGTAAGAGAGCTAGGACCATAGAAATTGCCCCCTCTTTTCTTGTTCTAATTAATTACCATTGATTATGAATTCACCATTTATTATAGATATTCCCAGTTTAAGCTGCTCCTGATGAGTTGAGACAATCCACAAAACGCGTCAAGCTTTCATATTTGATGTCATGTCACAGTAATCATGTTTATACCAGGGGTTTGATTTTGTCGGTATCATCAATTACTTTATTACCTATCATGTTTTGACATATTTTGGGTATTTTGGGTATACTGCTGGTTCCATCACTCATCATGTGTTACTATGTATAATATGCTATCAATTATTTTTATATGTGATATACCAGTGATGTTTTTTTCTACTCTGTAACATACTTATTGATTTATCATGAATGCCATGCATTGCACTATGGTCAACTGTGTCAAAAAATTTTATCTTAATTATCATATTGATTGATTCATTTCACTCTAGTGTGTTGTTTCATATAAAGTCCCATTATCCCCAATTTCCCCAGTTTCCCTCCGTTTCATACTTTTTACAGTCACTGTGCACACATACAACTCTTACCTGAAACTGGGTCAGCTGTCCAGGGTCCATGAGCTTGATATGAGCCAGGATAACCAGGCTTTCAGGGTTGAGGAGCTTGTGCACATTTTCCCCCTTATCATTACAACAGAGTTTGGCATGTCCAGACTTGTAACTAACCCCTGGGCATACAAAGAAGGACACGGGTTAGACCAAGTCACACTCCATAGGCTTGAGGTTTAAGGGACACTTGGCAGAAATGTGACCCCACTCACTGCACCACCAACACTGGGGATGCCCACGAGCTCCGCCTGGGCTTACCAGACATGGTCTTTTAACAGGAGCGGACCCTCTGACCCCTCTCGCCAGCCCTTTAGGACTTTTGGGCTTTACCCACTGTGCTGCCGGGTTGGCCTGGTTGTTACTGGAGGGGGTCTTTTGGCAGCTAGGGACACTGAACCTGTAGACCTCAGTAGCAGGGTAGCATTCCACCAGCTCAATCAGATCATTTTTTCACTTTGGATCAGTTTGCCCCACCCACCTCTGCAGGAGGTATAGTTCTCAGAAACTGGTCCATTGCAACTCTCTCCACTATTTAAGACCATGTGAGCACTTTCAGCTGCAGCCACCAATTCACTTGGTTGATTAGGTCATACATTTGGGAGCAGAGGGATCCATCTGCTTTGAAACTCCAGCTGTGTACTCACTGTGCTCTCACTAAGGTTGTGACCTTCAGATGCAGCACAATTTCAGCTTTTAGTTTGTCATAATATCAGGCATCCTAAGTGGTCAAGTTGAGGTATGCCTTTTGGGAGTCCCCTGCTAACAGTGGTGCAAAAAGGGCAGCCCAGCAGTCCTTAGGCCAAGCCTGACCCTCTGCAGTTCTCTCAAAAGTACATAAGAATGACTGAGATATCATCATTTGTAGAAGGCGCCTCTTTGTGCCATAAATTATGTCACCAGGGGACACAGTGCAAACACTTGCAGTCTGGGCTATCAGCCGCTGCAGCACTTCTGCTAAGGCCTGTCGTCCTTACTCAGCTGCCTGAGCCAAAGCAGTCACTTGAGCCTCCATCCTCACCAGCTGGGCAGCCAACAGTCTATTATTTTTTTTTGGGCGGCAGCTTGCTGTCTGCTTTCTTGTGCTTGCTGCTGCTGTGAAGTTAACATTCTATTTGTTTCTTGCTGTTTAGCATTGCTTTGGACTAATACAATTATCGGGTCCTCCATGTTGCAGATTCACACTTACAGTGTACCTTTTAAGTGACATAAACCCAGTCTGCTGTCCCTTTAAATACTGCTGACACAAACTTTCACACAGCTCATCTCAATGCAGTTGTAACATCAGGTACACAGTGTAACCAGCAAACTTGCCTTTCAGCAAGGATCAGTAGAGCGATTGCTTATATACTCCACCAATTGTGGGATTCAGCTTTAAGCGGAGAGCTCACAGAGAGGTAGCCCATGCACCAAATAGGTTTAAGGGCTTCACGTCCATGTTTATTGGTCAGCATTTACAGCAAAACAAGAATATTCCCTTGCATCACAAGCATCACAGTCCAAAAATAAAAGTCCAACAGAAACAGTTATTAGGCTTCCTGGTTAGTGAATAGACCCCACTGGGTTTGCTTCAGACCTGCAGACATATTACCTCATAGCCTGCTTGCTTCCTTTCCCAGCAACACCCATGAACACCCAAAGACAAATTATACCCCAGGTGGAGAACAAGGTGTGATCATTGGTTAACCACCTGCAACATTGTTCAATAACATAGTTCTCTTGTCAGGGCTTTTAGCAGCTCTCTTCTTAGTGCTCAGGTTGCTCAGCTGTCAGATAATTGTCAGCACTCATTGTTTCCACAGTGGCTCACCTGGTTATCATTACCTGTTCGTCAGTCCTGCCTACAGCCAGCCCCTTTTGGCTATTTAAACTGCCTTGTTCATTCCTTTTGTGCCTTCGCCTGGTCAACATATCTGGAGTATCTCTGCTTTGTTCCTGTAACAGACTTTGCCCGGCTGACGTCCCTTCTGGTTCCTGACTACACTGATTTCTGGTTTCCTGATTACTGGCTCGTCTGACTATCCGTTTTGGCTTCTAATCCCTGGCTTTTGTTTTGACTACGTTTACTTATCTGTACCATTTTTCAACCATTACATTAAAAGTGTCATTTTTACTGCATTTTCTGTCTGAGTCTGATTCATGGTTCCTGATATCTCTATAGTTCAATCACATAGTTTACCATTGTTTAAACAAAAAAATACAGCAGCAAAAAAATATATCACCCAATAATAGCCATTTCACATTCCTTTTGCATGCTTTCTTATTGCCTGTCTGCCTGCTAAGGTCATGGAAGCATAAGCATTCCTTGAGCATTTAAAAACAGCTGTTGGTCATAACTACAATTTCTTTATTCTACCATATTTTCAGGATATTAGTTCAGACAGCAAATATGGAACCATCTCTGTCCATTTTATACATTGTTTGCCTGCTAACTGAGATGCTGCTTTTTCTTTTTTTATATAGTAAATGCAAAAAAAAAATTATATGCTTGCAATAAGATATGGCAAATCAGTGGTCTTTGCATTATTACATGTCCCCTTGTTTAAATCAGATTCATACAATGCCACCTAATGTTCTATAGGTATATAGCAGTTTCCTTGTTAAGATATGCACAGCTAAAAAAAAAATTAGTCATAGAGATACATTTCTATTAAATTGATGTGTCTCCCTTTCTTCCATTTAACATACAGCTAACCAACAGGAATGATTTTATTGTTTGACTGTTAGTAATGAAAATACCATTAAAATATTCAACTTCAATTATATTATACACTTTTTTTACCTATCGTGTTTTCTAAAGCATGATAGACATTTTAGTGGTGTTTTATTTTACTTCAAAAGCAATATTATGCTTTTTTGTCAGACAAGTTATCTAATAAACAAGTTTAAAGGATATGCAAATTTGGTTTTGGATAGAGTGGTGAGAGGTAGGAACCTATTTCAGATTTTTATTGCTGTGTGTGTGTCCCTCAGAGGGAAATTCACTTTATTTATTTAACCTGGTCGCTACTTTTCTTTGGGGTATAAGTGGAAGTATAATATTGTGAGAAAATAGGGATACTTTTTGGTACCAACTGATTAAAAACCACTTCCGGACCGCCCACTGTATATATACTGTATATATACGTCGGCATTTTAAGGATGGATATCTCGGTAACGGCAGCAGACACTGCCATAACCGAGATATCCATCTCTTCAGTGGGCGGTCCGGTTTACGATAATGGTAGTCTCTGTGGTGGATTCACTGCGAGATCACTGTTATCAGCGGCGGGAGAGGGCCCCCCTCCCGCCGCTCTCCTGCGCCCTCCACCAATTACCGAAGTGGTCGGTGGCGGTGGAGGCGATCGGGTCCTCTTCCTAGCTGGTTATGGATTTGAGTGAGGGCAAGATGGCCCCACACCCGTCTCCATACCATAGCAGGGCGGAAGCAACGTCAAAACGTTACTTCCACCCATACTTCTTAAAGGGACTTTTTTTTGTCATTTTTTCAAATGACAAATTTTTTATTTTATTTTTATTGCATTTAAGTCTAAATATGAGATCTGAGGTCTTTTTGACCCCAGATCTCGTATTTAAGAGGACCTGCCATGCTTTTTTCAAGGGATGTTTACACAAAGTGACCCAATTTAAAAAAAAGAAAACTGTTTTAAAATCAATAAAATAAAGTAAAATAAATAATTAAAAAAAAAAATTAAAGCGCCCTGTCCCGACAAGCTCACGCGCAGAAGCGAATGCATACGTGAGCAGCGCTCGCATATGAAAACAATGAGGTAGCACCGCGATCGTTAGAGTGAGAGCAATAATTCTAGCCCTAGACCTCCTCTGTAATGCAAAACATGCAACCTGTAGAATTTTTTAAACGTCGCCTATGGAGATTTTTAAGGGTAAAAGTTTGACGCCATGCCACGAGCGGGCGCATTTTTGAAGCATAACATGTTGGGTATCAATTTACTCGGCGTAACATTATCTTTCACAATATAAAAAAAATTGGGCTAACTTTACCATTGTCTTATTTTTTAATTTAAAAAAGTGAATTTTTTCCCAAAAAAGTGTGCTTGTAAGACCGGTGCGCAAATACGGTGTGACAGAAAGTATTGCAATGACCGCCATTTTATTCTCTGGGGCGTTAGAAAAAAAATGTATAATGTTTGGGGGTTTTAAGTAATTTTCTAGCAAAAAAACTTGTTTTTAACTTGTAAACACAGAGTCTGAAAAACAGGCTCGGTCCTTAAGTGGTTAAAGCTGGCTGTACATGGATCAAAATTCAGTCAGAACTGGGCAAACTTTGATTAGTGTATGGCCACGATGCCTGAACAGAAGTTTCCCAACTGTCAGAATACAAAGACACAGCGCGGAAAATTCCCCCATCCACACATTAGAAAAACAATTTTTTTTTTAATTTAACCTACTGGTTGAACAAAAAGAACTGACTCATCTATGGCCATCTTAGGAGGGGATAACATTTATTTTGGAAAGATTTTCTATCATTTCCTGCTGTGTGTATAGGAGATGCAGTAAAGAGATATCTCCACAATGGAACACAGATAACAAAAAGACAGAAGCTTTACCTATTGTTTACGCCAAAATTAGCAAAACAAGTTTTGGATTTAGATGTACATAAACATTGCATTAAACTTGCAATGAGAAAAACATGTAGGCTGCAATTAACGACATTTCCTTCTGAGAATGAAAGGATAGGGGTGGCGATTTTAACGCCCACGAACTCATGGGGCTGTGACAGCTGAGCAGTTTTCAGACTCCCCTTTTTTGTTTCTTCACCGGTCTGTTATGAGTGAGATTGTTACGATGTATTATAACAGAGATATTTATTATTGGCTTGTTATGTATTAAAGTATATACTAATAATAAAGAGGCAGCTGACAATTTTACCTCCACCAAGTTTGTTCTTGTTTCTTATTTATGCTCTATGTGCTCTCCACAGTCCCATGCTAGTTGCCTGGCAGTCATGCTGATATTGTGGCCTCAGTACTTTCCTATTCACTGCTTAAACAAGCATAAAGATGAAGAATTCTGACTTTTCTCTAGTCTTTACTTGCTGTACGATTACCTTTGGCCTTAGACTCAGAAGTATTATAGCCCCACACAGGCAGACTACTAGAATTTTCAAGAGGAGGACAGCAGTGGCAGCCTTTAAGGAATATGTTGACATGATTCAAAAGCTGGAATGTACAATCTTCTGAGTGAGTTAATAAAGTATATTACTTTAACTTCAAAAGTTGAATCCATTATGTCAATCACTTGAGACCTATTCCAGTACATGACTGACTACAAGAAATAAAAAATACTTCATGGTTTTCCAGCACAATTTAAATAAAGACAGTAACTCGATTCAATCCAAGTACAGGTCATGATGTACCCAAACTCAGACAAGAAAATATAATTTAAAACAAATAAACAAGTCTACTTTCTTAGAAATTAGGGAACAGTGATTGATATTAATTATGCTAGGAAGAAGAGAACAAATGATTCCTATTTTAATCATCAGCACAAATGATTTGTCACTCTTTGTGTGTGCAATATAACTGACAGCTTCACCTAATAGAATGGGTTGTAGATTACAGTGGGTATTAACAGTTTAGTTGTCTTCATTTCCTGTCTCAAAAAAATAAATAAATAACAGCACAATGGATTCTTCAACTAAAAACAGCAGATTTAATATTATTTCATAGAACATTTTAGGACAAATAAAGCAATAAAACATGACTTACAACTGTAAATTGAAAGTCAAGGCAAACAGCTTATAACATAGTTGAAATATCTACATACATACATTTACAGGTTTACTTGTTAAAGAATTTGTAATTGTATATATCCAGCCTAGTTTCTTTCCACACAATGACTTGGTCACACATACTAATTTCATTAACCAGTTAATCATCTAGGTTCTGCTACATTGCTTCCTGTGTCTACTTTCCTTCTCCAACCACCTTATTGGGCGGGTAACAGAAATGTTATTTTATTTTATACTAAATATTGGCAAATTGCTTTATACATATGCTTGAGGGTTTTTTCATCAATCTAGAAGCTTTTTCAAGTTTCTAGATAGATGCTGGTTAGTGCTTGAGAAGTCGTAAGTGACGGAATCAACAATGTTTCCTGAAGTAATGGAAACAGATTCCGTATCTACTCTCAGAACTACATATTTTATCTTCTTTAAATGTGATAATTCTAGGCCAGGTAGGCCCGAATGAAGTCACAATCTGTCCTGTCAGTCCCCAAAAGTCTCTCCTGAACTAAGGGCAAACTCCTTAACAGAATACTGAGTACTCATAATGCGTTGAAGTCACAATTCTGGTGCAATTAGGGGTCCTCCTACTTCCTGTCAAAGGAAAGGGCCTCGCATAAGGTATGTCTGCACCTTACATTTCCCTTCAGCCTTGAAAGAGCCTTTCATTGTTGAAAAGCACCGAGACAATCTAAGAGATTATTATCAAGCCTGGTATTTCAAAATTTACAAAGTTATTTCTAGGACTGGATTTATATCAATAGCACCTGCAGACACTCAGCCATTGGTGCCCAAACAACTGCGGGAACACCTCTTTTACATGTAGAGATCTCCCTGACTTCCAAGGGCCTGATAAAAAGATTGGGGGGCCAGTCACTTTTTGTAAAAATGAACAGAGAGTTTTTATTTCTCTTAACAGGAACGTTGGGGAGAGAGGGTTTAGGGCACAGGACACCCTTAGGCAAATGCAATAGCAATTAAGGCAAACTCTGCAGACAAAAATAGAACTAGGCAGACAGCAATACAGAATGAGGGCCTTTAAGCTGAATGCAGCAATCTGTGTCTTTTAGCAACCGCTGTCCCCTAGAGCAACTGAACTCTCAACAGTCAATATGGATCTGCACATGTAACTCACAGTATCCCGTTGTAGATCTGCTCTCACATCTCACAATATCCCACTGTGGATCTTCACACTGAGCTCCCAGTCTCTCTCACTATACTTCCAAGACTCCAGCCACCTCTGGGTCCCCTGAGCTCTTCCGCAGCTAAATGCTGAATGCTCCTATTACATTAGTGGGCAGTGTAAATCTCTATTGCAGTGTGGCCAATGTAGAAACTCCTCTTGTATTGGTAATTGGAAAAAAACTTGCATTTGTGGGCAGTTTCAAATCCTCCCTTTGGTGGGCTATGTAGAAGCCCCCTTTAAATTGGTGGTGAGTGTAAATCCCCCTTACATTGGTGGCCAGTGTATAAATACCCATTTATTGGCTGTTGATGTAAAATCCTCCATTACATTGATTGTCAGGGTAAATTCTTCATCACATTGGTGATCAGTGTACATTTCCCCTTACCTTGGTGGTAAGTGTAGCATTGCCCTTATACTGGTGATCAATGTAAACCCCCTAACATTGGTGCTTGGTGTAGAAGTGTTACCTTACATTGTTGGTCATTATAAATATCCTTGAAAATGGTTGTCAGTGTAAATTTTCCCTTAAAAGGAGATCATTTGATATACCCCCTTACACTGGTGGTTGGTGTAAATGCTCCTATTACATTGGTGCCAGTGTAGAAATCCCTCTTTATTTTGGTGGGTGGCATAAAATACCCTGTTACATGGTGGTCAGTGCAAATTCCCCCTCACATTGGTGGTCAGTGTAAAATCCCCCTCTATGTACTTGCCAAATATTTCCAGCTTTGTTCTACATAATTCAGAATTTGCCACAGTGTATTGACACCTAACTAATCCCACCCCCACCCCCACCACTGCCACTGATCCCATCAACCCCCCAGCATTGCTACTTACCACACCCCCTCCCTTAAAATTGCCACTGATCCCAGGAGTTCTAGGATCCCTAGTTTTCTCTCTATTTATAGGCCCCCTCATCTCCCCAGTACATGGTGTGCAGGCAGTGAAGAGATGATGTGCTGTAACCTTTAGCAACCAACTAGTGTGCAGTAATTATGTGCACTAACCTCTTGCAACCAATCATTGAGTGGTAAGGATATGCAATAACCTCTAGCAACCAATCAGTGAGCAGTAATAACTATGCAGTAACCTCTAGCAACCAGTTAGTGAGTGGTAAGAAATTTCAGACATCTCTAGCAACCAATTCGTGGGCAGAGCAGTATTGATGTACAGTAATGTCTAGCAACCAATCAACAAGCAGAAGTTGTGTGCTGTAACCTCTAGCAAATAATTGGTGAGCCATAATTTGTGCTGTAACCTCTAGCAGCCAATCAGTGAGCGTAAGCTCTGGCAACCAATGGTAATTACTACCTAATCTGATTCAGTTAACTGATTTTGAGTTTAGTTACTATTTATTGTATGTCTCAGAGCAGGTGGAGAGCGAAATTGCATGGAAAGGAGAGGAGCATGAAAATGTTTGCCTAGGGTCCAATCAATATTAAAGATGGCCCTGGATATATTTTACCTTTTTTTTGCCAGATAATGTTCACGACTACCCTGTCTGTTTGGCTACCCTATGATTAAGCTTATTATCAAGTGAAATAGGTTGGGGTATTTGTACTGTTGGACTGTTGAATAAATGGATTTAAGTCTTTAAATACAGTGAGTGTCTATTTTAGTGGCTGATGACTAGAGTTGGGCTGAACACCCCCAGTTCGGTTCCCACCAAGCTGCGAACCCTATTTAAGTTTATGGGGCCTGGACTTGAAAAATCTAAATTCTCCATTTTGAAGGCTTATATGCAAGTTATTGACCATACAAAGGGTATAGCGACCCGGTTACTGCCCCAAGGGACATGTATAAATGCAAAAAATATTTTAAAAAAAGGTAGTTTTTAAAGGAACGGTGATTTTAATGATGCTTAATGTGAACCAATAACAGTTAAAAATGTATTTAAATATAGTGCCTGTGGGGTCCCCTTACTCTGCCTGTAAAGTGGCACATCTGTTCTGTGTATAGAACCTGCTGCTGCAAAACTGACATATCTAAAGAAAAAAATTACATTAAAATTGATTTTACTGGCTGCAAGCCATTTCCGGCAATACAAAAATGTAAAAAAAAATTTTTTTTATAAAAACGATGTGGTGTCCCCCCAATATTCATACTAGACCTTTATCCAAGCATGCAGGTTGGCAGGCTAGAAAAGGGGAGGACAAGCGAGTTTCCCCTTCCTGAACCATACCAGGCCACATGCCCTCAACATTGGGGGTGCTTTGGGGCATGAGATTCCCCCCCCCCCTCCAAAGCATCTTGTCACCATGTTGATGGGGACAAGGGCTTCTCCCCGACAACCCTGGGCTGTAGTTGTAGGGGATTTGCAAGCAGGGGGCTTATCGGAATCTGGAAGCCCCTTTTAACAAAGGAGCCCTCAGTTTCCACCCCACCCCCCTATGTGCATAAGTATGGGGTACATAGTACCCCTACCCATTCACCAGAAAATTTTTTAAAAGAAATAAACCCCCCCCACACACACAGTTTTTGACAATTTCTTTATTAAAAAATGTAAAAAATGTCACCTGATGTAGATCCACCATCAATCACAATGCCCACCACACCGCGACCCGAGAAGAATATAAAAAGCTCCGCCCGTGTCTAAGGCTAACCACTGTCTTCCTGCTCTGCCTTTTGACAGTTCCTAAATAGGTAAGGGGCAAAGCTATCTGGCAACATTACCTTTGGCATAGGGTTCCCCTTAAAATCCATACCAAACCCAAAGGGTCTGGTATGGATTGGGGAACCCATGCACATTTTTCTTTTACTGGCAATGTTTTTCTTTTATTCAGCTGTCAGCAGGGAAACCGCTGACAGCTGATAACTCATCCATTGTTAAGGATGCAGCAGCCAGCTTCCCAGCCCACTTCTTAAGGAAGAGCACCACCCAAAAGGGGAAGTTCCACTTTAAGGCCTCCTCCCCAGCTCCTGTTTGTGAAATAGTGCTTTTGGGATGGAGGGAGAGGGGGAACCTGATTTTGACAGGTACCCGCTCCCACTTCCGCTTCGATCACCTTAGGTGATTCCCTCCCTCCCGAAGTCTTCTGGGACAAATGACAGGTCCCAGAAGACTTTGAGACCAGTCATAGAGCGCAGCGCCATTCACACATGCACAGAGGGCACCTGGCTGTGAAGCTGCAAGCTGTCACACCCGGGTGCCCATAGTGAAGATGCCGGCGCTAGCGAGGGAGGATACAGGGAGAATACAACTGGGCTGAGCACACCACTGGATCGTGGGACAGGTGAACTGCTGTTTTTTAGAAGTCAGCAGCTACATTTTTTTGTAGCTGCTGACTTTTGATTTCCACTTTAAGCAAATCATGGCTTGGAATGCACTGTGCAGCTCTCAGTGCATTTTGGGGTGCTCAGGAGGTGAACATCCCTCCAAGCACCCTGTAAATTTGGGTGTTTCCCGAACAGGGCGTAATGTCTGAACTGTTCACCCAACACTAATGATGACTACAAGGAATATTTTCCTGATATTGGTGAGAGTGTGGGGCTATAGTTTTAGGTGGAGAATTTCCTTCCTCTATACTCCAATGTTCAGGACTAACTGATCGGGAAAACACTGGCAAGAGGACTTTTGAATACATAAACAATACTTATTATAGGAAAACCTAATTAAAAAACTAATAACTAGCTTGGTGCATGATTTTAAAAAAATGTTACCTTTTTTAAAATGTGGGTTTCAAAGAAATGAAAATTTTCACAAATGTATTAAGTGAAAAAAAATTACCATTCATAATGACATGTATTAACTGACTAAGATTGATGGCTACAGACTAGTAATACCAGGCTTCCAGGTAATGGTAATAGTGGCTTACATGGCTCATTGTTTAGATACAGTGCCTTGAAAAAGTATCCATAACTCTTGAAATTTTCCACATTTTGTCATGTTACAACTAAAAATCATAAATGTATTTTATGTGATACATCAACACAAAGTGGCACATAATTGTGAAATGGAAGGAAAATGATAAATGTTTTTTCAAAATGTTACTTCTGTTATTTCTGAAAAGTGTGGCGTGCATTTGTATTCAGCCCCCCCTGAGTCAATACTTTGTAGAACAGCCTTTTGCTGCAGTTACAGCTGCAAGTCTTTTTGGGGATGTCTCTACCAACTTTACACATCTAGACAGTGAAAAAGCTCTGTCAAATTGGATGGAGAGTGCCTGTGAACAGCAATTTTCAAGTCTTGCCACAGATTCTCAATTGGATTTAGGTCTGGACTTTGACTGGGCCATTCTAACACATGAATATGCTTCGATCTAATCCATTGTAGCTCTTGCTGAGGGTTTAGGGTCGTTGCCCTGCTAGAAGGTGAATCTCTGCCCCAGTCTCAAGTCTTTTGCAGACTCTAGCAGGTTTTCTTCTAAGTTTGCCCTCTATTAAGCTTCATCCATCTTTCCATCAACTCTGACCAGCTTCCCTGTCCCTGCTGAAGAAAAGCTGGCATTTTGCTTTTAGGCCCAAAAGTTCAATTTTTGTCTCATCTTCCACATGTTTGCTGTGTCTCCCACATGGCTTCTTGCAAACTGCAAACAGTCAAACTTCATATGGCTTTCTTTCAACAATGGCTTTCTTCTTGCCACTCTTCCATACAGGCCAGATTTGTGGTGTGCATGACTAATAGTTGTCCTGTGGACAAATTCTTCTACCTGGGCTGTGGATCTCTACAGCTTCTCCAGAGTTACCACTCTTGGCTGCTTCTCTCCTTGCCAGGCCTGTCAGTTTAGGTGAACAGCCATGTCTTGGTAGGTTTTCAGTTGTGCCATACTCTTTCCATTTTTGAATGATGGATTGAACAATGCTCTGTGAGATGTTCAAAGCTTGGGATATTTTTTTATATCCTAACCCTAACTTCTCCACAACTTTATCCTTGACTTGTCTGGTGTGTTCCTTGGCTTTCATGATGCTGTTTGTTAACTAAGGCTCTTTAACAAACATCTGAGGGCTTCACAGAACAGCTGTATTAATACTGAGATTAAATTACACACAGGTGGACTCTATTTACTGATTAGGTGACTTCTGAAGACAATTGGTTCCACTAGATTGTTGTTAGGCATATCAGAGTAAATGGGGCTGAATACAAATGCACATCACACTTTTAAGATATTTATTTTTAAAAAATGTTGAAAAACATTTACCATTTTCCTTCAACTTTACAATTATGTGCCACTTTGTGTTGGTCTATCACATAAAATCCCAATAAAATACAGTTACATTTTTGGTTGTAACATGACAAAATGTGGACAATTTCAAGGGGTATGAATACTTTTCCAAGGCACTGTATGTCACTGATCCAGAACTAGTTTAAAGATAAGGAATTCTGACACTAATTTATAGCTTGCTTATTCCAGGTCTGTGACTGAATAGTAACTACCCTTTCAAAGCACTGTACATATACAACAGGTTTTTTAAGCAGTGGCACATGGACATCCTCAGGTGCTTCTGGAGGGTTTAGAGGGTACAGGGTACATTTACTTTGCATTAGCAAATGTTCATCAGTTTTTAAAACATAAGGGATTGTTTGAAGTTAATAAACAATGGCTACTCATCTAGTTTTCTAATTAGGCAAACTGCCAAATTAGCATTTTTTTTTCGATTCGTCCAAATAGAGTATATACCTACACATTTTTCCAGTTTGCATACAATTATACAGTTCATCAGTCTTGATTGTCAAGATTCCTGAATTGTGTGATTCTCAACCAATATGAGAGATGTTCATGCAAATACAAAGGTAAATAAAGCATTAGAGGGTCTTTGATTATTCTGATTTGATCATCACTAGTAATAAACATGTGCATAGTAAAAAGTTGTAAGTCATATTATAAAATAATAGATAAAAGTAAACCCCATGCATTTACAAATATTTACCAAAATATATGTTTCGTTAAATGGTAATTGCTAAGGTGGCTTTTTCACTTTCATTTTTTTGAAACACAATAAAGAATTTTAGCACAATAGGCAAGACTGCACAATTTATCTATTAACACTTCTAAACAAAGAGAGCTATGGGAAAATATGATTTAACAAGATAATTTCACCTCATGCTGATGTTCTATATGTGTAAAGCTCCACATTTTGCAAAATAAGAATCCTCTGTTCTATTCATAGCTACAAAAAATTAAATCATCTGGAAGCATATCATATTAATTTATTTTGAGAAATAATCTGGACCTTTGGAGTGTGATAATGCTCTCTCTGGAACTTGCAAATACTTCTTTAAAACAAATGTCATTTGAAGTATAAAAAGCTATTTGGCATAATGCATTGCAGAAAACAGTTTTTATTTGAACTGAAGTAATTGAATAATTAAAGGCATAATAACATAGTAGGACACAAATATTTTTAACATTGTTCATAGTGTAAACAATATGGCCCATTAGAATATATTGTAATTTTGGTAAAAAAAACTGCATTTGAAAAAAAAAAAAGTTGAATAAACACACCCTATATGTCTTTATTAAGAAGATTTTTAATTATTTGATGTTAATTGTGTGTGTTCTTTCTGCTTTTGTTACTATTTGTTTGTGTATAAATTTTTATTAAAAATACTATTTACAAATGCTATTTTAAAAATACTAGTTACACACATGGAAAAGGATTCCCAGAGCACTGTAAACTGTAAAATGCATGGGTAAGGCAGTATTTGACTAACTCTGGGGTTCATTTACTAAAACTAGAGAGTGCAATATCTGGTGCATCTGTGCATGGTAGCCAATCAGCTTCTAACTTCAGCTTGTTCAATTAAGCTTTAACAATAAAACCTGGAAGCTGATTGGTTTCTCTGCAGAGCTGTACCATATTTTGCACACACCAGTTTTAGTAAATCAACACCTCTGTGTCCAATTGCAGCCTCAGGCAGACATGCATGGAGACAGGTGAATGACTCTCAATTGTGTGTGTAATTTTCACCGAGAGTCACTGAGCTCAATAAACAAATGATCATAAACATAAAGAAACTAGGGCTCCATTGTCTAGCTGCATGTGAAAATGAAAAGAAAAAAATATCTGGAATATTTCTTATTTTCCTGAAAAAAAATAAAATATTTGTTCTAATAAGTATTTTTTCATGACCACCAGTAATTGCAAAGCCACTGTACAGTCCCTAGAAGTTATGATAATTTTGACAGTTGGAGGCAATAATTATTGTTAAAACTAAAATTGATTATTAATATTTTATTTTCTTGGCTTCAGCAACAACTAAACCATTCTAACAGCTGGTGCCTTGTAAATGTGAACTCCATATAATAAACCATTATCTGCCCCTGGTTTTTAGTTTTCCTTTGTGGCAGTAGCTGTTCTAAAATGTCTCCAGGAAGTATTGTCATATTTTTAAGTCTAGGAAGAGGTCAGGTGAAGGAAAGGGGGTGAAAGTTGTATGCAATTACATTGTGTGCCACGACTAGGTTATGTCTAAAACAAATAAAAGCAATACATTTGCAGGCAGTTCTCAAAACTTTGTGTATATATATATATATATATATATATATATATATATATATATATATATATATATATATATATATATATATATATATATATATATATATATATATATATATTTATTTATAGTATATAAAGGGATTTTTTTCAGGGGGAACTTGGTGGAACTCAGTTCCACCACCTCTGGCTCAGACCCTTGGGGGGGGGGGCTGCTCAGCACAATCACTTGTAAACACAGAAGTCCAGTTTCTGTGTTTACAAGTGACAGCTCTGTACTCTGTGTGTAACCCCCCTGAACTCTGCACTCTCTATGTAATGCAATCCTGGTGTTTAATGCCCCTTTAAGACGCTCCTACTGTTTGTGAAATTTGACTGACCACACCCACTATTTGATGTGATTTATAGGGTGTGGAGGGGTTTTGGGGGGTCGTGGTTGAGTTCCAGCACCTATTGTTTGAGAAAAAAAGCCCTGAGTATATATGTTTTTTTTTCTTTTTTTTTTTCTCTCTCAAAAGCAAAATTGGAGCTTATTGATCACTAGGTTGTTCTTTGCTTGGCATCTTTTTTAAAATATTTTACAATAGCATCCTATTATTAAAGTGAACCTATGTGCTATGTGTGTGTCTTATCATCACTGCTAATCCATATTAACAGTGGCTGTAAAATACGGTACTTAATTTTATGTAGAAACTTGGAATTGGGGCTGCCTCCATTGGTGGGCCATGTGGTCAAAGCAAAGCTTTGGTCACATGATGTATGCAGAAGGGGGATCCCTGTTCAGGAAAGCCATTGATTTGCTGGCTGGATCAATCCTCCAGAGAGGATGTAACAGCTTACTTGTCTTGTTTGCTCAATACAGACCAGTGTAAGGTAAACCAAGTAGCTCTTTAAATATTAACCAACAGTTACTGTGTATTGATACACAGTATATAATATTATAAAACCAAAATAGATGTCCTTACAGCTATATGACTAATTTCATGGTTGCATTTCCTGCCTCTTGCAAAATATGAACCTCTGGCAAAGAAATCACACTAATATAATTTACTTTATTCAGTGCATGCTATATATGCAATATGCCTATTTTTAAAAAAAATAGCATACAGACACATGGAAATTCGAGCTTTGATTTATTTCAGTAGATATAAATGAAACCTAGAGAGATGAGGTAAGTAATAGTATTCATCAAAGTAGTTTAGATACCTGACACATCTACAAAATATGTTTCATTATTCCTGTATAAACCAATGCATGATTTTCCATAAACATATACTACCTGAAGGTTTAGTCAGCAACAGTTATTTACAAACACTGTCAATTGATTTATGTAGTATCCACCAATGTCCTTGGTGAAATGTTAAGACAGGTTGCAAATCTAGTATTTTAATGGTACAACAAGCAGGATTGATGACTGCATTTAAAAGGGCAGCTTAGATATAGCTACAACCTTTTGTTTTGCAGAGGTATTTCATAACATCATTAATACAAAATGAAAAATATCAGATAAAAGAAATAAATTAAAGAGCACCTAGTAAATATAAACATTGTTTGGATTCTAGTGAATATTTGTCATTGTTTTTTCTGGGAAGTTAGAGAATTCCATTAGACTTATGTCTTCTACATTGTTGAATGCAGAGGGAGACATACAGTAGGTGACCGCGATATTGTGTCAATCTCGCCGCTGTTATCGGCGAGATTTGACACCTGCGAGCCCCATTGTGGGAGCCAGCGCCGAGCTGGCTTGCTCATTGGGAAAGGAAAAATGTGTTTGATGAGCGACAGGCATTGCTAACAGGTGTTTGGTATGAATCATGAGGGGGAACTCCACGCCAAATTTTAAATAATAAACCGGCATGGGTTCCCCTCCAAGAGCATACCAGGCTCTTAGGTCTGGTATAGATTTTAAGGGGAACCCCCTACACCGAAGAAACGGCACGGGGTCCCCCCCAAAATGCATACCAGACCCTTATCCGAGCACGCAGCTTGGCCGGTCAGGAAGGGGGGTGGGGACGAGCGAGCACCCCCCCCTCCTGAACCGTACCAGACCACATGCCCTCAACATGGGGGATGGGTGCTTTGGGGAAGGGGGGCGCCCTGCAGCCCCCCACCCCAAAGCACCTTGTTCCCATGTAGATGAGGACAAGGGCCTCTTCCCGACAACCCTGGCCATTGGTTGTCAGGGTCTGCTGGTATAGGGCTTATCGGAATCTGGGAGCCCCCTTAAATAAGGGGGCCCCCAAATCCCAGACCCCCCACCGTTGGTTGTCAGGGTCTGCTGGTATAGGGCTTATCGGAATCTGGGAGCCCCCTTAAATAAGGGGGCCCCCAAATCCCAGACCCCCCACCGTATGTGAATGAGTATGGGGTACATCGTACCCCTACCCATTCACCTGGGGGGGAAAAAGTGTCAATAAAAAAACACACTAGACAAGTTTTTAAAGAAATTTATAAGGCAGCTCCGGGGGTCTCTTCCGCGCTCTACGGCCTCTTCTCCGAGTGTCTGGTTCTTCTCCCGCTCTCCGGTTCTTCTGCCAGGCTCCTCTGCTATCTTCTGCTCTTTTGCTAGCGGTGGCCCAGTCTTCTCCATCGTCTTGTTCCCTCTTCTCACCTTCCGATGTTGACACAACGCTCTCTCCCGCTGTAATGATGTGTGCGAGGTGCTCAATGACTTATATAGGCATGGGGCATGGTCACCGGATGATGTGACCCCGCCCTTATGACGTCACAGTCCCGGGGCATGATGGGAGACCCGGTGACCACTCCCCATGCCTATATAAGTCGTTGTGCACCTTGAACATGTCATTACAGCGGGAGAGAGCATCGTGTCAACAAATTGCGCTATTTTCCTAATGCAGCAGGGCAACCATTTTGCATGGGGCCCAGAAGTTTTTTTTTTTTTTAAATGATTTATAGAGATTTTCTTTTTTTTCAATAGATTTTATTGAAGGAAATTTCAGTACAGGATATAATAATGATGGTAGTACATTTTCATAAATCATTTGGCATAAACAATGTAGCCTAAGCATTGTTTATATGGGTGGATTGTAATACAGGATAATAATAATAATAATAATAATAATAATAAACAATCTCATATAAGAAAAACTTCCAAGCAGAGATAACTGGATAGCTCTTCTGTGGAGGATCCCTAAACTACAAGGTGGAAGAAAAAAAGAATACAAAGAGGGGGAGAATAAGGAAGGGTGGGGGGAGAGTAAGGAAGGGTGGGGGGGAGGGCGTACACCAATTATACTGTAGAAAGACACTAGGACTGTGGCTGAAGTCATGAACTGGGTGCTCTAGGTTGGGATGCCTATGATTGGGATACCAGAGAGGAAGGAGGGTGGTCATGCTGAATGACATTGAGGACCTCAAGTCCTACTAGTTGTGAGTGAGTTGTCGGATGTGTCCTCTTTTCCAGGGGGTGTAGGGAGAGCCCCATAGTATGAGAATGAGTTTTCAAAATTATCGAGTTCCTCTTGAGAAAGTGTTGATTTCATGAAGGCCTGCCATTTGGAGTAGAGACGTGTACTAAAGGCTTCATGTTTGAGGTCAGTGTTGAGTTTGTCTTTGTGTAATAAGTGCAAAAGCTTCCGTTTGATTTGCAAGATCTTTGGACAGAATGGGGAAGTCCAATTTTTTAAAATGGTTCTTCGGGCGACTAGGAGATAGATCAGGATCCAGTCTTTAGTGTGACGATGGGGGACCAAGTTAGTAGTTGTTTGTCCCAGTATCCAAAGATGAGGAACAGGGGGTCTTTTGGTAATTTCAGTGGGGTTATACCATATATGAAAGATATGACTTTATCCCAGAGGGTGGAGTTGTAACTGCATGCCCAGTAAATGTGAGTTAAGGAAGGTCATGCCTGGTGGCATAGGGGGCAGGTGAAATGAAAAATGGGGGCTATTCCTGCGCTACCAAATTGGAAAAAAGTGTGGTAATCGTACAAAATTCAAACTAAATTCGGAGACTGCATGAAACATATGCAACTGGACAGCTGCATGCACCAAAACAAGGGCCCAGACAGAAGCCCGAAACAAATGAAATACGAGAAAAAGGGGGGGGTGTGCTGCGCTAACCAGAGAGCCTCTATACTAATTGATAGTAACTTAATGTTGTAGAACAAGAGGCCTCAGCGAAATGGAATAAATATACGTGTAAAAATCGCATGAACTGAAGTGTTTAAAACGCATGAGTTGGTGTGATAACTAAAAATAGGGGCAAGTGATTTGAATATATGTTGATCCAAAGGGGTGATAAACATAAATATAAGCAATAAAACGTATGTCTAAAATCATCCAATCAAGTAATTAAGTGTCAACAATAAAATATATCAAAGTGCTGGTGCTCTTGTGCCTTAATTGAAATAATACAAACTGATAAGTATCATATCATAAAGTGCATGAATGAATCAATAATCATACAACAAAAAATCAATAAATCAAGTGGAGAAAAAAGAAAGGAATAATCGCCAAATCCTGGTGTTGCAGCAAGTGCAAAGTGTAAAACTCGGTGTGGGTGATCAAATAAATAAATAAATATAATAATCCGATATAATTGCTAGTGTCCAAAAAATGATATAGTGTCCAGAGTTACTACATATCCTATTAGTGAAACCAAAAAATATGTGCAAACCAAAGGCAAATCTCATCAATGGTGCACAGAAGAAAGTGCTCAAACACAGCAATGAAATGACAGTGGGGTGATGATATGCAGAAAAAACACTCTGTGTCCTCTTCGTGCAGCATGCGCTAGTGTAGGTAATGGCCCCTTACCTAGCAGTGCTAGGTCAACCGCATATAAGTTGTTTAATCACAGGGTCCTGGGTCTCTACTGCGTCTCTGTATCCACGCTTGCCGACTCTGCGGGATCCTATTGATGGCTGGATGTATCTAGCTATGCTCCTAGCTGGGGTCCTGGGACAGTGCGGCTCCTAGCTCCTCCTCCACATCTCATCTCAAATGTATATAAAATATAGGACAAGGTACCCAAATAGTGAAGTATGTTTTCATAGGGGTCACTTTATTCATGTACACATATATACAGAGTACTCACATTAAGCAGTTTGTTAACACAGCCTTGTATCCTACGAGCAGCGAGCTCGTAATGCTTACAGCAGAGAAAAAACAAGCCTATTCCGTCCCTACGCGTGACGTCACCGATCACGTGACTTCTTCAGGGGATCCCCTGAAGAAGTCACGTGATTGGTGACGTCACGCGTAGGGATGGAATAGGCTTGTTTTTTCTCTGCTGTAAGCATTACGAGCTCGCTGCTCGTAGGATACAAGGCTGTGTTAACAAACTGCTTAATGTGAGTACTATGTATATATGTGTACATGAATAAAGTGACCCCTATGAAAACATACTTCACTATTTGGGTACCTTGTCCTATATTTTATATACATTTGAGATGAGATGTGGAGGAGGAGCTAGGAGCCGCACTGTCCCAGGACCCCAGCTAGGACCATAGCTAGATACATCCAGCCATCAATAGGATCCCGCAGAGTCGGCAAGCGTGGATACAGAGACGCAGTAGAGACCCAGGACCCTGTGATTAAACAACTTATATGCGGTTGAGCCTGCACCGCTAGGTAAGGGGCCATTACCTACACTAGCGCATGCTGCACGAAGAGGACACAGAGTGTTTTTTCTGCATACCATCCCCCCACTGTCATTTCATTGATGTGTTTGAGCACTTTCTTCTGTGCACCATTGATGAGATTTGCCTTTGGTTTGCACGTATTTTTTGGTTTCACTAATAGGATATGTAGTAACTCTGGACACTATATCATTTTTTGGACACTAGCAATTATATCGGATTATTATATTTATTTATTTATTTGATCACCCACACCGAGTTTTACACTTTGCACTTGCTGCAACACCAGGATTTGGCGATTATTCCTTTCTTTTTTCTCCACTTGATTTATTGATTTTTTGTTGTATGATTATTGATTCATTCATGCACTTTATGATATGATACTTATCAGTTTGTATTATTTCAATTAAGGCACGAGAGCACCAGCACTTTGATATATTTTATTGTTGACACTTAATTACTTGATTGGATGATTTTAGACATACGTTTTATTGCTTATATTTATGTTTATCACCCCTTTGGATCAACATATATTCAAATCACTTGCCCCTATTTTTAGTTATCACACCAACTCATGCATTTTAAACACTTCAGTTCATGCGATTTTTACATGTATATTTATTCCATTTCGCTGAGGCCTCTTGTTCTACAACATAGGGGGCAGGTGGCTGAGAGGAAAGATATATAGGCACGGTGAAGAATTTTCAATTGGGTTTCTCTCCAGGATTCTTTGGGGATCAGTTGTAGGATTTTGTTGTAGCCAAGTAGAAGTTTATCCTGATACTAAGTCTGTGTCAGGAAAGTCTCTGCCCCATTTTGCTGCTGATGAGGATGCTATCGTTGGAGTGATTTTCTGCGGGAGAGGTTTGTAGATGTCAGAGATAGTATAGGAGTCTTCTTGGAGCAGATGATCCGTAATGTAACTCTGAATCTTTTGCGCTCTTCTCTGCATGAGTTGCAGATGAAGCTGACGCATTGCCCATAATGGAAAGCATGGGACTGGGGAAGGGAGAATGTTTCACTGATGACTGAGAATGTGTGGGGTCATCCCGTTCCACATCACAGAGTGTAGAGAATTTGGTGAGGCCTTTTTTTTGCTAGATGGAAAAAGGTTTTTGCTCTATGCCCGGTGGGAAGTTTGGGTTGCCCTGGATTGGAAGGTGCCTGGACATGAAGGGGGATAGCTTCAGACTTATTCTTACTTCTCTCCAGGCTATGGCTGTGTCTCGTAAGAGGAGATTATGTTGTATGGTTAAGGGGATAGATTTCTACTTGCAGTGAAGAAGGGCTACCAAGGAGTAAGGGTGGACCATTAGGGATTCAATGTGGTAGTTTGAGTAGCCGGAGGATTGTGATATCCAATCTAGGCCTATTCAGAGAAGACATGCTAGGTTATATGCTCTGACATTAGAAAGACTAATACCCCCTTCGCGCCTGGGAAGATATAGTTTTGCAAAAGCAATACGTGGTCGTTTATTCTGCCAGATAAATTTAAAGATAGCTTTGATTAACATTTTATATCCTTGTGTTTCAGGAGTAGTGGAATCGTTTGAAGGGGGTACAGTAAGCATGCAAAACTGATCATTTTTACTAGGTGGCATCTTCCCAGGAGCGAGAGAGGCAGATCCATCCAGTTTCCCAATTCTTGGGATATTTTTATGACCAGAAGGGCAAAATTGAGGTGGTAAATAGAAGAAGGTAATTTCCCTATTTTGATGCTTAAGTGGGTTATTTGAGATTTGGCTACTGTGAAAGGTGAATGGGGGCCCAGGGAGGGTTTGAGAGGGTGCCTATGGGGAGCATTTTGCTTTTATTATAGTTAATGCGGAGACCCGCACAAAGTTTAAATTAATCACTTATTGTTTTATTTGTGGACATGTCAGAGGAGGGATTCACTGAGAAGATGAGAACATATCTGCAAAGAGGGAGGTGCGTATTTCATGTTCGTCAATGCTGATTCCATGTAGCGGAGCCTTTTGGGTTAAATATCCAGAAAGGGGTTCTAACGCAAGATTAAATAGTAGTTGGGATAGAGGGCAGCCTTGTCTCGTGCCCTTGTGGAGGTGGAATCCATCAGCAAAGAGGTTGGCTACCACCAGTCTGGCCACGGGGGATGTGTACATAGTGTTCATGAGATGTTTGAAGGGGCCAGTAAACCCCATTTTTGACATGGTCATCGAAAGCCATTTGAAGCTAACGTTATTGAAGGCTTTCTCCGCGTCTAGGGTGATGATGGCAAAGTCACCCCCCCCCGGGTTGCATTTAGCATGTTCCAGGAACATCATTACCTTTCAGATATTTAACGTGACTGTTCTCCCTTTCACAAAACATGACTGAGCAGGGTGTATCAGAGAAGAAATGATGGTGGCTAGTCTGGTGGCAACAATTTTAGAGAGGGTTTTAATGTCCAGGTTTAAAAGTGAAATGGGTTAATAGGAGCCCAGTTCTAGGGTATCTTTTCCCTTCTTCGAGAGTAATTTGATGATGGCCTGATTCTCTGTAGGTAAGTAGGGGCCACCTGAACATATACCCCTATAGACATTGAGGAGTGTGGATTCTGTTATTTTTTGCAGGGTTTTATAGAATTCCCCTGTAAACCCATCAGGGCCCGGTGCTTTAGCGGGAACTAGATTGCGAATGGTTGTATATATTTCGGATAGGGAAATGGGTGCATTTAGGGCCTCAAGTTGGGAAGGAGTGACCGTTGGTAGAGATATTCTATCGAGGAAAGATTGTGCAACTTTTTTGTCTATGGGGTCAGTGGTACACTGTGATGAATAATATTGTTGCATGGCTTTATTTATTTCCTGTTGCGAGGTTTAAATGGTGCCTGAGGTGTATCATAAAGAGGTGATATGGGTAGGCAGAAAGGGTCTTTGCAAAGTCTTGCCAGAAATTTGCCTGCTTTGTTGCCAAATTTGTGGAGAGTGGCATCCATATGGGCCCTTTTTGTCAGTTCAAGCATTTCTGCCCAAGTATCAAAAGCTCTTTTTGCTGCCTGCTAGGGATGAGCCGAACATCCCCCTGTTGGGTTCGCACCTGAACATGCGAACAGGAAAAAAGTTCGTTCGAACACGTGAACGCCGTTAAAGTCTATGGGACACGAACATGAATAATCAAAAGTGCTAATTTTAAAGGCTTATATGCAAGTTATTGTCATAAAAAATGTTTGGGGACCTGGGTCCTGCCCCAGGGGACATGGATCAATGCAAAAAAAAGTTTTAAAAACGTCCGATTTTTCAGGAGCAGTGATTTTAATAATGCTTAAAGTCAAACAATAAAAGTGTAATATCCCTTTGAATTTCGTAGCTGGGGGGTGTCTATAGTATGCCTGCAAAGATCAAGGCCGAGACCAGGACTTTGATTTGCGTCTGGGCTGTCTGCATTTGAGGGCCGGTTTTCTCCACAAAGCGATCCATGGGTGTGCAAGGGGTCACCCGAGGGGGCTGTGGGCAGCGGTGGAGGGTTGGGCAGGTTTTTTAGGCCGATTTGAGGGTTGTGCTGTGGGAGATGATGAGGGAGACAGCTACTCCATGCGCACCAGAACCGGAAGTATTGAGATTTTCAAAGTAAGGAACAGAAATATTGAACAATAAGCAGTCGATTACACGCAATGTAAATTAATATAATATAAGTCCATGCAAACTATAATAACAACAACAATCATTTAGAACCATAGACGAGAAGGTATTGAGGGGAAGGGTACAAGTGGCACAAACACTTTAATTGTGATACTATTTGTTAGGTTGTTTCTACTCTGCTTTTGAAGCGTTTGGAGGAGGTTGATGACTGCACCTACCCTGCCACCCTAGATGGGAACATACTGTGGCAGAGTAGGAGCCACCCATTAGAGGTATATGAAGCAGAGTGAGTGAATAAGGTATGTTGTAACTTGTTGTCTGGTATGTGTATAGGTGGTTTTAAATGTTGCTATATAACTCGCCTTGAGGGGTAAGTAGCTAACGCATAGTAGTACTCTCATGAGGTTGTGGTTTTTTCATGCCCCATCAGGTTATGCGGTTATGAAGTCAGGGTATTTTTCTTTTGATACCTTTGTTTCCAAGGGACATGGGGCCCAGAAGTTAATGGAGATCACAAAAGAAGCAATGTCTACTGCAGTGATTTCCGGGTTCCAGGTGGCATCACACAGGTATGGCACATACATACTTACAGTGCCCCAACTTGCATTGTTACTAGACTAAAGTAACAAAGTAAAAACTCCCCTACGTGGAATTTATTTTTAATCCTCCCATACATTTTGAGTGCTTATATTAAAGTACACTATGATCTGTACACTCAAAAAAATATTACTAATTTGTTGACTGTACTTGCAAATAATTGTTTGCAGCCCACTGCTGTCTATAAATAAATCCTATCATTCAGAATATCTTGTCCTGCTGTAAAAATATACTAGAACACATTCTAAAAAAATAAATTAAAAAAAAATGTGTCAAACATTTATTTTAGATTAAAAATGAACTTATTAGCAGGTATATAATTTTTTAGCATTTATAGAAAACACTTTCTGTTCTCTTTTTCTTCTGTCAGCTTTCTTTAGGATTTACAATATTGTTCAACAAATAATAGTGATTTGACGACCTGCCACCCAGCCTTTAGTATTAAAATGGCCAGGTTGGAGCATTTCTATTCTGGGTGGACATCATATGATATCCTACCAGCTACATGCCTCGTGCACACCCTAGGGGGAAACACAGTAGCACAGTCTGTGACCTACTGTGTTCACCATGTGCATGTCAAAGCTGCAACCAATCACAGGAATCACATGTCAGTTGTAAACAAACAATGGCTTGTCATTCATAGCCATTGTGTACTACTCTGATCTATGTGATTGGTGACAGTGATCATATAGTACAGGGTCAGTCACAATGGACCTGTTATATTATGTGATAGCTTTGACCAATTACAGCTATCACAATAGTACACAATGGTGCATGAATAGATGGCACTCACAATGTAAACATTATTGCTTATGCAGTGATGATAACTGTTATAAGCAATCATAGTGTAAAATAAATTCCTGATCACCTCACCAGAGTAGTACAGTGTCACTATGGTGGCACTGTACTGCTCTGGTGAGTGTGTAAAACAATGTAAAAAAAAAAGAAAAAAAGAAAAAATTATATATATATATTTTTTATATACTGTCACCAGTTAGTGTCCCTGATCACCACAACATCAGTCATATGGTGATGCTGTACTGCTCTTCATTTCCCCCAAAAAATTAAAACAAATGCCAACTTCAAAAAACTCACCATGCCTCTTACTAAATACCTTGGGGTGTCTACTTTCCAAAAATTGGTTATTTTGGGGGTAATTGTACTATCCTGGCATTTTAGGGCCTCAAGAAATAGTTTGGCCATCAGTACATCAGAATTGATGTGGAAGATGAGTTATAGCAGTCACAAGCCACTGAGCAAGCGCAGGACAAAACAAACAAGTTCATACTCCAAAAATTGGAGGACATAGAAAATAGATTGAGACTAGGGATGAGCCGAACACCCCCCTGTTCGGTTCACACCAGAACATGCGAACAGGAAAAAAGTTTGTTCGAACACGCGAACACCATTAAAGTCTATGGGACACGAACATGAATAATCAAAAGTGCTAATTTTAAAGGCTTATATGCAAGTTATTGTCATAAAAAATGTTTGGGGACCTGGGTCCTGCCCCAGGGGACATGGATCAATGCAAAAAAAAGTTTTAAAAACGTCCGATTTTTCAGGAGCAGTGATTTTAATAATGCTTAAAGTCAAACAATAAAAGTGTAATATCCCTTTGAATTTCGTAGCTGGGGGGTGTCTATAGTATGCCTGCAAAGATCAAGGCCGAGACCAGGACTTTGATTTGCGTCTGGGCTGTCTGCATTTGAGGGCCGGTTTTCTCCACAAAGCGATCCATGGGTGTGCAAGGGGTCACCCGAGGGGGCTGTGGGCAGCGGTGGAGGGTTGGGCAGGTTTTTTAGGCCGATTTGAGGGTTGTGCTGTGGGAGATGATGAGGGAGACAGCTACTCCATGCGCACCAGAACCGGAAGTATTGAGATTTTCAAAGTAAGGAACAGAAATATTGAACAATAAGCAGTCGATTACACGCAATGTAAATTAATATAATATAAGTCCATGCAAACTATAATAACAACAACAATCATTTAGAACCATAGACGAGAAGGTATTGAGGGGAAGGGTACAAGTGGCACAAACACTTTAATTGTGATACTATTTGTTAGGTTGTTTCTACTCTGCTTTTGAAGCGTTTGGAGGAGGTTGATGACTGCACCTACCCTGCCACCCTAGATGGGAACATACTGTGGCAGAGTAGGAGCCACCCATTAGAGGTATATGAAGCAGAGTGAGTGAATAAGGTATGTTGTAACTTGTTGTCTGGTATGTGTATAGGTGGTTTTAAATGTTGCTATATAACTCGCCTTGAGGGGTAAGTAGCTAACGCATAGTAGTACTCTCATGAGGTTGTGGTTTTTTCATGCCCCATCAGGTTATGCGGTTATGAAGTCAGGGTATTTTTCTTTTGATACCTTTGTTTCCAAGGGACATGGGGCCCAGAAGTTAATGGAGATCACAAAAGAAGCAATGTCTACTGCAGTGATTTCCGGGTTCCAGGTGGCATCACACAGGTATGGCACATACATACTTACAGTGCCCCAACTTGCATTGTTACTAGACTAAAGTAACAAAGTAAAAACTCCCCTACGTGGAATTTATTTTTAATCCTCCCATACATTTTGAGTGCTTATATTAAAGTACACTATGATCTGTACACTCAAAAAAATATTACTAATTTGTTGACTGTACTTGCAAATAATTGTTTGCAGCCCACTGCTGTCTATAAATAAATCCTATCATTCAGAATATCTTGTCCTGCTGTAAAAATATACTAGAACACATTCTAAAAAAATAAATTAAAAAAAAATGTGTCAAACATTTATTTTAGATTAAAAATGAACTTATTAGCAGGTATATAATTTTTTAGCATTTATAGAAAACACTTTCTGTTCTCTTTTTCTTCTGTCAGCTTTCTTTAGGATTTACAATATTGTTCAACAAATAATAGTGATTTGACGACCTGCCACCCAGCCTTTAGTATTAAAATGGCCAGGTTGGAGCATTTCTATTCTGGGTGGACATCATATGATATCCTACCAGCTACATGCCTCGTGCACACCCTAGGGGGAAACACAGTAGCACAGTCTGTGACCTACTGTGTTCACCATGTGCATGTCAAAGCTGCAACCAATCACAGGAATCACATGTCAGTTGTAAACAAACAATGGCTTGTCATTCATAGCCATTGTGTACTACTCTGATCTATGTGATTGGTGACAGTGATCATATAGTACAGGGTCAGTCACAATGGACCTGTTATATTATGTGATAGCTTTGACCAATTACAGCTATCACAATAGTACACAATGGTGCATGAATAGATGGCACTCACAATGTAAACATTATTGCTTATGCAGTGATGATAACTGTTATAAGCAATCATAGTGTAAAATAAATTCCTGATCACCTCACCAGAGTAGTACAGTGTCACTATGGTGGCACTGTACTGCTCTGGTGAGTGTGTAAAACAATGTAAAAAAAAAAGAAAAAAAGAAAAAATTATATATATATATATTTTTTATATACTGTCACCAGTTAGTGTCCCTGATCACCACAACATCAGTCATATGGTGATGCTGTACTGCTCTTCATTTCCCCCAAAAAATTAAAACAAATGCCAACTTCAAAAAACTCACCATGCCTCTTACTAAATACCTTGGGGTGTCTACTTTCCAAAAATTGGTTATTTTGGGGGTAATTGTACTATCCTGGCATTTTAGGGCCTCAAGAAATAGTTTGGCCATCAGTACATCAGAATTGATGTGGAAGATGAGTTATAGCAGTCACAAGCCACTGAGCAAGCGCAGGACAAAACAAACAAGTTCATACTCCAAAAATTGGAGGACATAGAAAATAGATTGAGACTAGGGATGAGCCGAACACCCCCCTGTTCGGTTCACACCAGAACATGCGAACAGGAAAAAAGTTTGTTCGAACACGCGAACACCATTAAAGTCTATGGGACACGAACATGAATAATCAAAAGTGCTAATTTTAAAGGCTTATAGGCAAGTTATTGTCATAAAAAGTGTTTGGGGACCTGGGTCCTGCTCCAGGGGACATGGATCAATGCAAAAAAAAGTTTTAAAAATGTCTGTTTTTTCAGGAGCAGTGGTTTTAATAATGCTTAAAGTCAAACAATAAAAGTGTAATATCCCTTTAAATTTCGTACCTTGGGGTGTCTATAGTATGCCTGTAAAGGGGCGCATGTTTCCCGTGTTTAGAACAGTCTGACAGCAAAATGACATTTCGAAGGAAAAAACCCATTTAAAACTACCCGCGGCTATTGCATTGCCGACAATACACATAGAAGTTCATTGATAAAAACGGCATGGGAATTCCCCACAGGGGAATCCCGAACCAAAATTAAAAAAAAAAATGACGTGGGAGTCCCCCTAAATTCCATACCAGGCCCTTCAGGTCTGGTATGGATATTAAGGGGAACCCCGGCCAAAATTTCAAAAAAAAATGACGTGGGGTTCCCCCTAAATTCCATACCAGACCCTTATCCGAGCACGCAACCTGGCAGGCCGCAGGAAAAGAGGTGGGACCAGAGTGCGGCCCCCCCTCCTGAACTGTACCAGGCCACATGCCCTCAACATTGGGAGGGTGCTTTGGGGTAGCCCCCCAAAACACCTTGTCCCCATGTTGATGAGGACAAGGGCCTCATCCCCACAACCCTGGCAGGTGGTTGTGGGGGTCTGCGGGCGGGGGCTTATCAGAATCTGGAAGCCCCCTTTAACAAGGGGACCCCCAGATCCCGCCCCCCCGTGTGAAATGGTAAGGGGGTACTTACCCCTTTATTTAAATGCTTCTTCTTTCTTCTATATTCCTTCATCTTCTGGTTCTTCTGGTTCTTCCTCCGGGGTTCTCGTCCAGCATCTCCTCCGCAGCGTCTTCTATCTTCTTCTCCTCGGGCCACTCCGCACCCATGGCATGGGGGGAGGCTCCCGCTCTTCTCTTCATCGTCTTCTTCATCTTCTTCTCTTCTTCCTTCTTCTCTTCTTCTCTTCTTCATTTTCTTCTCCGGGCCGCTCCGCATCCATGCTGGCATGGAGGGAGGCTCCCGCTGTGTGATGGCGTCTCCTCGTCTGACGGTTCTTAAATAACAGGGGGCGGGGCCACCCGGTGACCCTGCCCCCCTCTGATGCACGGGACATGACAGGAGTTCCCTGTGGCATTCCCCGTGACGTCACAGGGAAGTCCCGTCAAGTCACCGTGCGTCAGAGGGGGGCGGGGTCACCGGGTGGCCCCGCCCCCTGTTATTTAAGAACTGTCAGACGAGGAGACGCCGTCACACAGCGGGAGCCTCCCTCCATGCCAGCATGGATGCGGAGCGGCCCGGAGAAGAAAATGAAGAAGAGAAGAAGGAAGAAGAGAAGAAGATGAAGAAGAAGATGAAGAGAAGAGCGGGAGCCTTGCCCAATGCCATGGGTGCGGAGCGGCCCGAGGAGAAGAAGATAGAAGACGCTGCGGAGGAGATGCTGAACGAGAACCCCGGAGGAAGAACCAGAAGAACCAGAAGATGAAGGAAGAAAGAAGAAGCATTTAAATAAAGGAATTGTCAAAAACTGTCTCTTGTCATTTTTAACATTTTTGACAGTTTTTTAGTGAAATGGTAGGGGTAAGTACCCCCTTACCATTTCACACAGGGGGGGGGGCCGGGATCTGGGGGTCCCCTTGTTAAAGGGGGCTTCCAGATTCTGATAAGCCCCCCGCCCGCAGACCCCCACAACCACCGGCCAGGGTTGTGGGGATGAGGCCCCTTGTCCTCATCAACATGGGGACAAGGTGTTTTGGGGGGCTACCCCAAAGCACCCTCCCAATGTTGAGGGCATGTGGCCTGGTACGGTTCAGGAGGGGGGGGCGCACTCTCATCCCCCCTCTTTTCCTGCAGCCTGCCAGGTTGCGTGCTCGGATAAGGGTCTGGTATGGATCTTTCGGGGGACCCCACGCCATTTTTTTTTTTTTGGCGCGGGGTTCCCCTTAAAGTCCATACCAGACCTGAAGGGTCTGGTATAGAATTTAGGGGGAACCCCACATCATTTTTTTTTTTTGGCCGGGGTTCCCCTTAATATCCATACCAGACCTGAAGGGCCTGGTATGGAATTTAGGGGGACTCCCACGTCATTTTTTTTTTTTAATTTTGGTTCGGGATTCCCCTGTGGGGAATTCCCATGCCGTTTTTATCAATGAACTTCTATGTGTATTGTCGGCAATACAATAGCCGCGGGTAGTTTTAAATGGGTTTTTTCCTTTGAAATGTCATTTTGCTGTCAGACTGTTCTAAACACGGGAAACATGCGCCCCTTTACACCCCCCAGGTACGAAATTTAAAGGAATATTACACTTTTATTGTTTGACTTTAAGCATTATTAAAATCACTGCTCCTGAAAAAACGGTCGTTTTTAAAACTTTTTTTTGCATTGATCCATGTCCCCTGGGGCAGGACCCGGGTCCCCAAACACTTTTTATGACAATAACTTGCATATAAACCTTTAAAATTAGCACTTTTGATTTCTCCCATAGACTTTTAAAGGGTGTTCCGTATTTGCCGCGAACACCCCAAATTGTTCGCTGTTCGGCGAACTTGCGAACAGCCAATGTTCGAGTCGAACATGAGTTTGACTCGAACTCGAAGCTCATCCCTAATTGAGACACAATCATTTAAGATTTATGGGAGTGCCATTATCTCTACACCCTTCCTCCGTCATGGAATTTTGTACTTCTAAGATACCTGAAGCTCTGGGCCTAAATTCCAATCAAATTGTTGAAAGGTCTCACCGTCTAGGATTGCACTCTGCTGACCGGCAAACATTCTGCCCGATTATCACCAAATATCTCAACTATGCGGATAAATTAGCAATTCTGCAGAAATATTGTCAATCACGCTCACTTAAAATCCTAATTATTGTGGATTACCAATTTGATTGGAAGTATCCTAAAAAGAAAGTCTTTTCAACACATCTGCTCAGTGCTCTTTCAACATCAATTTAAATTCACTCTGGCTTACCCAGCAGTGCAGCGCCTTCGCACCCTGAGCGTCAAACTGCTCTTTTTTCAAAATCCCACTGAGCCCGTTCACTCAATTAACCCGGAGGCTCACACAAGGGCACTCTCCACCTCACGTCTTTTAGACCAAAGGAGCCCCAGGAAAGACCCCCCAAAATGTCTCAAATCCTCTGGCTTTAATACACATGCCAAGTTCCATTGACTCTAACGCCACAATTTATGGGCTCAGTCTGATAAACGAGTTTTGGCCTTTATTCTGGGCAACTAGACACTATTGCTCTACATAATATGTTTTTGTAATGCAATATGTTTTTTACTTGTTTCTGCCCTGCACGACTTTCACTTTCTGTGTTTTTTTTGGCTGTCAATGACCGCTTCTCCTCAGATGTCTTCTTTACTCAGGTCAGCATGGATATAACAATTGTTTTTTATTCCCGATCTTGAGTGGACTCCTGGGAGACTGCCCCTTTTAGTGCTACCATGCGGAAAAAAGCGAAGTAATCTTTTAATATGTTTATTTGGCTTAACTTTCTTGCTTTGATTCCCAGTTAATGGTATCCCCATTAGTCCTCATTAATACACCCCAGACACTGTGGATGGAACTTTTAGGACTCCCTCTTCTCTCATCCGTATTCCTAATAATATCCCTCCTCACTTTTACACCTGATCCTACACATCCTCACACTAGACAACCCCCCAGAGAATCACCTCGTTGAACATGAAGGGGATTAGATCCCCCATTAAAAGACTAAATATCCTCCATCATCTTAAGAGATTAAAAACTGACACTGCCTTACTTCAAGAAACACATCTTAAAACTCCTGACTTTGTACGCATGAAAAAGCTATGGGTGGGCACAGCCCTTGGGTCTGAGGTAGTTGGTAGAAAGGCTGGGGTACTCATATTAATCCATAACAACTTTCCATGTGAGATCATTAACATGGACGACCAAGGGCGTTTTATCACCACCAAGCTACGATTAGGGAACAAAGATCTCCAGATATCCAGTGTTTATGCTTCTAATAGCCCAGGCCAATCTTCTTTTGTGAGCTATCGACTTAACTGCTTTCACTTTCCTATAGATATCATGGATGGTGATTTTAACACAATTATGCACCCCGTTGACAGGTCTGTCTCTAAAAGCCTCCTTTTTAACAACACTAGCCCTATGCCAACACATTTTGCCTCCACAATAGAGTCCATTCACCTGACAGACATCTCTTCCAGGGGGAGAGTTCATCTTTTTCTCCCCCCGCATAATACACTTTCTCTAATTGATTATATATTCAGCACCGACAATCTCATCCCTCAAATAACAGAAGCAGAAATCCACGATATTGCAATTTTGGATCATGCCCTGATATCAATACAAATTATCGACCACATATCCCAGAACAACCCTCGACTATGGCGCTTCCCCTATGGCGCTTAACTCTCAAACAACACTGACTTCCAAACCTTTATGGGGAAATCATTGGAGGAATTCTCCTCCACACATTCTGCTCACAAAGACAACCCCAATCTCTTTTGGGAGGCGGGTAAAGCTTTTCTAAGAGGCAATCTCCTATGCAGCTTCATTTCAGAAAAAGGCTTTTAACAAACTATTGGGAAGCCAGCTCACATTTGAATCTAGCACAATGCTCGTTAGCATCAAACAATACTCCCAAACATAGATCCGAATGGCATGAGGCAAATAGAGCTTTTGATTCCTGGGCTGATAAATTGGAAGTGATGAAGCATGCACAAATGGAACCTACTTTGGGCAAACTATTAGCCAAACTAAGCGAGGGCCCCCATTGACCCACTTTTATTACCTCCCTTCAAGATTCCACTGGCAATATAAAATCTCTCCCACAAGAAGTCATCAAAATTATGCCTCATTACTACACTACACTGTATGCACATGATCCTATAGATCATAACTCAGCGAGGAGCTTCCTCGACAAATTAAATCTCGCTAAAATATCCCCTTCCAAACTCGAACACTTAAACTCGTCCATTTCCATATTTGAACTTTCCAATGCCATCAAACATTTAGCACCCAATAAGGCCCCAGGTCCCAATGGTTTCACGGGGGGATATTTAAAATAATTTCAAAGCATTATCTCACCGACACTTTTAAAGGTCTACAATGGGATCTGGGCGGGTGGCTCCTATCTACCCACCGGCCATCAAGCTATCATTAAACTTCTGTCAAAAAAGGGGAAGGACCCACTAGAGCCAGGCTCATACAGGCCCATCTCCTTCTTAAACCTAGACATAGAAATTCTGTCCAAAATTGTGGCTACTAGACTTGCTGATATATTTCCCTCTATCATTCACCCAGCACAGTCTGGCTATGTGAAGGGGAGAACGATCTCTCTCAACATTCACAAAGACATGATGGTCCTGGAGCACGCTAAAATCAACCCACAGAAAGATTTCGCCATCATCACCCTGGATGTGGAGAAAGCCTTTAACAATGCTAGTTTTGTGTGGCTGTCACTGTTCTTCTCTAGATTAAGCTTTTCTGGCCCATTTAATCACCTTATTAAAACTATGTACGCTTCTCCATCTGCCAGACTGGTAGTGGAGGTCTCCTATCAGATAGCTTCCGCCTATTTAAAGGCACTAGGCAGGGGTGTCCCTTTCCCCCTTACTTTTTAATCTAGCTCTTGAACCCCTCTCCAGGTACCTTTCTGAAATAGCCCCACTGCACGGGATTTGTTCTGGGGAAACTGAACTTTGCACTGCCCTCTTTGCTGATGATGTACTCATCTTTTCTGCAGACCCTAAATCAGATATGGCTGCTATAAAAAATGTTTTTGATGAGTTCAATGTCTGTTCTGGCTTACTATAGTAAAAGTGAGATACTGCCATTATTTTCAATACCCAAACACTCCTGGATGTCCTCCTACCCTTTTTCCCTAGCCAAATCCTACATTACATATCTAGGAGTGAAAATTGTGAATACACCTTCCTCTTTATACACTCTTAATTACCCTTCTCTAATACAGAAACTAATACAGGAATTGGAAAACTGGTTGGATCTGCTCTTATCACTTCTAGGAAGGTGTCACCTATTTCAAATTTTCAGTTTTGTATGTTTATTGTATCCTCTCCAAACCATACCCTTATTACTAAAGCACAAAGATGTTCAGACACTGGAAAAAGCCATCACTAAATTTATGTGGCACATGAAGTGCCCTCGCATAGCACTATCTAAACTATATCTTCCTAGAGGGGAAGGAGGTGCAAATCTTGACAAAATCAGGGTTTATAACCTAGCATGTTTATTATGTATAAGCTTTGATTGGATCTCAGAGACTTCCCATTTTTCCAACTGGTCGCTAGAATCACAGATGGTCCATCCCCAGGGGCAGACTGATAACTCATGGGGCCCCCGGGCAATAGGAGATTATGGGGCCCCCAGGCAATCAGAGATTATGGGGCCACACAGTATGCACACACACAGTATACAATCACACAGTATACACATACATGTACACACAGTATACACAGACAGATGTAAAAAAAACCATAGATTTATACATACTGTCCCTGGTTTTACTGAGGCTGGCAACCCTGATGGGGGCCCCTAGTGGCCCAGGGACCTCGGGCAGTGCCCGACTGGCTCAATGGTCAGTCCGCCCCTGTCCATCCCTTTTTCCTGAAAGCATTATTACACGCTAAGTGGAAGACTCTGCAGCTCTACAACATAATACACTCCTAAGAGACACTGTGATAGCTTGGAGGCAAACCTGGAAGAAACTCAGACTCTTCCCTTACATTTCAAGATACTTACTCATTCAAGGAAATCCAAGTTTTCCCCAGCCATCAACCATGTGACCTTCTCAACCTGGAGACGTCAAGGCCTAACAATTTTTACATCACTATTTGACCAGGAATCGAGGGGCACCACTTGCTTTTACTGACGTAGCCAAACACTACTCTCTCCCAGCTTCCCATATATTCCAATACTGACAATGTACCAGCTACATCACCACCAATGCAGAGATAAAGGCAAAAGATTCAAAATCTCCTTATTGGGCCAAATATTACACTGGGGAACATACTCCATCTCGAACATATACAAGCCTTTGATTAGTAAATGGACTCCCCCTTTTATTCCTCTTCTGCGGTTAATTGGGCCAAAGACTTCCCAGATACGGAAATCACTATAAAGTTACTCAGGGGTTACAACATCTTACATCTGATCCCGAGTGAAATATGGGGAGATGCAGCTGAAGGCGATTCATAGAGCCCATATACCTTTTTAGTCTGAGAAAAACAACACTTAGATTGCACTATGCCCCCTATGCTCTCTACCGAGACCCTCTCTGACTTATCGCTTTTGGACTTGTGCTCACTTGTCAACCTTCTGGGACCAAGTAATTTCTTTTATTTTAGCAGTTACCACACTCACCATCCCAAAAGACCATAACCTCCTAATATTTGGTTTCTGGGACTCCACCTTACAACCTCAAAAGGCCCCCAAAGAAAATCTTTGACACAAAGCCTGAATCCTCATATGTCTTTTAGCTGCTCAGAAAATCATTTTAAAACAATGGACCTCACCCCTGCATCCTACTATCACTCTACTCAAGTGTGAACTCACAAAGCTCATATACCGAGAAAAGACTCTTGCGGATATTTCCCAGTTTTCCACCAACAAAAGCTTCTTGCAGAGATGGGGTGATACCCTTTCTAATTCCTTTAACTATTATCATGGCCCTCAATAGGTATGAGCTTCGAGTTCGAGTCGAACTCCTGTTCAACTCGAACATCGGCTGTTCGCCAGTTCGCCGAACAGCGAACAATTTGGGGTGTTCACGGCAAATTCGAAAGCCGCGGAACACCCTTTAAAAGTCTATGGGAGAATTCAAAAGTGCTAATTTTAAAGGCTTATATGCATGGTATTGTCATAAAAAGTGTTTGGGGGCCTGGGTCCTGACATGTATCAATGCAAAAAGAATTTTTAAAAACTGACGTTTTTTCGGGAGAGGTGATTTTAAAAATGCTTGAAGCGAAACAATAAAAGTGTAATATTCCTTTACATTTTGTACCTGGGGGTGTCTATAGTAAGCCTGTAAAGGGGCGCATGTTTCCCGTGTTTAGAACAGTCTGACAGCAAAATGACATTTCAAAGGAAAAAAAAGTCATTTAAACCTCCTCGCGGCTATAATGAATGAAATCATACACATAAAAGTTCATTGATAAAAACAGCATTGGATTTCCCCACAGGGGAAACCAAAATTTTTTTAAAAAATGGCGTGGGGGTCCCCCTAAATTTCATACCAGGCACTTCAGGTCTGGTATGGATTTTAAGGGGAACCCCCCGCCAAAATTTAAAAAAAAATGGTGTGGGGTCCCCCCAAAAATCCATACTAGACCCTTATTCGAGCACGCAACCTGGCAGGCCACAGGAAAAGAGGGGGGGGGGGGCAAGAGAGCGCCCCCCCTCCTGAACTGTTCCAGGCCACATGCCCTCAAAATTGGGAGGGTGCATTGAGGTAGCCCCCCAAAACACCTTGTCCCCATGTTGATGAGGACAAGGGGCCTCATCCCCACAACCCTTGGCCAGTGGTTGTGGGGGTCTGCGGGTGGGGGGTTTATCGGAATCTGGAAGCCCCTTTAACAAGGAGATCCCCAGATCCTGCCCCCCTGTGTGAATTGGTAATGGGGTACAAATGTACCCCTACCATTTCACAAAAAAAAGTGTCAAAAAGTTTAAAAAACACAAGAGACAGTTTTTGTCAGGGTACTCACCAGGACTGAGGCTGCATCCGAAGGAGCTGGAGCAGACATCAGGTGCTGGAGACGGCCCTCAATTTGGAAGTAGCCATCTTGGAGTCTTTGGACAGCCTGAGTAAGAGCTGTCACCTGCTGGCAGAGTGCCTCAAGGGGAGAACCAGCTCTGTCGGCCTCTGACATGGTTGGTTTGTGCTGTCAGGGTACTCACCAGGGCCGAGATGCTGAGAGCGGCTCCCCTTGCAGCTGAGTGTGCTATACCCCTGGAGGTGGCACAGAGGGTATCGGGCACAGAGAGGCACGGGTCGCCAGGCACTAGTAGGAGCCTGTGTGTTGAACTTCTGTCTGGTAGTAGTCCATGCAGGGTACACCCGGACGGTGATCAGCAGAGGAATCAGACTGGGGCTCCAACACCTTGGTCCTGAAGTAGATAACTGGAACAAAGTATGTAGAGAAGCCAGGGGGTCAAACACAGCAAGCCGGTAGGAAGGAATTCCGTTTAAACAAGCCAAGGTCATACACAGGAATCAATCAATAGGAGAGTCCAAGACAGGCCGGGGGTCAAACACTGGAGCAGGCAGTAGCGAAGTCTTTAAAGAGAAGCCGGGGGTCAAACACTGGAGCAGACTGAAGAGGAATCCGTTAAGCAAGCCGAGGTCAAGGTGCAGGAGAAGTTCAAGGGTGGTCAAGGCAATCCGGGTCACAACAGGCAGGAGTCAGTAGCAGAACAAGGAACAGGAACACAGAAGCTGAAATGACAAACCAGCAATAAGCCAGAGAGCTGGGCTGCCTTTTATAGGGCCGCCAGGGGAACTCACGTGTGCGGCTAAGATGCGTACGTGCGTACGTGCTTACGCCGTTTCGCCGTTCGCTGACTTGCACGTCTATGTGTGCCGTTACGCCGTGACGCGGTCTGCTGAATCGCGTACCCGCATGCGCCTATTAGCCATTCTGCCACGCAGGCGTACAGGGAAACGCCGGTACTGGCACACAAAGTTTCTGTTATTCCTCTGACAGTTTTTGACAAGTCCTTTATTAATTTCTTCTTCTTTCAGCTTCTTCTTCCATCTTTTTTCTTCTGGTGTTCTTTCGGTGTTCTTCTTCCTCCATCTTCTTCTTCATCTTCTTTGCCATCTTCTCCAAGACTTCTTCCACTCTTCTCGTCCCGCATCTTCCTCCAGGCTTCTTCTCTGCTGCGTCCGCATGATCCGCCTCAGTGGGAGTCTTCAGCCGTGTGATGCTTGGCTTCTTCTGATATTTCTTATATAATGGAGGGCGGGGCCACCCGGTGACCCCACCCTCCTCTGACGCACGGGGAAATGATGGGACTTCCCTGTGGCTTTCCCCGTTTTGTCAGAGGGGGCGGGGTCATCGCCGGGTGACACAGCCGTTCCCCGATGGGGGTAATGAGTGGGTGGCGGAGTGTTAGAAACATCGTGACCAGCTGTATTCAATCACAGCCGGTCACTATGCAGCGCAGCATGGCGATCGGGGTTGAGACTTTTCCATCGGACAAAGCCCAGCCCCGATCAGGGTAAAGAGCCAATAAAATTGTCTCTTTCACCATGTGACTGGTTGTGTCCAATCACAGCCGGTCATAAATGTCAACAAACAGTGGTGTAATGGCTTTTGCTGGGTTCTTCTCCTCACACACCGATCCAGTGTGAGGAGATCAGCTAACAGTGAGTTACATATTGTACAGTTTATACTACAGTGTCCAGATTCCCCCCTAAATAAAGACTACCGGTCACCACAGTACTGGTCACCACAGTACCTGTCACCACAGTACCTGTCACAGGAGTATCTGTCACCAGGAGTACCTGTCATCAGATTACCCACCATCAGAGTACCTGTCACCAGAGTACCCGCCATCAGAGTACCTGTCACCAGAGTACCGGCCATCAGAGTACCTGTCACCAGATTACCCACCATCAGAGTAACTGTCACCAGAGAACCCACCACCAGAGTACCTGCCACCAGATTACCCATCACCAGAGTACCTGTCACCAGATTGCCCACCATAAGAGTACCTGTCACCAGAGTACCCGCCACCAGAGTACCCGCCATCCATCCATCCCATCAGAGTACCTGTCATCCATCCATTCCGTCTGAGTACCTGTCCCGTGATCCCATCAGGAGCAGCCAATTTCTACCAAGGTGCAGCGCATTAGACCCTGATGTTCAGTCCATCAGTGTCACCCGTCACAGAGCCACTATGTCCAGAAAGGTATACACTCCAGGAGAGGCATATCAAATTCTGAGTCTGACCAATGAGAGCAACGGGGAGCTCTCACCGCCCAGTTCTGATTCCGATTCTGGTTCGGAAGATGAGCACGTCGAAGGCAGCACATCAGGATCTGAATCAGAGGAGGAAGTAGTTCATCCAAAAAGAAGACGGTCTGAAGACCAGGCAGCTACCAGCAGTGCCAACGGCACTAGACCCCAGGAGGAGAGACCCAGTACAAGCGCTGCCAGACCCCAGGGGGAAAGGCCCAGTACAAGTGCAGGAATTGCACGCCAAAGAATTAGGGCTCAAACCCAGCTTCCAGATGCCTTGGCAAACCCATTGTGGCTGCCTTCTAGAACAGGGTAAGCCACGATCCCCCATTTCACAGCACAGCCAGGTGTGCAAGTCAACACAGAAGGTTTTTCCAATGATTTTTTTAATTTATTTTTTCCTGACGAATTAGTTCAAGGCATCATGTACCAAACCAATCTTTTTGCCCAAAAATTCATTCAAAACAAGCCCAGCTCGGGCTATGCCCGCCCTTTTGAATGGAGACCCCTAACGGTGGAGGAGCTTAAATTGTTTTTAGGCCTAACGCTCAACATGGGGCTTACAAAGTAAAATTAAGTGCATAAATATTGGTTGATCAACCCTATCTACTATATGCCAATTTTTTCATCTGTCATGTCCAGGTCCCAATATGAAATTATAATGCGCTTCCTGCATTTCAATAATAATGCACAGTACCCCCCCCCCCCCCCCGAAATCACCCAGACTCAGATAAATTATATAAAATTTGCCCCCAATTGATTTTTTTCTCCAAGAAGTTTGCCGAAATATATACAGTATATCCCTGAGAAGGACATCTCTGTGGACGAACCCCTGGTCCATTTCACAAGCAAATCAAGCAGTATATCCCCAGTAAGAGGGCGAGGTACAGGTTGAAGCTCAACAAGCTCTGTGAAAGCTCCACCAGATTGATGCACTCATTCCATGTGTATGAAGGCAAAGACTCCCAGCTCCAGTCCCCCGAGTGTCCACCGTACATGGAAATAAGTGGAAAAATTGTCTGGGAGTTGGCATTCCCACTCCTCGAAAAGGGGTATCACATTTACATGAACAATTACTATACCAGTTTACCCCTTTTCCGACACCTATACCTGAAAAATACTTTGGCTTGCGGTACAGCAAGGAAAAACAGAAAGGGCTTCCCACAGAATCTAGTCACCACAACTCTACAAAGGGGGGAATCGACAAGCTTGAGGAACGAGGAAGTGTTGGCTGTGAAGTAGAGGGATAGGAAAGATGTGTACATCATGTCCACCATCCATGATGACACCTCGGCGGAACCTCGCAGAAGGCGCGGTCCCGCTCAAAATCCATCCTGTATCCACGAGTACAATAAATTCATGGGGGGGGGGTGGATATAGATTATCAAATGTTGCAGCCCTGTTTATCAACACGAAAATCCCTGTTCTGGTATAAAAAAGTTGCAGTTTACATTTTTCATTTGGCTATGTATAATTATTTCATCATTTATCAAAAATCAACGGAAACACCCAAAACCTTCCTAAAGTTTATTGAAGACACTGTCACTGCCCTGATATATCAACAAGTATCCCCCCAGAAAGCATTCGCTCTGATTGTGTCAGCAGACTACATGAGCGACATTTTCCTGACCATATTCCACCATCAGAATCCGGAAGACAACGCCCAAAAAAATGTTGGGTGTGCACCAAAAGAGGAGTTAGGAAAGACACCAGTTTCCATTGTCCCCAATGTCCCTCCCAACCTGGCCTTTGCATCAGAGAATGCTTCAGACACTATCACACTCTTGTAAACTATTAGCCCTTATTTCCCCGTTTTCAATTTCTGTCCTGAATTTTTCCCTGATGCCTCGACCAACCATATCATTGCCTTCCATGTGAACTGACCCTGGCCTGTTTATCGACTATGCCTCTGCCTGCCGTCTGTATTGTTTATTTGCCAAGTTTCTGCCTTTCACATGAACTGACCCTGGACTGTCGACTATGCCTCTGCCTACCATCTATTTCTGCCTTTTACCTGTACTGACCTCGGCCTGTTGACCATGTTTTTGCCTGCCCCTTGGACTGATCTTTCACCCTGCTACACAGGGGTCTCACATATGTGAAGGGCTCCAGAATAGTGTTCTGAGTTAAGAAAAACAGTTTTTGGTTTTCTGTGTTCCCAGAACAGGGTCTGGTTGCCCGGAGGCTTCAAAGAGATTTGGGTGGGAGAAGCCTCTGTCCCTGTCCCCATTCTTGTGGGACCAATGCCCTAAGCTTGATTGTCCTGCCTGCTCCCTGGACAAATACTTTGGCTGTGCTGACCATATCTCTGCCCGTACTAACTATGGACAGTATTCCTGCCTGCTGCACGGATGATCCTTTTGCTGCTGCAGACCACATCCCTGCCTGCTACCCGGCCCAATGCTTTGGCTGTGCTGACAACATCTCTACCTGTACTGACTATGGACAGTATTCCTGCCTTCTGCCTGTTTTGCTGTTGCTGTCCACGTTCCTGCCTGCTGCCTGGACCGATGCGCTCCTGTCACGTACCTGGTAGGTGGAGCCCGGAATGCAGAGAACGGCCTCTCGTATACCTCTGACTTAAGAACCCCTGAAGGTGTGGACAGGGACTCGAAAGTACAGAGGGGCACAAGTGCCTGACTGGAACACTGAAGCAGAAGGCAGGATCCTGTAGTCAGCAGGGAGGTGCACTGTAGTCCCGTAGCAGGTTGCAGACAGCAGGGAGGTGCACTGTAGTCCCGTAGCAGGTTGCAGACAGCAGGGAGGTGCACTGTAGTCCCGTAGCAGATTGCAGACAGCAGGGAGGTGCACTGTAGTCCCGTAGCAGGTTGCAGACAGCAGGGAGGTGCACTGTAGTCCCGTAGTAGGTTGCAGACAGCAGGGAGGTGCAGACAAGCCGGGTCAAGGTACTGGCAGGCAGATCAGGTACAGAAGGGCAAACCAAGAGAATAGTCAGAGTCCAAGCCAAGATCGGGGCGGGCAGCAAGCAGGTAAGTCAGGAACAAGCCAAGTAAATACTGGATACAGGAAAACTTATAACAAGGTAGCAGGGGTCTCAGGAAACGCTGTAGACCGGACAGCAAGGCAGCATTGAAACAGTCTTCTTTAAATAGCCTATCTTTGGCGCCAAGTGGCGCTATTGCGCATGCGCGTACGTTTGTTAGCACTAACAGAGATATTGGTACTATTGCGCATGTGCGTACGTTTGTTAGCACTATTAGCGCCATTGGCGCTATTGCGCGCCCGCGAGCGCCGGATGGCGCTTCTATGCACAGGAATTCATTTAAAACTGCAAGAGGGCTTTTCCTGACAGCTCCTCTGTGGACTACTGCACTACTAAAACCCCAGGTAATCTTTTCTTTACCCTTTGCTCAGCAGAATGTATTTTGGTTTGTAATTGGTTTGTACAGTACATGCTATGTGTTATAAATATGAAGGGCCTTCAACAATGTCATAGGTTGTCAGGAATTTATGTGTGTAATTTATGCTCCTAGAATGGTGCTACTTGGAGGTTGGACCTCTGTATGTGGCCGGGCTATGTAAAAGTCTCACACATGTGGTATTGCCATACTCAGGAGTAGCAGAATGTATTTTGGGGTGTTATTTATGCTATGTACAAGCTGTGTGTTGGAAATATCTTATAAATGGACAACTTTGTGTAAAAAAAATGCGTTTTCATTTTTCCCCACATTTTCCAAAAACTTCTGGAAAAAAATGAACCGTTCAAAAGACTCATTACACCTCATAGATTATACATTGTGGGGTTATATTCCCAAAATGGGGTCATTTTGTGGGCATTTTCATTGTCCTGGTGCTCCAGGGCCTTCAAAAGTGTGATAGGTAGTCAGGAAATTATACGTGTAATTTATGCTCCTAGAACGCCTGACGTAGCTACTTGGATGTTGGGCCTCTGTATGTGGCCAGGCTATGTAAAAGTCTCAGACATGTGGTATTGCCATACTCAGGAGGAGTAGCAGAATGTTGTTTGGGGTGTCATTTTTTTTCTTTGTACATGCTGTGTGTTGGAAATATCTTATAAATGGACAACTTTGTGTAAAAAAAATGTGGTTTCAATTTTTTTCCACATTTTCCAAAAACTTCTGGAAAAAAATTAACCATTCAAAAGACTCATTATGCCTTATAAATTATACATTATGGTGTTAGCTTTCCAAAATGGGGTAATTTTGTGGGCGTTTCCATTGACCTGGTGCTCCAGGGCCTTCAAAAGTGTGATAGGTTGTCATCAAATGAGATTTGCAATGTATGCTCGTAGAACGCCTGCAGGTGCTACTTAGATGTTGGACCTCTGTATGTGGCCAGGCTGTGTAAAAGTCTCACACATGTGTTATCGCTATACTCAGGAGGAGTAGCAGAATGTATTTTGAGGTGTCATTGCAAGTATGCATGTGCTGTGTGAGAGAAATAACTTGTTATTATGACAATTTTGTGTAAAAAAATAAAAAATAAAACATTTCTTAATTTTCCAAAGAATTGTGGGAAAAAATTACAACTTCAAAAAACTCATCATGCCTCTTACTAAATACCTTGGAATGTCTGCTTTCCAAAAAGGTGTAATTTGGGGGTATTTGTACTTTCCTCACTTGTTAGGGTCTCAAGAAATGAGATAGGCCTTCAGTACATCAGGTGTGATCAGGTGTGATCAATTTTCAATGACTTGCACCATAGCTTGTAGACTCTATAACTTTTACAGATACCAAATAATATACACTAATGTGGGTTATTTTTACTAAAGATATGTAGCAGTATACATTTTGGCCAAAATTTATGAAGAAAAACTACTTATTTGCAAAATTTTACAATAGAAACAAAAAAAGTGTTTTTTTTTCAAACTTTTCTCTCTTTTTTCACTTATATTGCAAAAAATAAAAAAACCCAGCGGTGATTAAATACCACCAAAAGAAAGCTCTGTATGAGAGAAAAAAATGATACAAATTTTGTTTGGGTACAGTGTAGTATGACTGAGTAATTGTCATTCAAAATGTGAGAGTGCTAAAGGCTAAAAATTGGTCTGGGCAGGAAGGGTGTATAAATGTCCTGTATTGAAGTGGTTAATTATTAAACAATTGTGATTTAACTGTACTTCTTTCTCGGTCTAATTCATGGTTTCTGTCAGAACTTTTATTAACAGCTTGTAGTTTCTTTGCTCTCACTTCCATGGTACAATTTTTATCATGTTACTATGACAAACCAACATCCCTGTGGTCCTTTTCTTTCTTCTCCTTTTCATCCTACTTTCTTCTTATGCCAGTTTCCTTGTCTACCCTACTTCACCACTTAAGCCCCAGACCTTTTGGCTGGCAAAAGACCAGGGTTTTTTTTGCAATTCGGCATTGCGTCGCTTTAACTGACAATTGTGCAGTTGTGCGACGTGGCTCATCAAAATTGACGTCCTTTTTTCCCCACAAATAAAACTTTCTTTTGGTGGTATTTGATCACCTCTGTGGTTTTTATTTTTTGCTCTATAAACAAAAAATAGCAACAATTTTGAAAAAAACGCATTATTTTTTACTTTTTGCTATAATAAATATCCCCACAAAATATAGAAAAAAAACATTTTTTTTCCTCAGTTTAGGCCAAAACATATTCTTCTACATATTTTTGGTAAAAAAAAATGCAATAAGTGTTTATTGATTGGTTTGTACAAAAGTTATAGCGTCTACAAAGTAGAGGATAGTTTTATGGCATTTTTATTAATTTTTTTTTTTTTTACTAGTAATGGCGGCAATCAGCGATTTTTAGCAGGACTGTGACATTTTGGCGAACAGAAAGGACACTTTTGACACTTTTTTGGGACCATTGACATTTATACAGCAATCAGAGCTAAAAATATAAATAACTAGAACGGCTAATAATGGACCTTAAAGGCACGTATCATAAAATTCACAATCTTTTAGTAAACAAAAAAGGTAATTCCACAAGTACATTTTTATCGTGACTGCGACATTATGGCGGACAGATCGGACACTTTTGGCGCTATTTTGGGACCACTCACATTTATACAGCGATCAGTGCGATTAAAAATGCATTGATTACTGTGTAAATGTGACTGGCAGTGAAAGGGTTAACCACTAGGGGGCACTGTAGGGGTTAAGTGTGTCCTAGGGAGTGATTCTAACTGTGGGGGGGGGGGCTATGTGGGACACAACACTGATCACCGCTTCTGATTACAGGGAGCTGTGATCAGTGTCAGTGTCACTAGGCAGAACAGGGAAATGCTTGTTTACATCAGCATTTCTCTGTTCTTCCTCTCCGTGAGACGATCACGGGTATCCCCATGGACATCGAGTCCTTGGGACACGCGATCACACTCATGGAGCTCGCGACAGGCGCGCGCGCCCACAAACCGTTTCTTAAAGGGCAACATACAGGTATGTTGATATGCCTGTACGTGCCCTTCTGCTGACGTATATCGGCGTGAGCCAGTTGGCAAGCGATTAATACCCCCCTCCCTATTTCCTTTTCCCATGCCTCTCCCCTTCCCATCCCATTCCCACTCTCTCTGCCACCTTCTTCTCAATCCATCATAATGATCCATCCAGTTATATTCTTGTTGTGCTCCCCCCTTTTTTCTTTTGTTTTTTGTTTTTTTATGACAAACAATGCATCTCCATCTACATATGATGTTCATTTGAGTATCTTCTTGGCAAAAGTGATTTACTTTGTTTTATGCATAATCATATGTAACTTGTCCTTTGTTATGGAAATATCCTTGTTATTTCTGTTTGTCATACAATAAGGCCTATTAAAAAAAAGAAGAAATTAACACCAACTCTGTGTCTTTTTAGGGGCTGTCACTTTGACTTTCTGGGAAACACCTCTCTTACCCAGGAAAAGTCTCCTCTATCTGTCTATCAATAAAACTAGTTTATCCCCATATGCAATAAGATTGTTGCAGGGGCCAGCAAGGGCACTCTAGTTTGAGGACTTTTCTGTTTAACAGGTGGCATAGCAGGCATCTTGCTGTAGTTGGCTTAAAATACAAAGCTTTAACAAAAGGGTAAAGTCTTTCATTTTCAGACATGTGAATATAATTTTCAAATCTCATTGGACTCAACTGAAGTAATATAAGGATGGATATAGTGTCACGTGCATGGTTCCAACAAATAACTTTAGAAGTATAAAGTTTGGACTTTTTATTTATACTCTGTTAAGATTGCATGAAGTTGCCATGAAAAAAATGTTTCCAACAGTCTATATTATCATCCCAATTTACATGGACCAGCCAATTCCTGACACATACCTTATACCATAAGGTATTTCTCTTGTCAAATTTGTTTATTGAATTTTAACAATTAGTATACATAAGTACATATGGTGGTAGCAAAAGAAAAGATCACATATATGGTAATAATATTGAGTTGTAGTTCCAACATAAACTAAAATGGATCTAACTACTCAAAAGATTGCGTCATATATTGGATAAAACCAATTTAGACCAGGTTAATATAAGATGACCTCAGATAAAAAAAAGGTCTTAATTATTACCAAGAGTATAGTTTTTAAATAAAAAAAAAGATTTTTTATAGAATCTAAAATCCTATACTACATATTGGAACTATGTACAATTATTAACTATGTACAATTGGTATAATGATAACCAAGGAAAAAAAAGTTCAGCTACCAGAACTATATAAATAGTAAATGGAAAGAGGAGAGAGAGAATAGGGGGGAAAAGTAGAAGAGAGAAAGAAGATAAAAGAAAAAGTAATCTTAGCTAGGAGAAAAAACAGATAGGTAAGAAAGAAATGAGAGGTAGTAGGGGTCCCCGAGGTAGTACATGGTAATAAACACATACCATGAATGCAGAGAATGGAAGTATAAATTGAGATTACCAAGGTCTTAGTAGGGAAGCATCAAAATTGGAAGGCAAAAAGTGAGTCACCCAGGGATTCCATATATTCTTAAAGTTGGATATTTTATCTTGAGTTATAGCCTCTGTTTTGACATGGATCATTGCTCGATTGACTCTATTTTTAGATTCAGCAATTATTAAGGACAGGGATTTCCAAGCTTTGGCAATTGTTTGTTTCACAGCTGTAGTGATCAGTAATAGGAGTTTGAATTGGCGGTAGGAGGGAGTGGCCGGTTTTAAGTTTAAAAGTGCTATTGTAGGATCAGGATTGAAAGGGATTTCAAACAGTGTTTAAATCATATGAAATATATCTTTCCAGAATTTTTTTGCTACCAGGCAATCCCACCAAGTATGAAGATGTGATCCAAGATCACCACAGCCACGAAAGTAAGATGGGGAATAATTTGGAGCATATTTCGCAATTCTGACAGGGATCAAATACCACCACGTGAGTACTTTGTAATTTGTATCCAAGGCAGCTATGTTTTGTGAGGATGATCTTATTCCAATAAGGCACTTCTAACAAAAACCCAACATCCCACTTAGCCACATATGATGGTGGGTCTGAGTTGGGTTTAGTAATAAGATGAGTGTAAAGAGTTAAAACAAGTCCCTTAGTGTGTGGGTCACGTTTACATATATACGTTAATTCTTCCTTGTATATGGGGCATTAAAAAAAATTTAATCTGAAGATATCGAAAGAGCTCTGAATTAGGAAGTTTGTGACTATCACATAAGTCAGGTAAAGTTTTGAATGAAGAAGAGGATGCTAGTTCACAGAGTTGAGTTAAATTAGTGGAGGTCCATGCTTTAAAAGATTTAGGGGAAGACCAAGCATGATAAAAAAGTGGATTTTTAAGAAATAATAAAAGAGGTATATGGGGAGATTGAAGTCCATTTCCTAATTAAAATGTATCCCAAATGGCTAGTGAATGTTTAGTTATAGGATTATTGAGTTTTTTTATGGTCAGAGGAATTAGACCATACAAGGTTGGTTATTGAAAGTGGGTCACAATCTATTGATTCCAGCGCAACCCAAAGCGAAATTTCATGTTTTGCGTGATATTTAGGGATATGGGCTAATTGAGCTGCATGGTAATAGGTGGTAAAATTAGGAAACCCTAGTCCCCCTTTGGGCTTTGGAAGGTAAAGAGTGTGTTTGGGCAGACAGGGTTTCAGGGAGCCCCAAGCAAAAGTTACGTTGTAGTATTCTGAGAAAGTATGCTGGACCAGGGATAGGTAAAACTCGAAAAAGATAAAGAATTTTGGTCAGTATAGCCATCTTTATTACATTAATTTTACCTACCCAAGATAATGGTAAAGAGGACAATTGTGTCAGAAGATTAGATATTTGAAGCAAAATTGGAGGATAATTGGCAGTTAAAATGTCAGAAAGATTGGGTGTGAGAGTTATCCATAAGTAAAGAAGGCGTGAAGTGGACAATGAGAAAGGGAGGGATGTTTGCGCTTGTTGTAAAATATGAGGAGGTAAAGATATATTTAAGGCTAAAGATTTTTGAGAGTTAATAATTAGACCAGATACGTGGGCAAAGTGATCACATTTACATATAAGATTAGGAGCAGAAATATGAGGGTATAACATAAAGATAAGGATATCATCAGCAAATAGGCAAAGTTTATGTTGGTGACCAGCTAAATCTAGACCTTTAATAGAGGGGTTAGTACAGATTGATTGAGCAAGGGGTTCAATAAGTAGGGGAAATAATAGTGGGGAAAGTGGACATCCCTGACGCATACCCCTACAGATGTCAAATAGGTATGATTTATATCCAGCACATTTAACATAAGCTTTGGGATATTTGTATAATGAGGAGACCCAGCTAAGAAAATGAGGACCAAATGCCCAACGCTGCAGGACAAAATGTAGGTAATGCCACAAAACTGTATCAAATGCTTTTTTGATATCTAAAGATAAGAGACAGATGGATATTTGTTGTGATTTAGCTGCTTGAATTAGTAAAGTAGTCCTGCATACATTATCTGCCGCTTGGCGCTGTGGGATAAAGCTGACCTGGTCTTTATTTATTAAAGAACCTATTACACTATTTAAGTGGGTCGCTAAGACTTTCGCTAGTAACTTAATGTCAAGGTTAGGTAATGATATGGGTCTATAGTTAGAACAAGATGTATCGTCTGACTGAGGTTTGGGGATCATTGCATATATAGCCGTTAATGTTTTGGGGCAAAAGGATTGATCGTTAAGGAGAGATTTAAACGTCTGTTAACACTGGAGCAAGGATATGAGAGAATTCCTTATAGTATAGGGCAGAGAAGCCATCTGGGCCTTGACGTTTATCTGGTTTAAGAGAGTTAATTGCTAATTTAATTTTGATAGCTGTAATGTAAAGACAATCGCGTTGGGCTAAAGGAATAGTAGAAAGTTTGATTTGTGAAAAAAATGATTCTGCTAAAGTTTGATCAAAAGATCCTTCCTTTTTATATAAGGAGGTAAGATGTTTTTGAAAGGTGTGGAGGATCTTTACTGGATTACTAGTAAATGCATCATGAGATCATTTCAGTCAAATCAGTTTAAAGGGGCAATTTAGTTTTTTAAGTGCTCGGGCTAAAAGAGTGTCTGGTTTATTCACTTTAAGATAAAATTTATGCTCAGACTTACATAACATTTTATCTGCAGATTCTGATAAAAAAGGTCAATGTTTAAATGTGCTTTATCAAGCTGTAATTTAGTTCAGAGGGGTAAGATTGGATTGAAAGATTGTGTGGCATGTATTAAATTCTGCTTCTAATTTTTGTTTTAGTTGTCTTTTTTCTCTTTTAAGAATTGAGGCTTGGTGTATCCAAACTCCACGGAGAACAGGTTTATGAGCTTCCCATAGGGTCAGTGGGGATATATCAGGGGGTCTCATTATTGACCAGGCAATCTTTTATGGCTATTTCTAGATCAGAGGAGTGTGATGAATGAGTTAGGATTGAGTCATTATTATGCCATGTAGAATCTTGTGTTTTGGGTATTAGAGAAGTGAAAGTTGAAAGTACAGCACAGTGGTCAGTCCATGTAAAAGGGGTAATAGATGAAGAAAGGAGTTCAGGGGTCATGCCTATTGAGATCAAAATGTGATCAATACGGAAAATTATTTATGGGGATGAGAATAAAAAGTAAATTGAAGCCTAGCAGGATTGATTTCACGCCAAGAATCTAATAAAGAGTGTTGTTGAAGAAGTTGTTGGAACTTACGAGATTGAGAACTAGATGTAATAAGAGTTGGGGATTGATTTAAAAAAAGGATAAAGGACTTGATTTGAATCTCCACAGATTAAAAGTGTGCCTGTTTTATGAGTATCAATTACCTGTAATAAATGGGAGAGGAATGAGGAAGAAGTTTTGTTAGGAGCATAGTAGGATACCATTGTGATTAGAGAATTGAATAGATATCCCGTGAGTATAAGATAGTGACCTTCTGGGTCTTTGATCTCTGTCAGAAGGGAAACGCTATTAGCACCCCTTGTGGTTTTGTTTTGGCAAAGGCTGTGAAAACTTGGGGATAAGCTGAACCAAAATATTTAGGGGTGGCCTTATCTCCGAAATGGGTTTCTTGGAGGCATACAACATGTGCTTTTGAGGAAGCTAAGGAGCGAAAAAAGGGAAGTAGAGACAGAATAAAGAGGAAGAAAGAGAGAGTAATGCCCCGTACACACGATCGGACATTGATCTGACATTCCGACAACAATATCCATGGATTTTTTCAGATGGATGTTGGCTCAAACTTGTTTTGCGTACACACGGTCGCACAAAGTTGTCGGAATTTCCGATCGCCAAGAATGCGGTGACGTACACCACGTACGTGAGACTAGAAAAGGCCAGTTCAGAACCAAGCGCGGCACCCTTTGGGCTCCTTTTGCTAATCTCGTGTTAGTAAAAGTTTGGTGAGAGACGATTCGCGCTTTTTCAGACTTGTGGTTTTCAGATCGTTTTCTGCTGTTCAGTTTGTGCTTGTGGGTTTGTATCTGCTCTTCAGAGCATGCAGCAAGTGACGCGTGACTCTTGTCATTCTGTTCTTGTTCATTCGTTACTGTTTTTCAGGTCGCTCTTCACAGGCTGTCATGAAAGGCGTCCTGTTAGATTTAAGTTAGATTTATCCTTTAAGATTTTTATCCTTTAATATCACATTTTATTGTATTTAATGTTTGCAAATATATTGTATTTCTTTCCTCATTCCCTAATTACCATGATTGTAATATGCTGTGAATGTCCCCTTTGTCCTCATTTATGCTGTATTTTTATGTAATTATTTTTGTTGTCCTTCACACAGGCCTTGCTGTTCTTCAGTGCATTCTGTTACTTCATTCTGAGCAGCCGACCGTTTTCTAGCCATGTTGCGTATACGTACTCCTCGTAGAGTTTGTGCTGTGCGGGGGCTTGGTGTTGGAGTCCTGACCTTGACACAAGTCCAGTCCATGAACAGGGTGGGGAGGAGTTCATGGACCAAGAATTAGTTGCTTCAGTGTGACCAGTTCTGTCATATGCCTTTGCTCCGTGAGATCCGTGAGACTAATCCCTATTTCAGGAACTTTCTCCGGATGATGGACCCCATATTTCACCATTTGTTGGCTTTGCTGACCCCTTATATTAGCAGGCAGGATACCTGCATGAGGCAAGCCATCACTCCGGAGCAGAGGCTGGTCGCCACCCTGAGGTACTTGGCGACGGGGAGAAGCCTGCAGGACCTCAAGTTCTCGACAGGCATCTCCCCCCAGGCTCTGGGGATCATTATCCCAGAGACCTGTTCTGCCACCATCCAGGTCCTGCAGAATGAGTATATTAAGGTAAGATTTTTATCCTTTAATATCACATTTTATTGTATTTAATGTTTGCAAATATATTGTATTTCTTTCCTCATTCCCTAATTACCATGATTGTAATATGCTGTGAATGTCCCCTTTGTCCTCATTTATGCTGGATTTTTATGTAATTATTTTTGTTGTCCTTCATACATATTTGCCTTCACTTACCTCCCCCGCATGGTCTCCTGCCCTATATTCACCTCATGTAGTCACTTAACAATGTATTTTATCAGCTCCATAGTAGTGCTTTACCCCAAACACCCCTAAAATGTTTTGAAATGTGATTGGTGCTTCAAATTCAGGCAGAGTGCCAGAGGCTTTTTTTGGGTGTCACCAAATCATTTTCAACCCTCTCTCCCACCAACTGCTATGTCAGCTGATAACAATTCTCTATCTATCCTCAATCATCTATCTGCTGACTTTGCCAAACCCATACACACTATACCCATCTCTTTTGTGCTCAGATTTATGGATGAATTTCCTCAAAGCATGTAGTGCAAGGGCCTGCCTGTATACTTTCAAATGGTACTGTTTAAAGTTTTTGTATCCTATTATTTTCTTGATAGGTAATAGCAGAATGTCAAAATGTGCTCAAATGTGTACAGTGTGTATTTATATCTTTGTGTTATGACACTTCTTACCTGTCCAGTGGGCTGCCAATAGTGTAACTAAGGAGGGTCTGTTCAAAGTAATACACATTATATAGGCATTCATCTCTCAATGAAGTGGAGAGGGTTACCTGTCCAAGAGTCCCCCCCCTATAATGTTAGAAATGGCCCATGAGAGGGGGGGGGGATCTGATAGGTGTACCTTATACTTTGGTCTTTAAAAATTCCCATAAATAAATGGTATCTTGATGTTGGCCAAGAATGTTTGTGTCTAATCTTTTTTCCATGTTTATGTGCAAAAAGACTAATTTATTTATTTTTTTTTACTCCACAGTTTCCTTCCACGCCACAGGAATGGCAGACTGTGGCCTCCCACTTTGCCCAGCGGTGGGACTTTCCTAACTGCGGAGGGGCAATTGATGGGAAACATGTCCACATCATCCCACCACCCAACTCGGGGTCGTACTATTATAATTATAAGGGGTTCAATAGTATTGTGATGTTGGCGGTGGTGTCGGCTACTTATGAATTTCTGTATGTGGATGTGGGGAAGAATGGCCGGATGTCCGATGGTGGAGTCATCGCCCAGACGGAGTTCTACAGGCGTCTCCAGAATGGCAGCTTGGACTTGCCACCTCCAGAAGACAATGTGGAAGGACTCCCATTCTTCTTTGTTGTGGATGAAGCTTTTGCGCTGGGGGACCATCTTATGCGCCCATTCCCGATGAGGACCCTCACCCCGGACCAGAGGGTTTTTGATTACCGGCTGGCCAGAGCCAGAAGAGTGGTGGAGAACACGTTTAGAATCATGGCCAGTCAGTTCCGCCTATTTCTTACACCATACATATGGCGGAGTACAAACTGAATGCTGTGTTCTACACAACTTTTTACGGCAACATTCTGCCAACTATGCTAGCTCAGTTGGGCCTGAGGCTGGAATTCAAAATGAACCAACCCTGACGGTGCTTGAAAGTGGCCATCCTGGCTTGCCCCCCCCTGAGTGCCCGTGATGTCCGGCTAAGATACCTTAAATACTTTGCCAGTAGGGGGGCTATCAATATGCCAGACAATGTGTAAAACCTTTTTCAAATAAAAAAAATAAGCAAATCTTTGGTGACATTTACTGCTTGTGTTTGTTTTAGCTGACCGTGACAGAAATGTGTCCTGAAAATGGCGTGCTTGTGTAACCTTACAAAGCACTGTGGGGTGTTATTTACTAAAGGCAAAGACACGTTGCACTACAAGTGCACTTGAAACTGCACTTGTAGTGCAAAGTGGATTTGCCCTTAGGAAATAACACCCATTGTCACAGAAAACACCAATTAGAGCACCACAAAAGTGTTGGAGCGTTGAGACAATAATCCACACATTCTTGATTATCAATCTTTTTAATACCTGCACTATCACATGTGCGTTTAGAAAAGGTTTTTAAAACAAACCAACATATTTGTTGTATAACAATTTTTGGGGTCACATTAGAAAAAGTAGAAATGTCCATTTAAGATAAAACAGGCATGTTTAAAACCAACAAGAAAGACACAAATCTTGAACTTACAAAGTTCACATTTGGTAGAACTTGAAGGGAATATCAGACATGAGTATTTAGAAACTGTGTTTGATATTGCGTTCAGATGGGGTGAAGTCACCCCCGGAAAAGCCAAATTTTGAAGATGCACACAAATAGCCGAATGTCAACATGTGCTACCTGCCATCACGGGGGATCAAGGGATGTGTTTTGGGGGTGCAACCCCTTCCTCTCAGCTACTTTATTATTGAGGAAGGGGTTGAACCCCCAAAACGCGTCCATTGATTTCCCGTGATGGCAGATAGCACATGTTGACACATTGTGTGCCTCTTCAAAATTTGGCTTTTCGACAATTTGACACAAAAAGTTTAAAAATTGTAGCACACCAAAAAAGAAAGGGATTTGGAGGGGTTTTAAACTCTCCCCAAAACATCAATGATGTTCTTATTTTTTTGAATAACATCATTGATGTTTTTCTTGATGTTTTCCAAGTTTCTATTACACCCCATGATCTCCCCGATCAGGATCTGTGCACTTTCTGAGGTGAAAGGATCTGGATCCACAACATCACAATCACCTAAAAAGATAGAAACAAAAAAAAAACGTATTATAAATATGCCGGCATCCATCTCTTACCTGAGCCTGTGGTCGCAGACACTCACCTGTTGTGGTGCCAATTTCCACCACGTCTTCCTCCTCCTGCTCTGCGTTGCTCGGGTGGATTTCCCCTTCTTCCAGAGGTGGGGGGTCTCTGGTTTCCTCGGATGAGGGGTGTCCTCCGAGTCTTTTCTCCCCTATGTTAAAAAAAAATGGTATACTTAGCACACAGATATTTGATGGCAGAACTATAAATATGAAACATTGCTTGGAAGTGGGGTACAATTGTCTGTTTTGGCAGAGCTCCAAGATGTAGAATTTTTAGTGTCCTTTGTTAAGCTTCAATACTTTACCTGTTTTGTACAAGCTTCACAGATGGAGAAACCCCTATAGTATACACTGGAGCACCTGCTCCAGCCTCCAGATGTGTAACCAGCTGCTGAGTAGGGATGAGCCGAACACCCCCCGGTTCGGTTCGCACCAGAACCCGCGAACGGACCGCAAGTTCGCACGAACGTTAGAACCCCATTGACGTCTATGGGACTCGAACGTTCGAAATCAAAAGTGCTCATTTTAAAGGCTAATTTGCATGGTATTGTCCTAAAAAGGGTTTGGGGACCCGGGTCCTACCCCAGGGGACATGTATCAATGCAAAAAAAACTTTTAAAAACGGCCGTTTTTTCGGGAGCAGTGATTTTAATGATGCTTAAAGTAAAAAAAAAAAAAGTGAAATATTCCTTTAAATATCGTACCTGGGGGGTGTCTATAGTATGCCTGTAAAGTGACGCGTGTTTCCCATGTTTAGAACAGTCCCTGCACCAAATGTCATTTTTAAAGGAAAAAATCTCATTTAAAACTGCTTGCGGGTTTAATGTCATGTCGGGTCATGGCAATATGGATGAAAATCAGTGAGACAAACGGCATGGGTACCCCCCAGTCCATTACCAGGCCCTTTGGGTCTTGTATGGATATTAAGGGGAACCCCACACCCAAATTAAAATAAGGAAAGGTGTGGGGCCACCAGGCCCTATATACTCTGAACAGCAGTATACAGGCGGTGCAAACAAGACAGGGACTGTAGGTTTGTTGTTAAGTAGAATCTGTTTGTAATTTTGAACATTTTTAATGTGTTTAGCTCCAGCCAAAAAATCTTTTCTAAGCTTTTTGGAAAACATAGGGAAGGGTTATCACCCCTGTGACATTTGTTTTGCGTCTTTCCTCCTCTTCAGAAGATTTCACCTCACTTTTTTGTCCCAATGAAAAATGTTTTTTGAAAATTTGGGTTTTTTTGTGGAACAAGGATTGGAAAGCATCAGTGGAAAGGAGAAATTGTTTTCCCATATTAACTCTTACAGGAGAGAATTTCCCTTCCTTAGGGGTAGATTTCATCTCACTTCCTGTTGTCTCCTACCGTTTGCAAGTAGGAGTCGTTTGTAAGTTAGATGTTTGAAGGTAGGGTCCTGCCCTATATACTCAGCAGAAATTTGGGCCTTAGGTGTTGCTGTGGCCAAAACACTGTAAGCCCTCACAGGGCCCTGCTGTGAAATATTAGATCAAGAATTGTAATTACATGCCCCTGTTGAACAGGAGCTGAAAAATTAGGCCTTAGGCACTGGTGCTGGTGCCACAACACTGCAACCCCTCACAGACACTCTAGTTGGAACGCAGGAACGAGCCCTGCTGCAAAGTATTGCATCAAAAATTGTAATTACACGCCCCTGTTAGACAGGGGCAGAAAAATTGGGTCTTAGGCACTGGTGCTGGTGCCACAACACTGCAACCCCTCACAGACACTCTAGTTGAAACGCAGGAACAAGCCCTGCTGCAAAGTATTGCATCAAAAATTGTAATTACACGCCCCTGTTAAACAGGGGCTGAAAAATTGTGCCTTAGGCACTGGTGGTGGCGCCCAGAACCAAAAATGTTCTTACAAGCTATCAGCGTGATGATTGAGGAGGAAGAGGATAATTACTCAGGGATAGTCACTCAGCATCAGCATAGGCAGTCTTTGAAGGGATCTGAGATTTCAAAAAAAATTATTCGGTTACATCTGCATCAGGTGCTTGGTAGCTGGTGGTGATCCAAGACTGATTCATTTTTATGAAGGTCAGCCGATCGACCGAGTCGGTGGACAGACGCACCCTGTGATCGGTTACCACGCCTCCAGCAGCACTGAATGTGCGTTCCGAAAGAACGCTGGATGCAGGACAGGCCAGTAGCTCAATTGCATACTGTGCAAGCTCTGGCCAGTGATCCATCCTCAAGACCCAGTAACCCAGAGGATTTTCGGTGGGAAAGGTGTCCAAGTCTGATCTTGCCCCTAGGTATTCCTGCACCATGTAAAACAGACGCTGGCGATGGTTGCTGGAACCGATCATACCTTGGGGCTGCGGACCAAAAAATTGTCTGAACGCATCGGTCAGACGGCCACCTTCTCCACCGCTCCTTCTTTGACTGACCGAAGCCTCAGCAACACGTTGTCCAGAAACAGGAGTTTGTAACCTCCCAGTCTCTGGGAACGCGTTGCACAGACCTTTCTGCAAGGCCTCCCGAAGATGTTTCATCCTCTGCTCCCTCTGCGATGGCAAGATAAGGTCCGCAACCTTACCCTTGTAACGTGGATCAAGGAGGGTTGCCAGCCAGTATTGGTCCTTCTCCTTGATACCACGAATACGAGGATCCTTACGCAGGCTTTGCAGGATCAGGGAGGCCATGCAGCGTAGGTTTGCTGAGGCATTCGGTCCGGAGTCCTCTGGGTCACTAAGGACAACAACGTCCGCAGCCACCTCCTCCCAGCCACGTACAAGTCCATGTGTTCCTTGGGACTGATCCCTTAAAGACTGCTGATGCTGAGTGCCAGGCTCCACCTCCATACTGACACAATCTTCCTCCTCCTCCTCCTCCTCCTCCTCGTCCTCTTCCTGTGTGATCGGCGGGCACGCAGGAACACTGTCTGGATAAAGGGGGCCTTGAGAGCTAAGGAAGTCCTCCTCTTCCTGCCTCTGTTCTGCCTCAAGTGCCCTGTCCATTATTCCACGCAGCGTGTGCTCCAACAGGTGGACAAGGGGGACAGTGTCACTGATGCATGCACTGTCAGTGCTCACCATCCTCGTGGCCTCCTCGAATGGTGACAGGACAGTGCATGCATCCCTGATCATGGCCCACTGGCGTGGGGAAAAAAAACCAAGGTCCCCTGACCCTGTCCTGGTGCCATAGTCGCACAGGTACTCATTGATGGCCCTCTGCTGCGTGTGCAGCCACTGCAGCATGGCCAACGTCGAGTTCCACCTGGTGGGCATGTCACAGATTAGGCGGTTCTTGGGCAGGTTAAACTCCTTTTGGAGGTCCGTCAGCCGAGCACTGGCATTATATGACCGGCGGAAATGCACAGAGACTTTCCTGGCCTGCCTCAGGACATCCTGTAAGCCCGGGTACCTGCCCAAGAACCGCTGCACCACCAAGTTAAGGACGTGAGCCAAACAGGGCACATGGGTCAGTTGTCCCTGTCGGAGGGCAGAGAGGAGGTTGGTGCCATTGTCGCAAACCACCATTCCTGCCTTAAGTTGGCGTGGCGTCAACCACCTCTGAACCTGCCCCTGCAGAGCTGACAGAACCTCTGCCCCAGTGTGGCTCCTGTCCCCCAAGCACACCAGCTCAAGCACCGCATGGCATCTTTTGGCCTGCGTACTTGCGTAGCCCCTTGAACGCCTACGGAGCACCGCTGGTTCCGAGGAAGAGGCCATGGAGGAAGAAGAAGAGGAGGGGGTGGAGGAGAGAGGTGTGTCACAATCAGCATTTTGGAGGCGTGGTGGCGGAACAACCTCCAACACTACTGCACCTTGTCCTGCATCCTTCCCAGCTGCCAGCAGAGTCACCCAATGCGCCGTGAAACTTAAGTAACGTCCCTGTCCATGCCTGCTGGACCATGAGTCAGCGGTAATATGCACCTTACCGCTGACCGCCCTGTCCAGCGAGGCATGGACATTGCCTTCCACATGCCGGTAGAGAGCCGGAATCGCCTTCCGTGAGAAAAAGTGGCGTTTGGGTACCTGCCACTGAGGAACCGCACATTCCACAAACTCACGGAAGGGGGCAGAGTCTACCAACTGAAAAGGCAGCAGTTGAAGTGCTAGCAATTTTGCCAAGCTAGCATTCAACCGCTGGGCATGTGGATGGCTGGGAGCAAACTTCTTTCGGCGGTGCAGCAGCTGGGGCAGGGAAATTTGCCTGGTACAATCTGACGTCGGTGTACCAAAAGCAGATTGCCCACAAGTACTTGGCTGTGACACACCTAATTCTACACCTTCATTCCTCTCACTGCAGGTCTCAGAGAGGACTGAAGGTCTAGTGGGGTTGGAAATCTCAGCTGATGAGGAGCAAGGAGAGATCGTCTTTGTTCTTTGGTGTGGGTCTTTCAGATACGCTTGCCAACGAACTGCATGGCAGGTCAACATATGTCTGGTCAAGCATGTGGTACCCAAGCGGGAGATGTTTTGGCCACGCGAGATACGCTTGAGACATATGTTGCAAATAGCAGCGGTGCGATCTGATGCACTCGTCTCAAAAAAGGCCCACACCAAAGAACTTTTTGAATAACGCGCAGAGACTGCAGCGCCCTGCACATGTGGAGCTTTGGGGTGTGATGCAGTCAATGTGCTGCCCTTAGGCTGGCCCCTGGAGGGCATCCTGCCTAGTTGGTGATGTGCCACCTCCTCCTCCTCCTCCTCCTCCTCCTCCTCTCTCCTATCAGGCACCCACGTTGAGTCAGTGACCTCATCATCCCCTCCCTCCTCATCACTGGAGCAAACCTGGCAGTATGCTGCAGCAGGGGGAGCATGACTGCCAGATTGCTGTCCTTCTTGGGCACCCCCTCTGTCCGTGCTCATGTTACTGCCTTCATTGAGCTCAGTATCATCATCAGAGCCTTCCAAACGCTGGGCATCCTCCTGGAGCATGTACCCAACACTGTGGTCAAACAGTTCGAGGGAATCCTCATGAGGACATGGTGGAGCTAGGGAAGGAGTCACTGATGACATTGAGCTGAGGGAAGAGGCCGCTGCTTTGCCAGACAAAGCACCCTGGGCATGGGTGAGAGAGGATGAGGAGGATGAGGACGGCTTGGTCATCCACTCGACCAAGTCTTCCGCATGTTGCGGCTCAACACGGCCAGCTGCCGAAAAAAAGGCCAAGCGTGTCCCATGGCCACGTGCTGATGAGGATGCACCGTCTCCACGACCAGCACTAGACACAGAGCCTGCTTGCCCTCTCTTATTGGCTTGTGACTGTCTGCCTCTCCTTCTTGGCCTTCCAGACATACTAATGGCCTGTAGCTGCACTAAGCTGGGATAGAACACCTGTAATTTTCTTCAGGTAGCTTTATATACTGTAACCAGACAAGCCTGCCTGTCAGTAGGAAGATAACAGGAACGGATCTAGCTGAACACTGTGAGCAGGACGTACTGCACTAAATGTATATAGCAGGAACGGATCTAGCTGAACACTGTGAGCAGGACGCACTGTACTAAATGTAAATAGTCTAGCTGCCTGACCGTGGTACTAATAGGATCAAAAAGAACACCTGTAATTTTCTTAAGGTAGCTTTATATACTGTAACCAGACAAGCCTGCCTGTCAGTAGGAAGATAACAGGAACGGATCTAGCTGAACACTGTGAGCAGGACACACTGTACTAAATGTAAATAGTCTAGCTGCCTGACCGTGGTACTAATAGGATCAAAAAGAACACCTGTAATTTTCTTCAGGTAGCTTTATATACTGTAACCAGACAAGCCTGCCTGTCAGTAGGAAGATAACAGGAACGGATCTAGCTGAACACTGTGAGCAGGACACACTGTACTAAATGTAAATAGTCTAGCTGCCCGACCGTGGTACTAATAGGATCAAAAAGAACACCTGTAATTTTCTTCAGGTAGCTTTATATACTGTAACCAGACAAGCCTGCCTGTCAGTAGGAAGATAACAGGAACGGATCTAGCTGAACACTGTGAGCAGGACGCACTGTACTAAATGTAAATAGTCTAGCTGCCTGACCGTGGTACTAATAGGATCAAAAAGAACACCTGTAATTTTCTTAAGGTAGCTTTATATACTGTAACCAGACAAGCCTGCCTGTCAGTAGGAAGATAACAGGAACGGATCTAGCTGAACACTGTGAGCAGGACACACTGTACTAAATGTAAATAGTCTAGCTGCCTGACCGTGGTACTAATAGGATCAAAAAGAACACCTGTAATTTTCTTCAGGTAGCTTTATATACTGTAACCAGACAAGCCTGCCTGTCAGTAGGAAGATAACAGGAACGGATCTAGCTGAACACTGTGAGCAGGACACACTGCACTAAATGTATATAGCAGGAACGGATCTAGCTGAACACTGTGAGCAGGACGCACTGCACTGAATGTAAATAGCAGGAACGGATCTAGCTGAACACTGTGAGCAGGACGCACTGCACTAAATGTAAATACCAGGAACGGATCTAGCTGAACACTGTGAGCAGGACGCACTGCACTGAATGTAAATAGCAGGAACGGATCTAGCTGAACACTGTGAGCAGGACGCACTGCACTGAATGTAAATAGCAGGAACGGATCTAGCTGAACACTGTGAGCAGGACGCACTGCACTGAATGTAAATAGCAGGAACGGATCTAGCTGAACACTGTGAGCAGGACGCACTGCACTAAATGTAAATACCAGGAACGGATCTAGCTGAACACTGTGAGCAGGACGCACTGCACTGAATGTAAATAGCAGGAACGGATCTAGCTGAACACTGTGAGCAGGACGCACTGCACTAAATGTAAATACCAGGAACGGATCTAGCTGAACACTGTGAGCAGGACGCACTGCACTGAATGTAAATAGCAGGAACGGATCTAGCTGAACACTGTGAGCAGGACGCACTGCACTGAATGTAAATAGCAGGAACGGATCTAGCTGAACACTGTGAGCAGGACGCACTGCACTGAATGTAAATAGCAGGAACGGATGTAGCTGAACACTGTGAGCAGGACGCACTGCACTAAATGTAAATACCAGGAACGGATCTAGCTGAACACTGTGAGCAGGACGCACTGCACTGAATGTAAATAGCAGGAACGGATCTAGCTGAACACTGTGAGCAGGACGCACTGCACTAAATGTAAATACCAGGAACGGATCTAGCTGAACACTGTGAGCAGGACGCACTGCACTGAATGTAAATAGCAGGAACGGATCTAGCTGAACACTGTGAGCAGGACACACTGCACTAAATGTAAATAGTCTAGATAGAAGATAACAGGAACGGATCTAGCTAAACTGAATACAGTGTATATATATATATGCAACACCTGGGATGCATATATATACACAATACACTGTAAGTGCAGCTAACTGACTGACTGTTCTGCCTAATCTATCTAACTCAAATCAAATGACACTGTCTCTCTCTCTCTCTATCTCTCAGCACACCGGAACACACACTACACAGGGCCGCCGTGCAGGCGGCCTTATATAGTGTGGGGTGTGTACTAAATCCCCTGAGCCATAATTGGCCAAAGCCACCCTGGCTTTGGCCAATTACAGCTCTCTCTACTGACGGCGCTGTGATTGGCCAAGCATGCGGGTCATAGTGCATGCTTGGCCAATCATCAGCCAGCAATGCACTGCGATGCCGCAGTGAATTATGGGCCGTGACGCGCCACACGAATTTGGCGCGAACGGCCCATATCGTTCGCAATTCGGCGAACGACCGAACAGCCGATGTTCGAGTCGAACATGGGTTCGACTCGAACACGAAGCTCATCCCTACTGCTGAGTGTCCTCTCCTTACACAGAATCTACAACCTCCGGGCCGGCCTATCGTGAGTGGGATAGATTCTGTCACCTCACGTATAGGCCGGTACATAGACTTTTTTCTTCAGCCACTTGTCAGACAAATGCCGTTCTACTTGAAGGACATGGGAGCCACCATCCATTTGTTGGAGGGTTTGGTTCCTCAGGATGACTATATTATGACCACGGCAGACGTTGCCTCCCTCTATACTTGCATACCGCAAGATAAAGGTGTTGAGGCCGTCGAGCACTTACTTGAGAGGGAACTCACAATTGCCCCATTTCAACGTTCTTTCATTATCGAATTGCTCCAATTTTCTACTAAGCATAGTTATTTTTTGTTTAATCAACAATATTTTTTACAGTTACGTGGCGTTGCTATGGGTGCGAAATTTGCCCCTAGCCTCGCCAACCTTTTCATGGCTAAATGGGAGGAGGATGTCGTCTATGCCCGCAGGACGCCTTCCCTCGTCCTGTGGGCTAGATATATTGACGACATCCTCCTCCTATGGAAAGGCGATGCTGAGTCTTTGGAACAATTCTTTCAGGATCTGAATAGCAATGACAGAGGTATATCTCTGTCGTATGTTGCTAGTAAGGACAAAATCAGTTTTCTTGATTTGGAGATTAAAATGATCAATGGACATTTCCAGTTTCAGATGCACTTCAAGCCGACAGATCGTAATGGCTTAATCCCAAGAGATAGTTGCCATCACCGATCGTGGCTAGACTCTGTTCCACGGAGTCAGTTTCTTAGGCTCCGTCGAAACTGTTCTGATATTGCCACGTTCAGGGCACAGTCTGAGTTATTGAGAACCAAGCTTATAGACAAAGACTATGATCCTCTTTTGGTCGATCGAGAATTTCAACACGCTTTGGACACAAACAGGGAATCCCTATTGGAGGAGAAATCTAGGGTAGAATATGGTGACACTTTCAAGTCATCCATGGTGACTGCATTCTCTGTTCAGCATAAGCAGGTTAGGGCCATTCTGTCTAAACATTGGGATATTCTGAAAAATGATAGGGTTTTAAACACTGCCCTACCAGATCAAGCGAAAGGTATTTTCAGGGGAGCCCCTACCCTGCAGAGTAAAATAGCTCCGAATATCATCAACCCCCCTATACGCCAGCCTCTCTTTAATGAGATGGAGGGTTTTTACTCATGCAGAAAGTGCACTGTGTGTCAGCACAATTCTGGTATAGGATGAAAAACTGTTTCTTTTGCGTCCTCGGTTACCCACAAACAATATTTGATCAGACAGTTTTGCACTTGCACTACCAGTCATGTCGTGTACCTAATCACGTGTCATTGTGGGAAACAATACGTGGGTCGCACTATCCGCTCTTTCTCAATCCGAGTGGCAGAACATATTGCCCTCATTAAGAGCGGAGATACCAAACACACCGTCCCGAGGCATTATAAATTGCATCACAATCGTGCAATTGAGGGGATCAGGTTTATGGTGATCGACAGATATGTTCCCCCTTGGAGAGGCAGCGCTAAAACCAGAGGGGTCTCTGGTTTAGAGACCTTCTGGATCTACAAGCTCCGCACCCTCTTTCCTCTGGGTATGAACATGGATCTAGACATCAACTCCTTCATCAACAGATCTTGATGCCCGGATACAATTTGTCTTTCCCAGAATTTTCCTAATTTGATTTTATCATTTTTTCATTTTTCATTTTTCTTTCTGTTCACGTCCCTCCATGAGACATCTTAGAGATTCAATTTATCTATTTATGTTATACATATGTCCGGCCACATATATCTACTGTATGGTGATTCTTTTTTATATATATGAGGCATTTCTATAGTATTAAGTTGGGGGAGTCCACCTCATATATGATTATCCCTAAACATTTATTGTTCACAACCAGCTCGTTTTTTCTTTTCCCCTTGTATATATATATATATATTCTGTAGGCATAATTTTTGTGCCATTTTACACCAATATGAAAACACACTTATTTACAATATTCATATAGTTGTTTTCCGACCACACATTGAGGATGGAGTGATAATTCTAAAAAAAAAGTTGTATTCCGTATTTTTTCCCCATTGTGCCATCCATTATTTACATTGCTCATTTAAGTTTTTTCTTTCTAAGTATTGAGTTTCACACACACTATACACGACACTGAGATCCCAATGCTGTAATTTGTAGATTTGATACATCCTGCACATGCGCACTATGATCCTGTATGACCAGATGTACGGCACCTTCTTGCACCGACGCAGCACGCCCGTCTCCCACTGGGTTTAACCGAGTGAGGTCAATACGTCACTCGGCCAGGTAGAATATATGGACGTAACATGGCCGCTTGGCACGCTAGCTCGAGCCGTTACGTCATTTCCTCTTTCTTTTATTTACCAATTGACAGGTAGATTATATTTATATCTTGAACACTAATACAGAGATGTATGTGGCTGTGTGCCATGGTTTTACGTTCTTATGTTTTTATGTTCCTGTTTGCTGCAATTCTGATACTTTGAACACAAAGGTACCAGAATATGGTGTGGAACGCATGCCGCTCGCTGTGGAACGCAAGACGAGCGGCCATCTTACGTCAACGCCGGAAGTGGCGTTGGTGATGGGTGTAGTCAGCTGCTGACTTTTAATACATGGCCATTTACCTGTCCCAGGGTCCAGCGATGTCGGCAGGCGACGCCTAGAACCCGCTCGGTTCTCAGCAGCTGCCACCGCCATCCTATGTGAGGGAATCAGGAAGTGAAGCGTTGTGGCTTCACTTCCCGGTTCCCTACTGCGCATGCGCGACTCGCGCTGCGCATCGTAAGTGGTCCCCGCTCTCTCCTGTGAGCTGTGTGTTACCCAGGAGACAGCGTGGAGGGACAGGAAGAGGCATAGACTCCCATGGGAGTCTATGCCGGAAGTGGGTGCAAATACCTGTCTTAGACAGGTATCTGCACCCACCACCCTCCCCCCTGAAAGGTGCCAAATGTGACACCGGAGGGGGGGAGGGTTCCGAAAAGCGGAAGTTCCATTTTTGTGTGGAACTCCGCTTTAAGAAAAGCACATGGAGCAGCACGAACGTAATAAACATAAAAAGAATCGGAACACAGGACAACTACTTACTTTTTGCAGCACTCTCCGGATCTTTCTGTGCTGCTCATGCTCTCTTAATTTGAGGTCCAACCACCGTTTCCTGAGCTGATCTTTCGATCGTCGTACCCCGAAATCCTGGTGCAGACTCTTGACCACTTTCGCCATGATCTTGGCCTTTCTGACATTGGGGTTGGGGTAAGGTCCATACTTCCCGTCATAGTCGGCCTTCTTCAGGATATCCACCATCTCCAACATCTCCCCAAAGGACATATTTGATGCCTTAAATCGTCTCCTTCTGGATCCAGACGTTTCAGGCTCCGGGCTTTCCTCCCCCTCCTCCTGGTTGCTATATTTAGCATGCACCTGCTGTGTCTCCGCCATGTGCTCTTTCCCCACTGCGTGGAACGAAAAGGGGCGGGGAATAGACTAGAAAGAACGTCAGGGGCGGGCAAAGTTACACGCATGCGCAGTGTGTATAAAGCGTAACACGCGTGCGTAGTACGTACGATCTGTGAGCGGATGAATGAGTATCGGAGGCGCCGATCGTGAGAACGAAGGTAAGATCTAAACTTGGGCCTATACTGCTTCTAGATTGAGGCCTATATTGTAACAAGATTAGGAGAGTTTTGCCTGACATTAGGGTTTGTCTCGTGTTGTGTTTTGAAGATAAAATGGATGGCTTCAATGACCACAACTTCCTCCCCCTGTTCATAGACAAGTACAGGGAGCTGCCCTGTCTGTGGCAGGTGAAACATCCACATTATAATCATAAACAAAAGAGGCAGGCAGCGCTGGAGAAACTGCTGGAGTTGGTGAAGCCGGTGGTCCCCACGGCAACCATCCCCTATTTAAAAAACAAAATTGGAGGCCTGAGGAGCACTTATCCTAGGGAGCGCAAGAGAGTCACAGATTCCCAGAGATCCGGAGCTGCAGCAGATGATCTTTATGTCCCCAGGCTGTGGTACTATGAGAGACTGTGATTTCTGTCAGACCAGACTGGAGTCAGGGAATCCCTCTAAACCCTTCCTTCCACTCTTCCTTCCACCGCAGCTGAGGCTTCCGATGTCCAACCTGGGACTTCCAGCCAGGAAGAAGTGGAGGAGCCCAGATGGAGTCAGGTATAGCATTCTTCTACAGATTTCTGGTCAATAAATAAATTATGTTTACTAGATGTTATTATTGATCACTAATTGCTGATTTAAGAAAGTGTTTTACATATCAATAGACAGTAGTGGCCAAAAATAATTGGGACAAGAATGAAAAATGCTGGGCTCAGAATGATAGTCTTTTATATTTGTTAAAATTCAATTTGCAACAGTCATGAGATGAAAATTGTGTGTGATTGATGAAGAAAAAACTAAAACTATGTCCCTTTTTCATACACAGGAAGACCTCAGCCAGGACGAGGCTCTGGAATGTGGCACACAGGAGGAGGCTGTGGAATGTGGCAGCCAGGAGGAGGCGGGGGCTAGTGGCAGCCAGGAGGAGGTGGGGCTAAGTGGCAGCCAGGAGAAGCCTGGGACCAGTCGGAGCCTGACCGAATCGCAGGTTCCTCCCCTCCGCCTTCCATACAAAAGACCCAGGAAGGGAGTCACGTGCAGGATTCAGCGCTCAGGCTAATTCAGGAGGCTTCTGCATCCCTCAGAGCCTTACCCACTCCTGAAGAGGCCTTTGCCTGCATGGCTGCCACCAAACTGAAGGGCATGCAGGAGGGTCAACGCCTCATGTGTGAGAAACGTATTTATAAAATCCTAACTAAGGGGGTGAGTGGCGAAATCACACCCAATACCGACATGATTGAGTTGGACCATCTTCCTCCTCCTCCCCCTGCTGCCACAACTCCACCACCACAGCCACAGCGTGGAAGGAAGCGTGGAAGGAAGACCAGAGAGTGATGGCCCTGGGTTCAGTCTGGTCTGACAAAAGATGCAGCCTCTTGTATGACCACAGCCTGGGGACACAGATGTCATCTACTGCTTTCAGGACCTCTTGGACTTCTGGACCAGACTGCACTCCCTTAGATATGGACTCCTCAGGCCACCAATTTTGCTTGAAAAGAATTGATGTGTGCCCTGGGGGTCAAAGGCTTCACCAATTTCTCCTGTTTCTCCAGTGTTGCCTCCCTCTTGGTTTGGTTGTGAGCCCTTAATAAAGGAATTTTTGTATCAATTATACTCGCCTATGTGTGTTTTCCTTAAAAAAAAACAGTTTGTTGGTGAGGAGGCAGGTACATTTCAAAATACAATATGAAATTATCAAGGGACACCAACACCAAGCAATATCATTGAGATTAAATAATACAAGATATCAATGGTGTTGTGGTAACTTGACACACAAACCACACACAAAAATATTCTAGAGTAAAAAGCAAAAAAAAAATAAAACAGCCTTGAAAAAAATACAAACCCAAAAAAAATAAAAAATAAACAGCCATGAAAAAAATTTTTTACAAATTAAAAACAACACAAAAAAATTTGGTCAGATGTGACAAATCAAAATATATTGAGGGAATCCCGCTAAATAATAAAGAAATACGTTTGTGAGAAGTCTTTTTTTTTTTTATTAAATAATCTTTATTCATTTTTGCACAGTGTACAAAAATTACCAAATACAAAAATTCTTACATGCACCGTGTACTTTAAAATACATATATGACACACCATAGGTAATTACTCGCCTCTTTTTTTTCCCCTTTACCAACCCTCCCACCCCCCCTCTAATAGACCCACCTAATTACCCTCCCCCCTCTCTTATATTTCTTGCTAAATACAGCTTCATGATTTCTAAGCACCATACATACCTACACCTTTTTCCTTTCTGCACATACCCTACATAGGATACCCCATTTCCTTAAGCCATGGATTCCATATTTTTTTGAACTCCTTTAGGTTTTTCCTCCTTGCATATACTACTTTTTCTTTCCATACTGTATCGGTTACTGATCTAACCCAATCATCCTTCGAGGGGGGTCTCTCTGCCTGCCATCTTTGTGCTATTAATTTCCTTGCCTGAAAGAGGCATCTCAACACTGATTTCAATTTACTGTTCCCTCTCCCTAGACCCTCCCCAACTCCAAAGATACACAACTTTGGATCCATTTTTAGTTCTGATTTAAAGATCTTATTTATAGTTTCTAGAATTTCCCCCCAATACCGGAATAGTTTTGGGCATTTCCATATCATATGGATCAGGTCCCCGGTATTCTGGCATCTTGGGCAGTTGGCATCCACCCTCCGCCCGAATTCATATAGTCTTTTTGGTGTGTAGTAGGTCCTATGTAAGAGCATTAAATGTGAGAACTTCTGAGCCGGTGAAACCGAAACTTGGTAGCCTCCCACCAGTATCTTTTTCCACTGTTCATCCGATATGTTACCCAGGTCTCTTTCCCATTTACTTCTACACTTGTTTTTCTGGACTCTCCATGCTGTCTCTACTTATATGTGGGTATATTTCTGCTATGGACCCCCTGGGTCCTTCAGAGCTATTTATTCTCTGAAGAATGGGAGAATGGATCCACTTCGGACCTTGTTCCCCAAATTGAGCTTTTAAGACATGTCTAATTTGTAGGTAATTAAAGTACGAGTGGTTCGGTATATCAAATTCCTCCTTTAATGAGGAGAATGTTTTCGGGGTACTACCATTGTACAGTTGGGCCAGTCTGACTATTCCCCTTGCTTCCCAAGCCTTTATTTTCCCCATTGGTATCAATTCTCGTAGATTCTTATTATCCCATAGGGGGGCAAACTTAGCCATACCACCCATTCCTTTCAAGGTTTTAATAGATTTCCACACTTTTGTTATTAATTTAACCGATGGAGTTATGAAGGCAAAAGAATTCGCCTCCAGGACCTCCGGTAATGATTCATGTGGCGCTCCCGCTGTCAATATTCCCCATTGCTATCCCCTGAACCTATATGCTGTAACTGGGCCACACGGAAGTAACATCGGGGGTGTGGGACCGCCATACCCCCTTCTCGTGTTGATAATTGTAGGGTTTGTAAGCCTATCCTAGGCTGTCCCCCTTTCCATTTTAGCTCTCTGAACAATGTATCGATTTTTTTAAACCATTTCCTGTGGAACCAAATTGGTGTATTATGCATTAAATACAATAACTGGGGCAACCACAGCATTTTGATCAGATTACATCGACCAGCAACTGACAATGGGAGCCCTCTCCATTTCTCAATCTGGTTTTTAAATTTAGACAGCAAGGGAACCAGGTTATCATTTATATAATTACCCGGATCCCTTGTTATATAGATACCTAGGTATTTTGTTGTCTCTACTATTTCCATTTGGAATTTATCCAAGGAAATGCTGTTCCTGATTGGATCTATTGGTAATAACGCTGATTTCTCCCAATTTATAGTGAGACCAGATAGCCTTCCAAAACTCGTAAAGATATCTATCACCTGTCTCAGTGAGTGCTCTGTGTCCCCCAGAAATATGAGGACATCATCCGCGTATAACGCGATCCTCTCTTCATTCTTCTCACATTATAGAGAGGAACAGAGTGCGCTGTATTAAACTATTTAAAACATTGCAGTGTGATGAAGTGTGTAAAACACACAAACATTTTCGGGAGTACAAATCAAAATCAACAAAAAAAAATAAATAAAAAAGAGAAACCCCAAAAAATAATCTACATTAAAGTAAAAAAAAAAAAAAAAAAAAAATATGTTGTCAGATGTGAGAAATCAAAATATATTGAGGGAATCCCGATAAATAGTAACGAAAGAAGTTTGTGAGAAGTGTGTGTGAATATGAGCATCAAAACTACTTAATTCTTGTCACATTATAAAGAAGAAGAGAGTGCGCTGTATTAAACCATTTTGAACATTGCAGCGTGACGAAAGTGCTGTATCCATTGCGAACGCTCATTTTACCAGACCGAGCTGTTCCGTCTCGGAATTTCTTCTGAGCATGCGCGGCACTTTGTGCGTCGGAACTGGCCACACACGGTCGGAATTGACGCGATCGGATTTTGTTGTCGGAAAATTTTATAGCCTGCTCTCAAACTTTGTGTGTCGGAAAATCCGATGGAAAAAGTCCGATGGAGCCCACACACGGTCTGAATGTCCGACAATACGCTCCGATCGGACATTTTCCATCAGAAAATCCGACCATGTGTACGGGGCATAAGAGTCATATAGTCAAATAATAGTAAGTAAATTGTGTGAATAAGAAAAGTAAAAAGGCACGTACTGAGTGCGTAAAAAAAAGCTAACTCAGTGGCCTAGTATCTATCCAAGGAGCTCTTCCAATAATAGGTCAGAATGGAGGTTTATCCTAAGATAGAAAGATAGAGGAGCAGTGACAATCTCTCGAGACCCCAGCGGCCTAGACCTATATACAGAAAGAGAGAAATACTTGGACACCCAAGTTCAGCCTTTAAGAAGAAAAAAAAATGAGCAAGGGTAAAAAAAATAAAATGTTAATTAGCTATTTACAATTATACTGTAAGGTGAGTATATATACCTACAGGTAACCCTAGGGAAAACATACATTAACCACTTAAGGACCAAGCCTCTTTTTGAGATTTGTTATTTACAAGTTAAAAACTGTTTTTTTTCTAGAAAATTACTTAGAACCCCCAAATATTATACATTTTCTAATACCCTAGAGAATAAAATGGCGGTTGTTGCAATACTTTCTGTCACACCGTATTTGCGCAGCGGTCTTACAAGCTTTGGAAAAAATACACTTTTTTTAATTAAAAAATAAGACAGTAACAGTAAAGTTGCCCATTTTTTTTCATATTGTGAAAGATAATGTTACACCGAGAAAAATTGATACCCAACATGTCATGCTTTAAAATTGCGCCCGCTCGTGGAATAGTGACAAACTTTTACCCCTAAAAATCTCCATAGGCGAAGTTTAAAAAATTCTACAGGTTGCATGTTTTTAGTTACACAGGAAGTTTTGGGCTAGAATTATTGCTCTCACTCTACCAATCATTGCCATACCTCACATGTGTGGTTTGAACACCGTTTTCATATGCAGTCGCTACTCACGTATGCGTTTGCTTCTGCGCGCGAGCTCCGCGGGATGGGACGCGTTTTAAAAAAAAAAATTCTTATTTATTTTACCTTTTTATTTTTTATTTTTACACTGTTCTTTAAAAAAAAGTGTCACTTTTATTCCTATTACAAGGAATGTAAACACCCCTTGTAATAGAAAAAAAGCATGACAGGACCTCTTAAATATGGGATCTGGGGTCAAAAAGACCTCAGATCCCATATTTACACTAAAATGCAATAAAAAAAATTGTCATTTAATTTTTTTTTTTTAAATGGCCCTTTAAGAGCTATGGGCGGAAGTGAAGTTTTGTCATCAATTCCGCCCTGCAATGGTATGGAGATGGGTGGGTCCGACTTCCCCTCACTCAGCTCCATGCCACTGACGTGAGAGGATCTGATCGCCTCCGCGGCGGAGGGCACTGGAGCGCGGCGGGAAGGGGGGCCCCTCTCCCCCTCTCCCGCCGCTGATAAAAGAGATCTCAGGGCGAATCCGCCGCAGACAACTATTATCAGAATGCGGACCACCGGCTGAAAAAGAAGGATACCAGGGTTATGGCAGCTAGTTGCTGCCATAACAACGGTATTCCTCTTCAAAGTTAGGACGTATATCGGCGTGCAGTGGTCCGGAAGTGGTTGAAATAACAAACTGTATAGTTTGCATAGCAATATTACTTATCATAGGATTTCCAGTAATGAAGAGGGAAAATAGTGATCTTGATAAACAGGATCATTAAATATAAAACAATAGAAGTACTTTAATTTAAAAAGTAACTAGCTTTTTTTCTAAGATAAATATAAATAAATAAGGTTATAATTGAGACAATAGGTATCTCATTGGCTTAAGGCGGGGGAGGTGGGAGGAAGAAAGGGGGTAAATAGATAAAACATAAAAATATGTTTATCTGAGGTTGTGGGGGTTAAAAGGGAGAAGTTCAAAACTTAATAGAACAGTATTATTTTAAATAAGTTTAGTCAGATTATACCGATGGCAGTAAATTACTTAGTGACCAAAAAAAGGCAAAACCTTAAGATTCAATACGCTTCAAGATGAGGAGTGAAAGTCATTCAGTCCATTGTGTCTACAGGATCAATAGCAGGAGAATTGAATCAATTTCTCTTAGAGGAATTTTGTTGGCCTCTATCTTTTTCAGATTTGGAGGATTCTTGAGGGGAGCTGGATGTTGTGCGTCGATGAGGGCTAGTTGAAGATCGTTCGATAAGATGTAGTTCTTGTAGAGTGTTTTGTAGTTCATCTGAGGATCTACAGGAATGTTTGACACCTTGATAGGTAAAGCGGATAGAAAATGGGAATCCCCATTGATAAGGGATCTGGCGTTGCTGTAGATTATGAAGTAAGGGTTTCAGTGCACGTCATTTAGCCACATTAATTGGGGAAAGCTGATAAGGATAATCTTGAAAGATGAGGGAATCTTTTCCTCTAGCTGCAGCCATGAGTTGTTCTTTGGTGCGATAGAAGTGGAATTTATTGGGGAAAGCTGATAAGGATAATCTTGAAAGATGAGGGAATCGTTTCCTCTAGCTGCAGCCATGAGTTGTTCTTTGGTGCGATAGAAGTGGAATTTTGCAATAATGTGACAAGGGGGACCTTCTGGTTTGCGTGGTATTAAAGCTCTGTGAATCCGATCCATCACCAAACAATCAATCAGAATTGACGGTAGTAGTTCTTGGAAAAGTGCAGTCATAGTAGAATGCTCCAGTGGTGAACTATCCTTTGGCATCATCACATCCAATGCAGGCCTATGGTCTTGAGGTCCTAGTGTGGAGGATTTGGTGGTTTCATGAGAATCTGACCCGACATTCAGCAGAAGCTCTTTTGCTTACCAATGGACAGGATGGCAGTTATCTGTTGAGGAAAAGTGACTCCAAGGCCAACGTGTACTCATTGTCAGTAAGGGCCAAGGACTCAGTGAAACTCAGTGAAACACTTTCAAGTCTACCAATGTGGAACAAGTCTTAAGTTTGGATTCAATGAATTCTCATCTATAAAAGAATTTATTCAACATTTTGCAAACCAACCTCTGATCGGAAGTGAATCAGATACCGTGGAGCTTTGGTAAGACGGACGTGATTGGCGTACATTGTCTGGTGGAAGGAGGCTGATTCCCAAGCTGTGTCAGTGTGTCTATCTAAGGCTTCCATCTGGTAAGCAGGAAATTGGTGTGTTTTGCGGCACGTTGTGTTATTCCTGCCATCCAACTATCCGGTGTTTGTTCTATATTCACTTTTATTCACTAAACATCTGGTAAGCAGTAACCCTGCAAGTTTTTTTTTGGGTTCACTCACTTTTGGGTTTATTTTCACTTATTCACTATTTCATATGTCACTTGCACAGAGACCCTGTGTGTGTCCATGGGCACTGGGTGTTTTTGTATGATCTTACATGATTTATCACTGTGTAAGGGCTCCTCTCTCTCTTTTAATATATTTTCTCTATATTTGTTGACAATATTACACTATGTTTTTTATTAATTTTTTTCGGAACGCATTCGCATGAATCCACGTTCACCCTTCACGAGTGGAAGGTTTACCCATTACACCGGGACTGGTTCCTTAAAGGCCCAGGCTGGGTTTAAGCCACCTGTTTGAATTGGCTTGCCATCTGGTAAGCATTCTACTTACTATTTGCCGTTCTATTTGATCCTTTTGGGATTCATCAATTTTCTCGTCACTGAAGATTTGAATTCATTTGTGGACTTTTATGCAATATATTGGACTGTTTAATATCCCTATTATACCTTAGTGGTATTCACATGTATTAAGTTAAGCGCGTTTTTTTTCTCTTTAATAGTAGAATGAAGGTCAACAATAGTCTCAGGTATTCCTCGTATACGAAGATTTGATCGGCATGCTCTATTTTCAAAGTCCTCTAAGTGTGTTTGCAGAATAAGGTTTTCTTCCTTAACCACTTCCCGCCTGGCCTATAGCAGAATGACAGCCGGGCGGTGGTTCAGTTATCCTGACTGGGCGTCATATGATGCCCTGCAGGATAACAGCCGCTGTGCGCCCGTGGGGGCGTGCATCGCGGTGATCAGTGGTGCGGTGTGTCAGTCTGACACCGCTACACCGATCTTAGTAAAGAGCCTCTGGCGGAGGTTCTTTACCACGTGATCAGCCGTGTCCAATCACGGCTGATCACAATGTAAACAGGAAGAGCCATTGAATGGCTTTTCCTCACTTGCGTCTGACAGAGGAGATCGGTGACTCTCCTGACAGGGGGGCTGTGCTGATTGTTTATCAGCACAGCCCCCCCTCGGATTCCCACTTCAGACCACCAGGGAAGCCGCCAGGACCACCAGGGAAGCACATAACATGTGGGAGGTCAGGTACATCCCCCATGGCCATCCACATGTGCCAATATATGCCCAATCAATGCCAATCAGTACCCACAAATGAGCACTGACTGGCAGCATTATGAAAACAAAAAAATTCAGTGATGCCCAGCAATGCCACCCATCAGTGTCATCAGTGCCACCTATCAGTGCCTATAAGTGCCCACCTATCAGTGCCCATCAGTGCCCATCCGTGCCAACTATCAGTGCCACCTATAAGTACCCATCACTGCCACCCATAAGTACCCATCAGTGCTGCCTATGAGTGCCCATCAGTGCCACCTATGAGTTCCCATCAGTGCTGCATACCAGTGCCCATCAGTGGCACCTATCAGTGCCCATCAGTGCCACCTATCAGTGCCCTTTAGTGCCGCCTATCAGTGCCCATCATCAGTGTCCATCAGTGCCACCTCATCAGTGCCACCTTATCGGTGCCACCTCATCGGTGCCCATTAGTACCACCTTATCAGTGCCCGTCAGTGCAGCCATATCAGTGTCTGCCATTGAAGAAGAAAACTTATACTTATTTCCAAAAAAATTTAACAGAAACAAAGAAAAACATTTTTTTTTCAAAATGTCCGGTCTTTTTTTATTTGTTGCGCAAAAAATAAAAATTACAGAGGTGATCAAATACCACCAGAAGAAAACTCTATTTGTGGGAACAAAATGATAAAAAATTGTTTGGGTACAGTGTAGCATGACCGCGCAATTGTCATTCAAATTGCGACAGCGCTGAAAGGTGAAAATTGGCTTGGGCAGGCAGGTGTATAAGTGCCTGGTATTGAAGTGGTTAATGTGGCGTACACATGATCGGAATTTTGGTTGGAAAAAGATATGATGGCTTTTCCGACGGAATTCTGCTCAAGCTTGCCCTGCATACACACGGTCACACAAAAGTTCGCTGAACTTTCGACCGTCAAGAATGCGGTGACGTACAACACTACGATGAGCCGAGAAAATTAAGTTCAATGCTTCCAAGCATGCGTCAAATTGTTTCCGAGCATGCGTAGGAATTTTGCATGTCGGAATTGCTACAGACGATCGCATTTTTGGACCGAAAAATTGAGAACATGCTCTCAATCTTTTGCTAGCTGGAATTCGGCCAGCAAAAGTCCAATGGAGCATACACATGGTCGCATTTTCTGACCAAAAGCTCTCATCGGTCTTTTGCTGGCCGAATATCCAATCGTGTGCACAGGGCATAAGAGTCTCTAATTCATTATCACGGGACAGTACATTTGTTTCCATGTCATCCACTCTGATTTCTATGTCAGAAGTGTGCTGTCCTAACTCACAGACTTCTTTTGTGAGACTTTCAGTTGTGTAGTCTGAGGTCTGCTTTAAGGCTTTCTGTAACATTTTTTCTATTTGTCTCAAAATATTTGGATGTAGGGAATCTGTTTGTTTTTCTTGTGAGGCGGCGCTGTTCACAGTGTATGTGAGGAAGGAGGCTGTGCCATTTTACAGGGCCCTCTAGACTGTGTATCCTTGGCACTCTTTAGTTTATTTTTACCTTGAGCGGCATCAAAGACCATTTTATTTATTCCAGGATCACTGAGGAGGCTTATGGTAAGATTATTTTCATTTTTCCATGCCTTGCAGGTGTCTTTATCAGCTGAGGAGTCCCAAGAGATGTGGAGATTCAGCTGGACAAGTCTGTCGCTGGCGACTCCACCTCCCCCCCTCCATAAGGTATTTCTCATACGTGTGTTACTCTGTATTCACATTCCTTTTTATAATGTTCCTGGGTTCTCAAAAGAAAGAGAGGCAACTTGATGTGTTTCACTGCTCTGATGACTGCTTCTTCCTCAGGAGTATATTAAGGGTAAGTCTATAATAGGTTCAAGGAACAAACCATAAGTTCACATGTTAAACATATGCAACATTTTAAAAATTTTCATATTACTATTACACATATTTTATTTTCAATACAAATAGAGGTCTGTTCATTCAGAATCGCCCCAATGTTACATGCTACTCATGCCACCCTACTGGCAGATTCAAGGGTAATCATTTGTATACTGTGGTAGTATTAAAATATTATGCATCAAAAATCTAATATAGACCCTAGGAAAATAAGCCCTAGGATTACAGTGAGTGGTTATCTATTATGAGTTGTCTGTTATGCTGTATGTATCTATGAAGCATTATAGCTGAAATTGCTGAGTGATTTTTGTATCAAAATTATGTAATTATAATATCATTTTAAATGTACTGTACTTGAAAAATGACAACTGATCACTACAAGTTGAACCACTTGGGGTCTCTGTTGTACTCTATCAGAGCAGAACCTACCATTCTATTATAGACCTACCTTAATATACTCTTGGGGAAGCAGCAATTATCAGAGCTGTGAAACACATTTAGTTGCCCCCTTTCCAATAAGGATTTAGCAATATGATGAAATTAAAGAGGAACTGCAGTCTGCTCACATCCTTTCACATTTGTAATAAAAACATGTTTGCCATTCTGAAGCTTCCCTCCAACCACTTTGCATATTATTTTATATATTGAGATTCTGTACTTGCCAGATATGCTTGAGAAATCTTCGTCCACTGAGTCTGGTTGCAATCATTTTAACTGTGGGCAGCTGAAGCTGCTGCCTGTTCACTTCCTGGATTCCTGGATTACACAGACACACAGAGGAACACCTCCAGCTCTGCAGCTCTTATTGGCCCTCTTATGACTCACCCCCCTCCCTTCCTGGCAAACTCTCACGAGAGTGAGAGAGAGAGAGAGCCCTGCATGATGTCATAAGTCTAGGCTTTTTTTCCAGACAAGAAACAGGAAGTGGGCTTTATAAGGTATTTACTGGCAGAAAAAAAAATGTTTTACTATCCAAAGTTAAAACAACAAGGGCAGAAGATTTAATAGATGGAAAAATGAAAAAAAAATACTGAAGTTCCGCTTTAATGTGAATGCAGAAAAACACATGTTAGATACACCTGAATAGGGTTATTTTTCAAGAATTGGCTGATGCATATGAATTGCTGTGGTACAGCAAGGAAGAGTGTTTTAAGTATAATTTGTTGTCAACAGTGCCTCAAAAGTCCAAACACTATTCTTCTAAAGTATACTTACTGGAATCAACTGAAAATAATTCACTTTACAACAAACAAAGGGTCCTTTCCCCAGCGTGTAAACTTGAATGTGTGAATTGAGAGTTATTCTGTTAGGCTGTACTTTTACATTAAAAGGTTAATGTGATTGGGTGATTGCTTTGTTTTCAGTGCAGCATTTATTGGTTCTTGGGAATAAAACAAATATTTCTGGGCTAAATGGAGGTTTGTATTTTATTTATTTATTTATTTATTTTTTATTTTATGGAGTAATTTTTTGTTCTAATATCAATATTTCTTTATTAATATTTTCAATAAAGTGAACAAGAAATACATTTGTTACAACATGTCGGATGTTCCGACTGGAGCAAAGTGAACCAGAAAAAAGAAAGTAGTTTAAATGAAGCATAGGCAGTCTTGCAAATGAACTAAACAGAGATAAGTCATGCAATGTATATAACTATTATAAACTCCAGACGGGGGGGTTAGGGGTTGGGAGGGAGGGTAAAGGGGGCACCAGCTAGGTAGGCATGTTTGCTGTGTCGTAGCATGAGGTTGAGTAGAGAGTAAAAAAAGAAAGAAAAGAGGAGATATGGAAATGGGAGGAAGTTGCAGTATAGGGAGAGCATCAGATAATTACAGTACATTTGGAATGTGTGAGCCAGGATGACCACTTATACAGAAACTTTGCCATATTCAAATTTTTTCTAGCAACTAGTCTCTCCATTTCACATTGGAGGTTTAAATCTGCTATTGTGTTAGAGATGGATGGGGAATCCAAAGTTTTCCAGAGTTTGGTGATGTTCTGTTTCACTGCGAGTAGTAGGTGTACTATTACCACACGTGATCTGGGGGGGGGGGATTTTTCTATCCCCAGGTGTAGTAATGCTAGCGAGGGATTAGGGGTGGTTGGGATCTGCAATATTGTAGAAATTAGAGTAAGTATTTGTTTCCAGAATGAACTTATGGACCTACAAAACCATAAATGAAGCATAGGCAGTCTTGCAAAATGAACTAAACAGAGATAAGTCATGCAATGTAAATAACTATTATAAACTCCAGACGGGGGGGTTAGGGGTTGGGAGGGAGGGGAAAGGGGGCACCAGCTAGGTAGGCATGTTTGTTGTGTCGTAGCATGAGGTTGAGTAGAGGGTAAAAAAAGAAAGAAAAGAGGAGATATGGAAATGGGAGGAAGTTGCAGTATAGGGAGAGCATCAGATAATTACAGTACATTTGGAATGTGTGAGCCAGGATGACCACTTATACAGAAACTTTGCCATATTTTTTTCTAGCAACTAGTCTCTCCATTTCACATTGGAGGTTTAAATCTGCTATTGTGTTAGAGATGGATGGGGAATCCAAAGTTTTCCAGAGTTTGGTGATGTTCTGTTTCGCTGCAATTAGTAGGTGTACTATTACCATTCGTGATCTGGGGGGGATTTTTCTATTCCCAGGTGTAGTAATGGTAGTAAGGGATCAGGGGTGGTTGGGATCTGTGACATTGTAGAAATTAGAGCAAATATTTGTTTCCAGAATGAAGTATGTAAAAATTGGTGCTGCGCTGTTCTTAAAAAAAAAAAAAACCTATGCTGCTAGAGGTAGAAGTACAAAGGTAAATGAACACGTAAAATGATATAAACATATAAAAAAACAGAAACAATATAAGAATAAGTAAAATCAATATAGAGCACTTCTATACCCAATAGGTGCAGTGTGATATTCCACAATAATCAGTGGTAATAGCAAAGTGCAAAGTGCAAGAAAATCATTCAATAAAGACTTAAGGCCAGATGTGATAAGTATCTTACTGGAAACACTAAAATCAATATACAATCACTAAAAACCTCAACGGACCATGCAAGTAGGCAAAAAACATTGTGCAAAAAACAGCAATTAATAAATTAAATATGCAACATGCGATCAATATGTACAAAAATCGCAAAAATCGCAAATGCAGTGTATAATAAACATATAACCAGTGCGCATGCGTGGGGATCGCAAAATGGCTGCGATTGCCTATAGCTCCGCTCCCTCATGAAACAACGGCGCCCATCGCGCTTTCCTCAGCGCACTGACGGACCCCAAAACAAGGGGAGACAAGTTACGAGGTCCCAGCTACACCCCCATATGATCGGGGCACCGGTTAAACGCAATCTGTGGCCGCAATTAGCAGAAGCAGAAACGGCAGGGACATCCAAGATGGCCGCGGCAACACAGGCAAAGCCACAGACACAGGATCACTGCTTCTCAAGTCAGGCGGACTACAGGTCAGAGCAACCCCACTTTCCCCTGCACCTCACTCCAGGAAGGCAAACGGGATACCCACCTATCCTCACCCCCTCACCAGCTTCCACTGAATCCCCCATAGACCGCCCTCCAAAGGAATACTCTCTATCTCCCAAGGAATCTAACACAGGGCACACAGGTTATTCTCCTCATGATTTCCCGGCCAGTGACCAGGCCTTTCACATGGACACCCTCTTCCACAGATTCTCCGATCTCCTGGATAAGGGGCTGGCACAAACGGCTGCTAAAATCACAGGGGATCTCAAGGCTGATTTTATCAATCTGGGAGCCCGGATCGACACGATCGAACACAAAGTTGAAGAAACTATAGCTATCACTAACCAAAATTCCCAGCACATCTGTACCGTGCAAGATCAACTCGACCTAGCCATGGCTCGTATCGACGATCTCGAGAATAGGTCAAGACGATACAATATCAGAATTCGTGGCCTACCTGAAACGATTCAAAATATTCCTGAAGCAGTACAAGACCTGATTAAACAACTAATCCCCACCATCCCATCTCACCGCCTAGAGCTGGACAGGGCCCACAGAGCCTTGGGACCCCCCAGAAAAGATGGTACCCCAAGAGATGTTATTGCCAAGCCCCATCACTACATAGTGAAGGAGGAAGTGATGAGACAGGCCAGGTCCGCTCACACAGTAATGTGCATGGGTCACCAAGTGCAGATTTTTGCGGATCTCTCACTCTACACAATCCAGAGGAGGAGATCATTGAAACCCCTGCTTCTCGCTCTCACCCAAAGAGACATAAAGTACAGGTGGTCCTTCCCGTTCGCGGTTAAGTTTTCCGTTAAGGGGAAACAATATGCTTTCTCATCCCTCCCAGAAGGAGAAAAACTCCTTTTACACCTGAAAATCATCTCCGAGGAAGCTGAAATGGACACAACCAATGCCGGAGTCAACTCTAACAAAAGACTGACCCCCACCAGCCCTCAATCTCCCTTGTGGTCTACAGGAAAAGCTAAGAAGGCCAAAGACAACAACCCATCTTGAAGCCAATGATGACTTGGATCTCACCTAACACATCCCGGGTGTGAAGCAGGGACCAGAGTAATAATTCCCCCAACTGTGGGGGTCCCTCGTGCCTAAATCCCTGGGCACACTGGTCACCCGGGCACCGGTTACTGACTCTTCAGTACACTTATTTTTCAGTTTTTGTTCTTTTTTCCATTGATTTCGTTTATCGCAGTGAACGCTGACCACAAGCAGCTACACCTCACAAGGTTGGATGTTTTATCCCCCCACTGCTCCAGAGAGTACTTTAACCACTCAGTAAGGGATAATCTGAATAGCTCCCCCAATGGATGCTCTGCTGTGCTAGTGAGGGGACTGGGGAGTTAGGGGGGAGGGAAACATGCCAGCAGGGGAGGTGATGGGTTTATAGCCAGTTAAGCTGCTAGATATTGTGATATGCTTACGTGAGGATATTATATACATTAGAAGTTCATGTTATTTAGAGGGCGTCCGGGTTCGTGATGGACCACTTGCGCACCTATCTAACACTTAGATACCCATTGGTCTCTGAGGGTTAGGTTGTCTGAGCCTGGATGGGCCAGACATTATCTGAATCTCTTCAGAAAGACACGTGGGGTTTCTCCTTCCCCGTGTCCTCTCTTTCTTTTCTAGGAGACCTTTACTGTCCTTTTCTGTTCTTCCCTCCCTCCCTCCCGATCACAACATTGCATCTAACTGCATCTTGTGTTTCAGATAACATTCACACCCTCGAGGAAGTGACTACCCATAACCCACCAACACGGCACAATGATCATCACGCTTTCGCCCAAGTGTCAACACATCTAAGGGTAAGTGGGGGCTGTTTAGGTTGCATCTCACTCCTTCTGCTCCATGGCTGACGGCCCCATAGCTGAACTACAAATAGCTTCACACAATGTTCAGGGACTCAATTCCCCGATTAAAAGGAGAAAGGTTCGTGACTATTATAAACATTTCAAGCTAGACGTTATTATGCTGCAAGAAACACATTTCCCGTCCAAGTATAGCCCTAAGTTTCTTCACCCACACTTCTCACAGTTCTTTCTAGCGAGTGCAAACAACAAAACCAAGGGAGTCGCAATTTTAATCTCCAAAAACCATAAGTTTGTGAAAATTTCTGAGCATGCTGACCCAGAGGGCAGGTTCCTCTTCGTTAAGGGCACGGTGGGAGACCATCTGTATTCATTGGTCTCCTATTATGCACTGAATAGAGGACAAGCTACATTTTTTGACTCGCTATTGCACATACTAGCTCAGAAATTGGAGGGGACAATCAAATTTGGAGGAGATTCGATCAGGGGTTGGACAAGTCTAAACCACCGCGGTCTCAACTCACACGTCCCACCAAAGAAAGTCTCAGAATCGCAAAGACGATACATGCACATGGCCTATCTGACACTTGGAGGGTACTCAATCCCAACAAGCGGGACTTCACACATTATTCTTCCCCTCACAACACTTATGCAAGGATCGACCATATCCTGACCCCATCCTCACTACTCCCATCAATACACAAAGCCCAAATCAGGGAATCGGCCCTTTCGAATCACTCCATTGTCACCATAACACTTAAAACAGGAGCCCTGGGTGGATCTAGGGGACAATGGAAACTTAATGAGTCGTTACTATCTGACCCCATCAGAGTTACAGAACTTGAAACAGCACTGCAGGAGTACTTTACACTCAATAAAACAGAGGACACATCCCCGGAAATGCTCTGGGCGGCACACAAGGCTTTCATAAGGGGTAAACTCATTCAGATCTCCACACAGATCAAACGAGAACAAAGAGCGACATAATTCGGTTAGACAGAGAATACAATAAACTCAAGGCTTCACAAAAAAAAGACGCATCCAAGACCCCCTCCTCGCTTATCAGCCAGATTAGATCTTAACCTAGCACTCACAGCCAAAGCTGAAAAGGCCATTCGCTGGAACAAACATAAATTCTACACACAGGCTGACAAAATAGGTCCCGTACTAGCAACAAAACTTTCTCCCCCCATCAAAACTCATGCATTACCCAAGATCAGGATAAATGGTCAACCCCCCACGACTAATCCATCCAAGATACTGGAAGCTTTCCAAGAATTTTACTCTAAATTGTATAGACGACCTGCTACATCCACCGCTGACTTAATCCCTAGCTTCCTGGAGGATCTTCCTATCCCTTCCCTAAAAGACGCTCACAAACAAAGGATGGAATCACCCATAACGGAAGGGGAAGTATTGGAGGTCATCAAGGACCTCAGAAAGGGGTCTGCCCCGGGTCCTGATGGTCTCTCCATACCATATTATAAATCCTTTGCGCACATTCTAGCACCTCACCTGACCTCCTTCTTTAACTCCAAGACCAGTGGAGACCCCCTAGACACTCACCTTAACCACTTCAGCCCCGGAAGGATTTACCCCCTTCCTGACCAGAGCACTTTTTACAATTTGGCACTGCGTCGCTTTAACTGCTAATTGCGCGGTCATGCAATGCTGTACCCAAACGAAATTTGCGTCCTTTTCTTCCCACAAATAGAGCTTTCTTTTGATGGTATTTGATCACCTCTGCCGTTTTTATTTTTTGCGCTATACACGGAAAAAGACCGAAAATTTTGAAAAAAAATGATATTTTCTACTTTTTGTTCTAAAAAAATCCAATAAACTCAATTTTAGTCATACATTTAGGCCAAAATGTATTCGGCCACATGTCTTTGGTAAAAAAAATGTCAATAAGTGTATATTTATTGGTTTGCGCAAAAGTTATAGCGCCTACAAACTAGGGTACATTTTCTGGAATTTACACAGCCTTTAATTTATGACTGCCTATGTCGTTTCTTGAGGTGCTAAAATGGCAGGGCAGTACAAAACCCCCACAAATGACCCCATTTTGGAAAGTAGACACCCCAAGGAAATTGCTGAGAGGCATGTTGAGCCCATTGAATATTCATTTTTTTTGTCCCAAGTGATTGAATAATGACTAAAAAAAAAAAAAAAATTACAAAAAGTTGTCACTAAATGATATATTGCTCACACAGGCCATGGGCATATGTGGAATTGCACCCCAAAATACATTTAGCTGCTTCTCCTGAGTATGGGGATACCACATGTGTGGGACTTTTTGGGAGCCTAGCCGCGTACGGGGCCGCGAAAACCAATCACTGCCTTCAGGATTTCTAAGGGCGTACATTTTTGATTTTACTCCTCACTACCTATCACAGTTTTGAAGGCCATAAAATGCCCAGATGGCATAAAACCCCCCCAAATGACCCCATTTTGGAAAGTAGACACCCCAAGCTATTTGCTGAGAGGCATAGTGAGTATTTTGCAGCTCTCATTTGTTTTTGAAAATAAAGAAAGACGAGAAAAAATTTTTTTTTTTTTCTTTTTTCCATTTTCAAAACTTTGTGACAAAAAGTGAGGTCTGCAAAATACTCACCGTACCTCTCAGCAAATAGCTTGGGGTGTTTACTTTCCAAAATGGGGTCATTTGGGGGGGGGGTTTTGCCACCTGGGCATTCCATGGCCTCCGAAACTGTGATAGGCAGTGAAGAGTGAAATCAAAAATTTACGGCCTTAGAAAGCCTGAAGGCGGTGCTTGGTTTTCGGGGTCCCGTACGCGGCTAGGCTCCCAAAAAGTCTCACACATGTGGTATCCCCGTACTCAGGAGAAGCAACAGAATGTATTTTGGGGTGTAATTTCACATATTCCCATGGCATGTTTGAGCAATATATCATTTAGTGATAACTTTGCGCAAAAAAAAAATAAATAAATAAATAAAAATTTTCTCTTTCCCGCAACTTGTGTCACAATATAAAATATTCCATAGACTCGACATGCCTCTCAGCAAATAGCTTGGGGTGTCTACTTTCCAAAATGGGGTCATTTGGAGGGGTTTTGAACCTCCCTGGCATTTTATGCACAACATTTAGAAGCTTATGTCACACATCACCCACTCTTCTAACCACTTGAAGACAAAGCCCTTTCTGACACTTTTTGATTACATAAAAAAATAATTTTTTTTTGCAAGAAAATTACTTTGAACCCCCAAACATTATATATTTTTTTAAAGCAAATGCCCTACAGATTAAAATGGTGGGTGTTTCATTTTTTTTTTCACACAGTATTTGCGCAGCGATTTTTCAAACGCATTTTTTGGGGAAAAAACACACTTTTTTAAATTTTAATGCACTAAAACACACTATATTGCCCAAATGTTTGATGAAATAAAAAAGATGATCTTAGGCCGAGTACATGGATACCAAACATGACATGCTTTAAAATTGCGCACAAACGTGCAGTGGCGACAAACTAAATACATTTTTAAAAGCCTTTAAAAGCCTTTACAGGTTACCACTTTAGATTTACAGAGGAGGTCTACTGCTAAAATTACTGCCCTCGATCTGACGTTCGCGGTGATACCTCACATGCATGGTGCAATTGCTGTTTACATTTGACGCCAGACCGACGCTTGCGTTCGCCTTAGCGCGAGAGCAGGGGGGACAGGGGTGCTTTTTTTTTTTTTTTTTTTCTTTATTATTCTTATTTTTTTTTATCTTATTTTTAAACTGTTCCTTTCATTTTTTTTTATTGTTATCTCAGGGAATGTAAATATCCCCTATCATAGCAATAGGTAGTGACAGGTACTCTTTTTTGAAAAAATTGGGGTCTATTAGACCCTAGATCTCTCCTCTGCCCTCAAAGCATCAAACCACACCAAGATCGGTGTGATAAAATGCTTTCCCAATTTCCCAATGGCGCTGTTTACATCCGGCGAAATCTAAGTCATAAAATGCTCGTAGCTTCCGGTTTCTTAGGCCATAGAGATGTTTGGAGCCACTCTGGTCTCTGATCAGCTCTATGGTCAGCTGGCTGAATCACCGGCTGCATTTTCAGGTTCCCTGTTGAGACAGGAGAGCCAGAGAAAAACACGGAAGACGTTGGGGGGGTGGGCATTCCCTCCCACGGCTTGTAAAAGCAGTCTAGAGGCTAATTAGCCGCTAGGATTGCTTTTACATGAAAGCCGACCGCTGGCTGAAAAGAATGATACCAAGATGATACCTAAACCTGCAGGCATCATTCTGGTATAACCACTCAAAGTCGTGAATGGCGTACCTGAAGACAAAAAAATGGTTAACAATAAAGCACAGTAAACGGTAAAGTATAAAAAATTGCATACCTGAAAAGCAAACATGATAAAACATAACAACAATAAAACATTGCAGAATAGAATACAGTAAAAAAGAGCAGAACAATAGAGAGAATAGAGAGAGAGAGAACAATAAAACGACAACTATTTTTATTTTATATTTTTGTATGTGTGTTTTTTTTTTACACTTTTTTTTGTAACTGTAACTTTTATAACTGTAATCGGTTCCAGGTTCGGGTCTCTCAAAATGCGATGGCATCTTGGGAGACCCTGTGAAAGTGTGCCTAGTCTGTGGAATGCTGTACCCTACGCTAATACTCAACTAGTGAATGGTAGCGTTCAAAACATTCACCAATGCAAAGAGCAGGATTGTCAGGACAGGAGGGACAATAATAGCGGGTGTCACGCCTATATTCGCGCTTGCTGCAGACACAACATCTTTTTTGGGGGGGTTCGTTGGGTAGGGGTACTCGGGAGGACATAAAGAAAATGCCTCTCATGCAGCCGACTGCATTTGGTTGGGGATGTGAATGGGGGAAGTACGGGCGCTGCAGAAGCGGTGGGTTCCCAATTAGGATTGGTGAATGCAGCAGGAAGGGCACTATGGGCACGACGGGCCTGTGTTTGTCTTTTTGGTGGCAGCGGGACACTACTTGTGCTTGCCACCTCACCAGCTTGAACTGCACTTATGGGACTCGCCACGTCACCAAGTGTTACTGCAGTGCTGGTTTGACTACGACCGGGGTGTACTAGGCTGCTGGTGCTTGCCAGTTCACCAAAACGCTACCAAAAAAACTGTTAGCGATCGCAGGATCAGGCCTGACTCTTTAGTTTAGTGTTTTGTAAGTGACAGTGATGGATCGATACTGCACTTGGGTGGGCTGGGCCGGGCGGAGGGGCAAAACGCAGGTGCTAGCAGGTATCTGGGCTGATCCCGCTAACACTGCGTTTTTGGGAACCCTAAACTGCTGGGGACGCTAGTATAGATCTGATCGGATCAGATATTGATCCGATCAGATACTATACCACTAAGGGAGGTGTACGGTGCGTGCGTGGGTGTTAGCGGTACTGGCGCTAACCTGACGCTGCCTGGGGCTGGTGCTTGCCAGTTCACCAAAACGCTACCAAGAAAACTGTTAGCGATCGCAGGGATCAGGCCTGACTCTGAACGCTTCAGTTATGCGTTTAGTGTTTTGTAAGTGACAGTGATCGATCGATACTGCACTTGGGTGGGCTGGGCGGAGGGGCAAAACGCAGGTGCTAGCAGGTATCTGGGCTGATCCCGCTAACACTGCGTTTTTGGGAACCCTAAACTGCTGGGGACGCTAGTATAGATCTGATTGGATCAGATATTGATCCGTACAGATACTATACCACTAAGGGAGGCGCATGCTGCGTGCGTGGGTGTTAGCGGTACTGGCGCTAATCTGACGCTGCCTGGGGCGACGCATATCACCGCCGGGCGATCAGGGGGCTAAACCTTTATTCGGTAATAAACGGCGGGTGCCCTGACACTATAAAAAATAAACGAACTAGCCAGCGTCACCCGTAACAGTTATACGGTGATCAGTGGTGAAAGGGTTAACTAGGGGGCAATCAAGGGGTTAAAACATTTATTAGGTAGTATATGGGGGTCCCTGTCGCTATAAAACGCTGACGGCGAACCTAAATATTTACCTCCCTAACTAGCGTCACCAGCGACACTAATACAGCGATCAGAAAAATGATCGCTTAGTGACACTGGTGACAGGGGGTGATCAAGGGGTTAAAACTTTATTAGGGGGGGTTAGTGGGGTACCCTAGACCTAAAGGGGGGTAACCCTAATTGTCCTAACACTGTAACTGTCACAAACTGACACTATGCAGTAATCAGGAAAAAAAAAAAAAAAAAAAACCTGCTTGGTGTCAGTTTGTGACAGGGGGGGGGTGATTGGGGGGGGATCGGGGGGGGGATCGGGGTGTTTTGTATGCCTGGCATGTTCTACTGTGTTGTGTTGTGTTTGTGCACTCACATTGATGTCTTCTCTCCTCGGCCCGGAACGGAAAATACCGAGCCGAGGAGAGATGACATCATTTCCTCTGCCTCTGTGTACAATACAGAGGCAGGGAAATGATCCCATTGGCTGGGAGCGATCGCGAGGGGGGGGCCACGAATGGATGGCCTCCCCCTCACCACCGATCGCCGGGGAAGATTTGCCGACCGCCGCAGGCACCGGGGGGGTGGGTCCGGACCCCCCACCCGCGGGCAGGCAGGGACGTACAGGTAAGCCCTTTTGCCTGCCCGTGCCGCCCTGTCGACGTACATCTGTGTGCGGCGGTCGGCAAGTGGTTAACACAGCTTTAATCACGGTCATACCCAAGCCTGACAAGAACCATGAGGACGTTAGCAACTACAGGCCGATCTCCCTCATAAATAATGACCTAAAAGTACTCACAAAAATAATGGCTAACAGGCTATCTTCCTTCATTAGTCAGTATATACATAAGGATCAGGTAGGATTCATGCCTGGAAGACAGGGTCCTGATCAAATAAGGCGGCAATAGATATTACCTCGATCCTACAAACTAACTGGGAAGGGGGACCAAACCAAGCAGGATTCCTTTTATCCTTGGACCTGCAGAAGGCCTTTGACACTGTCTCCTGGCCCTACATTTTCTCACTATTGGAGAGGTGGGGCTTCGGTGATCGTTTCCTTGGCCTTCTGCATGCTCTTTACTCACGACCGAGGGCCCAGATACGTCTACAGGGACACTATTCCAAACCAATAGACATTAGGAGAGGCACCAGGCATGGGTGCCCGTTGTCTCCTCTCATATTCGCAATAGCTATAGAAACACTGGCGATCACGGTGCGACATAATACGGACATCAAAGGGGTGACCTGTGGGGACCAGACGCACAAATGCGGCCTTTTCGCCGACGACATCCTCCTTTTACTGACCTCCCCACTCACTACACTACCCAATCTCTGCTTAATGTTAGAGAAATTTGCCAAAATCTCAGGACTTGAAGTTAACTTCTCTAAATCCCAAGCTCTCAACGTCTCTTTACCTCCTCAAACAGTATCCTCTCTCAAACAATCCTTCAAATTCAAATGGAGCGATACCTCCATTCACTACCTAGGTATCACATTGACGGCCAAAACAGAAACTCTTTACACACATAATTACCCCTCATTCTTCAAAAAACTGGAGGCAGACCTTTCTCAATGGTCAAAACATTAGCTATCATGGCTGGGCCGGATCAATTCTATCAAAATGACCCTCCTACCCAGACTTCTCTACTTCTTTCGCTTCCTTCCTATACCATTCAGGAAAGTCCACTTACGATCTTTACAGAGTAACATACTTAAATATATATGGGGTAAAAAAGGATATTGCATCCCTCAGAACACTTTATTCATCCACAGATGCAAAGGAGGGCTAGGTCTCCCAAATTTACATAAATTTTACTTAGCAGCTAGACTCGCACAATTGTCCACGATTTATTCCAGATATGAAAAACCTGATTGGGTCAATATAGAAAGACAGGCAATTCCCAACCACACGCTAGATCACATACTTTGGTGACCGACTAAATCCAGGCCACCCATCCTCTCACCGACTCTATCCCACTCCTGTGCCTTTTGGGACTCCCTCCGGCTAGTCCCAACTCTGGTCTCCAAGGGACGCCCTCTAGCGCATCTCTTTCACAACCCCGATTTTCCACCCAGACTAGACATCTCATCATTTAGGGCTCTTTCACACGGGGCAGATCAGTCATGATCCGCCCCGTGAACATCCGCTTGCTCAGCGGGGATAGCTCCGCCGATCCCCGCTGAGCAGGAAGATGACAGGTGCATCGCTGCACACTGTGCAGCGACGGACCTGTCAGAGCGCCGCTCTCCCCTATGGGGGGATCGGATGATGACGGTCCGTAGTGTCCGTTGTCATCCGATCCGATCCGAAAACGGATGGAAAAGTAGGTTTTTCCTCCGTTACACTTTTCGGATCGGAGCGGGTCGGATGTCAGCGGACATGTCACCGCTGACATCCGACGCTCCATAGGGATGAATGTATGTCCGTTTTTCATCCGAAAACGGAAGGATGAAAAACGGACATACGGATCCCTCGTGTGAAAGAGCCCTTAAATGGTGGATTAACAAAGGACTATACCGGATAGGACATTTCTTCAGCCCCACTAGACCAATCGATCTCAAATTTTGTATTAAACACCTGGAACTCCCGAAATCGGAACACTTCTGTTTCTACCAAATCACCAATTTTCTACACACCATCTGGAAGGAAAAACCCCTTCCCCCCAAATTCACAGCATACGAGTTGTTGTGCGGACAAGCCATGGAGCAGAAGGGGGGAATCTCGTGATATATTCAGCCCTCACTTGTCCTATGGACAAAACCCCATACATGAAGTCTTGGGAGGTTGACTTCCAACACTGCAGAGATCTGGAGACTTGGCAAGCAGCACTATCCAGATCCTTCAAAGGGATCCAAAATATCTCCCTCATGGAGGCAAGCGTCAAACTGCTAACCAGATGGTACCTAACCCCTACCAGGCTAGCAGTCATATACCCCTCAGCAAGCCCTCTGTGCTTCAGAGGATGCCAACATCTAGGCACAATGGCCCACATTTGGTGGGAATGGCCTAAAATCCGCACTTTCTGGAGAAAAGTTTTCTCCATGATCTTCAAGGTGATGGCTTGCCAGGTCCCCAGGACCCCAGAGGTGGCACTTCTCAATACATGCATCCCCGACATAACCAAGGCATCCCGAACGCTGTTCTACTTTATACTGCTGGGTACAAAAATCACAATTGCCAAAGCCTGGAAACAACCAAAACCTGCAATACATACAGTCAAAAGGAAGATTTCATGGATCATGACCCAAGAAAAACTTACCAGCATCCTGACGGACACCTCCTCTAAATTCCAAAAAATATGGGAGCCTTGGGCCCAATATATGGGTACTTCCCTCATTCTCTTTGTTCAGGTACGACACCATTCCTAAACAATCTTTAGTCACGCCTATCCAATAGCTATGCAAGAAGCACGCAGAAGAAATAATCCTATCTCCTCACTGATCATGAGGACCCCCTTTCCCACCTCTCCCCTTCTTACTCTTTCTTCTCTTTCTTTTTTTTATCATCTATGTCGGTTAACTCATGTCAGATAGCTAAATGTTGATAAATTCATTAGATGCTATCGTTAGGTAGCCTCCCTCGCTCAGGGGGACACACAATCATCCTATCTTACCTGTTTTCTCAGCCCATATGGGCAGTATAGTAAGGGGGGATTTCCCTTGTCCGGAACAGTCAGATCCCGTCAGGGGTGCCGGGGGCAGGGAAGGGATCCCTAAAGTTTTAGGGGTAGAGCCTGGATCTTGTTATGTTAGTATTTGGGTCCTGATAATCGTTAGTGGGCCTCCCCACAAGTTTCCACGGCTGAGCTGACTATCGAAATATATTTCTGTTTGTAACTTTTGTGTGTCATGCTCTAAGAGGCATTCCCTCCTGAGCGTATAAATATGTTATTGCATAATTTGTATGTGCCAATTAAAATAAAAAAATATTGAAAGTAAATAAACATATAACCAAAAAATCAATATACAATCACTGAACACCTCAATGGATCCTGCAAGTAGGCGAAAAACATTGTGCAAAAAACAGCAATTAATAAATTAAATGTGCAACATGCGATCAATATGTGCAAAAATCGCAAAAATCGCAAATGCAGTGTATAATAAACATATAACCAAAATAAGTCCACTGTAGAACTTGTGAAAATTCAAACAAAGGCAAACATGTGCAAAATATATAATGGGACTGGGAATGTAGTAAAATGCGATTTAAATCCTCTTAATGTGGCTAATCAGAAAATGTGCAAAAAAGTGCAATAAGGTGCTGATAGCATGGGGGTGATCTCCTCTTCGTGCACAGGACATGCATTGGTGTGAAGTGGCCTCTTACCTTGCGGTAAAGAGGTAACCGCATAAAGTTGCTGGTAATGGCTGCTTCTCCCTAGTACTCCTAATTGCCTCTCACTTGGATTCCTGGGCTGGATGTAGCTGTTAGTGGGTCTTTGTCTCTCAGTGGAGCAGGAGGGGGATTAAAGGAAAGAAGGGGCCAGACAGTGTAGTATTTCAATTAGAGGTTGGTTTTTATTAAAACAATGGTGAGGGTACTTACTTCACTTACAAGAAAAAACACACAGAAAACTTATCTCTCACGAGCGGCGAGCTCGTTTGCATATATCAATCTTGGATGCCTATCCCATCCCTACGCGTGACATCACGGTCACGTGACTTCATCAGGGGATAAAGAACAGCGCAGCACCAATTTTTACATACCTTATTTCTATTGCTGTATGGGCTGAGCTTGACCTATATTTGGTGCTTGCAGCAGTTCCACGTTGATTGCCCTTCGTTTACATGGTAGCGCAGGAATAAATATACATTTCTGTTTCCAGAATGAACTTATGGACCTACAAAACCATAGAATGTGTGCTATGGTTCCAGCACTTCTACAGGTCCTCCAACAGGTAGAGGGATGTCCTGGGAAGAATTTGGATAGACAGTAGGGCGTGAGATACCATCTGTGTATTGTCTTCTGGTACGATTTCCAGTGGTTGGAGCAGCGCGAGGCTGTAAAGGTGTATTTAAAGGTGCGCATCCACATGTCGGGAGTGACAGTAATATTTAGTTCTTCCATCCATTTTGAGAGGGGTGAGAGTTGGGAGCAGGGCTAGTTGTCACTAAGTGCAGAGTACATTACTATTATACCATGTTTCGGGTATGTTGTGTATGTGTAGAAATTATGTATTGGTTCTGGTATTTTAACCTCAGTGGGGACTGTAGACTTCCAAAGGAAATGCAAAATCCTTGCATATGTGAAGGCTTCAGATTGAGGGAGTTTTTTTATTCATTTTGGAGTTCTGTGAAGGTTTTTAAGGCGTCTGTTTTGTAGAGGTCTGATATGCTACTAATTTTATGTTTCTGCCAGTTCTACAGATTAAGATTTTGCAGATGCGCCATTAGCGTTCTGATTGGGATTGGCAGAATGTGAGACGGGTGCATTTTGGATGTCGACTGGGTGAATTTCTTCCAGACTGTTAGTGAGGCTGCAATTGATGGGGGACTATCTGTTGTGATAGGAGGAAAACCAGCTGAAGTGATCAGTAGTATTTCACGTAGAGTATTAGATTTGTAGGAGGATGATTTTATGATCGACCAGGTCTTATTGGGAGTAGGGTGCCACCAGTAGTATAGCTGGTCCAGAACGGAAACAAAGTAGTAGGTTTGTATGTGGGGAAGGCTAATGCCCCGTACACACGGTCAGAATGTCCGACAGAAAAAGTCCGATGGGAGCTTTTCGTTGGATATTCCGACCGTGTGTATGCCCCATTGGACTTTTTCTGTCTGCATTTTCAACGGACTTAGAGAACATGTTCTAAATGCCGATGGAGGCTATCCCGTTGGCAAATCCGACTGTGTGTACATGGCATAACACCTCCTTTTTTGTGATGTCTAGTTAGAATGTAGTGCGCATCTAGGTGGTTTAATTTCCCATATACAGTGGGGACGGAAGGTATTCAGAACCCTTTAAATTTTTCACTCTTTGTTATATTGCAACCATTTGCTAAAATCATTTAAGTTAATTTTTTTTACTCACACACAGCACCCCATATTGACAGAAAAACACAGAATTGTTGACATTTTTGCAGATTTATTAAAAAAGAAAAACTGAAATATCACATGGTCCTAAGTATTCAGATCCTTTTGATCTAATACAACCATGAGTCTTTTTAGGAAACATGCAACAAGTTTTTCACACCTGGATTTGGGGATCCTCTGCCATTCCTCCCTGCAGATCTTCTCCAGCTCTGTCAGGTTGGATGGTAGACGTTGGTGGACAGACATTTTAGGTCTCTCCAGAAATGCTCAATTGGGTTTAAGTCAGGGCTCTGGCTGGGCCATTCAAGAACAGTCACGGAGTTGTTGTGAAGCCACTCCTTTGTTATTTTAGCCATGTGCTTAGGGTCATTGTCTTGTTGGAAGGTAAACCTTCGGCCCAGTCTAAGGTTCAGGGCACTGTGGAGAAAGTTTTGTCCATGATATCCCTGTACTTGGCCGCATTCTTTCCCTCGATTGCAACCGGTCGTCCTGTCCCTGCAGCTGAAAAACACCCCCACAGCAAGATGCTGCCACCACCATGCTTCACTGTTGAGACTGTATTGGACAGGTGATGAGCAGTGCCTGGTTTTCTCCACACATACCGCTTAGAATTAAGGCCAAAAAGTTCTTTCTTGGTCTCATCAGACTAGAGAATCTTATTTCTCATCATCATGGAGTCCTTCAGGTGTTTTTTTAGCAAACTCCATGCGGGCTTTCATGTGTCTTGCACTCTGCCACTCTGCCATAAAGCCCTGACTGGTGGAGGGCTGCAGTGATTGTTGACTTTCTACAACTTTCTCCCATCTCCCGACTGCATCTCTGGAGCTCAGCCACAGTGATCTTTGGGTTCTTCTTTAACTCTCTCACCAAGGCTCTTCTACCCTGATAGCTCAGTTTGGCCAGACGGCCAGCTCTAGCAAGGGTTCTGGTCGTGCCAAATGTCTTCCATTTAAGGATTATGGAGGTCACTGTGCTCTTAGGAACCTTAAGTGCAGAAGAAATGTTTTGTAACCTTGGCCAGATCTATGCCTTGGAACAATTCTGTCTCTGAGCTCTTCAGGCAGTTCCTTTGACCTCATGATTCTCATTTGCTCTGACATGCACTGTGAACTGTAAGGTCTTATATAGACAGGTGTGTGGCTTTCCAAATCAAGTCCAATCAGTATAATCAAACACAGCTGGACTCAAATGAAGGTGTAGAACCATCTCAAAGATGATCAGAAGAAATGGACAGCACCTGAGTTAAATATATGAGTGTCACAGCAAAGGGTCTGAATACTTAGGACCATGTGATATTTCATTTTTTCTTTTTTAATAAATCTGCAAAAAATGTCAACAATTCTGTCTTTTTCTGTCAATATGGGGTGTTGTGTGTACATTAATGAGGAAAAAATTAACTTAAATGATTTTAGCAAATGGTTGCAATATAACAAAGAGGTAAAATTACTGTATGGAATAAGTTTAGTAGTTTGGGGAGGATTAGCATTTTAAAGGAGGCAATCTTTCCTAGTGTGAATAGGCCTGTTGTGTGCATTTGGTTTAATAATTGGGGAAGCTGTTTTTGGAAGGCACGGTAGTTAAGGTAATAGAGGTGCGGTAATATAGGGAGCTAAGTTTATCCCAAGGTACGGGATAGATTTTCTCATCCAAGAATAAGGAAAAGATCCTTCTAGGAGGGTCTTCTGTCTATTTGTGAGATGAAACGGGAGGATTAGGGACTTTCATTTTATTTTAATTTTATTATTTTATTTTTTATTATATTCATTTTATAAAAGGAGACTGAACTGAATTGGGTGATGATATCTTAAATCGCAGGCAAGGATTGGACCGGGTTTGTGATCATAAGTATGACATCATCAGCAAAGAGGCTTATTTTATGTTCCATGTCATTCTGTATGATGCCTGATATGCGCTTGTCTCCTCTAATCCTTGCTGCTAAAGGTTCCATAATTAGAGCAAAGATGAGAGGGGAGAGCGGGCACCCTTGGCGAGTGCCATTAGTGATCCCGAATGATTTAGACAAGGTTCCATCTGTTAATACTCTAGCTGAGGGGTTTGAGTAAAGTGATAATATTGCAGATTGGAACCAACCTGTGATACCAAATTTAGCCAGCACTGCTTTCAGGAATCCCAAGTGCACTCTATCGAGCGCCTTCTCTGCATTCAAAGAGAGAAGCAGAGAAGGCGTTCGAGATTGGGAGACCTGATGGATCGGATTAATGACTCCTCTAGTTGCGTCTTGGGCTTGTCTATCTGGCATAAAGCCGACTTGGTCTGGGTGCACTACAGAGGGAAGACATTTCATCAATCTATCTGCCAGGACCTTGGCAAATAATTTCATGTCCATGTTGAGGAGCGATATGGGCCTGTAGTTGGTCGTGGAGGTAGGATCTTTCTCTGGTTTGGGGATGGTGGTGATAATTGAACGTAGCATGCCAATAGGTAGAGAACCAGAGGTGGCAGCAGAGTTGAAGAGGGCAGTGAGGTGGGGGGTGACGAGTTTAGTGAATGTCCTATAGAATTCATTTGTGTAACCATCTTCTCCAGGTGATTTTTGGAGAGGGAGAGTATGAATGGCTGTCAGGACTTCTTCATCTTAGAATAGGAGAGCTCCGCTGATTGGGCAGGGGTTATAGATGGGAGATGAATTAAGGATAGGAAGTTTTGCATGGTTTGGTCTGTTGGTTGAGAGGTAGCTGTGTCATTAGCTAAGTTGTAGAGAGAGGAGTAATAGTCGCTAAAGGCATTGGCTATATCCTGTGGATTTGTAAGAAATTTGTTGGTGGCAGGATGGTGGAGGGAAGCTATTTTACATTTAATGCGCTGGGCTTTGACCTGTTGGGCTAATAAGGCTCAGTCCTTATTACCTAAGGCATAGTATGTGGCTTTGGTAAATTAAGGTTATTTTCAAATTTACAGAGTAAAAGTGAGTGGAGTTTTTGTCATTGCTCTAGTTAGTTTGTGGGAGGGAGAGTTTATTTTGGGTCTCTAAGCAGGAAATTCAGGAAAGGACCTTGTCAACTTGCTTAGACCTCTAGATCTTAACAGTACTGTGAAGTTTAATTAGCAGTCCACGCATGTAGGCTTTATACGCCGACCAAAGTACAAACCTATCAGTGTCCGGTCAATCGTTTGATTCAAAAAAGGAGTGGTGCTCAGTAGTGAGATTTTGAATGTTGCTCGGATCAGAGATGAGAGAAGCATCAAGTCTCCATATTCGCATTGTTCTGGTTCTACAGTTTACCACAGTAATGGAGATAGGTGCATGGTCCGACCATGTGATTGATCCAGTCTCTGAGTTTGTCACATCTTGGAGGGTGATTTTGTCAACAAGGAAGAAGTCTATACGGGAGAGTTGAGAGGAGGAGAAATAAGAGTAGTCTCGCTCATTGCTATGCAGGCATCTCCACGGATCCAAGAGATCATTTGTTTGAAGAAAGGGGTTTAGTGCAGGTCGATGGTTGTTAGTTGAGGATGTAGTGTCCAGGTTTGGGTTTCCAATTATGTTGAAGTCGCCTCCAATAAGAAGCCTTTCTCTTCAGGTTCGTGTGACCTTCTTGTATAGTTGTTTGTGGAATCACAGTTGTTGCTTGTTTGGCCCATATACATTAACTAGTGTGTAGGTGACTTGGTTAATGTCGCATATAACAATCAGGAAATGTCCTTGGGGATTGGTGTAGTTTGAATTGGAGTGAGTCACATATGACAGTGAGGACTCCACTTTTCTTCTTTTTGCCTGAGGCAAAAGAAAACTTGGTCGTAGTTTTTCAGGGTGAACTTGGGAGTTTTAACAGATGCAAAGTGGTTCTCCTGCGCCAAGAGGATATCAGCTCTTTGACTCTGAGAAGCGCGGATCCTTTTTGTGGAGAGTTTAGGCCTCTGGCGTTAATGGATACTATTTTGAATGTCATTCAGAAAGGGTGGAAGCAGAATAGATTGTCCCCAGGTATGGGTGGTACTTGGTAGATTTAGGGTGATTTGTTATTTCGTCTCTTTGGTATGTGGGCAGAGTAAGTTGTCACTTATCCAAAGAAGCAGGGATCTGGGAATAACTTGGTTGAATGGTGGATGGGGGTTGGCTGATTCTGGATTCAGGTGGGGGGTCTGTGTTTAAAAAAGGAGAGCCCTGTACCAAATGGAACCCAGGCTCAATGTGCAGAAACTACTGCAAACAATCGGTGGGGGATAGTGGTTCTCTGTCAACTACAAGAGAGAGGGATCACTGAACAGGCAGACAGGTATCAGATAGGAGCACTGCAGTTTCTCAGCCATTTGGCGGGTGTAGAGAAGGAAATTCGTTATGGTTTTCAGACATCTGGAGGAGCTCCTCCGATTTCCATGTGTGTTGAGAGTTGATCAGAAGGGTTTGGTATTTCTTCCGGCATTATGCGCCAGGTCCTCAGAAGTTTAAGTCCCGATGAGAGGGTTCGCACTACGTGAGTTTGGTTTTGATGCATAATAAGTAGTTTAGTGGGGAAGCCCCATTTATATGGCATTTTATGGTTCTGAAAAGCTTTAGTTATAGTCGCCAGCTCTCTGCGATTTTCCATGGTTGCTTTGGATAAATCAGAATAAAGAGTGATGTTGGTGAAAGGGTCAGGCAGTTTTGCCACTCGTTTTGCTGCAAACATGATTTTTTCTTTCATTGTGAAAAAGTGGACACGGGCCAAGACATCCCTGGGTGTAGAAGTAGGGAGGTGAGGTGGCTTAGGTATCCTGTGTGCTCTGTTAATTTCCATGTCACGGATTGTTAGGTCAGGTACCAGGGATTACAGGAATCAAACTAGATCCGATTGTTGGATCGACTCTGGGATATTACGGAATTTATTATTATTACGTCTGAAGCGGTCCTCCAGGTCTGCGATCAATCTGCGGTCCTCAGATTGATTGATTGGCGTTCATCCTCATGGTCTGCAAAACCATCCACTAACTTATTATGCGCTGTAAGCAGGTCTCCCATTTTTGATTCAATATGAGTAATGGTTTGATCATGGTTATGTACAGTTGCAGACAGTGTGGAAACAGCAGTGGATAAATCATTATATAAGGTTTGCCTCAGTGAGAGCACCATATTTTTCATAGTGTTCTCAGATAATGGCTAATCTGAGGCAGGGAAGGCATCTAGCACTGATGCTTGCTGTGGCGGGGGGAGAGAGAACAGGCAGGAAACTGTGACAGGTTGAGTTTGCTGGGGCTCTTCCATTCTGATCCTAGTTTTAGCAGGGCTAGCAGTAGTGGTTGAATTAGGAGGAGGAGCACTCACCCTGTAGGTCAGAGGATCATGAGAGACCTGGAGATAGTGTGGAGCTCTGGCTGGAGTGTGAGGAGGAGAGCCGCGCCGCCACGTGATGGCTGCCGCCGGTGCCATTCTTTCCGCTCGCCAGGTCCAGCGAGGGGTAGTAACCAGTGAGCTTCCTCGGCAGTTTAGAGTCCTTCCTCCTTTTCAGCATGGTTCTCCTGCAGTGGTAGGATGTCTGGGGTACAAGGTGGGATCGTTTTCCTTTCTCTGGTGGCGCTTGGATAGTCGCTCAGGCCAGTTTTACTGCGGAGCTGAGGGACTAGGCAGCCATCCACACGAGCCGTCAAGCCATGCCCCCGAGTAATTTTTTTTTTAATTGCCTAAGCTACCCATTGGAATGCAAAGGAAAATGAAGGTATGCATATGCAAATGGTTTGTTAAACATGTTGGTTTTGCTCATAGAACTGTAATTAGTGAGTTACAGAATAGACTACAGCTCATTTATGTTTAATTTTTCAAAAGTTCCCATCTGTGTCAAAATCCTCTGCTTTTTGCTAATAATATTAAAAAATAAATGACAGCTCTTAATACTGGCATTGTCTGGCCAGTCACATTGCTTATTTATTTTTATTTTTTTTTAATTGTTATTTTTTGTATAATTTGTGCTGTTTCACCTCTGTTCTTCCATCCTATTTTATTCCCCATTCCTCTATACAGAGTTCCCTGCACATCTTCTATATGACTTTTCTCTTTTCCTTTATACTACTGTACTATTACATCTATTTTTTAGCCTGTCTTCTTTGCATCTCTCGATTATTGAAGATATAAACAAAGCTTCTCAGCTGTTTTCATAGTTGCAATTTTAGAAGTACAGTATTCCCACCAGTTCTTTCTTGGCAAAGATGGAAATGAGGCTATTTAAGATGCACCTGAGTCTGTTCTCCTAGGCACAATCAGCAGGCTACGAAGAGGAAAAAATAAACCAGAAGGGAGAGATCACAAAATGTGACAGTAAAATACCAATAAATATTTAGATATTCTAAGACAAACACTTCATTTTTTTCCCTTATACTTGGCCCGAACCTTACAAACAGTTTAAATGAAATGTACTTGTTTAGGTTGATATACAAGCAAACCCATAGGTATGGTATGTATGACCTTTTGTTAAAAGTAAACCATAATGTTAATGGGTTAACTTTATTTAAATATTTATAGGGTTTTAAACTGATGTCTTATACCTGTGTTTCTGTCTATATATGCTCTATAAACAATTGTTTTTTTTTTTTAAATAAACGTTTACTACATGGTACACATACATTACAGGATTCTCAAAGCGAGCAATCTAAGCACTTCAATACTGGGCAGTTTTACCCCTTTTAATGCCCAGGACAATTTTCAGCTTTCAGCTCTGTCGCACTTTGAATGACAATTGTGCAGTCAAGAAACATTGTACCCAAACAACATTTATTTAATTTTTCTCACACAACTAAAGCTTTCTTTTGGTGATATTTAATCACCACTGTTTTTTTTTCTTTTTTTTACTAAATAAATAAAAAAAAAAGACTGAATTAAAAAAAAAAATAGTTTTTCATTGTTTCTGTTATAAAATGTTGCAAATAAATAATTGTTCTTCATAAATTCAGCCCAAATGTATTCTCCCAACACTCCTCTGCAGCTATAGCATCAGATTGCAGATCGCAACATCTGATTGTTCGGTCATCCAATGTTCCGGGATTAGAACTACAGCTCTGTGCCATTCTAACCCAGTTGTGATAGTTCAGAACAAACACCAGGCAGGCTGTATGTAAGTTCAAACAGGAATCTCTCTTTATTGACAGGAATACAGTCTTATTTATACAATAAAAGAGGAGGTGCAGACCTCCTGCTCATATTACTCTAACAATACAGCTGTAACCTAATTAACCTAATTAACATGAGCTATTTAACTAATCCCTTTAGACAGCCTAGATGACTCAGACATGACCTTTAGGCCAAGACTGACCGTCTTGTAGTTCAGAAAATCCAATAACATTATCACAATCAACATAGACTCATCTTCACACAATAGCAGAGTTAATTAACACAAACAACAATGGGGATCTAATGACTCTTAGATCCCATACTATAGACTTATTTACAATACACATTTTAGCAGACAACAGACAGACAGGTGCTGGAATTTACATCAGCATCTCCTGACAGTATCTGTCCCAGCATTATGAATCAGCCACTATTCCAATATGGTAAATCCAGGGTCCCCAGAGTCTGTGTGTCCTGGGGGACCAGAACCCGAATCCACAGCAATACCACCTCAAGGGTCCCCAGGCATACAGCTCACAAAGAGCACCGTTCCCCCAAATGCAAGGGCCCCCGATCGATCGGCAAGAGGCTTGCATACAGTCCCCTCCAAAAGTCTCTCTCCCGGCTAGGTCTGTTACATAGACAGTCCAAGGTATTTAGTAAGAGGCGTAGTAGGTTTTTTGAAGTTGTAATTTTTTGTCATAAATTTTTGGAAACTGAAAAAAATTTCACTTTTTCTTTTACATGCTGTCACCAGTGTAATACAGCATCGTCATAACTGGTGTGGTGGTGATCAGTGCGAAAAAAAATAAAATGTAATTTTTTTTTCACTTTTTTTTTTACAATCTTTTTTTTTTTTTTACACACTGTGACCAGAGCAATATAATGTTACCATAGTAACATTGTACTACTCTGGAGAAGTGATCAGGATTTTTATTTTTTTTACACATTATGTTTGCTTATAGAAGTGCATTAAATTGCTATAAGTAAGCATTTTACTGAAGAAAACTGATTCATTCAGTTTGTTTTGTTGTGATTAGCTGTGATTTGTCAAAGCTAATTATATGTTATGAATGGGCTGTGATTGGCCCTGCTTTTTCCATGTAATTTAATTGACCAATGAGAGCTAGCAACACAATTGTACACATTGGATGGCATGAAAGGAAGCCATCCATTGTGTACAACTGTCATGCGACCTACTGTGATTGGTCATGGTGGTCACATGGTACCAACAGTGAGCTCGTACACTGATCAGTAATCGGACACAGTTGGTGACAGATCGCACCGTGCTATCAGCGCTTCCTGACAGGACGTCATATCACGTCATATCACGTCAGGATTGGAAAGCCACCACCCAGACTTCATCGTGCTATAGGCTGGGCAGGAAGGTGTTTATAAGAAACAATTGACTCCTCTGACCTACCAACCTGTGTCTGTAAACTTTAGCTTGTCTTATCAATGTCTGTAAAAATAAGACTTTATTAACAAAAGAGCAAAAGTGATAGTAAATGAGTGAAAATTAGCTCAAAGCTCCACCTCTTGAATGGATAATACAGTGCTCAATTCATGTGCAATAATTCATATTTAGATTAAATTGTTTTTTGTAAATAAGTAGGACCGTAATAAATAAATACATTATGTGTAAAACCACTTTACAATTGACGTGAATGTTTAAAATCATTTATATGTACTGGACAGTGCATCTAACTAATACAGCACTAATTACAATGTCTGAAAGTTGTACTATTCATTTTTATTGACCTATTCATTCTTCTGAACTTTCTGACGTCCCTTATGGTCATTTTTATAGTCACAAGAAGTGGTTATTGGATTTTCAACTCTTCCTTTTAGGGATCAATCTACAATCTATAAAGAAACTTTAATTGACAGCTGTTAAGTGTTGATTTCTGCACCTCTGTTTTTTGGCATTATCATTTTTTTACTACTCCCAAAAAGTGAAAGAAACACTGGTATAAAGTTTTCATTTTTCCAAATGCTTGAGGTGATTGTAGCTGTGTTAGTGCACTTGCAAAAAAACTGCATACTGTTCATGATACGTTTTACATGCACTAACATCCAAATTTTCAGGCCAACTTTTTCAAGGTCCCAGCAGTACTATTACACAAATTTTAGAAGAATGTCATAAAACGGATGGATAGTGATTTAGAAAACTCAGGTCCACATTTAGTCCATCTTTTGTGTCAGTCACAAATAAAGGAACTAAATCTTGCAACAAGAAATGCTGCAAACTGTGCAGCCAAATCAATCCATTAAAAATAAACACGCACAGGGAACCTTCAATATTACAGGATCATACGCCTGTACCTGCAGTAATGTTGTGTGCCTCAGCAAGTGCAAAAAATACAGCCAAGTATCTTACATTGGTGAAACAGGACAGAAATTACAAACACAAATGAATATACACAGCCACACCATTAACCATCTCAGCCCGAAAGGTTTTATCCCCTTCATGACAAGGCCATTATTTGCCTATGGTATACAGTATATACTGATTTTTTTTTTTTATACTTCTGTCGATGATCAGAAACTTATAATGGCGACTGCGATAGTGCGTCAGACAATCTGTCACTAACTGAAACTGAACGAGAACTGACTAGCTGCCACTGACATCACCGGAAACAATGATATACACTGTCACTGTACTGATGACACTGGCTGGGAATCAAGGTAATCAAGGGGTTAAATGTGTGCCTAACAAGTGTTAATTTGTAAATAATACAAACCCAAAAAAGAGAGAAAAAAAGCTGTGCTGTGAAATGTAAAAAAAATTACAATAATAAACAGATAAATTCTCCAAGCCGCAACTCTTCTGTAGGATATATACAGAGCAAATAATTTATATAATATGAGTCATGCTACCACAATATAATTAATTGGTGAAATGCATAAGGTGAAATTCATAATAAAAAGTCCACATAAATAAATATGAATGTTGATTGAGTGTCAAGAGCATCCACCACCATAGCTGGAAAAAATCCTCATGTGATATTACCACTACCAAGTACCTAAATGCCTGATTACCAGCTGCTTCTGACCTCATAATACAGGAGGTCAATCATGCATATGGCTAAATACCCAGCCAGGGACTTTGCACGCCTGTGGATCCTCTTGGGTGCCTATCTTGATCCTCCCGATAGCGGTGTCACACAAGCATCCAAAAGACAAAAGGTGCTCCACATAGTGTAAACCATAAATGATTTATTAAAAGCTACTAAGATCACACTTACCTCAAGTACATTTTTGAAATGCCCATAGGATAAAAACGCTGGTTGGCACATAAACAGCACCCGTCCTTCAGGGTTCCCATGATTGCGGTGACGTCAGCATTTCATCTACCCTATGCGTTTCATCATAAATTGATGTACCCTGGAAGAGCCAGGCAGGAACAGCCAGGTTTTTTAGGTGTTACAGGGGGCCAAATGACACAGCACAAGCACTCTAAGGGAACAGGATCTGTTTTTTTGGGGGTTAAAAAATGCTTTAATTACTTGCCGACCAGCCACTGTCATTGACTCCCCTGCATGAATCGCTGTATCTATACGGTGGGCGCTTTAAGGGGTATAGGGAGCGCGCACAGCCGGAGGTGTAGGAGCCGATGCACGTGACCGGCGGCCGCGATGTCTCACGATTGCTCTTAAACAGACAGATCCCCATTCTGACAGGGAAGAAGAGAAAGATCTGCTGTTCCTAGTGATCAGGAAGAGCGATCTCTCTACTCCCTGTCAGTACACTGCCCCCACAGTTAGAGACACTTCCCTAGGGAACATTTAACCCCTTGATCACCCCCTAGTGTTAACCCCTTCCCTAGAAAAAACCCATTCGATGGGGACTCTTACCAGAACTGGTGAACCCCCTAAAGAGCAAGGTCATATACGCCAGCAGACTTAGCCCTCTGCAGGGTCTATAGGTCCTCCTTGTCACTGGAGCTCTCCGACAGTGGCTGGAAGTCCTCCTCAATATCCAACTTGAAAATGGGAAATCATGTATAAAAAAGGGGGGGCGCACTCACTATAGTATTTTCTAAGCATTAAATCTCCTGCCCCACATCACAAAGCAGCTAATCTTGTATTACTATCACTTATTATCATTGACAACTGTAACGTCCATCACTTTTGTTATTCTGAAGAAATCCATGTGTGTTTTTCAGAATAACAATATTGGGCTCATGTGCCAGAATGTGGGGACACACACGTAGTAAATATGTAAAAAGGCGGTATATCTATGATCAGGGATGAGCCCGATGTTTGAGTCACCCGTTCGGCGAATACCGAACATTATGGGGCATTCGAGGCAAATTTGAGCGCTGCGGAACGCCCCTTTTTTACATATATACTATGTGTGTGTCCCCACATTCTGGCACATGAGCCCAATATGGTTTTTCTGAGGTGCTGCGGGGAGTTTCAGGAGGTGGTGCTTTGGTGTCCGTGTTGCAAACACTTCAAGCTCCTGAAGAAGCGACTTTGAAGTTGCGAAACATGTTGAACAGAACTGCTATGTATGAGGACTAGTGATATCCCCAAGCTCAAGGATTGTGTATTCAGATGCATTGAATGAGTATTTTATACAGGTAGATTAGTACCATATCCGTAAGGGGAATCACAGGAAGTCCTATGTCATTTTAAATGTCTTGTATATGTTCTATAATTTTTTGTACTTGTGGAATTACCCTTTTTGTTTACTAATAGATTGTGAATTTTATGATACGTGCCTTTAAGGTCCATTATTAGCCATTATCTAGTTATTTATATTTTTTAGCTCTGATCGCTGTATAAATGTCAATGGTCCCAAAAAAGTGTCAAAAGTGTCCGATCTGTTCGCCACAATGTCGCAGTCCTGCTAAAAATCACTGATCACTGCCATTACTAGTAAAAAAAATGTATAATAAAAATGCCATAAATCTATCCCCTATTTCGTAAACGCTATAACTATTGCGTAAACCAATCAATATATGCTTATTGCAATTTATTTACCAAAAATATGTAGAGGAATACATATTGGCCTAAAATGATGAAAAAATTTATTATTTTCTTTTATTTTTGTTTTGGATATTTATTAGAGCAAAAAGTAAAAAAAAAATTGTTTTCTTTTTCAAAATGTACGCTTTTTTTGTTTATAGTACAAAAAATAAAAACTGCAGAGGTGATCAAATACCACCAAAAGAAAGCTCTATTTGTGGGGGAAAAAAGGACGTCAATTTTGTTTAGGTACAGCTTTGCGTGACCGCACAATCGTCAGTTAAAATGATGCAGTGCCGTATCGCAAAAAATGGCCTGATCATTAAGGGAGCAAATCTTCCGGTCCTTAATTGGTTAAATATTTTCTGCTTTTGACGCAGTTACTGAAAATATCAACTTTTTCTTTAATACCTCTTCAGGCCTGGAGCCATTTTGTTTGTTTACATGTTTATTTTACAAGTTAATTTTAGGGCACACAGACACAATATACGGTCAATAATTATTGCTTTTACTTTGGCATGTGCAGCAATATGAAACATGTGTAGGGAAGTCAATTTTTTCTTGCATAGGTGCCCCCAATTGTATGTGTGTGTATGTTGGGGGGTGTCTCAACAATTTTGAGGTGGGTAGTAAGTGCTTGGGTGTAATTTTTTTTACACTTTTCAGCAACAACTTTTTCGACACATAGGGGACAAAAAGTAAGCTATGTCACAATTTGTTGTTGGCATATTCTCTTTAATGAGAGATCAGGGGTCTAAAAGACTCCTAATGCCTCCCCTGTCCTCCAATAAAGGTAATGGAATGCAGATCATGTTCCATCATCTTCCTTGACCCAGAAATGATGTGTAATACAGGTCCATAAGAGGAAGGGGAGACAAGCAAATAAATGTTCACTTGTCTCCCTCCCCTCTACTCGACAACACTTGCCATGCTTGTCCTGGGTCCACCAATGGGCAAGCAAAGCCCAGGATACATGGTGGAGACACATGTGAAGGGAGCGGTATGTTGTGGTCATTGTGGAAGTGATTGGGTGGCTTTGCAACCACCAGTATTGCTTCCATATAAAGGCCAACTGCTTAACAGATGTAGAAAAAGTCCCAGGCCACAATAGCAGCTGGGAGTGTGTTTAAAAAGCCTCTGAGCCCAGCACCACTTTACTACTTTGGGATTGAAGTGCTTAAAAATTGAGCTGTGTCCCACCCCTTTCTGCCTCTTCCATTTGGTACATTAATGTCATGGATAGCATAGCTGACAAATAGGGAGACTTGGAAATGGTTGAACACAATGGAGTAAAGCTTAATCTTCAATTGTATATACTTTAATAGTTTTCTGGTTATTTGTTGAGTCTTATTTTATATACCCAAGTTTTTTTTAATAGTCTTCGATTATTACCTTGCCATACAACCTGAATAAAATTAAATTACCTTTAAATTTAAAAAGTGTGCATTAAACAAATAAGCATCTCTTTGCCCTGCACAATGGTATCTTTATTGTAAGCAGTTTCTATGAGAACGAAGCAGTGTGACCCAGAATAAAATTATCTTTACTTCGGTCTGCACCTCTAAAGCAGTATTATAGCGATGTTTACCTCTTTGCTATATCTCATATTCTCTGCTATTTTACCAGCTGGCAAACTACACAGTATTACATTTCATGTTAATGTCTCTGTAGCATTCATCAACTGAACTCTTTAATTATTGCCCAGAGCACTAATTTTCAACCAAAAAATGAATTCAGACTACAGCAGTGGTAAACTGAAAAAGATAAATGTTTCCTTTTAAATGAGAAAAACCTAAGGGGTAGAATATGATATTACTGAAACATTTTGCAATCACATTGCACAGCACTTGCATGGGTACCTTAAACTGTTCGTAATATTATTTTCACAAAATCTCTCAAAAAAAGTACAGTATATATTATAGTAAACATATACAGTGGGGACGGAAAGTATTCAGACCCCCTTAAGTTTTTCACTCTTTGTTATATTGCAGCCATTTGCTAAAATAATTTAAGTTCATTTTTTTCCACATTAATGTACACACAGCACCCCATATTGACAGAAAAACACAGAATTGTTGACATTTTTGCAGATTTATTAAAAAAGAAAAACTGAAATATCACATGGTCCTAAGTATTCAGACCCTTTGCTCAGTATTTAGTAGAAGCACCCTTTTGATCTGATACAGCCATGGGTCTTTTTGGGAAAGATGCAACAAGTTTTTCACACCTGGATTTGGGGATCCTCTGCCATTCCTCCTTGCAGATCCTCTCCAGTTCTGTCACTTTGGATGGTAAACGTTGGTGGACAGCCATTTTTAGGTCTCTCCAGAGATGCTCAATTGGGTTTAATTCAGGGCTCTGGCTGGGCCATTCAAGAACAATCACAGAGTTGTTGTGAAGCCACTCCTTCATTATTTTAGCTGTGTGCTTATGGTCATTGTCTTGTTGGAGGGTAAACCTTCGGCCCAGTCTGAGGTCCTGAGCACTCTGGAGAAGGTTTTTGTCCAGGATATCCCTGTACTTGGCCGCATTCATCTTTCACTCGATTGCAACCAGTCGTCCTGTCCCTGCAGCTGAAAAACATCCCCACAGCATGATGCTGCCACCACCATGCTTCATTGTTGGGACTGTATTGGACAGGTGATGAGCAGTGCCTGGTTTTCTCCACACATACCACTTAGAATTAAGGCCAAAAAGTTCTATCTTAGTCTCATCAGACCAAAGAATCTTATTTCTCACCATCTTGGAGTCCTTCAGGTGTTTTTTTAGAAAACTCCATGCGGGCTTTCATGTGTCTTGCACTGAGGAGAGGCTTCCGTCAGGCCACTCTGCCATAAACCCTTGACTGGTGGAGGGCTGCAGTGATGGTTGACTTTCTACAACTTTTTCCCATCTCCGACTGCATCTCTGGAGCTCAGCCACAGTGATCTTTGGATTCTTCTTTACGTCTCTCACCAAGGCTCTTCACCCCCGATAGCTCAGTTTGGCCGGACGGCCAGCTCTAGGAAGGGTTCTGGTCATCCCAAACGTCTTCCATTTAGGGATTGTGGAGGCCACTGTGCTCTTAGGAACCTTAAGTGCAGCAGAAATTTTTTGTAACCTTGGCCAGATCCTTGCCACGATTCTGTCTCTGAGCTCTTCAGGCAGTTCCTTTGACCTCATGATTCTCATTTGCTCTGACATGCACTGTGAGCTGTAAGGTCTTATATAGACAGGTGTGTGGCTTTCCAAATCAAGTCCAATCAGTATAATCAAACACAGCTGGACTAAAATGAAGATGTAGAACCATCTCAAGGATGATCAGAAGAAATGGACAGCACCTGAGTTAAATATATGAGTGTCACAGCAAAGGGTCTGAATACTTAGGACCATGTGATATTTCAGTTTTTCTTTTTTAATAAATCTGTAAAAATGTCAACAATTCTGTGTTTTTCTGTCAATATGGGGTGCTGTGTATACATTAATGAGGAAAAAAATGAACTTAAATGATTTTAGCAAATGGCTGCAATACAACAAAGAGTTAAAAATGTAAGGGGGTCTGAATACTTTCCGTCCCCACTGTATATTTTTACAGTGAGGGAAAAAGTATTTGATCCCCTGCTGATTTTGTACATTTGCCCACTGACAAAGAAAAGATCAGTCTATAATGTTATTGGTAGGTTTATTTTAACAGTGAGAGACAGAATAACAACAAAAAAATCAAGAAAAACACAAAAGTTATAAAATTGATATACATTGATTGGCATTTTAATGAGTGACATTAGTATTTGACCCCTTCGCAAAACATGACTTAGTACTTGTAGGCAAAACCCTTGTTGGCAATCACAGAGATCCGACGTTTCTTGTAGTTGGCCCCAGGTTTGCACACATCTCAGGAGGGATTTTGTCCTACTCGTCTTTGCAGATCCTCTCCGAGTCATTAAGGTTTGGAGGCTGACGTTTGGTAACTCGAACCTTCAGCTCCCTTCATATATTTTCTATGGGATTAAGGTCTGGAGACTGGCTAGACCACTCTAGGACCTTAATGTGCTTTTTCTTGAGACACTCCTTTGTTGCCTTGGCTGTGTGTTTATGGTCATTGTCATGCTGGAATACCCATGCATGACCCATTTTCAATGCCCTGGCTAAGGCAAGGAGGTTCTCACCCAAGATTTGAAAGTGCATGGCCCCGTCCATCGTTCCTTTGATGCAGTGAATTTGTCCTGTCCCCTTAGCAGAAAAACACCCCCAAGCATAATGTTTCCACCTCCATATTTGACGGTAGGGATGGTGTTCTTGGGGTCATAGGCAGCAATCCTCCTCCTCCTCCAAACACGGCGAGTTGAGTTGATGCCAAAAAGCTTGATTTTGGTCTCATCTGAGCACAGCACTTTCACCCAGTTCTCCTCTGAATCATTCAGATGTTCATTAGCAAACTTCAGACGGGCGTGTATATGTGCTTTCTTGAGTAGGGAGACTTTGCGGGTGCTGCAGGATTTCACTCCTTCATGGTGTAGTGTGTTACCAATTGTTTTCTTGGTAACTATTGTCCCAGCTGCCTTGAGATCATTAACAAGATTTCCTGTGTAGTTCTGGGCTGATTCTTCACTGTTATCATGATCATTGAAACTCCACGAGGTGAGATCTTGCATGGAGCCCCAGACTGAGGGAGATTGACGGTTATTTTGTGTTTCTTCCATTTGCGAATAATTGCACCAACTGTTGTCACCATCTCACCAAGCTGCTTGGCGATGGTCTTGTAGCCCATTCCAGCCTTGTGTAGGTCTACAATCTTGTCCCTGACATCCTTGGACAGCTCTTTGGTCTTGGCCATGTGTCAGAAACCATGAATCAGACCGAGACATAAGTACAGTTAAATCACACTTGTTTAATAATAAAAGTAAATAGAACAAACTTAGTCAAAACATAGCCAAAGTTCGGTAACCGGAATGGATGGTAAGACAAGCCAAAAAGTCAGGAGGCCAGGGAACAGCGTAGTAGAACATCAAGCAGGATCTGGAGCCAGAAGGAATGTCAGCCAAGCAAGTCTTTAATAGGATGATGTTGACCAAGGCGAAGGCAGAGATCATCCGAGCTGGATGGCTTAAGTAGGCAGGACTGGCAAGCAGGATATCATCAACAGGTGAGTCACTGTGGAGAGATAGGAGCTGGCAATTAGCTGACAGCTGAGCAGCCAGCTCAGAGAAGGAAGGGCTGAGCCCAGCCCTGACACCATGGTGGAGAGATTGGAATTTGATTGATGGATTGCTTCTGTGGACAGGTGTCTTTTATACAGGTAACAAGCTGAGATTAGGGGCACTCCCTTTAAGAGAGTGCTCCTAATCTCAGCTTGTTACCCATAAAGAAGACACCTGGTAGTCAGAAATCTTGCTGATTTATAGGGGATCAAATATTTATTTCACTCATAAAATACAAATCAATTTATAACTTTTTTGAAATGTGTTTTTCTGGATTTTTTTTTGTTGTTATTCTGTCTCTCACCGTTAAAATTATAGGTTGATCATTTCTTTGTCAGTGAGCAAATGTACAAAATCAGCAGGGGATCAAATACTTTTTCACTCACTGTATATATATATATATATATATATATATATATATATATATATATATATTTTTTTTTTTTTTTGAAAAGTCTATCCTTTTTTTAAAACAAATGGGTCCCCAAGCCATAATTTACTAGTATACACTTCATACCAGTATATTATGACAGACTTACTTACAAATGCAGTCCTCCAGCGCTGCGCTCTCACCACTCTCCCTTGTCCCCAACAGCTCCCATCTTTGCATGGTCTTTCTTCTGGGTTTGCGATCTCTGGCCACTTAATTGGCTGCGCTGGGGCAACATCTCTCCCGTGCATGCGCAAGGGAGTCACATCAAAGCGGCACACAGAGTGGGCTGTAATTGTGGTCTGAGCTGCGCTGTGTGGCTCAGATCACATTACTCGCTGACAGGCGGGGGGGGTGGGGATTTATAACAGAAGAGACCTCTAGGGTCTCTTCTGTTAAAAAAACCTGCTGTCAGCGAACTTTTTCATAACTGACTATACTATCACTTTAATGAGATTATAGCATTAGAGATGCCATGCAAAATACAGTGGGCAAAAGCAAACAATCAATGACCAAACAATCAGCAATGATCCCACTTGCTGCACTGCAATGTATTTTCCAAAGGTGATATGCTTGCTAATATCTAGATCAGTGTTTCTTAACCGGGGTTCCGCAGAACCCTTGGGTTCAACATTCCTCAGGGAACTTAGTTGCACTATGCTCATTATGCCTGTTTAAATTATGGTTTTGCTTCATAAACTACACTGTACTTTTCTGTTTATCGGAATATGAATCCTCCTATATAATTACCCCTGATGAAACGACTTTGAACCTGAAATGCGCTGGGTACTGCTAGGGCTTATCCCGGATGTTGGACACCAGAAAGTACTATCGGACATTGGAGTGAAACTACTCTGTATATATACATATACGGTTCGAATTTAATATTGATTTTTTTTAATGCTATTCTAACAATAATTGTTGTTATATCAACAGCTCACTGATCACACCAATTATCTGTGAGCTGTAGATCTGAATATTATTTCAGGAGTTCCCTGAGATCTCAAACACTTTGCCAAAGAAATCTGCTCCAACATGTATCCAAAAGAGAAAAAAACTGTGGTAATGGGGTTTTAGGGATATACTGTAAAATGGAAGAATATTTAAGGGAACTTGTAGATAATACCAAATTGCAAATCTGGAACCAACAGCAGATAGTTGATAGCAAGCTGAGAGCTCATACCTTTTACTTCTGAACCTCAAGTTTAGCACTTCTTGAAGCAGTACTGCTTTCAAGTAAAATCTGTAGGATGATGCAACAGATGTATCTAAAATGTAACTCCAATCAAAACTTTTTCTAGTTTTGGATAAAATGATGAACTACTAAGACCAGAATTTTTTGTTGTTGTTTGTGTACCCATTTAGAGATTTACAGTCTCTATTTGTTCTGGTGACCATTGTCGCAGAGAGAAAAGTGAGAGGGAATCTAACATTTTACAGTTGTCACAAGAACATAATAACCCCCTATGTGATAGCATACTGTAATGACAGGTTCATTTTAATATAAAAAGTTAAAAAAAAAAATAGGTAACATATAATAAATAAATAAATAAAATGTAGAGTCTCCCACTTCATGTGCGCACACATAAGAATATAAAAGCAAGTAATAGGTGTGCCTACAAACCAAAACAATGATTGCACTTCATACAGTATGTTACATATCACCAGGGTGGGCCCTACCATGGGACCCAGTGGACCCATGGTCTCAGGTGGCATCTTAAGAGGGACGGCAGTCGCAGTGACAAGTTGTACCCCTATGTCACCTGTGCTGGCTCTCTCCTGAGATCTGCCTGTCTGTGCAGTCTGTGCTTCCTGTGAGACAGTTTCGTACTGAGCCAATATTGACGCTTGCCAGAGCCGCTCAGTGTGTGAAACTGTCATGTAATGTAACGGAATGCAGAGAGAGACCAGCTGTAAGAATTCATTGTTGATGTCGGGTGGTGGGCGGGACCCAGCAGCTATCAAACACCAGTCAATGGGATGGGGTCTGGGCGAGCCGCTACGTATATGTGGCCCCGTCCCCTTCCTAAGCAGCCTAATCATTGGCTGGTGTTTGATAGCTGTTGAATACCGCCCACCCCAACATCACCACTGAATATTGACAGCTGGTCTCTCTCTGCTTGCAGTTACATTACATATCAGTTTAACACACAGTTTCACTAAGTGTGAATATCGGCTCAGTGTGAAACTCCCTCTCTTCTGTCAGTATCAATCACTTCCACTTGTCAGTGCCAATCAGTGCCACCTGCCAGTGCCAATTAGTGTCACCTGTCAGTGCCAGTGCCAATCAGTGCCAATCAGTGCAACATGTCAGTGCCAATCAGTGCCCATCAGTGCCACCTTTCAGTGTCAATCAGTGCCACCTGTCAGTGTCAATCAGTGCCAATCAGTGTTTCCAATCAGTGCCACGTGTCAGTGCCAATCAGTGCCACCTGTCAGTACCAGTCAGTGCTAATCAGTGTTTCCAATCAGTACATCCTGTCAGTGCCAATCAGTGCCGCTTAATATCAGTGCCAACCAATGCCACCTATCAGTGCCAGTGTTTGCAATCAGTGCCACCTACCAGTGACAATCAGTGCTGCCAATCAGTGCCAGTGATTCCAATCAGTGCCCATCAGTGCCACCTATCAATGCCGTCTATTAGTGCCCATCAGTGCTGACAAGCAATGCCCATGAGTGCCACCTATCAGTGCCCATCAGTGCTGCCAATTAGTGCTCATCAGTGCTATCAATTAGTGCCACTAAATGCTGCTAATTAGTGCTGCCTATCAGTGCCAATCAGTGCTGCCTATCAGTGCCGATCAGTGTTGCCTATAAGTTCCAATCAGTGCCATTAGTTCTGCCAATCAGTGCCACCTATCAGTGCCAATCAGTGCTTTCTATTAGTGCCAGTGCCGCCTATCAGTGCCAATCATTGCTGCCTGTCAGTGCTGTCAATCTGTGCACTGAGTGCATGGATGGGGCGATTAACTCACCAGCCAGGCACATAGTATAATAGGTAATCACCACACTACTATTTACAATAAACTACTGGAGGTAAAAATAAAAAAGTGTCAGTAAAAGGCCTGCCACTAAGCACTGTTATGTGTTCCCACACCACAAAAAAAAGCACAGTGCTAACTTACTGATCAATAACTTAACAATAATGGTGAAATCCTCTGATTGGAAATCTCAAGAGGCTTCAATATTACGACAATACTGGTCTCTGATACGCAACTTCACATATAATATAAAGAGAAAAAAACTGCGCTTAGAAAGAAAAAAAAAGAAAAGAACAAGCTGCGGTTATAAGTGTAGCCCACCAAATCAAATTAAAAAAGAGAAAAAACCGCGCTATAGGTGATATAAGAGTCCAAATTGAAAAGTCCCATATAGCATAAAATGAATAGTCCCAATGATAGTCCAGACAAGAAGGATCAATGGGTGATAAACTTCTTCCAAAGGAAACAGTAATAGTAGACACAATCAGCGGAACACTCCAACATATATTGCGCTTACCAGAAGTAAGGCTTTAAAGGGCGAGTGGCTTAAACCCAGCCTGGGCCTTTGGATGTACACTCCAGGTGAAGCAGGAAGGGCGCCCTCGTCCCGTGTATCCACAGATATAATACAAAAGAATATAACAAAAATATAGCGTAATACTGTTTTAGAAAATACGCCACACCAGAAAGAGAAAGTGACACTCAAATACCCTCAAATCATGTGTGATCATATGAAATCCTGCGCTAATTAGCTAGGACATTGGGGTGGGTGTCATGCAATCATGCAAACATAAGTGAAAAAATTATTTTTAAGGTGAAGGTAAATAATATAAGTGTAAACTGCAACGACTTCCAAAATCTGCTTACCAGATATAATTGGGCAGTCGGCGTGTGTAAAGCACTCCAAAATAAGTGAAGGATTGTGAAAAAGAACTCCCACCAGGTGCTGGGACAGCTAATAGTACGAGCTGCTTACCAGAGGGCAGACCCTCGTATGTAGATATAGTGGAAAAACGGGAACCAACACCAAAGCATAGATATTAAACGGACCTTCGGGATTGTCCCCTTACCAGACAAATAAGCAAAAAAGGCAGATGTATTACGATCCCAGCCACACTCCCGACCGGAATGGTGTACCTCGTCTTGCCCTCTCTGTCCAGATGAAGATACACTACAGATTCCTTTTAAGAAATCAGAAGTAATGGAACATGTGTCCCTTGGTTTATTCAGATAGTAAATGATTCTCTCTCTTGACTCTTGATAGGTAATTGCCACACCATGTCCAATTCCTCGTTCCCACTGTACGAATTTCCTTGCAGCAGTTCTGTACAACTTGTCTTCTCTATTCTCTGTAAGGAAATTGTTCCACATGCAATTCTAGGTATGGCTGGTGGTCTCTGCAATATTCCAATTGATGGTAGACAAGGATCCAAGTATCATGCCCCGAGCTCTGCAGAGGAGCCGCATCCGCTGCCACCACCAGCTCTCCCTCAGCTGATTCTCAATAGAGAGAATCATTTACTATCTGAAAAAACTGCGTTCTTCTCCAAGGGACACATGTTCCATTACTTCTGATTTCTTAAAAGGAATCTGTAGTGTATCTTCATCTGGACAGAGAGGGCAAGACGAGGTACACCATTCCGGTCGGGAGTGTGGCTGGGATCGTAATACATCTGCCTTTTTTGCTTATTTGTCTGGTAAGGGTCCGTTTAATACCTATGCTTTGGTGTTGGTTCCCGTTTTTCCACTATATCTGCATACGAGGGTCTGCCCTCTGGTAAGCAGCTCGCACTATTAGCTGTCCCAGCACCTGGTGGGAGTTCTTTTTCACAATCCTTCACTTATTTTGGAGTGCTTTACACACGCCGACTGTCCAATTATATCTGGTAAGCAGATTTTGGAAGTCGTTGCAGTTTACACTTATATTATTTACCTTCACCTTAAAAATAATTTTTTCACTTATGTTTGCATGATTGCATGACACCCACCCCAATGTCCTAGCTAATTAGTGCAGGATTTCATATGATCACACATGATTTGAGGGTATTTGAGTGTCACTTTCTCTTTCTGGTGTGGCGTATTTTCTAAAACAATATTACGCTATATTTTTGTTATATTCTTTTGTATTATATCTGTGGATACACGGGACGAGGGCGCCCTTCCTGCTTCACCTGGAGTGTACATCCAAAGGCCCAGGCTGGGTTTAAGCCACTCGCCCTTTAAAGCCTTACTTCTGGTAAGCGCAATATATGTTGGAGTGTTCCGCTGATTGTGTCTACTATTACTGTTTCCTTTGGAAGAAGTTTATCACCCATTGATCCTTCTTGTCTGGACTATCATTGGGACTATTCATTTTATGCTATATGGGACTTTTCAATTTGGACTCTTATATCACCTATAGCGCGTTTTTTTCTCTTTTTCACATATAATACACATGAAACTGAAAATAAGACATACTGCATAAAATTAAACTTAGCAGGGAATGGATAAAAAAAATTGCAATAAGCGTATATTGATTGGTTTGCATAAAAGTTATAGCATCTACAAAATAGGGAATAGATTTAGGGCATTTTTAACCACTTCAGCCACGGAAGGTTTTATCCCCTTAATGACCAGAGCATTTTTTGCAATTCGGCACTGCGTCACTTTAACTGATAATTGCATGGTCGTGCGATGTTATACCCAAACAAAATCGATGTCCTTTTTTTCCCACGGATAGAGCTTTCTTTTGGTGGTATTTGATCACCTCTGAGTTTTTATTTTTTGCGCTATAAACAAAAAAAGACTGACAATTTTGAAAAAAAAGAAATATTTTTTACTTTTTGCTATAATAAATGTCCCCGTAAAATACGTAAAAAAACAAATTTCTTCCTCAGTTTAGGCCGCTAAAAATAGCCACTGATTACTGTATAAATGTCACTGGCAGGAAAGGGTTTAAAGACTAGGGGGCGATCAAGGGGTTTAATGTGTTCCCTCAGCGTGTTCTAACTGTAGGGGGGGATGGGCTATCACTGACATGACAGGGATCACTGTTCCCAATGACAGGGAACAGAAGATCCCTGTCATGTCACTAGGCAGAACAGGGAAGGGACTTGTTTACATAGGTATTTCCCTGTTCTGCCTCTCCTCGCCACAATCGCGGGCCACCGGTGGACCTCAAGTCTGCAGGGCACGCTCCTGTGGCGCACACCCGCTATAGCAGGATTACGAAGGGATGTACGGGTACGCCTTTTTGCACACCTGTGCCATTCTGCCAACGCATATTGGTGTGCGCGGTTGGGAAGCAGTTAATCTGATTTTCTGATACATTTAATTTTAGTTATCATGATATAAAATAATGAAGGTGGGAGTCTTTTGGTGGCGTTATTTTTTTTGGGGGGGGCAGAATTTCATTCTTGAGCCCAGGCAGCACAATGTCTTGTGCCGGCCCTGCATATCACCATGAATGTCAGAGCAAGAGCAATGATTCTAGTGTCATCATTCATGGTGAATGCTAAACTGATACCATGTAAGGCTGGGTTCCCACTAGTGCAAATTGAATGAGGCTTTCCTCTCTATAGAGCCAGTTCACATGTCTCTGCAGCAGTTCCAGTGTGTTTTGCACAGGAGTGCTGTGCGTCTTTTGGTCCATTTCAGGTCCGAATTCAGCCGAAAAAAATTTGGGCTGAAATCGGATCTAAACCGATGAGCGAGGACACACCAGACTCCTGCTGTGAGCCTGCATGCTCAGAACCCAGCCTAAAGGCTTTTAAGTCCTCACCTATCGACAATTTTGGGTTTGTCATTGTTTTGCAGGCATGCACAATTTTAGGGATTTACATGTTTGGCATCTATTTACTTATTGCAACCTCATTTGTTATATTTTACCAGCAATGTAAGTACCGGTAATATATTGTGTTTTGTGCACTAAAAATAACTTTAGTGTATTTTTTATTGAGAATCTGCATTTGATAAACAAGTGTGCTAAATATCATGTGTCATAAAAAGCTGAAACTACCAAAATGTTAATCTCTGGGGTCTATGCTTTCAGAAAATATAAAATAATTAGAGGTTTTAATTAATTTTCTGACCTAAAATTTGCATTTTTAATATGTGCACATAAACCGGAAAAAAAATAGATGTGGTAGAAAAGTGGTTAAACAAAGGCAAGGCTTTATAGACTACCTGAAAAGCTCTTCACCTAAAAAGTAAGAATGTTCTTGATCAAATTCATTGCTAGTGACACACATCAGGAACATATTATGTGATTATGGTATATTATGCAGCTTGTGTGAGTAATTGGTGTTTTTCCTGAAAGCATGCTCTTTGAATGGTAGCAGAAAACTCTGTAACTGCCCTGTGTGCTAAACAATCGCTTTTACTGATACAATTTCTGAAAATACAGTTGTCTGCAAAGAATTATTTTCCAACAAATTGAAAATAGTTTTGACTAATACTCCCATTTTATCTGTCGTCAGCAATTGTTTTTGTAGCTTGATTGCTGCAATGCCATTCATGCTAACTGAAAAAAAATTATAATTTTTTTTAATCAAATCACCCCAAAATCATTCTATCTATGACTTGCCAAACAAATAGGACTTACCTGAGAGACTTACATTGACAAAGTGGCTTTGCTTTATCAATTTTCTACAGAAATTTGAATCACAATAAGAAAGCACTTTTTTTTTTTTTTTTAAAGCAATTTTCAGTTTATCATTCCTAGTGCTTGATACTTTACATGACAGTGAAAGTGTAATGAGAATAACTTTTAGCAAGAATTGTAATAATACTGCAATATTAGAGAAGATAACTCAGAAAAAATGTATTGCTAAAATAAAGATGCAAATATTGAGCACAATGAGATCTATTAAAACGCCATCGCTTACATTGAATGTCAAAAAGCGTGACAGCAAATAAACACAGCTCTCACTGTCCATCCCCTTGAGAGCTATAACACATTAGCATAAAGACAGAAACATTTGACTTGCTCCTCACACTTGCTCATTACATTGTCTTGAAGCCAGGCTAACTGGCAAATCATGTGAATTTGCTGAAAAAGCAAACTGACCTCTAATGGCAAAAGAAATAACATCACATACTAATTAGAATACATAGCTGAGCATTTGGTATAGAAGCTGTATAAATAAATGCAGAACTGAGAAAAAGTATATTGATGTGTTGCTAATATGTTTAACAATATCAGCATCTAGATCACAGTTTCTCATCCCCCTCTTAAAGGCGACGTACAGGTACACCCATTTGCCCACTGCTGCCATTGTGCCGACGTATATCGGCGTGCATCGGTCGGCAAGTGTTTAAGGATCACTTCTTGCCTTTTGCCCTACAGCTATGTTAAACATAGCTACATACAGAATTTACAAAGTTAATAAATGCCAAAATCCACCAAGTTCAACATCTTTGGCTAATGTATGTAGTGTAGACACGTCTGTACTCCTGTGTGTTAAAAACGTCAGTTTTTTCAGGAGCAGTGATTTTATCAATGCTTAAAGTGAAACAATAAAAATGAAATATTCCTTTAAATATCGTGCCTGGGGGGTGTCCTTTATCTGCCTGCAAAGTAGCGCATCTCTCCCATATTTAGAATAGTACCACAGCAAAATGACATTTCTAAAGGAAAAAATGTCATTTAAAAAACTGCTCGCGGCTGTAATGTATTGTCGAGTCCCGGCAATATAGATAAAAATCATTGAAAAAAACAGCATGGGTCCCCCCCAGTCCATTACCAGGCCCTTTGGGTCTGGTATGAATATTAAACACACACCAAAAAAAAATTGCGTGGTGGTCCCCCCAAAATCCATACCAGACCCTTCAGGTCTGGTATTAAGGGAAATCCTGCACCAAAATGTAAAAAAAATGTCATGGGGTCCCCACCAAAATCCATTCCAGGCCCATCAGGTCTGGTGTGGATTTTAAGGGGAACCCCATGCCAGAATTAAAAAAATTGCGTGGGGGATCCCCCAAAATCCATTCCAGACCCTTATCTGAGCACGCAACCTGGCAGGCCACAGAAAAAGGAGGCCAAGAGAGAGCGCCCCCCTGAACTGTACCAGGCCACATGCCCTTAACATGGGGAGGGTGTTTTTGGGTCCTCCCCAAAACACCTTGTCCCCATGTTGATGGGGACAAGGGCTTCTTCCCCACAACCCTTGCCCGGTGGTTGCGGGGATCTGTAGGTGGGGGTCTTATCGGAATCTGGAAGCTCTCTTTAACAAGGGGACCCCCAGATCCCCCTATGTGAATGGGTATCGGGTACATTGTACCCTACACATTCACCAAAAAAGTGTAAAAAAAAACCCGACAGCAGTCAGTTTTTGACAATTCCTTTATTTAAAAAAAAAATGTCCCGCAATGTAAATCCATCTTCATTCATGCCGTCTCACAGACCCTAAAAATAGAAAAAAAAAAACGAAAATACTCCTCCTCCATGGGAAGCGTCCCGCAACTGCAGGCTTTTTGCGATGAAAGCTGTTATATAGTGGAGGGCGGGGCAATCCAGTGATGTAAACAGGTGACCCTGCCCCCCCCGACGTGACGTCACATGATGTCAGAAGGGGGTGAGGTCACCACATGTATCTGGCAATACATTTACAAATGTAATTTTGCTGCTCTCATTCATAAAACTATGTACAGCCGCTGAGTAATCAGCCTAACATAGTGTGGGGAGTGGACTTAGCCCCCTGAGCCATGATTGGCCAAAGGCACCCTGCCTTTGGCCAATCATGGCTCTCACAGCAGAACGTGCTGTGATTGGCCAAAGCATGCAGGTCAGGTGCATGCTTTGACCAATCAGCAGCCATCAATGCACTGCAATCTCGCCGTTCATTATGGGGCGTTCCACAGGTGCTCAAATTTCCCATGAACACCCCATAATGTTCTAAATACAGCGAATCGACTAACACCATGTTTAAGTCTAATGCCCCGTACACACGGTCGGACTTTGTTCGGACATTCCGACAACAAAATCCTAGGATTTTTTCCGACGGATGTTGGCTCAAACTTGTTTTGCCTACACACGGTTGCACAAAGTTGTCGGAATTTCCGATCGACAACCACGCGGTCACGTACACCACGTACGACGAGACTAGAAAAGGCCGGTTCAGAACCAAGCGCGGCACCCTTTGGGCTCCTTTTGCTAATCTCGTGTTAGTAAAAGTTTGGTGAGAGACGATTCGCGCTTTTTCAGACTCGTGGCTTTCAGATAGTTTTTTGCTGTTCAGTTTGTGCTTGTGGGTTTGTATCTGCTCTTCAGTGCGTGCAGTCAGTCCGTATCAGAGTTTTCTGTGTGATCTTGCCTGCTCGTTGCTGTTTTTCAGGTCGCTCTTCACAGGCCTTGCTGTTCTTCAGTGCGTTCTGTTACTTCGTTCTGAGCAGCCGACCGTTTTCTAGCCATGTTTCGTATGCGTACTCCTCGTACAGTTCGTGCTGTGCGGGGGCTTGGTGTTGGGGTCCTGACCTTGACACAAGTCCAGTCCATGAACAGGGTGGGGAGGAGTTCATGGACCAAGAATTGGTTGCTTCAGCGTGACCAGTTCTCTCATATGCCTTTGCTCCGTGAGATCCGTGAGAATAATCCTGATGATTTCAGGAACTTTCTCAGGATGACGGACCCCGTATTTCACCGTTTGTTGGCTTCGCTGACCCCCTATATCAGCAGGCAGGATACCTGCATGAGGCAAGCCATCACTCCGGAGCAGAGGTTGGTCGCTACCTTGCGGTATTTGGCGACAGGGAGAAGCCTGCAGGACCTCAAGTTCTCGACAGGCATCTCCCCCCAGGCTCTTCTTTGTGGACATTTACTGCTTGTGTTTGTTTGAGCTGACCCTGACAGAAATGTGTGGAGTCCAGAAAATGTCGTGATTGTGTAACCTTACAAAGCACTGTTGGCTGTTATTTACTAAATGCAAAGACACTTTGCACTACTACACTGAAACTGCACTTGTAGTGCAAAGTGGATTTGCCCTTAGGAAATTACCCCCATTTTCTCATAAAACAACAATTACATCACCCCAAAAGTGTTGTAGCGTTGAGACAATAATCCACACATTCTTGATGAACAATCTTTTTAATACCTGCACAATCACATGTGCATTTACCCAAGGTTTTTCTGACAAACCGACATGTTTGTTGTATAACAATTTTTGTGGTGTCATTATCCAAAATCAAAATGTCCATTTTATAGAAAACAGGCCTGTGTAAAACCCACAAGAAAGACACAAATCTTGATCTTACAAAGTTCACATTTGGTAGAACTTGAAGGCAATATCAGACATGAGTATTTAGGAACTGTGTTTGATATTGCGTTCAAATGGGGGAAATCACCCCTGGAAAAGCCAAATTTGGAAGATGCACACAAATTTCACAATGTCAACATGTGCCGTCTGCCATCACGGGGGATCAAGGGACGTGTTTTGGGGGAGAAAGCCCTGCCTCACCGCTACTTTATTATTGAGGAAGGGGTTGCACCCCCAAAACGCGTCCATTGATCTCCCGTGATGGCAGATAGCACATGTTGACACACTGTGTGCATCCTCCAAATTTGGCTTTGGGAAAAATCACAAAAACATTTCGCACATTGTAGCACACAAAAGAAGAAAGTGATTTGGAGGGGCTTTAAACTCACCCCAAAACATCAATGATGTTTTTATATTTTGGAATAACATCATTGATGTTTTGATTGATGATTTCCAATTGTAAATTACACCCCATGATCTCCCCGATCAGGATCTGGGTACTTTCTGATGTGAAAGGATCTTCATCCACAACCTCACGATCACCTAAAAAGAGAGGAACCCCAAAATAAATTAGGTTTGCCAAAAAATGCCGCCATCCATCTCTTATCTGAGCCGGTGGTCGCAGACACTCACCTGTTGTGGTGACTAGTTCCACCACGTCTTCTTCCTCCTGCTCAGCTTGTGTTGGGGAGATTTCCCCTTCTTCCAGAGGGGGGGGGGCTCTGGTCTCCTCGGATGAGGGGTGTCCTCCGAGTCTTTTATCCCCTATGTAAAACAAAAATGGTATAATTAGCACACAGATATTTGATGTCAGAACTATAAAGATAAAACATTGCTTGGAAGTGGGGTACAATTGTCTGAGTCCGAGTTCCAAGATGTAATTTTATTAGTGTCCTTTGTCAACCTCCAATACTTTACCTGTTTGGTACAAGCTTCACAGATGGAGACCCCCCTATAGTATACACTGGAGCACCTGTGTGGCCCCCCTAATAAAAATGGTGTTCTTGTGTCCCACACTAGTGCTCCAGTGTCCAGATGTGAAAACAGCTGCTCAGTGTCCTCTCCTTACACAGAATCTAGTTTGCATTTCATTCTAGTAACAAAGCCATCTACACAACCCAATTCTTTGAAGACAAGTATAGGGCGTCAAAATGGTGGCCAAATGCATATGGCCTAAACAATGGTATTTTATCGTCCGAAAGAAAAATGTGTGATCCGAACGAATAATGTGCCCATGAACATGAAAGTTGCCATTTTAAACTGTACAACAGTTCCTAAAAGCACATGGAGCAGCACGAACGTAATAAACACCAAAAAAATAGGAACACAGCACAACTACTTACTTTTTTGCAGCACTCTCCGGATCTTTCTGTACTGCTCATGTTCTCGTAATTTCAGGTCCGACCACCGCTTCCTGAGCTGATCTTTCGATCGTCGTATCCCGAAATTCCGGTGCAGACTCCTGACCACTTTCGCCATGATCTTGGCCTTTCTGAGATTGTGGTTGGGGTAAGGCCCATACTTCCCATCATAGTCGGCCTTCTTCAGGATGTCCACCATCTCCAACATCTCCCCAAAGGACATATTTGAGTCCTTTAATCTCCTTCTGGATCGGGACGTTTCAGGCTCCAGCCTTTCCTCCTCCTCCTCCTCGTTGCTACAGTTAGCACGCACCTGCTGTCTATCCGCCATGTGCTCTTCACCCACTGGGCCAAACGAAAAGGGGCGGGGAATAGACTAGAAAGAACGTCATGCGCGGGCGGAGTTATACGCATGCGCAGTGTGTATAAAGCGTAACGCGCGCGTCTTACGTACGATCTGTGAGCGGAGGAAGGAGCATCGGAGACGCCGATCGTGCTAACGAAGGTAGGATCTAAACTTGGGCCTATACTGCTTTGAAATGGAAGCCTATATTGTAACAAGATTAGGGGAGTTTGGCCTGACATTAGGGTTTGTCTTGTGTTGTGTCTTGCAGAGAAAATGGATGGCTTCAATGACCACAACTTCCTTCCCCTGTTCATAGACAAGTACAGGGAGCTGCCCTGTCTGTGGCAGGTCAGACACCCCCATTATAACCACAAACAGAAGAGGCAGGCAGCGCTGGAGAAACTGCTGGAGTTGGTGAAGCTGGTGGTCCCCACAGCAACCATCCCTTATTTGAAAGCTAAAATTGGTGGCCTGAGGAGCACTTATCTTAGGGAGCGCAAGAAGGTCACAGATTCCCAGAGGTCCGGAGCTGCAGCAGATGACGTTTATGTCCCCAGGCTGTGGTACTACGAGAGACTGCGATTTCTGTCAGACCACACTGAAGTCAGGGAATCCCTCTCCACTCTTCCTTCCACCCTTCCTTCCATCCCAGCTGAGGCTTTCGATGTCCAACCTGGGCCTTCCAGCCAGGAAGAAGTGGAGGAGCCCAGCTGGAGTCAGGTATAGCATTGTTCTACAGATTTCTGGGCAATAAATAAATGATGTTTATTAGATGTTATTATTGATCACTAATTGCTGCTTAAAAAGTGTTTTACATATCAATAGACAGTAGTGGGCACCCAAAATTGGGACAAGAATGAAAACTGCTGGGCTCAGAATGATAGTCTGTTATATTTGTTAACATTCAATTTGCAGCAGTCAGGAGGTGAAAATTGTGTGTGATTGATGAAAAAAATACTAAAATTATGTCCCTTTTTCATACACAGGAAGGAGGCTGTGGAATGTGGCAGTCAGGAGGAGGCGGATATTAGTGGCAGCCAGGAGGAGGCGGGGCTAAGTGTCAGCCAAGAGAAGCCTGGGACCAGTCGCAGCCTGACTGAGTCTCAGGTTCCTCCCCTCCGCCTGCCATACAAAAGGGCCAGGAAGGCCACTCCCAGTGCTGTGCAGGATTCAGCATACAGGCTGATCCAGGAGGCTTCTGCGTCCCTCAGAGCCTTCCCCAGTCCTGCAGAGGCCTTTGCCTGCATGGCTGCCACAAAATTGCAGGGCATGCAGGAGGGCCAATGCAGGCTCTCTGAGGACCTGATTTATAAAGTCCTTCGTAAGGGGGAGAGTGGGGAACTGACACCCAAGACGGATGTCATGGAGATGGACGATCCTCCTCCTCCTCCTGCTGCCACAACTCCACCACCACAGCCAAAGCCTGGAAGGAAGCGTGGAAGGAAGACCTGAGAGTGATTGCCCTGGGTTCAGTCTGGTCTGACAGAAGATGCAGTCTCTCGTATGACCACAGCCTGGGGACATAGATGTCATCTGCTGCTTTCTGGATCTCTGGGACTTCTGGACCAGACTGCCCTCCCTAAGATATGGACTCCTCAGGCCACCAATTTTGCTTTTAAATAATTGATGTCTGCCCTGGGGGTCCCATGCTTCGCCAATTTTTGCAGTTTCTCCAGCGTTGCCTCCCTCTTTGTTTTTTTATAGTTGTGACCCCTTAATAAAAGTTTTTTTCGGTAAATTCTACTCTCCTGTGTGTGTTTTCATCCAAAAAAGACAGTTTGTTGGTGACGATTCAGGTACATTTCTAAAAACATAAAATGTGAAAATAACAAGGGACAACAACACCAAACAATCTCCTACAGATTAAATAGAACAACATATTAATGGTGTTGTGGGAACTTGTCACAAAAAACACACAAACATTTTCGGGAGTACAAATCAAAATCAACAAAAAAAAATAAATAAAAAAGAGAAACCCCAAAAAATAATCTACATTAAAGTAAAAAAAAATAAATAAAAAAATATGTTGTCAGATGTGAGAAATCAAAATATATTGAGGGAATCCCGATAAATAGTAACTTAAAGAAGTTTGTGAGAAGTGTGTGTGAATATGAGCATCAAAACTACTTAATTCTTGTCACATTATAAAGAAGAAGAGAGTGCGCTGTATTAAACCATTTTGAACATTGCAGCGTGACGAAAGTGCTGTATCCATTGGGAACGCTAAGTTTACCAGAACGAGCTGTCCCGTGTCGGAATTTCTTCTGAGCATGCGTGGCACTTTGTGCGTCGGAACAGGCCACACACGGTCGGAATTGACGCGATCGGATTTTGTTGTCGGAAAATTTTATCTCCTGCTGTCCAACTTTGTGTGTCGGAAAATGTCCGATGGAGCCCACACACGGTCGGAATTTCCGACAACACTCTCCGATCGGACATTGTCCATCGGAAAATCCGACCGTGTGTACGGGGCATAACCGTTTAGACTCGAACATCAGGCTCATCCCTAATTGAAATGTTCATGAAAATTGAAATAATATTTACGATATCTTTTGGAAGTGTTTTTTTTTTTTTTACTCTCATTCAATAGTTGCCAGGAAGTCATGAAATTCTAAACCCAAACTTCTTTCCATATATTTTTTTTTGATCTTCTAACAATAAAAATGCAGTATTTTTAAGAAAATCTTCTTTTCTACTTTTTGATAACACATGTTAAATTAATACCAAATTTAAGACTCTTTCTCATACAATTTTACTTTGATCATCTAATAATAAAATTGCAGCGTTTTTAACAAATCCCTCATCTTGTTTCCTTTTTGATAACACACATTACATCACTACCACTGCCAGGATGAATAAAATTTTCATCAAAATGTTCAGAACATGTTTGACAATGACAGTTACAAATTGGGCTCGATATCTGACAAAATTAAAACACAAATTATCATTGGGCACTTATTCGAAGCGTTATTTTTAGATATTATTAGTTGCATCGAAAGGAGCTTTCAATCCAAACAAAGTAAATATTTCACTTAGCCTTAGTTTCCATAGCAACACTGCCATCTGTAGTATTTATCCTTAGTAGAAACACATATAAATATTCATGTGGGTAATTTAAAAAAAGTGCATCAGTAACCCATAACCTTTACTTGGCAACTCCATTTAATGTATTATTTTATGTAATTTTAGAACTTTTAATAAGATTCTGGTCATACAACAAACTGAAAAGTACATCACAATTGCAAAAACACGACACATCTGTCATAAGTAATTTTGTCAATATGCAGAACATGCAAACCAAGTTAAAAGTGAGTTTATAACTAGTACTGGTAGTAATTTGAAACTTTTGATCTCAACATACTTTAGGTTACAAGCAGCCTTATTCAATAAGGAGTGATACTTTTTAATGCCCCAGACTATGTAAAACTTTTTTTTTTCATTTTTGGATAGAGTGGTTAAGCATAGGAGCCTGTGGGTGGGGCCTACTCACCCTGCACAGGGGGGTTACCTTTTATTATGTACGCACTCACTAATGCCCAGAACCAGGCTGTGCTATGGTCATGTGACATTTAACATTAAGACAGAACCCCTGGTCAGATGTCATCTGTACACTTTGCACAGCTGGGTAACCACATGCAGAGTCCTACTGTGGGACACTCCATTCCATATCACTGTACACCTTATCTTCCAGCCACCTTATGTCTGTACACCTTATCTTTCTATGCATGAAGGTAAAAAAAAACCCTTCTGTGTGCAGCATCCCCCCAGCCCCCTAATACTTACCTGAGCCCCCTCTCAAACCAGTGATGTCCAAGAGAGCCTTGTCTTTTCAGGGACTCCTCACCTGACTCCTCACCTTTTATGTCTACCCCGCTATATCTCATGACCTCTCAGCAGCCTCCATTGACAGGAATGATGGGATAGCAAAGGATGTTGCAGGTCCTTGTAACACATCTGCCAGCAGCACACCACCAGCTGTAGAGTATAGCAGGCAAATTTCTCTGCCCCAGCTGCTGTATTAAATATATACTCCATGCCACGCACATGCCCAGTGTCTAAATTCCAGCTTGTCCAAATTGCTGGCTTTATAACTCCTGCCTTTCCATCTGGTGGATTCTTCCCTTTCCATGAATTTTAAGAATGTGCTGTACCACAATGGCAGGTTCCCAGTTGCTATTTCTTTGCACGGCCATTCCAGCTCTTTACCATCATGTGGAAGCCAATGTTTTGGCATTGTTGGGCAAGGCAGTCAGCAGCACGGTCCACCTTACTGCTGACATGTGGTCCAGCAAGCATGGTCAGGGACGATATATTTTGTTCACAGCACATTGGGTAACTCTGCTTGCAATTAGGAACTGTGCAGGACAGGGATCAGTGCTGGAGCTTGTTTTGCCGCCACATCTCTATACAGCTGGTGGTGATGATGCAAGATCTGTCAACTCCACCCCCTCCTCCTCCTCTATACCCTCCTCTGCAGTACCCCCTAAGCATTTAAGAGGTTATTTAATGAGGCTAAAAGATGCCATGCAGTGCTTCAGCTAGTCTGTCTAGGGCACAGGAGCCACACCAGAGCAGAGATTCTTTCAGCTCTGTGGGGACAGTCCCAGAGGTGGTTCACGCCACAGAAGCTTGAGCTAGGAATACTGGTGTGTGATAATGTGATAATTCCTGAAATTTCACAGGCTTCCTCAGTTGTCAACCACTTAGATCCACCAGAACCAGAATGGCAGATTGTGTCACACAAGTGCTCCACTAAGCAACATAACAATGGAGGCTCTGGAACACATCAAGCATCATCCAAACCAATGTAATCCCCCAGGTCATGATATGGAATGTATTCCTACCACAACCCCCAGATCAAAACAAGCAGCATGATCTGCACTCGGATCTACCGATAAATCCTCTTTTTACAGTTTAGACCTTAACAGTTGTAGTAACTTTACAGTAACGGTACATGAGTAAAGATACCCAGAAGGTAACACCATATGAACCACTCCCCACTGAACCATCACGACACATCAACATGTGGATCGACAGGAATGTCCGCACCTGCTCTGGTCCAATACTCATTTTACCACAAACAAGACCCACCACAACCTCCTATACAGCAAAAGTGAGTAACACACTGCACTCCACATTGCATACAATAGAACAAGCTCTATGACGATCATATGCCTTTTCCTAAATGCCAGAGGCATAAACCACCCAGCAAAATGCCTCTCTATGTGGTCAGAGGCGACTAAATGTAAAGCAGACATTTTGAGTGTACAGGAAGCCCATTTCCAAATTGGTGCTACTCCCAAATGTTCCCATAAAGATTACTCAAATGTATTTTTAGCCTGCGCCCAGGAGAAAAAGAAAAGAGGAGTACTCCTAGCAATTCATAACTCCCTTGCCTTTCAACTCAAAGACTCAATCTTAGACACAAATGGGCGTTACATCATTCTCTCCTGTGACATTAAACAAGTACAAATATCCCCCCTACATGGGACTTTGACAGACCACCAACTCTGTTAAGTAAAAAATATTTTATTGAAATACAGTAAAAAGATGTGAAAGCGTCTGCACAAAACACAGCTACATCCCATAAAAAAACAAGACAAAACATGTGCAGAAATGTATCATATCTTATGTACTCTCCTAAGAGTAGTGTACCCCGATACCCAACGTGTTTATGGTATTCCAACACCTTCATCAGGGATTTGAGAGTTGAAAAATGATGGGAGTGTTACATATGTCTAGATTCAAATGGGGGTAGTTCTCGGTTGGACCAGCACTGCGGATAATCAGATCAAATGAAATGTTCCATGGATACCAGGCCATAATAGTGGGAAGAATTTCTCAAGTGCACTGTGCTTCCAAAATCAACGTGTATAAGGCACGGTAGTAAGGGACAAGTGTCCGTATAAACTGCGTAACAACCGGATAAATATCCGGGCGTCCCAAAAACAAATTAGCCTATGGATGTCCAGGGCGACATGTCTCTGTGTCATCAAGTATAAGTTGGCAAGCACTTATACTTGATGACACAGAGACATGTTGCCCTGGACATCCATAGGCTAATTTGTTTTTGGGACGCCCGGATATCCGGTCACTTGTCCCTTACTACCGCGCCTTATACATGTTGATTTTGGAAGCACAGTGCACTTGAGAAATTCTTCCCACTATTATGGTCTGGTATCCATGGAACATTTCATTTGATCTGATTATCTGCAGTGCTGGTCCACCCGAGAACTACCCCATTTGAATCTAGACATATGTAACACTCTCATCATTTTTCAACTCTCAAACCCCTGATGAAGGTGTTGGAATACCAGAAACGCGTCGGGTATTGGGGTACACTACCCCTAGGAGAGTACATATGATATGATGATATGTTTCTGCACATGTTTTGTCTTGTTTTTTGATGGAATGTAGCTGTGTTTTGTATATTGCCTTGTATGCACCAAACTCCCACCAACTTTGTTTTCTCCGAACTCTCTTTAAGCGTATTTCCTCAATCAAGTATGGCCACCTGCTAATGTGTGGGAACTTTAACCTGATGGTAGACCCACAAATAGACACCACATCTCCTGACTAGGGCCTCATTTCTTCTCTACATAACCTACTACACTCGGAAGAAGTCTATGACATCTGGAGACGCCAGCATGCATCAGAGAGACACTATACATACTTCTCTGCCAGACACCAAAGCTATTCATGTATAGACCTCTTAATTATACCTACCATCCCTATCTCATCCCCAATTACAAGTGCTTAAGGCCCCGTTCACCCTTAAAGAAATGGACCAAATCATAGCCACTCAAATGGGAATTCACCCGTCTGGATGGCTTTTCTAATGAATACTACAAGTTATTTAGCTCCATATTATCCCTCCATTTGAATAATGTGTTTACTGAGGCAGCATCTTCCTCCTCCTTACTGCACGGTGTGAAGAGCACTTTGATAAACACCTTGTATTACTGCATTTGTTTGCTGTATAAAACATTTAGAAATGTTCTTATATGACAACAGTGAGCGCTATGATTTTTTCTTCTTTTTGAGAAGAAACAGCGTGGATGGAAATCCTTTCAAGAATAAGTGTTGTAGTTTTTTGGGGATTGGTGGCACCCCCCCTGTCTTCCTTGATGACAGATGCACTTATAGACCTTTTCTGTTTTAAGAGGTTTATCTATATACGCACACAGATTTGGGAGTGTACCTTGCAAATATTACCTCATATGTGTTGAGAATCTTACTGAAGATAGAATTTGAAGAATTTTTTTGAATAGTGTGGATTATTACAGTATATGAATTTATGACATGGTTTTTATGTATTTTATGTTTTGTCAAGTTTAAGGCATAGGTATTAATTCTGATAGAGTTATTAGTTGCTGCACACTGTTATCTTGTTTTGACTTTTGAACATGGGTGTGAAATACTTTCCATTGCTGGCGAGCTTTAATTGTTTATGTTATTGGGGGTTTGGTATAGTTGTGTGCACAGTTCTCTTGTGTTATATGAACAAGACATTACTCATAAGACATAAGCCATTTCAAAGTGTGGCAGAATGCTCCAAATTCTTCATAGAGGGCCCAGAGCATTTTTTTGTTTGTTTTTTTTTACAATTTTTTAGCAGCTCTGTTGGGAGACTTTGGTGAAATAACAGGGGTCTAAACAGATATCTGATGTCTCATGTTTGATACAGAGAAAGGAGATTGAGGACAAGGTCCTCAATAATCATCTATGCAGCCTTGACTGTACAGAATGAATGAACAGGAAGAGCTCTGAACAGTCTCCCTGTGCATTCACAAACTGAAGCAAAGTAAACACTGTACCGATCAATCACTGTGTTCATTCAGAAATGGAAGGGGTTCGTAAATTACATATTTACCGGCATCTTCCCCAATCCCTATCCTGTAATGACCCTCTGCATCAACTGGGTGAAGAGGAGGGAAGGGGAAGCTTTCAGTGGTCCAGGGAGGACATGGGCAGCAAACAAAATGGGAACCTGGACAGGAGGTGTAGCGGGAGCAGCATTTACTGGAACCAATCCCCTATATTTTCCCCCTGCAGCAATTGATTGGGGGCAGGAGGAAGAGGGGGAGAAGCCAACTTTCAGATGTTGCAGGAGAAAAATACAGGGGATTGATTCCTGTAAATGCTACTTCCACTCCTGTCCAGGTTCTGTGGTCGGCAAGGAAGGAACAAAATCTATCCATCACCTTCCCACGATTGACAGGTAGAAAGTGATTGATGGATTGCCAATCCCAGGCCTAGAGGCATCATCTGGCATACACCAGACTGGATTGGCCTCCCTTCAGTGACAACTTACTCAATGTAAAAGGAATTCTAGGAATTATTATTCGCATCCAAACAGGACCTTCTGTTTCAAGTATATAGAGAGCTCCAAGATGTGTGAGGGAAAGATGGAACAAGCAGCAAAAAGTGTACTGACATACCGGCAGTGGCTAAGATTGCATAGTCTGTCCTAGTACCGACCTGACTCACTTCATGCTGGAAGAGGTGCTAGTAATGTCAAGCACATGGTAAAAAAGGGCAGCATCACAAATGTTTCCACTTCCAGAACAGAGTAGATCAATCACTTCAATATGTGAAAGCTGCACTGTGGGGCACGGTAAGCTATGGTGTTTTTGGTAGAGAGCTGCAAAGCAGAGATGATTAGTGTTATGGGTTAGAAAGTGATGAGTTACATATATGAGGGGACCTTGCTAGATGTTAACCTATCCCAGTGAACCTATAAAAAAGAGGGAGTTGAGGTAAATCTGAAATGCTATCTTTTCACTACATTTAGATTTTTTTCACGAATATAACAGGAAAATGCATTTGTTTATTTGAGGTTTATAGCCTACAGTCCTTTAGTTGCTATGGCATTACAAGAACCAGCAAAACATGTTATATTTATAGTTATAGCTCCATAGCAGCATTAAATCTACAGATTTTAGAGTGATGCCCTAAATGCAAAAATGTGTGTATTTTGTGTAAAAATGTTGTCATTCATGAAACCCATGTGCTGTTGTCATACATACTGTATGCAAAATGTCTTTTGAATATGTGCTTAGACCATTTTGCCCTATCCATTTGCCAAGTCAATTTCTTTTTCACTTTTTGCTTCACCCTCCACCCCCCCCCCCACCTTTCCCTTTCTTATCTTCACAGTTCAGATATTAAAGGAACAGTGTTGTTCATAAGTATGATACTTTATGAATATGCTTGGGAAGAAAGGCCGAAAACAATAATTGCAGTCATAATTTTCCAGCGTTGCGGGGGGGTTAATACAAGATGTTATAAGCACTCTTCAAGAGTGTCAACTAGGCGCTCCTTTTGCCCCATTCTATTATAATAGTTTCTTTCAATGATAGATGAAAGTGTACCATGAATGTAGGACAGGCAGATAAATGAAAAGTCTGCCTTCTCTATTCATAGATTACTTTTCGATCATGGTTACTATTTGTATATGTTGGCTGGATTTTGAAACTTTTAATGCGTATATGCTTCACATGTCTGCAGCTTTTAAGTAAGCACACAATCACTTTTTAGGAAATCTATACATGGAAAAATAAGGATGCTGATATTCCTTCTAAAAATGCAATTTGTGTGGCTGTCTCTGACTTCTATCCTTTGAGTCAGAGAGAATGGTAAATGGCAGCCTCCCAACATTCTCAGGATAGGTTTCTTTTGGCTCTGAATAGTGGTTTTAGCAACAAATATTGCAGCTTGGCATTTTTGGTTGGTCACCTAGTTCACATAATTATGAATAATATGCTGATAATTCTGACACTTTTCACATATACTGTATGTAAAATCTGCATTTTTTTAACCATATAATTACCCCAAATCATTATATATTTTCTGAAAGCAAAGGCTCTGCATGTTGGCTGTTGCAATTTTTTATGTCACATGATATTTGCACAGTGCTTTTTCGAACACAAATTTTGGAAAAAATACATTTTAATTTTAATGCTCACAAACATACCAGTTTAGAGTTACACAAGAGGTCGGGTGCTAGATTTATTGCTTTCACTCTGATGTTTGTGGTGATACCTCACATGTGTGGTGCAATCACAGGTTACATATGCATGCAGGACATACATGTGTGCATTTGCACGTGAGATTTGTCTCTTTATTATTTGTTTTCAAACTTTATTGCTATGAACAACTTCCCTTGTGATAGCATGGGCAGTAACAGGTACACTTTGCTGAGAAATCTGGGGTCTATTAGGCCCAAGATCTCTACTCTGCTCTCAAAAGCATCTGATCAAACTGAGATTACAAGCAGGTAAACAAAAAACAAAACCCAAAGTGACAAAATTCTAATCACTTCTGGTTTCTTATACCATAGAGACAATTGGGAAATGGAAGCTTCTCTTTTATTTCTATGGTGTGATGCCCAAACTGCTGGTTGCATGGAAAATAATGAGTTAGGTTTTCTGGTTAATGAAACATATATATTTAATTTCAGAAAAATAGTTACTACAGACAGTGCTCTATAAATGCTGCCCACTGCTCCAGACAATGTGTATCAAAGAGTATAAGCAAATTGACTAAGACAGTGTTTACATTGATTGAATTAGAAAGCATACATATGGACTTGTAATCTATTTGACATCTCATTTACATGTGTTAAAGGTTCCACATGCTTGATTTTCCTTGATCTTGAGTAGGGATGAACTTCGAGTTCGAGTCGAACCCATGTTCGACTCGAACATCGTGTGTTTGACCGTTCGCCAAATTGCGAACGTTATGGGCCGTTCGCGCCAAATTCGAGTGGCGCGCCATGGCCCATAAATCACTGCGGCATCACAGTGCATTGCTGGCTGATGATTGGCCAAGCATGCACTATGACCCGCATGCTTGGCCAATTACAGCGCCGTCTGCACAGAGAGCCGGAATTGGCCAAAGCCAGGGTGGCTTTGGCCAATTATGGCTCAGGGGGTTTAGTACACACCCCACACTATATAAGGCCGCCTGCGTGGCGGCCTTGTGTAGTGTGTTGCGGCGGCGGAGAGAATTAGACAGAGAGAGACAGTGCCATTTAATTTAAGTTAGATAGAGTAGGCAGGTGAGTCAGTTAGCTGCACTTACAGTGTATTGTGTATATATATATGCATCCCAGGTGATGTATATATATATACACTGTATTCAGTTTAGCTAGATCTGTTCCTGTTATTCTCTTTCTAATATACTGACAGGCAGGCAGGCAGGCAGGTGTTTTTACAATATTTACAGTTAGCTACCTGAAGACAAGTGCTGGTGTTTTTCTTCTGATCCTATTAATACCACAGGCAGGCAGCTTGAAGTATTTACAGTTAGTGTACTATGTACCCCTACACAGTTGCACCTATAGCTACCTGAAGACAAGTGCTGTTGTTCTTCTTCTGTTCCTATTAATACCGCAGGCAGGCATCTTGAAGTAATTTTATTGGTCACTACATACAATCTTTTTTGCTCTTTGCACACTGCAACTTAATTCTATGTCATTTTTCACATCATTCACCAGTCACTCCCCTTGCCATCACCATTTTCCATCATTACCCTCATTTTTCCATGCTTCACTTCCCGTGTGTGGTAATCTAGGTTACCTCAATTCTTTATAATATACATTTTTTTCTTATCACCCTCATCATCTCGTTAGCTCCCCCAGGCCGCCGTGGGAGATCATCTTCTGGTGGTGGGACCTTGCGCCTGGGGAATGCTGGGACCTGGGTAAGCAGATTCGTCCCTGTTCCCCCCACAATTTTTATTACGCTTTTGTTAATATTGATGCTGGAACATAAATTGTATTGATTATGTATTTTGTTAAACTTCATTGTATGTTTTTTATTTGTCAGGTTCAGACTGCTTAGTCAGAATAATTCATCTCCAGATTCCCTCCTGACGAAGCGGCTTACGTCCGCGAAACTAGTCGAGGAATATGATATCTGAGATCTTGTGTTGTACTGTATACTAATGATTCCACTGGTGATATACCTGTACTTTTACTAAGTTTGATTGCATTACCATTGTTTTGTCCTTTGCATCAATAAAATCAATTATTACTTTTACTACCGCCGTTATATGCTCTATAGACCCACAATTATTGTACCGGAATAGTCCAATATGCCCCCATTTTTTGGTCGCCTGACTGGGGATCAGGCTTCCAACCCTTTTAATTATTGAGTTCTGGATGATGGTACATATGTATTATTGCTACCTTAACATTTCACATTAGAGAGGCCACTCATCTATTTGTATACATTGGGTGGATAACACACCCGTCTCCATGTCGAGTGGGACACTTGGGTGGGCTGTTTTAGTGGATGGGACATCAAGTGCCCTCCACCTTACAGACCCCAGTTGTCCCACCCTTCATTTTTAACTAACCCCCATTGACACACTAATTGTGTCCTCTGGGGGGGCCTCTGTTTGTATGTAATTTTACCCCGTTATATTACCACTATGGCTAATTATCAGCCCCGATGCAACCCTCCGAGACAGATACCCATTAGGTTGGCCAGACACTTTTACCCTGGCTACCCGCCCTTTTATCCACATGCTTTTACCCAATCATGTGGTGTTGTCCTTGGCTCTCCTCAACTTATATGCAATTATGCAATTAGGTGTTTATGGGTTTATGTCTCAGTGGGGCCATTGCACCGGTTTCTAGGGTATTAACCTTCCCTAGTTTACCAATTCAAGTTTTCTAAGTTTTTCCAATTATCAATTTATCTTTTTATTATGCTTGACCAACTTCTATTAGTGTTGTTTTATTAATTTGTTGTATTGGGACTTCTGCTTTCCCGGTCCTGGTCCCGGCTGGGGTGCCGGCGCGGGCCCCTCCTCCTGTGTTCTCCCGCGGCGGCCTGGTGGGGTCCCTGGTGGAGGGATCGGTCTCGGACACGGGACCGCCCCCTCCTCTTGCACTGGTCTTAGCGGGGACTACGTTCCTGTGGTCATATGGCCGGTGCGCATGCGTGCACGCGCGACCTCCTCGTGCGCGCGCGACCTCCTCATGCGCGCGCTGTGTGGAACCTCTGATCCTGTGACGTCATGCGCCGGCGTCCTACCGGCGCGTGGCACAACGTCGCAGGGTCAGGAGCTACAAATGGCAGGCTATGCCTGTTAACCTGACGGTTCGGTCTTTGGCCCCCAGGTTTCTATACCCTAGCCAGCCTAGTGCAAGTTTGTGGTGAGTACCTACCTATCCTTTTACTCAAGTCCCATACCCCTGGGCTTCAGCATTGTTTATATCTAATACACTGGTTTCTCCCCCCGCAGTTGCCCTAGGCCTAGCGAACATGCCTTGTTTTGTGTTTGCCCATCGCTTGCAGTCCCTATTATCTCTTCATCTACCTTATTATGGCATCAGCCCTTGGCAGGGTGCCTCCCTTGGGAACCTTTCCATGCTCATACTAGTATCAGGTACCGTTATGCCCCTCTTCACCTCATAGTTTTACACTGTCACATCCTCTTCCTTTTTCCTTCCCTCCCCCCTCTTTTCTCCCCCCTCTCCCCTTTTCCCCCCTCCCTTTCCCTTTCCCCCCTCCCTTCCCCTTTTCCTTCCCCCCCTTCTTCCCCCGGTTCCTCCTTCCCCATCCTCCTCCCCCCGGTTTTTCCAATCTATTCCCTCACCTTCCTCCTCCCTTCCCCATCATCCCCAGCCCCACCCGAATTCTCCTCTTCCGTTCCCCTATCCTATCTTCGTCACCTGTCACCTTCTCACCTCTACACCTCATCACACCTTATATGCCTTCTGTTTTTCATCACTTCTTTCTTAATTTTATTGGTCACTACATACAATCTTTTTTGCTCTTTGCACACTGCAACTTAATTCTATGCCATTTTTCACATCATTCACCAGTCACTCCCCTTGCCATCACCATTTTCCATCATTACCCTAATTTTTCCATGCTTCACTTCCCATGTGTGGTAATCTAGGTTACCTCAATTCTTTATAATATACATTTTATTCTTATCACCCTCGTCATCTCGTTAGCTCCCCCAGGTCGCCGTGGGAGATCATCTTCTGGTGGTGGGACTTTGCGCCTGGGGTCTGCTGGGACCTGGGTAAGCAGATTCGTCCCTGTTCCCCCCACAATTTTTATTACGCTTTTGTTAATATTGATGCTGGAACATAAATTGTATTGATTATGTATTTTGTTAAACTTCATTGTATGTTTTTTATTTGTCAGGTTCAGACTGCTTAGTCAGAATAATTCATCTCCAGATTCCCTCCTGACGAAGCGGCTTACGTCCGCGAAACTAGTCGAGGAATATGATATCTGAGATCTTGTGTTGTACTGTATACTAATGATTCCACTGGTGATATACCTGTACTTTTACTAAGTTTGATTGCATTACCATTGTTTTGTCCTTTACATCAATAAAATCAATTATTACTTTTACTACTGCCGTTATATGCTCTATAGACCCACAATTATTGTACCGGAATAGTCCAATATGCCCCCATTTTTTGGTCGCCTGACTGGGGATCAGGCTTCCAACCCTTTTAATTATTGAGTTCTGGATGATGGTACATATGTATTATTGCTACCTTAACATTTCACATTAGAGAGGCCACTCATCTATTTGTATACATTGGGTGGATAACACACCCGTCTCCATGTCGAGTGGGACACTTGGGTGGGCTGTTTTAGTGGATTGGACATCAAGTGCCCTCCACCTTACAGACCCCAGTTGTCCCACCCTTCATTTTTAACTAACCCCCATTGACACATTAATTGTGTCCTCTGGGGGGGCCTCTGTTTGTATGTAATTTTACCCCGTTATATTACCACTATGGCTAATTATCAGCCCCGATGCAACCCTCCGAGACAGATACCCATTAGGTTGGCCTGACACTTTTACCCTGGCTACCTGCCCCTTTATCCACATGCTTTTACCCAATCATGTGGTGTTGTCCTTGGCCCTCCTCAACTTATATGCAATTAGGTGTTTATGGGTTTATGTCTCGGTGGGGCCATTACACCGGTTTCTAGGGTATTAACCTTCCCTAGTTTACCAATTCAAGTTTTCTAAGTTTTTCCAATTATCAATTTATCTTTTTATTATGCTTGACTAACTTCTATTAGTGTTGTTTTATTAATTTGTTGTATTGGGACTTCTGCTTTCCCAGTCCTGGTCCCGGCTGGGGCGCTGGCGCGGCCCCTCCTCCTGTGTTCTCCCGCGGCGGCCTGGTGGGGCTCTGGTGGAGGGATCGGTCTCGGACACGGGACCGCCCCCTCCTCTTGCACTGGTCTTAGCGGGGACTAGGTTCCTGTGGTCATATGGCCGGTGCGCATGCGTGCGCGCGTGACCTCCTCGCGCGCGCGCTGTGTGGAACCTCTGACCCTGTGACGTCATGCGCCGGCGTCCTACCGGCGCGTGGCGCAGCATCGCAGGGCTGGGAGCTACAAATGGTAGGCTATGCCTGTTAACCTGACGGTTCGGTCTTTGGCCCCCAGGTTTCTATACCCTAGCCAGCCTAGTGCAAGTTTGTGGTGAGTACCTACCTATCCTTTTACTCAAGTCCCATACCCCTGGGCTTCAGCATTGTTTATATCTAATACACTGGTTTCTCCCCCGCAGTTGCCCTAGGCCTAGCGAACATGCCTTTTTGTGTGTTCGCCCATCGCTTGCAGTCCCTATTATCTCTTCATCTACCTTATTATGACATCAGCCCTTGGCAGGGTGCCTCCCCTGGGAACCTTTCCATGCTCATACTAGTATCAGGTACCGTTATGCCCCTCTTCACCTCATAGTTTTACACTGTCACATCCTCATCCTTTTTCCTTCTCTTGTTAGCTCCCCCAGGTCGCCGTGGGAGATCATATTCTGGTGGTGGGACCTTGCGCCTGGGGTCTGCTGGGACCTGGGTAAGCAGATTCGTCCCTGTTCCCCCCACAATTTTTATTACGCTTTTGTTAATATTGATGCTGGAACATAAATTGTATTGATTATGTATTTTGTTAAACTTCATTGTATGTTTTTTATTTGTCAGGTTCAGACTGCTTAGTCAGAATAATTCATCTCCAGATTCCCTCCTGACGAAGCGGCTTACGTCCGCGAAACTAGTCGAGGAATATGATATCTGAGATCTTGTGTTGTACTGTATACTAATGATTCCACTGGTGATATACCTGTACTTTTACTAAGTTTGATTGCATTACCATTGTTTTGTCCTTTGCATTAATAAAATCAATTATTACTTTTACTACCGCCGTTATACGCTCTATAGACCCACAATTATTGTTCCGGAATAGTCCAATATGCCCCCATTTTTTGGTCGCCTGACTGGGGATCAGGCTTCCAACCCTTTTAATTATTGAAGTATTTACAGTTAGTGTACTGTGTACCCTGCACAGTTGCACCTATAACTACCTGAAGACAAGTCCTGGTGTTCTTCTTCTGATCCCATTAATACCACAGGCAGGCAGCTTGAAGTATTTACAGTTAGTGTACTGAGTACCCTGCACAGTTGCACCTATAGCTACTTGAAGACAAGTGATGTTGTTCTTCTTTTGATCCTATTAATACCACAGGCAGGCAGCTTGAAGTATTTACAGTTAGCGTACTGTGTACCCCTGCACAGTTTTACCTATAGCTACCTGAAGACAAGTGCTGGTGTTTTTCTTCTGATCCTATTAATACCACAGGCAGGCAGCTTGAAGTATTTACAGTTAGTGTACTATGTACCCCTGCACAGTTGCACCTATAGCTACCTGAAGACAAGTCCTGGTGTTCTTCTTCTGATCCTATTAATACCACAGGCAGGCAGCTTGAAGTATTTACAGTTGGTGTACTGTGTACCCCTGCACAGTTGCACCTAAAGCTACCTGAAGACAAGTGCTGGTGTTCTTCTTCTGATCCTATTAATACCACAGGCAGGCAGGTTGAAGTATTTACAGTTAGTGTACTGTGTACCCCTGCACAGTTGCACCTAGAGCTACCTGAAGACAAGTCCTGGTGTTCTTCTTCTGATCCTATTAATACCACAGGCAGGCAGCTTGAAGTATTTACAGTTGGTGTACTGTGTACCCCTGCACAGTTGCACCTAAAGCTACCTGAAGACAAGTGCTGGTGTTCTTCTTCTGATCCTATTAATACCACAGGCAGGCAGGTTGAAGTATTTACAAGTGCTGTTGTTCTTTTTCTGATCCTATTAATACCATAGGCAGGCAGCTTGAAGTATTTACAGCTAGTGTACTGTGTACCCCTGCACAGTTGCACCTAGAGCTACCTGAAGACAAGTCCTGGTGTTCTTCTTCTGATCCTATTAATACCACAGGCAGGCAGCTTGAAGTATTTACAGTTGGTGTACTGTGTACCCCTGCACAGTTGCACCTATAGCTACCTGAAGACAAGTGTTGGTGTGCTTCTTCTGATCCTATTAATATCACAGGCAGGCATTCTGCTAGCTGCAGTATAATCAGTATGCAGCTACATCTCACTGCAGGCCATTGGTATGTCTGGAAGGCCAACAAGGAGAGGTAGACAGTCACAAGCCAATAAAAGAGGGCAAGCAGGCTCTGTGTCTAGAGGCAACAGTGCTGGTCCTGGACACGGTGCATCCCCATCAGCACGTGGCTGTGAGACACGCTTGTCCTTTTTATCAGCAGCTGGCTGTGTTGAGCCACAACATGTGGAAGACTTGGTAGAGTGGATGACCAAGCCGTCCTCATCCTCCTCATCCTCTCTCACCCAGGCTCAGGGTACTTTGTCTGGCAAAGCAGCTGCCACGGGGCCTCTTCCCTCGGCTCAATGGCATCAGTCACTCCTTCCCTAGCCAGACCATGTCCTCCTGAGGAGTCCCCCGAACTGTTTGACTACAGTGTTGGGTACAGGCTCCAGGAGGATGCCCAGCGTTTTGAAGGCTCCGATGATGGTACTCAGCTAGAGGAAGGCAGTAACGTGAGCCCAGACAGAGGGGGTGCCCAAGAAGGACAGCAATCTGGCAGTCATGTTCCCCCAGCTGCAGCATACTGCCAGCTTTGCTCCAGTAATGAGGAGGGAGGGGATGATGAGGTCACTGACTCCACGTGGGTGCCTGATAGGAGTATGGAGGGGGAGGCACATCTCCAATGAGGCAGGATGCCCTCCAGGGGCCAGCTTAAGGGCAGAACACCGACTGCATCACACCGCAGAGCTCAGCATGTGCAGGGCGCTGCTGTCTCTTTTTTGAGACGAGTGCATCAGATCCCACCGCTGCTATTTGCAATATATGTCTCAAGCGTATCTCGCGTGGCCAAAACATCACCCATTTGGGCACCACATGCTTGACCAGACATATGTTGACCTGCCATGCAGTTCATTGGCAAGCGTACCTAAAAGACCCACACCAAAGAACAACCTCTCCTTGCTCCTCATCAGCTGTGATCTCCAACCCCACTATACCTTCAGTCCTCTCTGAGATCTGCACTGAGAGGAATGAAGGTGTAGAATTAGGTGTGCCACAGCCAAGTACTTGCAGGCAATCTGCTATCGGTACACCGACGTCAGATTGTACCATGCAAATTTCCCTGCCCCAGCTGCGGCACTGCCGAAAGAAGTTAGCTCCCAGCCATCCACATGCCCAGCGGTTGAATGCTAGCTTGGCTAAATTGCTAGCACTTCAACTGCTGCCTTTTCAGTTGGTAGACTCTGTGGAATGTGCGGTTCCTCAGTGGCAGGTTCCCAAACACCACTTTTTCTCATGGAAGACGATTCCAGCTCTCTACTGGCATATGGAAGGCAATGTCTAGGCCTCGCTGGACAGGATGGTCAGCAGAAAGGTGCATATTACTGCTTATTCATGGACGAGCATGCATGGACAGGGACGTTACCTATCTTTCACGGCACAATGGGTGACTCTTCTGGCAGCTGGGAAGGATGCAGGACAAGGTGCAGTAGTGTTGGAGGTTGTTCCACCACCAGGTCTCCAAAATGCTACTACTGGTGATTCTGACACACCTCTCTCCTCCACCCCTCCTCTTCTTCTTACTCCATGGCCTCTTCCTGTGCTTTGTCCTCGGAACCAGCGGTGCTCCGTAGGCGTTCAAGGGACTACGCAAGTACGCAGGCCAAAAGATGCCATGCGGTGCTTGAGCTGGTGTGCTTGGGGGACAGGAGCCACACTGGGGCAGAGATTCTGTCAGCTCTGCGGGGGCAGGCTCAGAGGTGGTTGACGCCATGCCAGCTTAAGCCAGGAATGGTGGTTTACGACAATGGCACCAACCTCCTCTCCGCCCTCCGACAGGGAGAACTGACCCATGTGCCCTGTTTGGCTCACGTCCTTTACTTGGTGGTGCAGCGGTTCTTGGGCAGGTACCCAGGTTACAGGATGTCCTGAGTCAGGCCAGGAAAGTCTGTGTGCATTTCCGCCGGTCATATAATGCCAGTGCTCGGCTGGCTGATCTTCCAAAGGAATTTAACCTGCCCAAGAACCGCCTAATCTGTGACATGCCCACCAGGTGGAACTCAATGTTGGCCATGCTGCAGTGGCTGCACATGCAGCAGAGGGCCATCAATGAGTACCTGTGCGACTATGGCACCAGGACAGGGTCAGGGGAGCTTGTGTTTTTTTCCCCACGCCAGTGGGCCATGATCAGGGATGCATGCACTGTCCTGTCACCATTTGAGGAGGCCACGAGGATGGTGAGCAGTGAAAGTGCATGCATCAGTGACACTGTCCCCCTTGTCCACCTGTTGGAGCACAAGCTGCGTGGAATAATGGACAGGGCACTTGACGCAGAACAGAGGCAGGAGGAGGAGGACTTCCTTAGCTCTCAAGGCCCCCTTTATCCAGACAGTGTTCCTGCGTGCCTGCCGATTACGCAGGAAGAGGATGAGGAGGAGGAGGATTGTGTCAGCATGGAGGTGGAGCCTGGCACTCAGCATCAGCAGCAGTCTTTAAGGGATCATTTACAGTCCCATGGACTTGTACGTGGCTGGGAGGAGGTGGCTGCGGATCATGTCGTCCTTAGTGACCCAGAGGACTCCAGACCGAATGCCTTAGCAAACCTACGCTGCATGGCCTCCCTGATCCTGCAAAGCCTGCGGAAGGATCCTGGTATTCGTGGTATCAAGGAGAGGGATCAATATTGGCTGGCAACCCTCCTTGATCCACGTTACAAGGGTAAGGTTGTGGACCTTATCTTGCTGTCGCAGAGGGAGCAGAGGATGAAAGATCTTCGGGAGGCCTTGCACAAATGTCTGTGCAATGCGTTCCCAGAGACTGGGAGGTTACAAACTCCTGTTCCTGGACAACGTGTTGCTGAGGCTTCGGTCAGTCAAAGAAGGAGCAGTGGAGAAGGTGGCCGTCTGACCGATGCGTTCAGACAATTTTTTAGTCTGCAGCCCCAAGGTATGATCGGTTCCAGCAACCATCGCCAGTGTCCTTTTTTCATGGTGCAGGAACACCTAGGGGCAAGATCTGACTTGGACACCTTTCCCACCGAAAATCCTCTGGGTTACTGGGTCTTGAGGATGGATCACTGACCAGAGCTTGCACAGTATGCAATTGAGCTACTGGCCTGTCCTGCATTCAGCGTTCTTTCAGAATGCACATTCAGTGCTGCTGGAGGCTTTGTAACCGATCACAGAGTGCGCCTGTCCACCGACTGACCTTCATAAAAATGAATCAGTCTTGGATCACCACCAGCTACCAAGCACCTGATGCTGACCGAGTAACCGAATAATTTTTTTGAAATGTCAGATCTCTTCAAGACTGCCTATGCCGATGCTGGGTGACTATCCTGTTATGTTGAGTGACTATCCTCTTCCTCCTCAATGATCATGCTGATAGCTTGTAAGAATATTTTTGGCTCTGGGCGCCGCCACCAGTGGCTAAGGCCCAATTTCCCATCCCCTGTTTAACAGGGGCATGTAATTACAATTTTTGATGCAATATTTTGCAAGGAGGGTTCGTTGCTGTGCTCAACTAGAGTATTTTTGAGGGGTTGCAGTGTTGTGGTACCAGCACCAGTGCCTAAGGCCCAATTTTTCAGCCCCTGTTTAACAGGGGCATGTAATTACAATTTTTGATGCAATATTTTGCAGGAGGGCTCATTCCTGCTCTCCAACTAGAGTATCTGTGAGGGGTTGCAGTGTTGTGGCACCAGTACCTAAGGCCCAATTTTTCTGCCCCTGTTCAACAGGGACATGTAATTACAATTCTTGATCTAATATTTCACAGCAGGGCCCGATCCAGCGCCCACCAAGAGTAACTGTGAGGACTTACAGTGTTGTGGCAGCACCACCACCACCACCACCAAAGGCCCAATTTTTCTGCCCCTGTTCAACAGGTGCATGTAATTACAATTCTTGATCTAATATTTCACAGCAGGGCCTGTTTCTGCGCCCACCGAGAGTAACTGTGAGGACTTACAGTGTTGTGGCACCAGCACAACCACCAAAGGCCCAATTTTTCTGACCCTGTTCAACAGGGGCATGTAATTACAATTTTTAAACTAATATTTCACAGCAGGGCCCGTTCCTGGGCCCACCAAGAGTAACTGTGAGGGCTTACAGTGTTGTGGCAACACCAACACCTAAGGCCCCAATTTCTGCAGAGTATATAGGGCAGGCCCCTACTTTCAAACATCCAACTTACAAACGACTCCTACTTGCAAACGGAAGGAGATAACAGGAAGCGAGATGAAATCTACCCCTAGGAAGGGAAATTCTCTCCTGTAAGAGTTAGTATGGGAAAAACGTATCTCTTCTAAACTGATGCTTTATCACCAATCCTTGTTTCACTAAAAACCCCAAATTGTTAAAAAAATTTGTCATTGGGACAGAAAGTGAGGTGAAATCTTCTGAAGAGGTGCACAGACAGCAAAACAAATGTCACAGGGGTGATACCCTTCCCTATGTTTTCCAAAAAGCTTAAAATAGATTTTTTGGCTGGAGCTACACTTTAAAAATGTACCAGTTCAAAATTACAAACAGATTCTACTTAACAACAAACCTACAGTCCCTGTCTTGTTTGCACCGCCTGTATACTGCTGTTCAGAGTATATAGGGCCTGGGGGCCCCACGCCTTTCCTTTTTTTTAATTTGGGCGCAGGGTTCCCCTTAATATCCATACAAGACCCAAAGGGCCTGATAATGGACTGGGGGGGTACCCATGCCGTTTGTCTCACTGATTTTCATCCATATTACATTAAAGCCGCAAGCAGTTTTAAATGACTTTTATTCCTTTAAAAATGTAATTTTGTGCAGGGACTGTTCTAAGCACGGGAAACACGTGCCACTTTACAGGCTTACTATAGACACCCCCAGGTACGATATTTAAAGGAACATTTCACTATTTTTTTTTTCACTTTCAGCATCATTAAAATCACTGCTCCCCAAAAACGTCCGTTTTTAAAACTTTTTTTTGCATTGATACATGTCCCCTGGGGCAGGACCCGGGTCCCCAAACCCTTTTTAGGACAATACCATGCAAATTAGCCTTTAAAATGAGCACTTTTGATTTTGAACATTTCGAGTCCCATAGACTTCAATGGGGTTCTAAAGTTTGTGCAAATTTTCGATACGTTCGCAGGTTCTGGTGCGAACCGAACCGGGGGATATTCGGCTCATCCCTAATCTTGAGTTGTTATTTGATGAGGAAAGGCTAATTGTATCAAAGACCCATTTTAAGAGCCTACTTGGGGCAACTCTGCATTCTGTCAGTGGACATCAAACCTGCTGGATAGGTAATCTACATCTGGGCCAAATCTGTCATTTGAGGAGGACCTGTACTATGTAAAAGATTATGTTAAGTAGTCGAGGTGGGCCGAACACCCCCTGTTCATTTTGCAGCAGAACTCCCGAACAGGGAAAAGTTCTGCCCCAAACCGCAAACTCCATTGAAGTCTATGGGAGCCGAACATGAGAAATCAAAAGTCCCCATTTTGAAGGCTTATATGCAAGTAAGCGGCCATAAAAAAGGGTATGGGGGTCTGGGTACAGCTCTGAAGGACATGTATCAATGCAAAATTTGAAAAAATATAGTGTTTTTAAAGGAGCAGTGATTTTAATGATTTCACAAAGTGAAACACTAAAAATGAAAGAAATCCTTTAAATATAGTGCTTGGGAGGTCCCCTTAGTCTGCCTGTAAAGTAGCGCATCGGTAGCATGTATAGGACATGCTGCAACAAAAAATGACATTTCAAAAGAAAAAAAAACAAGTCAAATCACATTTAAATTGACTCGCGGTTGCAACTGCCGATACCCAGCTATGTATTTATTTTTTTTAATTAAAACCTTTTTATTTTTTTAATTTTTTAAAAAATTTTTTTAAATTAAAACCCTTAAAAAAAATGTCATGGGGTTCCCTCCAAGATCCATACCAGACCCTTATCCGAGCATGCAGCCTGGCAGACCAAAGCTTTGGGCAAAGCTTTTCCCAATCAGGGCTTAGAATGCATTGCACGCTACACCCGCAGAATGCCCTGCAAGTTTCAGTGTTTGCCAAATAGCCGAACAGGCGATGTTCTGGCGGAACTTTTGCTCAGCTCGAACCGTTCGTCCATCTCTATTAAGAAGATGAAAGTGTTGAAAGACAAATTCAGGGAAATCATATCTGAGATAAAAATTTTGATATGAGGCGATAAAAGATCTAGATAACAAAAGGGATGAACAGCTGTCAGTGCAGAAAATTAGATTTTTGTACCAAATAAATAGGTGCCTTTTGTAATTTTGTAATAAAACTCAGGTGGCAACTGAAGAAATATAAAAGAAGAACCCACTCATAAATGTCTCCCTGACAAACCCACGGTTATGTATTGGAAACCATAGGACCTGAAGAGCCCCTAGCAGAGTGAAGAACCTACCTAGAGAGAAGTCCAACCCTTTTGATTTCTTTTTGAACCAAAAAAGTAGTTACAGCTGTAGATAAAATCTGTTGTGCTTGCTAATATGTGTGACAATGAAAAAAAATATAGTAGAACACATACTATCAAACAATTTATTAGTTGCAGGACCTAATTTGTAGTGTCTGGGATGATTTGCCTGTGTGGAATCCTATATGCACATCTCATTCGCACAGACATGTTGCAATGCTGTGAATCCCAGCAGCAGGAATCTACTGATTTCTGCTGCTGGGATTGACAGCTGTATGCACATAGCAGAGGCCACTGAGCCAATACAGTGCAAAACAGGCTGTTGATGGCTTGCAGGTATTTGTCCTGTTTGCACAGCCAGTGATCACCTGCCATTTTCTCAAAGTCAATGTGCCAAAATAAACATGCATATCAGCCTCTCTGATTCAATTGGATGCATATTTGTCTCAGGTAATGATGGACAGGGAAATAGCATTTTCAGAGATCAGCAATGGCAGCTACAATGTTTTTGTATACAAGTTTACTTTAAAGGAAAATCTATTCCTCAGCATAAAGTCATTAAAAAAAAACAGATAAGGCAGCTGTATTGTAATTAAAGTAATTGTTTTATTTTGGCTATTATATGCCACAATACGGTAATACAGCATAACAGGACCCCACCCCTGTGATTGCCAAATTTTTCTGACTCAGTTGACCACAGATCGGAGCCCTTTACCACGTGATCAGCTTTGTCCAATGACAGCTTATCACGGATGGAAACAGAAGTCGGTTATCGGCTTTTCTTTCCTCAAGCTGACAGCATGAGGAGAGAAGAAGGGAGCCGATAACTGGCTTGTGTTAAAGAGACATTGACACTGATAAACAGGGCACTGATGAAACTTTTTTATTTCAAAATTTTCAGTCTTTTTTCATTTGTTTAGCAAAAATAAAATACCCAGTGTTGATTAAATACCACCAAAAGAAAGCTCCAGTTGTGTGAAAAAAATTATAAAAATGTCATATGGGTACAGTTTTGCATGACCGCGCAATTGTCATTCAAAGTGTGACAGTGCTGAAAGCTGAAAATTGTCCTGGGCAAGAAGAAGGTAAAAGTAGCCAGTAGGCAAGTGTCATGGTTATGCAATAGAGTTTCTCTGTCAGCTCACCTGTCTCCATGTATTCATCTCTAAAGACCAGCTGCCTCTCACCTGACTGGTTTTATAACCTCTCCTCTAAGCATGGCCCCATTCCAGGCCCTATCAGGGAACCCTATATTAACCTGTGCACTGCAAGTCAGCAGTGCTGATCAACCATTGTGTGTTAGCCTCCGTGTGTAATTGCTGTGTTTCCTACGTCTGATTCCTGTTACCGACTTTGGCCTGTTCTCGACTCTCCCTGTCTGCTTGTTACCCTGACCTTTGGCGTGTTATGTTTATCCTTGTCTGCTAGTCGCCCTGACCTTTGGCTTACCCCTTACTTCCCTGTCGTTCCAGCCTGCTGCCTCCTTCCTCTTCTCCTGTAGTCGTGAGACCCTGGGGGCCGCGAACTGGAGCCAGACTGCAGAGCAGTCCATCCTCACCACTAGAGGCTCTGGTGAACACCCGCTGGCTCTTAGACTCCGCATCCTGGGGAATCTATGCTCTAGCTCCGACTGGGATCCAAGTTAGTTATCCTGTAGACCTGCTTCCTGAACCTTCCAGGGTTCAATCCTAGGGTCCACTACCTTAGCGGTGCACTTCCAACTCCTACAGAGTACATCTGTCAACTGGTCCCAGGTGACCTGACAGCAAGTGGTTAATGTCTCCAAAGGGGCCATGAACACTTTAAAGTGAAGAATCTCTCAGGGAAGGGGGAGTTGATGTGCATATAAACGTGTCTCTGGAGGGAGAATGGAAATTTAAAGGTGAGGATTATTTACATATATGTACACTACTACAACATGTTTTTGTTCATTAAAACGTGTTTACATTAAGGCAGTCCATTAATTATAAATGAGCTAACAGTACCCCCTTAAGGCACAAAAATTAATCTGCAGCATTTTTTGGCAAGTGCAAGCTATGTGCATTGTGGTGGGCTGTACTTCAGGTGCATTGAGAACTATTGTTCAAGTGTATTGGATTGGCATTTTAAATAAATGGCACTACATATGGTATGTGCTTGTGGTAATGTGTGATAAAATTTGAATGGGCCCTAAAAGGAACTTCACTAAGGGTACTGTGGCAATTATATAGGACAAGCCTATGTCATCATTTTATTTTAAAAAATAGATCCTGTCTCTTTTTTTATGTGAAAACAAACCTAACACACACACACACACACACACACTTAAATCCTGCAGTGTTTTATAGAAGTAATCCACAGAAAATGTCAATCTTCATGAAATTCTTTCCAAAATGATTTGCTTTGCAAAATGACTTTCTTTCAAAAGATTTGTACAGAAAAACATGGCAAAGTGATGTCGCTGTCATGATTTTTGATGTTTTTAACTAAAATACATATGGTATGTGGGAGTTTGCATTTAAAGGGAGGAGGGTGGAATTTTTTTTTATGTTTAAAAATATAAAGTAAAAATGAAAATAAAATGGCCAAGGCAATTTACAAGCTTACTTCTTAAGTTATTATGTAGAAAGTAACTTAAGACGAGGGATGAGCCGAACACCCTCCTGTTCGGTTCGCAGCAGAACATGCGAACAGGCAAAAAAATTGGCAGAACACACAAACGCCGTTAAAATCTATGGGACAAGAACATAAATAATCAAAAGTGCTCATTTTAAAGGCTTATATGCAAGTTATTGTCATAAAAAGTGTTTAGGGACCCGGGTCCTGCCCCAGGGCACATGTATCAATGCAAATTTTTTTTTTAAATGACGTTTTTTCGGGAGCAGTGATTTTTTTTAATGCTTAAAGTGAAACAATAAAAATGAAATATTCCTTTAAATGTTGTGCCTGGGGGGTGTCTATAGTATGCCTGTAAAGTGGCGCATTTTTCCAGTGTTTAGAACAGTACTACAGCAAAATGACATTTCTAAAAGAAAAATAGTCATTTAAAACTGATCACGGCTGTAATAAATTGTCGGGTCTCGGCAATAAAACTCATTGAAAAAAGAGCATGTGATCCCCCGAGTCCATTACCAGGCCCTTTGGGTCTGGTATGAATATTAAGGTGAACCCCGAAACCAAGATTAAAAAAAAAAATGCGTGGGGGTCCCCCTAAAATCCATACCATGCCCTTTGGGTTTGATATGGAAATTAAGGGGAACCCTGCGTCAATTTTTTTTAAAAAATGGGCCCCCCCCAATATCCATACCAGACCTTTATCCGAGCATGCAACCTGGCAGGCCGCAGGAAAAGAGGGGGGGATGAGAGTGCGCCCCCCTCCTGAACAGTACAAGGCCACATGCTCTCAACATGGGGAGGGTGCTTTGGGGTAGCCCCCAAAGCACCCGAATTTATGCTTGGGCCGAATCATTCGCCCATCCCTACTTAAGACTTGCTTAGTTTTAATAAATAAATGTAGAGACCTAACCTTTACCTCAGCACTGTTTTTTTTTCCAATTTTTCCCATTTTTAAAGTATTTTATGTACAATATATACTGAAAGCATGGCTTATTCTGAGACAGTGCAAGTAACAGCAGAAAATCTGATTTTACCAATCAATGGGTAAAAGCAGTCAAACCACTCAAATTGTGGGTTTGTTGCCATTGTGACTGACTGGTTGCGAAAGGTTATAAATCTTTTTGTGATCCTACTTGTTCTCTTTCATACTCAGGAGTATGTTACACTGGAGCACACACCAGTACATGGTCCTGTTTTATGGCGTATGCTGTCACAGCTACCGGTTTTATTCTCATAATTGAAACCATGGAATGTGGTTCTTGATCATGCGGTCACAATCACTTGGTTTTTTTTTACAAGTAAACCAGCAACCTTCAGCTGTCATTATTTATTTTTAATTTGTACATGCAGGAGGAAAATTTGTATTAGTGAACAAATGAACAGTTGAGTGGAATTAAGCAATAATGCAAAATCTTCTGTGCCAATAAGAAGTTGCTAACATTGCTTATTTAACTGTAAATTATTTTAATGAATATCGACAATGCTTGTGAAAGGCAGCTTTTTGTGCTTGTCAACAATACCACCTGCCCTGCTAAAAACTCTCTCAAACAAGGACACTGGAGAATGGTTTTTGGATTGCCAATTTAACTTGTTCAGGCCAGTGACCGGGTCTAATGAATAATATAGCTCCAAAACATTTTACAAAGCATTACAAAACAGAACCAAAAGAAAAACCAAAGGCCAAATATTTGTGTCAGATAAAAGGCAATAAAATATAAGAGCTACGCTTTATAAACAAATCTAATAAGTGACACATTGTGACAATAGTGAAAAATATGACAATTTGTGAGTCAATACTAATGCCGCGTACACACGGTCGTACTTTTCGTCTACAAAAGTCGGACAGCCTGTCCGACAGACTTCCGGCAGACTTTCGGTGGACTTGCGGCGGACTTGCGGCCTACTTTCTAACGAACGGACTTGCCTACACACGACCACACAAAAGTCTAACGGATTCGTACGTGATGACGTACACCGGACTAAAATAAGGAAGTTCATAGCCAGTAGCCAATAGGTGCCCTAGCGTGGCTTTTTGTCCGTCGGACTAGCACACAGACGAGCGGATTTCGGGGTCCGTCGTAGTTACGAAGTAAAGTTTTAAAACATGTTTCAAATCTAAAGTACGTCGGATTTGAGGCTAAAAAAGTCAGTTGAAAGTCCGGAGAAGCCCACACACGATCGGATTACCAGCCAGCTTTAGTCCATCAGCGTCCGTTGGACTTTTGTAGACGAAAAGTAGGACCGTGTGTACGCGGCATAAGGGTTGTTGAGTTCCAAGAAATAGGTCAGCAACATGAACAAATATGTGCTTCAAAGTATTGCTAATAGGCAAAAGACGAACACCAAGTATTTGGAATCCTCCTCGTGCAGATGAAAAATTCACCGGCACTAGTGTGTACAGCTTGTGCAGATATCATTTCCGGGCTGGTTAGTAAGAACGAGGGTTGGAGCGCACATCAGCCCTGGAGAAACCATTTGATATCTGCACAAGCTGTACACACTAGTGCCAGAGCATGGGCACTAATATAACCAAATGGAGGCTTAATGGGATTGTTGAAATCTGTATATGGAAAGTTTCTTGTGGTGAATCGAGGACCCTGGATCCTTTTGAGCTTCTGTGACAATATATGTCCATCCGCCCACAAATGGTGTTTGGAGGCTGTTCTGGTCGGAGTCGCTGCTTGCCATCCCTGGAGACAAAGGCCCTGGCTGGGTATTAGCCAAAATTGATCCAGCTTGTCATAGCTGGTAAGCGTGCACTTGTGTGGCAGATACACTGCCGCTACGGAACCAAAAGAAAAACCAAAGGCCAAATACAGGGGGTCCCCGACTTACGAACATCCGACTTACGAACGACCCCTACTTACGAACGGGGCCCGAGTGACGTCACCGCGGCCTTGTCCGGCCCGGCCTAGTGAAGCCTCCAGGATCCCCGGTCTTTCCTACGAGCGCTGCCCCGCGGAGGTGCACCGCGGCCGGCCTGGACACACCATTTATCCATCTCCCTGCTGTGCCATCAGGTGAGCAGCATATAACAGCCTCTGATCAGTACTGTAATATGCTTAATATGCAGTGTACTGACCTGTTCCTCCTGTCCCTGCCGCCATGTAAAGAGTGAGAGGGGAAAGCTGTGCTCCTCCCCTCTCAGCTCTGACAGAAAATCTAGCAGTGCTAGGAGGTGACAGGGTCAATAAAGGGAACCTGTCACCTCCAATTGCTATCACACAGGGAATTGTTTTCTCCTGTGTGATAGCAATAAAGTTAAGTGAAAAAAAATGTATAAAAAAAAAAAATAAGAAATACAGTATTAATTAAATTTAAAAAAAAAATAACAAAGTAATTAAAAAAAGTAAAGAATAATTAAAATAAAAAAAATTATACTGTCTGTATCCTCATTAGATGGATTTAATCTCACTTCCTGACTCTGAGACTGGATTTGTACTTAAAAAAGGTACTGTTCCGACTTACAAACAAATTCGACTTAAGAACAAACCTACAGTCCCTATCTCGTTCGTAACCCGGGGACCCCCTGTACTTGTGTCAGATAAAAGGCAATAAAATATGAGAGCTGCGCTTTATAAACAAATCTAATAAGTGACAAATTGTGACAATAGTGAAAAATATGACAATATATGAGTCAACACTAATGCCCCATACACACGGTCAGATTTTCCGATGGAAAATGTCCGATCGGAGCGTGTTGTCGGAAATTCCGACCGTGTGTGGGCTCCATCGGACATTTTCCATTGGATTTTCCGACACACAAAGTTTGAGAGCAGGATATAAAATTTTCCGACAACAAAATCCGGAAATTCCGATCGTGTGTACACAAATCCAACGGACAAAGTGCCACGCATGCTCAGAATAAATAAAGAGATGAAAGCTATTGGCCACTGCCCCGTTTATAGTCCCGACGTACGTGTTTTACGTCACCACGTTTAGAACAATCGGATTTTCCGACAACTTTGTGTGACCGTGTGTATGCAAGACAAGTTTGAGCCAACATCCGTCGGAAAAAATCCTAGGATTTTGTTGTCGGAATGTCCGAACAAAGTCCGACGGTGTGTACGCCCTATCAGGGTTGTTGAGTCCCAAGAAATAGGTCAGCAACATGAACAAGTATGTCCTTCAAAGTATTGCTAATAGGCAATAGACGAACACCAAGTATTTGGAATCCTCCTCGTGCAGATGAAAAATTCACTGGCACAAGTGTGTACAGCTTGTGCAGATATAATTTTCGCTGGTTAGTAAGAACGAGGCTTGGAGCGCACATCAGCCCTGGAGAAGCCATTTGATATCTGCACAACCTACTAGGTGTAATCTTAGACTCTGACTTGTCATTTTAGCCCCAAATCCAATCATTGTCAAAAGTTTGTAGAATTCACCTCCGTAACATCTCTAAAATTCACCCCTTTTTAACAAATGAAACCACCAAGCTTCTCATTCACTCCCTTGTTATCTCTCGCCTTGACTATTGCAACTCCCTTCTCATTGGCCTGTTTCTAGGCTATCCCCTCTTCAGTCTATCATGAATGCTGCTGCCAGACTTATCCACCTTACCAACCACTCAGTGTCTGCCAACCCTCTCCTCCAATCCCTACACTGGCTCCCAATCACCCAGCGAATTAAATTCAAAATACTAACCACAACATACAAAGCCATTCACAACTCTGCTCCGAGCTACATCACCAATCTTGTCTCCAAATATCACCCAAATCGTCCTCTCTGCTCTTCTCAAGACCTCCTACTCTCAAGCTCTCTCGTCTCCTCCTCTCATGCTCGTCTCCAGGATTTCTCCAGAGCCTCTCTCATCCTCTGGAACTCGCTACCTTCACCTGTTCGGCTATCCCCTACTCTTGCTACCTTCAGGCGATCCCTGAAAACTCATCTCTTCAGGAAAGCCTATAATGTCTCTAACTAATCTTTTACCACTTCCATCAGCTCATTCCTCACAGTTACAACCTTTTGTACCACCTGCCCCACCCTATTAGATTGTAAGCTCTTCTGAGCAGGGCTCTCTTAATCCTCTTGTATCTAATTGTATTATAACTGTATTGTCTCCCTTTTATATTGTAAAGCACTGCGTAAACTGTTGGCGCTATATAAATCCTGTATAATAATAATAATAATAACCTGTACACACTAGTGCCAGTGCATGGGCACTAATATATCCAATGGAGGCTTCATGGGATTGTTGAAATCTGTATATGGAAAGTTTCTTGTGGTGAATCGAGGACCCTGGATCCTTTTGAGCTTCTGTGACAATATATGTCCATCCGCCTACAAATGGTGTTTGGAGGCTGTTCTGGTCGGAGTCGCTGCTTGCCATCCCTGGAGACAAAGGCCCTGGCTGGGTATTAGCCAAAAGTGATCCAGCTTGTCATAGCTGGTAAGCGAGCACTTTATGTGGTGGCAGATACACTTTGCATGTTGGTGTGAATTTGTCATCTGCACAAGGAGGACGCCAAATACTTGGTGTTTGTCTAATGCCTATTAGCAATACTTCGAAGGACATATTTGTTCATGTTGCTGACCTATTTTTTGGGACTCAACAACCCTTAGTGTTGACTCACATATTGTCATATTTTTCACTATTGTCACAATTTGTCACTTATTATATTTGTTTATAGAGTGCAGCTTTCATATTTTATTGCCTTTTATCTGACACAAGTGTAGCGCTGGTAGATTTTTATCTACCGCTGATAGGTAAATTTAGTGGGTCGCTTATTATAGGAAGTTAGATTTGCCTCTGTTCCAGCTTGGCTGACGTTGCATGCAGTTCCACATTGTGCCGGTGGGTGTCGTCACCATCGGCTGGTGTTGGAAAAGCAACGTGTTGAAGCGAATGAGTGCTCCTCTTTCCCGGAGATAACTCGGTGTAGGTGGCCCTCCGAGTTGCATTCTGGGAGAGGGTATTTATGGGACAGATGCCATGTTTTAGGGTTCGTTTTCAGCCACCTGCTGGCCCTCCTGGCCGACAGGTATGCACTAGGAATACCACCTCGTGGTCCTCCGTTCCTGAGGCCGCGTCGCTGTGGCATGTGGGTGGGAGCCTGTCTGGGGCCTACCACAGCAGCGGAGGAATGGTCCTGAGCTGTCTATCCTGAGTGAAGAAGCTGGACAAACGAGAAGATCCCAGGGAAGGACCCATCATGGAAGGATCATGCAGAGTGCTGGTCTAGAGAGGGGCCTGGTGACTCGGTTGGAGGACGCATTCGGAAGTAATCTTACAGTATAGTACTGCCGGGTTGGCTTAAAGGTTCAAGTACTGTATCTGACATTCATCAGAAACCAATACATCCTGTGGCAGAGGATCATATGGGTTTTATTCCAGATAAGTCCGTGGCAGAGACTTTTCTCTGTGCTACGTGCTGGCTGCTAGGCAAGTGAGAGATGTCTATCCAGGCGGGCAAAGATTGAATCCTACGAAAGGGGGACTATTCAATTACAAGTGTTCAATCACAAAGAATGTTCTGAAGAAATACAACAGAAAGGTATTTGAGCTTCCCTGCAGCTTTCCTACTACCTCTTTCCTGCTACTTACCTTGTTCGTTTTATTAAAGCATTGGAAAACCCTACTCAAGTGTTTGGTGCTTATATCGTCCAGACGTAAACTCAACGGAACCCTAGACCCAGTGTTGGTGAAACAGAGGTGTCGAGAGTGAAGGTAACAAGTCCGCTTAAACCAGCAGCTCCACCGAGAGTTATTGCTACACAAGTATTTGGCCTTTGGTTTTTCTATTTTTGTTCTTTATCTCACCTTAGAGCTGCTGCAGGTTTCAGGGTTTACAGGCCACAGAGCAGTTTATTTTTTTTACACAGCTAAAAGACAATCTGAAGTATACAGTATAAGGACTTTATTTGGTTAAGTTTACATACAATCTCACATCCTAGCCAAACAGTCCACAGACAAATATATGTTTAAGGGTGTTCCTACCCTAACTCTATACACCTTACTCAATCACATGGGGGGAGCAGGTATCTTTATGATAAGCCCCACCACCCACAGACCTCCACAACCACCAGGCCAGGGATGTGGTGAAGAGACCCTTGTCCCTCGTGGCGGCATGTGGACTAGTATGGTTTAGCAGAGAGTATGCTTGTCTAACACCTTTCTTGGTCCACCAAACTACATGCTCAGATAAGAGTCTGGCATGTATTTTGGGGGAATATGAATACATTTCAAGGAATTTTTAATTTTAATGTTTAACTTTAAGGATTACTGGAATCACTGCTCCCAGTCAAATAGAATAAAAAAACATGTTTTTGGCTTTGACACATATCCCCCAGGGCAGTGGCCAGATGTTTTGTTTTTTGTTTTTGTTTGCTGTTTTATGTTTTCATGTTAACTTTTTATTAGATATTTTCCAAATAACAATCCACATTGGTAGAAACAGAGACATAGTCAGGTACAAACAAAATCTAGATATAATAAAGATTACAGTATGTGGTAGAACAGGCATCAATATTGGACTTGAAACACATGTGGATCCATGTCCAAAGTCTGTTGATGTTGAATCCGACTAGATCGTAATAGGAATACATACAAAAAGTGGAAATTACAGGTTTCCTTTTTTGATTTTTAAGGCGATCACATTCAAAAAATGTAACAAAAAAAATAACTAGGTTTTCGTTTTAGACAATCAGTTGTTCATGAAGGTAGACTTTCTCTAGTTATCTAATAACATAACTTATGCCAGGGATTAGGTTAGACTGATACTTACGTAATATCACTAATCTGGCTGCCATGAAGATGTGCATAGCTATGGGTCTAAGGGTTGACAGAAATCGGTCAACGTATACACTCAAAACTGCCCGCACAGGATTGTCTTTAGTAATTATTCCTGTGATTTTAGACAGTAAACAGAAGGTGGCCCTCCAAAAACGTTGAATATGTGGGCATGCAAGAGCATAAGAAGCACCCACTTGGCCGCATCCCAGCCAACATTCATTTGGAGTAAATACCTGAGGTGTGTTTTTTGTGCTATTTCCCAGTATGTGGCTGATTTTGTGTAGCATTAATTATATTTGATAGCTTTTTTTGCCACTGATCTTCACTAAAGGAGTTCAACAGTTCCAATTCCCATTTTTGTAAGGGAGTAGATTTTACAAAAGTTTGTTTCAGCTGAAGGAGATTGTAGATTGTACCTATTTGTATAGTATGTGTAGTGTGCCAAAGGGCCCAAGCCCTGTGAGGTATCTTTGTGGGTATTAAAGGATGCTGTTTGAAAAAAGACGTTATTCTTGCATAAGTAAGGAAGTCGGTGTTAGATAGTGAGTATATCTGGGAGAGATATCTGGGACAGTATGTTGAATGGGATTAGTTTACTTTTTCTTATAATATTAAAGACTGTAGTGATACCTTTTTATTACCAATAGGTCATACAAAGGTCCGGTATAGACAGTTGTGCTCATAAGTTTACATACCCTGGCAGAATTTATGATTTCTTGGCCATTTTTCTTGCCGTCAATTTTGACCAAATTTCCTGTGCCTTTGTAGCTCACACATCCCCAAAACATCAGTAAACCACCTCCGTGTTTCACAGTAGGAATGGTGTTTATACTGTAGTGTTTATGGTTGTGGCCAAAAAGCTCAATTTTGGTCTCATCACTTCAAATGACTTTGTGTCAGAAGGTTTGAGGCTTCTCCCTGTGCTGTTTGGGGTATTTTAAGCAGGAAACGTTGTGGCATTTGCATAGTAATGGCTTTCTTCTGGTGCCTCGACCATGCAGCCCATCTTTCTCCAAGTGCCTATCTATTGTGCATTTTAAAACAGCCACACCACATGTTTTCAGAGAGTCCTGTATTTCACCTGAAGTTATTTGTGGGTTTTTCTTTGCATCCCGAACAATTTTCCTGACAGTTGTGGCTGAAATTTTAGTTGAACAAACAAGATATTTGGGGGCACACCCTAAAAGATGCATTAAAGATGGTGCAGCCATAAGACCATACAACAGAACAAAATATTACAGCGCACACATGCAAAAAAGACATTTACCTCCTGCAAGGCATATTTAAAACACCTAGACATTTCCAAAAAAAATTATCAAAAAATACGGGAATTTGATCACACCATATTGCTATATGGTGCTTAAGCCCACTTACTGCGACAAAGTACCCCATGATTAGTGGGTCCTACACTATCCATAGACTGGGAGATCTTGCTTCTCTGAACTATGGGAGCAATACACTCCTCTATATGGGAGAACTGAGGTCTCCACCCATGACACAGGTGGACACTAATGAGAGGCACTGATGAGGGAGTGGGGTGCTCCTCGCCCAAAAGGATTTGGTCAGAATCCGTACAATAGACAAACAAGATATTGGGTGGCACACCCTAAAAGATGCATTAAAGATGGTGCAGCCATAAGACCATACAACAGAACAAAATATTACAGCGCACACATGCAAAAAAGACATTTACCTCCTGCAAGGCTTATTTAACCACTTGCCGACCGCCTCACGCCTATATACGTGAGCAGAATGGCACGGGCAGGCAAAATCACGTACCTGGTACGTGATTGCCTTCCCGCGGGCGGGGGGTCCGATCGGACCCCCCCGGTGCCAGCGGCGGTCGGCATTTGTCTGGCAGCGATCAGAGACGAGGGGGAGGCCATCCGATCGTGGCCCCCCCCTCGCGATCGCTCCCAGCCAATGAGAAACATCCCCTGCCTGTGTATAGTACACACAGGCAGAGGATGTGATGTCATCTCTCCTCGGCTCGGCAGTTTCCGTTCCGGCGCCGAGGAGAGAAGACATCTGAGTAAGTGTAAAACACACACACACAGTAGAACATGGCAGGCACACAAAACACCCCCGATCCCCCCCCGATCGCCCCCCGACCCCCCCCCCAATCACCCCCCCTGTCACAAACTGACACCAAGCTGTTTTTTTTTTTTTTCCTGATTACTGCATAGTGTCAGTTTGTGACAGTTAGTGTGGTAGGGCAGTTAGTATTAGCCCCCTGTAGGTCTAGGATACCCCCCTAACCCCCCCTAATAAAGTTTTAACCCCTTGATTACCCCCTGTCACCAGTGTCACTAAGCAATCATTTTTCTGATCGCTGTATTAGTGTCGCTGGTGACGCTAGTTAGGGACGTAAATATTTAGGTTCGCCATCAGCGTTTTATAGCGACAGGGACCCCCATATACTACCTAATAAATGTTTTAACCCCTTGATTGCCCCCTAGTTAACCCTTTCACCGCTGATCACCGTATAACCGTTACGGGTGACGCTGGTTAGTTCGTTTATTTTTTATAGTGTCAGGGCACCCGCCGTTTATTACCGAATAAAGGTTTAGCCCCCTGATTGCCCGGCGGTGATATGCGTCGCCCCAGGCAGTGTCAGATTAGCGCCAGTACCGCTAACACCGACGCACGCAGCATACGCCTCCCTTAGTGGTATAGTATCTGTACGGATCAATATCTGATCCGATCAGATCTATACTAGCGTCCCCAGCAGTTTAGGGTTCCCACAAATGCAGTGTTAGCGGGATCAGCCCAGATACCCGCTAGCACCTGCGTTTTGCCCCTCCGCCCGGCCCAGCCCAGCCCACCCAAGTGCAGTATCGATCGATCACTGTCACTCACAAAACACTAAACGCAAAACTGCAGCGTTCACAGAGTCAGGCCTGATCCCTGCGATCGCTAACAGCTTTTTTGGTAGTGTTTTGGTGAACTGGCAAGTACCAGCCCCTGGCAGCGTCAGGTTAGTGCCAGTAGCGCTAACACCCACACACGCATGCACCGTACACCTCCCTTAGTGGTATAGTATCTGATCGGATCAATATCTGATCCGATCAGATCTATACTAGCGTCCCCAGCAGTTTAGGGTTCCCAAAAACGCAGTGTTAGTGAGATCAGCCCAGATACCTGCTAGCACCTGCGTTTTGCCCCTCCGCCCGGCCCAGCCCAGCCAAGTGCAGTATCGATCGATCACTGTCACTTACAAAACACTAAACGCATAACTGCAGCGTTCGCGGAGTCAGGCCTGATCCCTGCGATCGCTAACAGTTTTTTTGGTAGCGTTTTGGTGAACTGGCAAGCGCCAGTGGCCTAGTACACCCCGGTCGTAGTCAAACCAGCACTGCAGTAACACTTGGTGACGTGGCGAGTCCCATAAGTGCAGTTCAAGCTGGTGAGGTGGCAAGCACAAGTAGTGTCCCGCTGCCACCAAAAAGACAAACACAGGCCCATCGTGCCCATAATGCCCTTCCTGCTGCATTCGCCAATCCTAATTGGGAACCCACCACTTCTGCAGCACCCGTACTTCCCCCATTCACATCCCCAACCAAATGCAGTCAGCTGCATGATAGGCATTTTCTTTATGTCCTCCCGAGTACCCCTACCCAACGAACCCCCCCAAAAAAAAGGTTGTGTCTGCAGCAAGCGCGGATATAGGCGTGACACCCGCTATTATTGTCCCTCCTGTCCTGACAATCCTGGTCTTTGCATTGGTGAATGTTTTGAACGCTACCATTCACTAGTTGAGTATTAGCGTAGGGTACAGCATTGCACAGACTAGGCGCACTTTCACAGGGTCTCCCAAGATGCCATCGCATTTTGAGAGACCCGAACCTGAAACCGGTTACAGTTATAAAAGTTACAGTTACAAAAAAAAGTGTAAAAAAAAAAAAAAAACACAAACAAATAAAAAAAAAATAGTTGTCGTTTTATTGTTCTCTCTCTCTCTATTCTCTCTCTATTGTTCTGCTCTTTTTTACTGTATTCTATTCTGCATTGTTTTATTGTTATTGTTATTATGTTTTATCATGTTTGCTTTTCAGGTATGCAATTTTTTATACTTTACCGTTTACTGTGCTTTATTGTTAACCTTTTTTTGTCTTCAGGTACGCCATTCACGACTTTGAATGGTTATACCAGAATGATGCCTGCAGGTTTAGGTATCATCTTGGTATCATTCTTTTCAGCCAGCGGTCATCTTTCATGTAAAAGCAATCCTAGCGGCTAATTAGCCTCTAGACTGCCCCCCCCACCGTCTTCCGTGTTTTTCTCTGGCTCTCCTGTCTCAACAGGGAACCTGAGAATGCAGCCGGTGATTCAGCCAGCTGACCATAGAGCTGATCAGAGACCAGAGTGGCTCCAAACATCTCTATGGCCTAAGAAACCGGAAGCTACGAGCATTTTATGACTTAGATTTCGCCGGATGTAAACAGCGCCATTGGGAAATTGGGGAAGCATTTTATCACACCGATCTTGGTGTGGTCAGATGCTTTGAGGGCAGAGGAGAGATCTAGGGTCTAATAGACCCCAATTTTTTCAAAAAAGAGTACCTGTCACTACCTATTGCTATCATAGGGGATATTTACATTCCCTGAGATAACAATAAAAAAAAATGAAAGGAACAGTTTAAAAATAAGATAAAAAAGCAAAAAAATAATAAAGAAAAAAAAAAAAAAAAAGCACCCCTGTCCCCCCTGCTCTCGCGCTAAGGCGAACGCAAGCGTCGGTCTGGCGTCAAATGTAAACAACAATTGTACCATGCATGTGAGGTATCACCGCGAAGGTCAGATCGAGGGCAGTAATTTTAGCAGTAGACCTCCTCTGTAAATCTAAAGTAGTAACCTGTAAAGGCTTTTAAAGGCTTTTAAAAATGTATTTAGTTTGTCGCCACTGCACGTTTGTGCGCAATTGTAAAGCATATCATGTTTGGTATCCATGTACTCGGCCTAAGATCATCTTTTTTATTTCATCAAACATTTGGGCAATATAGTGTGTTTTAGTGCATTAAAATTTAAAAAAGTGTGTTTTTTCCCCAAAAAATGCGTTTGAAAAATCGCTGCGCAAATACTGTGTGAAAAAAAAAAATGAAACACCCACCATTTTAATCTGTAGGGCATTTGCTTTAAAAAAATATATAATGTTTGGGGGTTCAAAGTAATTTTCTTGCAAAAAAAAAATAACTTTTTCATGTAAACAATAAGTGTCAGAAAGGGCTTTGTCTTCAAGTGGTTAGAAGAGTGGGTGATGTTGTGCATAAAATGCCAAGACAGTTCAAAACCCCCCCAAATGACCCCATTTTGGAAAGTAGACACCCCAAGCTATTTGCTGAGAGGCATGTCGAGTCCATGGAATATTTTATATTGTGACACAAGTTGCAGGAAAGAGATACATTTTTTTTTTTTTTTTTGCACAAAGTTGTCACTAAATGATATATTGCTCAAACATGCCATGGGGATATGTGAAATTACACCCCAAAATAAATTCTGTTGCTTCTTCTGAGTACGGGGATACCACATGTGTGGGACTTTTTTGGAGCCTAGCCGCGCACGGGACCCCGAAACCCAAGCACTGCCTTCAGGCTTTCTAAGGGTGTAAATTTTTGATTTCACTCTTCACTGCCTATCACAGTTTCGGAGGCCATGGAATGCCCAGGTGGCACAAAACCCCCCAAATGACCCCATTTTGGAAAGTAGACACCCCAAGCTATTTGCTGAGAGGTATAGTGAGTATTTTGCAGACCTCACTTTTTGTCACAAAGTTTTGAAAATTGAAAAAAGAAATTTTTTTTTTTCTGGTCTTTCTTCATTTTCAAAAACAAATGAGAGCTGCAAAATACTCACCATGCCTCTCAGCAAATAGCTTGGGGTGTCTACTTTCCAAAATGGGGTCATTTGGGGGGGGGTTGTGCCATCTGGGCATTTTATGGCCTTCAAAACTGTGATAGGCAGTGAGGAGTGAAATCAAAAATTTATGCCCTTAGAAATCCTGAAGGCGGTGCTTAGTTTTCGGGGCCCCGTACGCGGCTAGGCTCCCAAAAAGTCCCACACATGTGGTATCCCCGTACTCAGGAGAAGCAGCTGAATGTATTTTGGGGTGCAATTCCACATATGCCCATGGCCTGTGTGAGCAATATATCATTTAGTGACAACTTTTTGTAAAATTTTTTTTGTCATTATTCAATCACTTGGGACAAAAAAAATAAATATTCAATGGGCTCAACATGCCTCTCAGCAATTTCCTTGGGGTGTCTACTTTCCAAAATGGGGTCATTTGGGGGGGTTTTGTACTGCCCTGCCATTTTAGCACCTCAAGAAATAACATAGGCAGTCATAAACTAAAAGCTGTGTAAACTCCAGAAAATGTACCCTAGTTTGTAGACGCTATAACTTTTGCGCAAACCAATAAATATACGCTTATTGACATTTTTTTTTACTAAAGACATGTGGCCGAATACATTTTGGCCTAAATGTATGACTAAAATTGAGTTTATTGGATTTTTTTAATAACAAAAATTCGAAAATATCATTTTTTTTCAAAATTTTCGGTCTTTTTCCGTTTATAGCGCAAAAAATAAAAACGGCAGAGGTGATCAAATACCATCAAAAGAAAGCTCTATTTGTGGGAAGAAAAGGATGCAAATTTCGTTTGGGTACAGCATTGCACGACCGCGCAATTAGCAGTTACAGCGACGTAGTGCCGAATTGTAAAAAGTGCTCTGGTCAGGAAGGGGGTAAATTCTTCCGGGGCTGAAGTGGTTAAAACACCTAGACATGGGGGGCGTGGCTTGGCGCGCGGTTTGGATGGCAGCACATTAGAGGAGCTCCGTCAGACACACAGCCTGTTAGCCTGACACCCTTTCCAAGAACCTTCCATGCCGGCCAGGAAGCTACACGGCACCCCGCACACTCGTTCCCGCAAAGGGCTGACGACTTCCACAGCCAGGAATATCGTGGATTTGTTGAGACAAAAGTCGGAGGCTGCGAACGGCAAGGCCGAACCCAAGATGGCGCCGACACAGCAGGCAGAGCTCTACGAGGAAGACTTCAGCGGTGAGTCAGACGTTAATGAGGACATGAACAGGGGGAAATCAAGACTCCATAAACCCCTAACATACGCAGATATGTCCGGTTTTACTGCCGAAATCAAATCGGCCTTTTCAGCCGCAATAACCGATCTCAAAACGAATCTGGCTGTCCTCACTGAAAAACTAGCATCGGCGGAACATGCGGGGAAACAGAGAGATAAGGCCCTGGACAGGATGGACAAGATTGCTGTGTCCCATACCCAACACTTTATAGATGTAAACAGACACCTAGAAGACCTCGACAACAGAGGCAGGAGGAATAATATTAGGGTGAGGGGGATCCCCGAAACTGTGGAGGCAGATCAAATAGCCCCGACTCTACAGAGGGTCTTTAATAGCCTACTGGAAAGGCAAGAGGAGACTGGGATTGATTTCATTAGGGCTCACAGAGCACTTAGGCCTAGAGGCCCTGACACTGCACCACCCCGGGACATCATTTGCTGCTTGCAAAGCTTTCAATTAAAGGAGGACATAATGCGCAAAGCGAGGAGGAATGAGAGGATCATTTTCAATGGAGAGAACATAATGCTATTCCAAGATCTATCCCAGATTACACTCAAAAACCGCAGGGCCTTGTGCCCACTACTGGACAAACTTCGCGAAAAAGACCTCAGGTACACTTGGCGCTTCCCCTTTGCCCTCATTGTGGCGACAAATGGGCACCAGCACATCCTACGCACCCCATTGGATCTCCCCGATTTCTGTGCAGGACTTGGCCTGGACCTAGTGGACTTGCTTTACCACCACACAACAGGAGTCCATCCAGATCACCATTTTCCACACCTGAAAAAAGGTCGTCCAAGAAAATGAAGTCAAGCAAAGCAGGAAGTTCCAAATTCAACACACCGAATCCAAGAGCTCTTTGGGACTGTGAACACGCGGAGGATTGATGCCAAGTTGTCCAGCCTATGATCCTCCACATCGTTCTGACCAACTGTTTTGACATCAAAGGGAGTTATTCATGCCCAATCTAACCTCCAATTTTTCTCCCCCCCCCTTTTTTTTTTTTTTTTTTTTTTTAATTTAATTTTTTTTTTTTTTTTTAATTTTTAATTTTTAATTTTTTAATATAAATTTTTTATTTTATTTTTTTTTTTTAATTTTAAATTTTTTAATTTTTAATTTTTATTTTTATGTTTTCCTTTTCTTAAGGTTCAGCATATTAGGGCATTGCACCACTGACTTCCATGTTCTCAAAGCAGACATAGGCATGCTTATTGCACATATCTTGTACCACAAATTTTTTCATGACGTTTAAGCATTAGTCTGAGTTATTGCAGTTTTGTGACCCTCGCGGTGGAGGGGGCCAGCTTGGTCGTGACACTTTAGAGGTGGCGGTCGGCTGAGTCTTCACGTCGCGGGGGTGACAATGATAACGGGGCCTCTTGGCCCTCCTGTGCGGGTCCGGAGAGGCTCCCTTATTCTACAGGGTGAATTAATCATATATATTTTACTTCAGTTAAGAGAAGTATATCTTTTTTAGCCACAGGCTGTGTGTCCGTTGGAGGTTGGTTATGCCAGATATATCCTTCATAAGTTTTCTGTTTAAACTTAACGGTTTGTTCTGTTTGACTTACACACCAGGCAGCTGCCTCCCCCTACCCCCGCAAGTGGTCTGTCATTGCATTAAGCTTTGCAGACGCACTACAGTTCTCTAGATAGGGCTCTATCTAGAGGTTAAACTTAATTCTTATTATACTCTCTCCTCTTCCCACCTTCACCTCCTTGTTTTCTTACTTTCTGCTCTTTTTCTCCTTTTCTGTTTCTTTCCCCGCCTATCCCCCTTTTTTTTTTTTTTTTTTTGTCATTTATCTCGGGGGTTTTGACCACCCACGTACTCGACCTTAAGAACGCCTTAACTGACCACCGATATCTCTTTTTCAGATCAAAAGTTTCGCACCGCTCCTGAGTCTGCACCATGGCTTACTCTTTTCTAGGGCGCAACCCCACAGTAATATCCCACAACATACAGGGATTGAATACTCCAGAAAAGAGATCTACATTACTTAGAGAAATTAAAAAAGGTAAGCCACATTTCATACTGCTACAGGAAACCCACTTTAAAACTGGTCATGTACCCGGGCTCACCGACTCGAACTTCACAAGGGTTTTTCATGCCACAAATAACCTTGCTAAAACTAAAGGTGTCTCAATACTGGTCAGTAAAAATGCACCTTTTGACCTGACGGACCAACTGATAGACCCTGAGGGTAGATACATTTTTCTGAAAGGGCACTACAGCGGAACGCCCATCACAATAGCAAATGTGTACTTTCCAAACTCAGCCCATCTGCTATTTTGTAAACAGATGGTCCATAAGCTGCAGGAGTTTGCTACGGGGTGTCTGATACTGGGAGGAGACTTCAATATCCCTTTGAATCCCCTAACAGACACCTCCAATGGCAACACTAGCATTAGGTACCAAACCCTGAAAGGTATTAAATCCCTTCTCCATAAGCTGGGACTGGTAGACTCTTGGAGATTCCTCAACCCACAGGGACGTGACTATACGTTTTACTCAGCACCCCACAAAAAATATACACGGATAGACTATCTGTTTATAACTCAAAATGACCTTCCTGTTCTTTCTGAGGCTTGCATAGGCACACAATCCTTCTCTGACCACGCTCCAGTGGCAGTAACGCTAGACCTGACAAGATCCCCAAAAAAAACCCAGATTTGGAGACTTAACTCCTCGATACTCTCGGACCCCACCCACCTACCCAAACTCAAAGAGGCCCTGTCAAATTTTTTCACCCAGAACAACACTCCAGGGATGGACCCACTAATGATTTGGGAGGCCCACAAATGCACACTAAGAGGGGAACTGATCTCGATGGGTGCTAGAAGGAAAAAAGAGAGAGAAAGGGAAATCAAAACTCTAATAAGCTGTATCCATAAGCTAGAATCCCTACACAAACAATCTCTTGCTGTGGATACAGCCACAGAATTACTAGTAGCCAGGAAACAACTTCAGACACTTTTTGATGCTAAAGCCAAACGGTTTTTATTTTTTAGGAAAAAAATCTATTATGAGGGGGGCAACAAACCGGGCAAGACATTGGCAAGGGCGTTACGAGTACACACCCAAAACAATAACATTACAGAAAAAAAATGGGACACTAGATGTCACCACAGAGGAAATTGCTAAACATTTTCATACATTTTATTCAAATCTCTACAATTTACCGCCACAACACAAACAACCAGGTATGGACGGTAATAGATCACAAGTAATCGAAGACTATCTTAGCAAGAGTGGTCTTCCATCTCTCGACACCACGGAAGCTAACACCCTTGAAGACACAATAACCACGACTGAAGTTAGAATGGCCATTAAGAATTTGAAACTAGGCAAGAGTCCTGGCCCAGTTGGGTACACGGCCATTTACTACAAAACTTTTACAGACTTGTTGACAGACCCTTTGGTGGCGGCCTTGAACGCCTTGTCCGAACCCAGATCCACTACTCCAGACTTACTTTCAGCCTTCATAACAGTAATACCGAAGACAGGTAAGGACCCCTCCGATTGTGCCAGTTATCGTCCTATTTCTTTACTGAATCTGGACGTGAAAATTTTTGCGAGGATACTTGCTGACAGACTGAGACCCTTTCACCAAAAAATAATTGGCCCGGAACAGGTGGGTTTCATGCCCGACCGTGAAGCCAAAGACAATGTCACCAAAGCCCTCCTACTAATTCACCAAATGTTGTCCAGCGGATCTGAGGGCCTTCTCCTATCCACGGATGCGGAGAAGGCCTTCGACCGCGTGGCTTGGGACTACATGCTGTCTACTTGTAGACATATTGGATTGGGTGATAGGATGTTGGCCTGGATCTCCGCACTCTATCATAATCCTTCGGCTAGATTGAAAATAAACGGCACTCTTTCGGATCGGGTACATATAGCGAACGGTACAAGACAAGGCTGCCCCCTTTCACCACTCTTATTCATTTTAACCCTAGAGCCATTTATTAGACAGGTCAATGCAAATAATTCGGTCGGGGGATTTCAGGTGGGGGGGCGGGAGTTCAAGGTAGCCGCCTATGCCGATGATTTGCTATTTTTCATATCTAGGCCCCACACCACTCTCCCTAATCTTATGAAAGCCTTTGAACATTATAGCTATGTCTCTAATCTAAAGATAAACTATTCCAAATCCGAAGCCATGAACATATCCCTCCCCAACCACTCACTCACATCGGTGATAGAAAACTCACCCTTTAAATGGGACCACAAAAAACTGAAATATTTGGGGGTGTTTTTAACACCTCAATTATCGACAATATACGAACAAAATTTTCCTCCTCTCTTAAAATCTATTGAAACGGACTTACACAAATGGCACGCTGGAACTTTCTCTTGGTTTGGAAGGGCAGCAATCATTAAAATGACGGTCCTTCCCAGACTCCTCTATCTTATGCGCACTTTACCGATTAAACTACCGCCCAACATGTTTAGGATATTGAGAACCATGTTTTTGAAATTTATATGGGCACAAAAAAATCCGAGAATCAAACTTGAAACACTGCAGAAAGCGAAGACACTGGGAGGGTTAGGAGTACACAACTTACAGGGCTACTACAAAGCATCTCACGTAACAAGGGTCATCGACTGGCACTGTCACAGAGATTCCAAAGACTGGGTGAAACTGGAAATGGACCTTCAAGCCTTCCCTCTCACCTTTGCACCTTGGCGACCTTGGCTTTCATACACTAACGACCTAAAGCAACATCCATTAACGGGTACCACTCTGAAAGTGATCCATGAGATACCCGCTGACACAGGAGTTACATCCGCCTTGGGTCCACTTACCTCACTGAGGGATAACCCAGATTTCATCCCAGGGGTGGGCAACCCTCACCTCAGATCCTCTCACAGTGACAGACCTCTCTTAGCAAGAGACTGTTACCACCAAGCCAAAATGAAAGACTTTCAGACACTTAAACAAAATTACAATGTGACTGACTTACCCTTCTGGACTTACCTCCAAGTTAGAAGTTATGTAAGCACTAATCACAAGGTGGGAGACTTTTCTAGGCCTTTGACGGACTTCGAGTCGGTGTGCCTTAGGGGAGAGCCAATACGTGGGGCTACTTCAATTATTTATGCGTGGCTACAGAACACGAAAACACCCATGGATGACAGACTCAGAGAGCGGTGGTCAGAAGCCTTACAGGTAAACATAACCCCAAAACAGTGGAGGAACGCTTGCATCTTATCACATAAGTGCTCTATCAGCACCAAAGTGCAAGAGACAGCTTTCAAACTCTTGACTCAGTGGTACCTAACTCCAACAAAATTAAATAAGATGTTCCCCCAGGCTTCAGATCGTTGCTGGAGGTGTTTGGGAGATAGTGGAACTTTGCTACACATATGGTGGCATTGCCCCTTGATTACCCATTTTTGGGACAGTGTACGAGAATATATCAAAAAAATCACTGAGACCACCCTACCTTTAGACGCAGCTTGTTGCCTGCTGCATATTTCGAGCTGGCCTCTGAGGAGATACAAGCGTTCGCTCACAAAACATTTACCGAATGCGGCCAAGTCCCTCATCCCAATTTATTGGAAATCAACTTGCGTACCAACAACAAAGGAATGGCTAAACAGGGTCACAGAATTTTATGAAATGGAAGACACTTTGGCGCAAGCAAACGAACAAGTTGAAAACTTTCTTGATACATGGCGCCCATGGAACGTGTTTAAATACTCCCAAGCATTTTCCGACATTGTCGGTGCTCAGGTTTAGGCGATAAGCTAAATTAGTTTTAGATAGGGCCTAACAGTGGATCTGTGCTGGATTACACACTTGGTCGACGTGGGTGGTCGAGGTCAACTAGGATCATTCAAGATCATTCCCTCTTCTTTTCCCTTTTTTTTTTTTGTTTTTTTTTTGTTTTTTGTTTTTTTTTGTTTTTATAATATGATTTCTGAATAAACACAAACTTCACTTCTCATACTCCACATAGGGTTTTGGTTTCCGTTTACCCTTCTTTCACATGTATACTTTATCTTTTCCCCTCTTTTCATCTCTTTGATCTATTCAGAGGGTCAATCGTAACATCGCATATAATATTATTATAGGCCTAGGCGAAAGGGGTTGTGACATTGAACAGGCTTACTCCTGAGATGATATGGTTTATGTAAACGACACAACCGATATTACACTGTTTAATTTTTGATTATTCTGAATCAACATTGCATAAACAAATGTAAACTGCGGCCGTTTTACTGAAACTTATGCTCGATCAGAAACATTTTTATTTGTTATTGTACTCTCTGATCTGTATTGTTTACTTAATACTTCTGTAATAAACTTCTTTAATGAGAAAAAAAACACCTAGACATTTTCAAAAAACTATCAAAAAATATGGGGATTTGGTCACACCATATTGCTATATGGTGCTTACGCCCACTTACTGCGACAAAGTACCCCATGATTAGTGGGTCCTACACTTTCCATAGACTGGGAGATCTTGCTTCTCTGAACTATGGGAGCAATACACTCCTCTATATGGGAGGACTGAGGTCTCCACCCATGACACAGGTGGACACTAATGAGAGGCACTGATGAGGGAGTGGGGTGCTCCTCGCCCAAAAGGATTTGGTCAGAATCCATACAATAGACAAACAAGATATTGGGCGGCACACCCTAAAAGATGCATTAAAGATGGTGCAGCCATAAGACCATACAACAGAACAAAATATTACAGCGCACACATGCAAAAAAGACATTTACCTCCTGCAAGGCTTATTTAAAACACCTAGACATTTTCAAAAAACTCAAAAAATATGGGGATTTGGTCACACCATATTGCTATATGGTGCTTACGCCCACTTACTGCGACAAAGTACCCCATGATTAGTGGGTCCTACACTTTCCATAGACTGGGAGATCTTGCTTCTCTGAACTATTGGAGCAATACACTCCTCTATATGGGAGGACTGAGGTCTCCACCCATGACACAGGTGGACACTAATGAGAGGCACTGATGAGGGAGTGGGGTGCTCCTCGCCCAAAAGGATTTGGTCAGAATCCATACAATAGACAAACAAGATATTTGGAGGGCACACCCTAAAAGATGCATTAAAGATGGTGCAGCCATAAGACCATACAACAGAACAAAATATTACAGCGCACACATGCAAAAAAGACATTTACCTCCTGCAAGGCTTATTTAAAACACCTAGACATTTTCAAAAAACTATCAAAAAATATGGGGATTTGGTCACACCATATTGCTATATGGTGCTTACGCCCACTTACTGCGACAAAGTACCCCATGATTAGTGGGTCCTACACTATCCATAGACTGGGAGATCCTGCTTCTCTGAACCATGGGAGCAATACACTCCTCTATATTTTGGGGAACTGAGGTCTCCACCCATGACACAGGTGGACACTAACGAGAGGCACTGATGAGGGAGTGGTGTGCTCCTCGCCCAAAAGGATTTGGTCAGAATCCATACAATAGACAAACAAGATATTTGGGGGGCACACCCTAAAAGATGCATCAAAGATGGTGCAGCCATAAGACCATACAACAGAACAAAATATTACAGCGCACACATGCAAAAAAGACATTTAACTCCTGCAAGGCTTATTTAAAACACCTACGGTAGACATTTTCAAAAAACATTATCATGGGACCCACTAATGTAACACACCTGCTCCCCATTTACACCTGAGACCTTGTAACACTAATGAGTCACATGACACCGGGGAAGGAAAATGGCGAGATGGGCCCAATTTGGACATTTTCACTTAGGGGTGTACTCACTTTTGTGCGGTTTAGACATTAATGGCTGTGTGTTGAGTTATTTTGAGAGGACAGCAAATTTACACTGATATGCAAGTGAGTTTGGACCAAACCTCACACATCTCTCAACTCTATCTGAAAGATGAAAATAAGAAGAGAGATAAGAGTTCTACAACCCACAGAGGCAAGTCAATATGATCAAAATGATCATATTGAAGGACAGCATGCATAGTTGGATCTGCAGATCAGTAACAAATTATATAGATAAGAATAAGAATCATTATCCCACAACACCAGACATTAAAAGCCATATAGCCTGGATCATACAATCCTTTATATTATTACCATTCTCATAAGAAGGGCTTAAAGCTTAAAACCTCATTTAAACCTGGTTAACTGTAGCACATAACAAATCCAATGGGTTTCTTTCCTCAGGATTAGTTGGTCCCAATCTCCATCCCTAAGATCCTGATGTATATATTCTAAGGCCAAAAAGTCAAGTATCAAAACTGTCAACATAGCAGGTAAAGGTGGATCTAACTTAGAAGATCCACCTCTATCCACGATTGTACAGTGGGAAGCCAATATCATGGTACAAATAGAGTGACCCATGTGTAAAAAATGAGAAGGGTACCTTTAAATATGGACATTGTACTTATTGCCTATGGGTGAAAGAAGGTCATAATGTTCTTCTACCCAATAGAACTATGCCAGGGCCCAAACATTATGTTTCGTGCTAAATGGTGGGAATCGTATATCTTATGCAATGCAGATGCTGAGCGTTTTACATTCAAAAAATGGAAAGAGAGTTTCACAAAAAAAATTAGATTATATATATCTACCAGTAATGGAAACACCACAAATTTCATCAGTAGACATGTTGGCTCAGAACAAAGTTTTGATACTTCTTGGATGGACTTTTTGGTCATGTACATCAGGATAGAGCACCTCGGAAGCTAAACAGTGGTACAAAAATCATCATTTATTTAGACATCAACATCATAGAACGCAGACCAAGCATGCCAGAACCCCAAAGGCACCCCCAAGGCAACCGCCAATCCTATTACCCCAAAACCCCCAACCAAATGGGTATACAGTACTGTACTGTATACTGTACATTGACAACTCTATACAAAAGAAAGTTAGTGATATGTTTCTGCAAATTAATCATAGTAAAGTTGTTAACATTGTTGTGCGATGTATTATACTAAGGTAATTATGCTATGTTTTGGCATATACTGTAACATACTGGCTTTATTGCAATTTTTAATTCTCCAAATGTATAGTTGGCATCAAACCCTTTGTAGGGATCTCTAAGGGATGATAAGCTCACCTGGTAGGTCTGCTGTGGCTTCTGGAGATGACACACAGATACAACATGTGTGCATTTTTATTTTTTACCACCATCTCTTCCCTCCATATTTATGGCAAGTATAGCCAAAGCCCGGGTTTACTGGGGGACATATTCATCTCAGGATCCAGGGGACAGAGTGCACAACTGCGTATGTCTTTCCCTTGCGCACACACACTGGATATGATGTCACCTCCAGACAGCACCAGAGGTGATGTAAGCAGGATGTGATGTCACACTTGAAAATTATGTTGTGCCAGCTGTGGTGTCAAAAGCTGCAGTTTGCAGCATGTTTTAATTGATCCTGGTGGGGGATATAAAGGAGAGCAGTGTGGCTATTTTCCTCAGGACACAGAGGATAGTGTAGCACCCTCCAGTGTGTTTGTGCTTATCCCAAACCCTTGAGGGCGCATGCTGGGCACATTTACGGATGTTAGCTGGTGACTATTCATGTTAATTATTAAATTATTCTTTAAACTTGTGTGCAAAATAATAGAGCAGTGCTAAATAAAAAAAAACACCAATAATGATACATTTATTGTGAAATAATATATACAAGGCATAAAAAGTGAAAAATTTTTAAAAAAAAATCAAATATAAAAATCCAGTCCAGTGCAAAATACTGTGAATATCAATAGCAATAATGTGCAGTCCCTCTTCAATAAGATGGTGAGTTGCTTGACAAACAAATCCCAGTGTCAGCAATCATACTTTTGTAGCCACACAATCATGGGGTCACACATCAGCGAGATGCTGGAAAAGGAGAACTTCTAGTCTCGGCCATAACTAGAAGTCCCTTGATAAAGTTAAGTGATAATGACGCAACATGTGGGAGGAGACAGGTGACATAAGTTCAGGTTACGGCCGAAGCCGGAAGTTATCCTTTTCCAGTGTCTCGCTGATGTGTGACCCCATGATTGTGTGGCTACTCGCATATCTACGATTTTAAGTGTAAGTCTACCTTTGTTTTAATAAAATTACTGCTTTATACTACACCATGAGGAGTTGTTTTTCTTGTTGCATGTGCGAAGACCAATGACGGATGACACCATATGAAGATTGATGTGCATTACCTTTGGAATAGAGGTGTTTGATGCACATTACCTTTGGAATTGAGGTGAGCCATTGCACATGGTGCAAACTTAGTTTGCTCTTTGTTTGGGATTCAGTACAAATGTATGATCGCTGACACTGGGATCTGTTTGTCAAGCACTCGCCATCTTATTAAAGAAGGACTGCACACTATTGCTGTTGATATTCACAGTTTTTTGCACTGGACTTTTTATATTTGATTCATTTTTTTATTTTTTTATGATCCTTGGTGTTAGTGACACTACAAGAGTTTGTCAGCTTTATCTTATTATTTTATTATTAATAATTGCACCACACTATACCACTTGATTGCATTTTGATTCATTTGTAATCCATACACTGAGTAGCGCATATGTTTACTTCCTATTTATTCTTTAACCACTTCCTGACCAGGCCATTTTTTGCGATACAGCACTGCGTCACTTTAACATGCAATTGCACGGTTGTGTGACGTTGTACCCAAATGAAATGGATGTCCTTTTTTCCCACAAATAGTATTTGATCACCTCTGCAGTTTTTATTTTTTGCGCAAAAAAAACTCAATATTTTTAACTTTTTGCTATAATAAATACCAAAAAAAAGTCTTCCTCAGTTTAGGCCAATATGTATTCTGCTACATATTTTTCGTAAAAAAAATCCCAATTAGAGTATAATGATTGCTTTGCGCAAAAGTTATAGCATCTACAAAATAGGGGATAGATTTATGGCATTTTTATTATTTTATTTTTTTTTACTTGTAATGGCAGTGATCTGTGATTTTTAGCAGGACTGCGACATTGCAGCAGACAGATGGGACGCGTTTGACACTTTTTTGGGACCAGTGACATTTATACGAGTGCTATAAAAATACACTGATTACTGTATAAATGACACTGGCAGGGAAGGGGTTAACACTAGTGGTGATCAAGGGGTTAAATGTGTTCACTGGGAGGTGTTTCTAACTGTATGGGGCTGGGCTGACTGGAGGAGGAGACAGATCAATGTTCCTAATCACTTAGAACAGACAATCTCACTCAACTCCCCTGACATTATGGGGATCTATTTGTTTATACTGGCCGATCCCTGTTCTGCCTCTCTCTGGAGAGATCGCTCCAGAGAGAGGCTCATGTTAATTAGGTTACAGTTGTATTGTTAGAGTAATATGAGCAGGAGGGGGGAAACGCCTCTAACGATATATAAAGACTTGTAATTTTGGTTCTAATAAATGAGTCCATGTTAGCATCTAAGCAAGTCTCGCCTTGTTTTGTGCTTTGTGGGCAGTTGGAATATCTGATATCTATATCCAGACTGAGAGGCAGTGGTATAATGACGGAAGCACTCAAGCGGAGTGTGTGATGTTCCATGACATTGGTGGCAGCAGTGGGATGCTTCCTGCAGTCTGGGACATCTAAACTTCCACCTGGATCCAAGGTCTGGATAGCAGGAGAGGAGAGGAGAGGTACAGATACCATCCACCATGGAAAAGGAATTCAGAAGGAGGCTGCGAAAGATGCAGATACAGCACAGAGGACCAGTATCAGAGCAGGTCCTGCTGGGATGGTGTGATTCTATTCGCTGCGAACTCTGGAAGGAAGCACTAGCCCGTGAGCAGCATCACCAGGGAAAAATTCTCCCCTCCATCCAGGAAAGGTACTGGTCGCAGTACGGATTGCAGGTGCTGTTTTTGGGGGAAAAACCGCACAAGGAGAAGACAGCTGAATTAAGCAGGCTGGTCTGGGCAGAGATGAAGTTGGATGAGAGCTACAGAGCCCTCCAGTGGCATGTATCCCAAGCATGTCCCTGGATAGCGGATGACAGCCCAACGGAAGGCTTTAGCTATGGCAGCCTGGGACTGTTGTATGTGAAGCTGACAGGAGACCCTAACTTTGGGAGTGGTTTGGAGTGGTGGTTGGACAAAATCATGGATTTCAGAGAAGGGCTACTGAACACCCCAGAAGTGCATTGGGCACTGAAAGATATAGTTTCTGGCCGTTTAGCGATGGGTGCTGGAGATTGCCTACAGATGGCTGCTAGACGTTGCTCAGTGCCAGGGCTGGGCTCCCTTTGCCTGGGACGATCAGGAAATACCAGTTGACAACCCTAAAATCCTGGCTGAAGAGTCGGAAATGTGGCATATTAATAGTGTGCTTTGCCAACCTGCCCCCGCATCTATGGAGGCGGAGGTCTTATGGCGGATGCAGCAAGTGCTGACTGACCTTGATGATCCTGTTTCTGCATGGGATCATCTTGGATGGAGGAATGTGGCTGTCCAGCAGCATGCCAGAGAATCAGCAGTGGAAAATCTGGAGATTGCCATCCCCAAAGCTGAAGTGCTGACAACAGGGCAGAGCTCTGCTAACTTCTGCCCAGCACTGTTAGCATCTTCTGGGTTCCATGGACAGGAGATGGTGAACCTCTATCTCCAGACACCCTTGCAGAGACAGGGGATTTGATAGACTTTTCTGCTGAAGAGCTGGTATTAGGGCCAGTATGGGGATCTATTTGTTTATACTGGCCGATCCCTGTTCTGCCTCTCTCTGGAGCGATCGCGGGTGGCCGGCGGACATCGAGTCCACCAGGCCAGCTGGTTGGCTCCCCCTCTAGTGAATGGGCATTTGCGCGCGCCCACAGATTACCGTGTAGGAGCCCAAAGTACAATGATGGCGATTCTCGCAGCCAAGCCAACCTGCCCCATTACAACTGCGGCAGCTGGTCAGCAAGCTGTTAAACTTAAACTTACCTTCAGATCTACTACAATAATGTTATTATTACATGACGGTGACCTTTTTAACAAAATATTGAGAATGTATATATTAATAAAATATATGTTTATTTTAAGAAAATGTCTTTTGTGTCTCTAAGTAGCACCTGAAAAGTCCCAGGTGTCTTTGTTCTTTGAACTAGAGATTAGGGGTGAGCCGAACACCCCCCTGTTCGGTTCGCACCAGAACTTGCGAACAGGCAAAAAATTTGTTCGAACACGCGAACACCGTTAAAGTCTATGGGACATGAACATGAATAATCAAAAGTTTTTAAAGGCTTATATGGAAGTTATTGTCATAAAAAGTGTTTGGAGACCTGGGTCCTGCCCCAGGGGACATGGATCAATGCAAAAAAAGTTTTAAAAACGTCTGTTTTTTCGGGAGCAGTGATTTTAATAATGCTTAAAGTGAAACAATAAAAGTGTAATATTCCTCTAAATTTAGTACCTGGGGGGTTTCTATAGTATGCCTGTAAAGGGGCGCAGGTTTCCAGTGTTTAGAACAGTCTGACAGCAAAATGACATTTCAAAGGAAAAAAAGTCATTTAAAACTACTCGCGGCTATTAATGAATTGCCGGTCTGACAATACACATAAAAGCTCATTGATAAAAACGGCATGGGAATTCCCACAGGGGAACCCCGAACCAAATTTGAAAAAACAAATTTTAAAAAATGGCGTGGGGTCCCCCTCAAAATCTATACCAGACCCTTCAGGTCTGGTATGGATTTTAAGGGGAACCCCATGCGCCAAAATTTAAAAAAAATGGCGTGGGGTCCCCCCAAAAATCCATACAAGGGTCTGGTAGAGATTTTGAGGGGGACCCCACGCCATTTTTTTTTAGTTTGGCCGGGGTTCCCCTTAATATCCATACCAGACCTGAAGGGCCTGGTATGGAATTTAGCCCCCCCCCCCCCCACGTTATTTTTTAAAAAAAATTTGGTTCGGGGTTCCCCTGTGGGGAATTCCCATGCCATTTTTATCAATTAACCTTTATGTGTATTGTCGGACCGGCAATTTATTAATAGCCGCGAGTAGTTTTAAATGACTTTTTTTCCTTTGAAATGTCATTTTGCTGTCAGACTGTTCTAAACACGGGAAACATGCACCCCTTTACAGGCATACTATATACACCCCCCAGGTATGAAATTTAAAGGAATATTACACTTTTATTGTTTCACTTTAAGCATTATTAAACTCACTGCTCCCGAAAAAATTGCCTTTTTTAAAACTTTTTTTGCAATGATCCATGTCCCCTGGGGCAGGACCCAGGTCCCCAAACACTTTTTATGACAATACCATGCATATAAGCCTTTAAAATTAGCACTTTTGATTTCTTACATAGACTTTTAAAGGGTGTTCCACGGCTTTCGAATTTGCCGCGAACAGCAGTGATTTTAATAATGCTTAAAGTGAAACAATAGAAGTGTAATATTCCTTTAAATTTCGTACCTGGGGGGTGTCTATAGTATGCCTGTAAAGGGGCACATGTTTCCCATGTTTAGAACAGTCTGACAGCAAAATTACATTTCAAAGGAAAAAAAGTCATTTAAAACTACTCGCTATTAATGAATTGTCGGTCCGGCAATACACATAAAAGTTCATTGATAAAAATGGCATGGGATTTCCCCACAGGGGAACCCCGAACCAAATAAAAAAAAAAATGGCTCGGGGGTCCCCCCTAAATTCCACACCAGGCCCTTCAGGTCTGGTATAGATATTAAGGGGAACCCCCGCACCAAAATTTAGCAAAAAAATGGCTTGGGGGTCCCCCTCGAAATCCATACCAGACCCTCAGCAGATCGGGCCTCTACAGCGGCATTACGGCCGGCGATCACAGCCTGGATCGACCCCCCACAAACACTGGAAGCCCCGGGGACACCCCTGATGTACACGGGAATGGTAAGGAGGAATCTGAAGCCTGCTTTTGAAGCCGCCCTGTCTCGTGCCGAGACAGCCAAGATGGCGGCCGCTCCTCACCGCTCTGCATCTGCCAGCCTTCCCAGTGCACAGCTCCTGGCCTCCCCCTCCTTGCTGCAGCAAGAATTACCAACAGGCAACCTTCCCCTGGACCCAGCCTCTCCAGCATCCACCGAGTCCCTCATAGAACACTCCCTGGCATGCCTGAAATTTTCTCCCATGGAGGCCGGTCCCCCCCAGACTCACCAGGTACTACAACCCGGTGATTCAGACCTACTCCAGCCAGTCTCTGTGGCAGAACTGTTCGCCAAGTTTGCGGACCTACTGGACAGAGGCCTACACAATACAGCTCACAAGATAATGAGTGATATTAAAGCAGACCTTCAGAACATAGGTACCCGCATGGAAATCATTGAGACCAACCTAGAATCCACAATTTTAAGAACAAACCAAAACACTGCATGCATACAGATACTGGAGGAACAACTAGAGACTGCCAATGCCAAAATTGATGACCTTGAAAACAGAAATAGGAGGTACTTTAGAGTCAGGGGGCTCCCTGAATCGTATAAGGATGTCCCTGAAACCATGAAATCCTTTATTAAGGACTTGCTCCCAGACACGTCGCAGCACAGATTAGAGCTGGATCGGGCTCACAGAGCTCTCAGACCTCCTAGGGCGGATGGACTCCCTTGTGATGTCGTGGTGAAGCCACACTTCTGTCAAGGAGGAGGTGATGAGGAAATCAAGAACCATGTCTAAAATAGTGTTCCAGGGTCATCAACTGCAAATATTTGCAGACTTATCCCCTATCCACTATCCAGAAAAGAAGGGCCCTAAAGCCATTACTTCAAATCCTGATGGACAAAGAAATTAAGTACTGGTGGCTCTTTCCATTCCAACTTAAACTCCTCTTCAAAGGCAAGGCATACACCTTTGGATCACTGCAGGAAGGAGAAAGGCTTTTACTGCAATTAGGCCTCATCAGCCAAAACCCGAATGCCCGTCAGCCGGGACTTCAACCTAACTCAGCAAAGAGACATCTGCCCACCAGTCCCCTGAATCCGATCTGGGAAAAGACCAGATCCAAGAAGTCCAAGGAAACCATTCCTCCCTGACCCTCATAACATGTTCTTCCTCGGATCTCACTTTTTTTTTGCCTCATTTTCCTCCTAGCTGCCAGCTGAGAGGACTTGGACTCCCCACTTGTGTTTCACGAGATGAGTATCCTATTTAGATACCCTCACGCCTCTGCCGAGGCGGTCTCGGGAGTTCACTGACTCAGATTTCTTTCTGCCGGATGCTTTAGGTTGCTCCATTGTAACTTCTGGGCGGGGATGGTGGAGAGGTAGGGGGAGTAACTCATAGTGCCTGACCTGCCCTGGGCAACTTTTCATACCCACCACACTGCTTTGGGGAGTCATCTCCAATGAGATCCTTCCCATCTAGTTGTTTCTATCTCTCCCACCTATCCACCCTTTGCCCTCAGTCCCCGTTTATCCTTATGGATCCAGGTTCATATTTATCTTTCTGATAGCTGTTTATCTACTGTAATCATTTACTGTTGACTGCTGCACTTTCACCTCCAAGTTTTACTTAGCCTACGAGCATATCATGTAGGAGGTGACATTGTAAATGCCAGGCCCAGTGCCTTTATTTTGTTACTCACAAACCTTAGCAAGCGGCCACTCTGCTGGGGTGGTGTTCATGCACCCCCTCCTGTCTAGTGGAACAGGTATTTTACCCTCCCCTGGACAGGACTAATCCCTGCCTCCTGGAGGGATTTCAGTGTAACTCACATTTTCTGATGAAGGATTATGTCCCCTCCATTCTATGGGAGACTCTCTTGTCCTCCGTCTTACTTTTCTGCTTCTCTTTCTTCTGAACTCAGGGACCCTGACGGGTGCTATATCCTCATTGTGGGAGAATTAGACAACCAACTATATTCTTTAATTTCGTACTATGCCCCCAACAGAGGCCAACTAAACTTCTTTCAGCACCTATTCCAAACCCTAATGCCACTGCTGGAGGGCACAGTGATTTTTGGGGGTGATTCTAATACAGCTTTTGATCAGGGGCTGGACAAGTCACGTCCCCCTGGCAAACGCCTCACTAGACCCACCAAACAGAGCCTCCGCATAGCCAAGCTAATCTTCCAGCAGGGACTGGTGGATATTTGGAGGGAAGTGAATCCCACCCTGTGAGACTTCACACATTTCTCTAACCCTCATAGGTCCTTCGCTAGAATAGACCACATCCTCATTGCTTCAGCCTCCATTCCATTAACGAACAGGGCATATATCAAAGATGTTGTCTGGTCGGACCACTCACTGGTGATCCTGTAACTTCAGCGCCCGATGGGTCATAAACCCTGCCGGTGTTGGAGGCTCAATGAGTCCGTCCTGAGTGATCCGATCCAAACAAAAGAAATCGAAAATAATATCTGCAATTACCGTATTTATCGGCGTATAACACGCACTTTTTTCCCCTTAAAATCAGGGGGAAATCGTGGGTGCGTGTTATCCGGAGCTGCCAGATCTTCAAAATCGCCGACCGCGATTTGAAAATGGCGCCGCCGGCGCGAAATACACAGAGCCGGTCCTCGGCTCTTCTCGGCCACTTTCGGCTTCACTCGAGTGCCTCCCGAACCTAGCCGAGTGTACTCGGCTAAGTTCGGATAGCTCCGCTCACAGTCACGCCCATCCCGGGCGGGACTACAAGTGGAGCTGAAAGTGAACGAGAGCCGCTGAGAAGAGCCGAGGACCGGCTCTGTGTATTTTGGCGCCGGCGGCGCCATTTTCAAATCGCGGTCGGCGATTTTGAAGCCCAGGATGGCAGGGGATCACAGGATCGAAGGCTGCACTGGGGCAAGGCTGCACTGGGGAAGGCTGCACTGGGGAAGGCTGCACTGACAAGGCTGCATCTGGGGAAGGCTGCACTGACATGGCTGCACTGGGGCAAGGCTGCACTGGGGCAAGGACACTGGGGAAGGCTGCAGTGACAAGGCTGCACTGACAAGGCTGCAATGACAAGGCTGCACTAACAAGGCTGCACTAACAAGGCTGTACTGACATGGCTGCACTGGGGCAAGGCTGCACTGAGAAGGCTGCAATGATGGGCATTTAAATGTAAGTTTTTTTCCCTTCAACTTCCCTCCTAAAAGTTTTTTTTTCTTAAAATTACCTCCTAAACTTGGGGTGCAAGTTATACGCCGGTGCGTGTTATACGCCGATAAATACAGTTTTTCCTCACTATTGATATACCAGACACTAGCCCCTCGTGCCTCTGGGCGGCACACAAGGCTGTAATTAGAGGTCATCTGATTCAAATAGCCTCTCAGATTAATAAGGCCAACAAAGCTGACATAGAAAAGTTAGATCATGATTATACAGCCTTAATTAAAAAACACAAGGCCAACCCAAGAGCTGTTCCCACCACTAAGCTGGATGCAGCTTGTACGGCATTAAACCTCGCCTTGACCACAAAGGCTGAAAAATGGCTGCGGTGGAATAGATCCCGCTTCTATTGCCATGGCGATAAAATGGGCTCTATGCTTGCGGCAGGTTGTCACCGAAATTCAGATCACCGGCTCTCCCCAAAATCCAAGCCGGCACCCTGTCCCAGAACCCTCAACGTATTATGGGGGAATTCCTGACCTTTTATAAATCCCTATACAGCGGTGAGAACAGCCCTTCTCCAGAGGTGATAGATCACTTCCTGAATAGCATACAGACTCCCAAATTAGAAGACAGACACCGCCAGAAACTAGATGCCCCTATGCCAGCTGAGGAAGTATGCGCAGTTATAAAAAACTTGAAATCACATTCGACGCCTGGCCCAGATGGCTTCTCCATAACCTTATTATAAATCATTCTCTTCCACACTCGCCCCATATATGGCTCGCTTTTTTAATGTTCTCAGACAGGGGGACATACTAGACATCTCAATTAACACGGCCTACATTACAGTCCTCCTTAAACCAGAAAAAGATGCCAGCACGGTCAGCAACTATAGACCAATATCTCTCATTAATAACGATTTAAAAATTCTGACTAAAATCCTTGCAGATCGCCTGGCCTCCTTCATTAGCCTATATATTAACAAAGACCAAGTGGGTTTCATCCCGAGGAGACAGGGCCCTGACCAGACTCGACGAGCGATCAATATAATATCCCTCCTCAATTCTAACTGGGATGGGGGCTCTTCCAGACAGGGTTGTTTACTCTCCCTGGACCTCCAAAAAGCTTTTGATGCTGTCCGAAGGCCATACATCTTCAACACTGTACAAAGATGGGGATTTGGGGATTCATTTCTTAATGTCATGCATGCCCTTTATTCCTCCCCCTCGGCTCAGGTGCGTCTGCAGGGATTTTACTCGGAATCTTTCCCCATATCTAGAGGCACAAGACAGGGTTGCCCACTCTCCCCGTTGATTTTTGCCATAGCAATCGAATACTTGGCAATAGCCATCAGAAACAATCCGAACATCCAAGGCATTCAAAGCGGCACCAGGTGTCACAAATGCACATTATTTGCGGACGACATATTACTATTTGCCTCTTCCCCACTGACCTCGCTCTGCAACATATGTCATCTCCTGGATAAATTTGGGGCGGCCTCGGGCCTTAGGGCTAATTACAATAAATCCCAGGCACTTAATATTAATATCCCAGACTCGTTCCTGGCGAGGCTCAGGGAGAGCTTCCGGTTCTCCTGGAGCGACTCCACAATTTCATACTTGGGGATCAAACTGACCCCCAGGATTGAACTCTTACATCAAGCAAATTACCCACCTCTTTACAAAAAACTGGGGGAAGACCTCTCCCGGTGGTCCCGGCTCTCCCTGTCCTGGCTGGGCAGAATTAACACAATTAAGATGACCCTACTCCCCCGCATCCTCTACTTCTTTAGAGCCCTCCCGATACCTGTTGACAAAATTCGCCTAAAACAATTCCAAGCCAAAATCATCAAATACATTTGGGGCAAAGGGGGACATAGATTTCCCAAAGCAGTCCTGTTTAGATCTAGAGCAGAAGGGGGTCTGGGCCTTCCCAATCTGCTTTGGTACTTCCAAGCTGCACAACTGGCTCAGATATCGGCGGTTTATTCGCGCTGGGAACAACCTGACTGGATTCACATAAAGAGGCAGGCGGTCCCCCTTCACACACTAGACTACCTCCTCTGGAGCCCTAGCAAACTCAGACCCCCCATACTTTCCCTAACACTTTCACACTCCTTCGCTCTTTGGGATAGCCTGAGAAGCAGCAATCAACTGACTTCCCCTACGGAACCGCTGCAACACATATTCCGAAATCCAGAATTTCCCCCGGGCCTTAACATATCAGCATTCAAATGGTGGCTCGACAAAGGGCTCTATAGAATAGGACACTTCCTTAGACCTCTCAGCCCACTTTCTAAAGCATTCTGTGTTAGTAACTTGGACATGCCTGTTTCTGAATTCTTCAGATTCTTTCAAATCTCAAAATTCTTACGCAAATGGTGCAAAACACTCCCGAATGGGCCCCAAATAACTGCATATGAAATATGGTGTGGTCAAGCCAGTGAGCAGAGAGGGGGCATCTCGGTGATCTATAAAGCTCTATCTTCCACGCAGTCCAAGACACCTTACATGCAGGCTTGGGAAGACGATTTGTCCCAACACTGGAAACTGGAAACGTGGCAGAGGTACTTTTCCCAATCTTACAAAGGCATTCTCAGCTCCAGCCTCATGGAAGATAGTGTAAAAGTGCTGACTAGATGGTGCCTAGTCCCTTCGAAGCTAGCACAAATATACCCATTGGCGTCTCCCCTTTGTTTTCGGGGATGTGGTCTAAGGGGAGATATGTTCCATAAAAGGTGGACTTGCCCCAGAATTCGACAATTCTGGCACAGGATCTTCTCCTGGATCAGCAAAATCACCACAATATCTGTCCAGATGTCCCCCCCTCATAGCGCTCCTTAACTTCCTAGTGAAAGAAACCTCCAGGATTACACAACGCCTCATATTCTTTATCATCTTAGGAGCCAAGCTTACTTTGGCTGAAGCTTGGTAAAAAAATATCAGTTTCAACAATTCTAGCCAAAAGAAAGATCTCATGGATTATGAACCAAGAGAATATGGCAAGTGTAATCCTGGACCACTGGGCCAAATTTGAACAGATTTGGGAACCCTGGGCAACTTGTGTAGGGGTTAACCTTTGACTATTACCTCTTGGATGTCATCCTCCGGCTCTCTCCCCCCCCCCCCAGTCGACTCATGCTCATCTTCTTTAACTTTCATTTCATCTCTTTCCTCTTCCCTTCTTTCTCTCTTACTTCTTTCGGTTAGTCTTGGGCTTCGGCCATTATCTAAATGGACATAACCAAGGCCAGGGTCAGGAGTCACCCTGATTCTGGTCTCAACTGTTGCCTAGATATATGGAAACTTCTTGGTGACCCAATATCCTGATATGCCTACCATTTGCATTCATATGTGTTTGCTAGGAGGACTCTCTTATACAGGACTCGAAGTTGCTCCTTCGCCCAGGAGCCACTAAAAATTTAAAGCGTTGCCTATGAAAATTCTTAGGTACCGTAGTTTGTCGCCATTCCACGAGTGCGTGCAATTATAAAGCATGACATGTTTGGTATCTATTTACTCGGTGTAACATCATCTTTCACATTATACAAAAAAATTGGGGTAACTTTACTGTTTGGATTTTGTAAAATTCATGAAAGTGTCCCTTTTCCCAAAAATTTGTGTTTAAAACACTGCTGCACAAATACCGTGTGATATAAAATATTGCAACAATCTCCATTTTATTCTCTAGATTCTCTGCTAAAAAAAATATATACAATGTTTGGGGGTTCCAAGTAATTTTCTAGCAAAAAATACGGATTTTAACTTGTAAACGCCAAATTTCAAAAAAGGCTTAGTCATGAAAGGGCTAGACAGTGACATTTTTGCCCATTCTTCTTTACAAAATAGCTCAAGCTCTGTCAGATTGGATGGAGAGTGTCTGTGAACGGCAATTGTCAAGTCTCGCCACAGACTCCCAATTGTATTTAGGTCTGGACTTTGAATGGGCCATTCTAACACATGAATATGCTTTGATCGAAACCATTCCATTTTAGCTCTGGCTGTTTATTTAGGGTCGTTTTCCTTTTGGAAGGTGAACCTCCGCCCCAGTCTCAAGTCTTTTGCAGACTCAAACAGGTTTCCTTCTAAGATTGCCCTGTATTTGGCTCCATCCATCTTTCCATCAACTCTGACTAGCTTCCTTGTCCGTGCTGTAGAAAAGCATCCTTACAACATGATGCTGCCTCCACCAAGTTTCACGGTCGGGATGGTGTGTTCAGGGTGACGTGCAGTGCTAGTTTTCTGCCACACATAGCCTTTTGCTTTTAGGCAAAAAAGTTCAATTCTGGTCTCATCTACCCAGAGCACTTTCTTCCACATGTTTGCTGTGTCCCCCACATGGCTTCTCGCAAACTGCATAGGGGACTTCTTAATGCTTTCTTTCAACAATGGCTTTCTTCTTGCCACTCTTCCATAAAGGCCAGGTTTGTGGAGTGCACAACTAATAGTTGTCCGGTGGATAGATTCTTCCACCTGAGCTGTGGATCTCTGCAGCTCCTCCAGTTACCATGTGCCCCTAGGCTGCTTCTCTGATTAATACTCTCCTTGCCCAGCCTGTCAGTTTAGGTGGATGGCTATGTCTTGGTAGGTTTGCCGTTGTGCCATACTCTTTCCATTTTTGGATGATGGATTGAACAGTGCTCTGTGAGATGTTTAAAGCTTGGGATTTTTTTTATAACCTAACACTGCTTTAAACTTCTCCACAAATTTATCCCTGACCTGTCTGGTGTGTTCCTTGGCCTTCATGATGCTGTTTGTTTCCCAAAAGTTCTCTAACAAACCTCTGAGGGCTTCACAGAACAGCTGTATTAATACTGAGATTAAATTACACACTGGTGGGCTCTATTTACTAATTAGGTGACTTTTGAAGGCAATTTGTTCCACTAGATTTTAGTTAGGGGTATCAGAGTAAAGGGGGCTAAGTACAAATGCACGCCACACTTTTCACATATTTATTTTTAAAAAAAAATGAAAATCATTTATCATTTTCCTTCCACTTCACAATTATGTGCCACTTTGTGTTGGTCTATCACATAAAATTCCAATAAAATCCATTTACATTTTTGGTTAGAACATGACAAAATGTGGAAAATTTCAAGGGGTGTGAATACTTTTTCAAGGCACTGTAACTGGGAGTGCTTGGAGTAACTGGAAGTAATCGGAGTGTCTGGGAGTACTTGGAGTGACTGGGAGTATTTGGAGTAACTGGGAGTACTTGGAGTGACTGGGAGTATTTGGAGTAACTGGGAGTACTTGGAGTGACTGGGGGTATTTGGAGTAACTGGGAGTATTTGGAGTTACTGGGAGTACCTGGAGTGAATGGGAGTACATGGAGTAACAGGGTGTATTGCAAGTGCTGAAAGTTGTAAGTAATTGGAAGTAGTTGCAGTACTGTGAATAACAGTGAGTACTGTGAGTAACTAAGTATTGAGAGTATCGGGGAGTATTGTGAGTAACCAGGAGTACTGAGAGTAACCGGGGGTAGTGCAAGTGCTGAAATCTGTGTGTAGCACTGACCCCCAAAAGAGCTGCTGATGTTTTATTTGGCCTGTACTCTGCTATCACACCGCCTTAATTTGACTCAGTCCCCTTGACACAGCTGTGGTGTAATGTTAGTGTGCAGCAGGAACTTAAGCACAATTTCACAATATGTAATATAATATACCTTTTGTCTTTACCTTTGACCTCCAGCTCTCCACCTGTTCAGCAATTCAAATGAAACAGCACTCCACACAATAGTACTTAAACAAGAATAAGGTTTTACTATATCTGCTTCAAGATAGTGATTGCAACAGTTGTACTGTCAGACCAACGTAGTGTGACAGCCAACAGATCTAGTTCACAACAGTACTACACAAATAAAAGTTGTTTAAATTAACCTCTTAGAAATTCGTCTATAAAATGGGACCCATGGCAGAGTGAAACTGACTTCACTATGGGCACTGTCCCACTCTCAGCACCCTTGTTTATGTAAAAGAGACAATGTCTATTTTAATAAAGTATAGCACAATCCCTAGGGAGCTCCCACTGCTTTATATTACAATAACTCTGAAGAACAATAAAATGCAAGGCCTTGCATTGACAGAGGCAGTCCTTCTTCTCTTCTGTCTTCTGCTAGCTATGTGTAGGTTAATTTGTAATCCAGTGGTTAACAAAACCTGGGTCAAAGCAAACTGAATGTTGAACTATTGTTGTGCAACTGTCCCCGGTGCAAGTAATTTGGTATAACACAGTGTCAAACTGTAGTGAAGTGCAGGCTTGAGGCCTATATTAAACTCAGTCTTTATCCCTTTAAATTTCCTCTGTGGGACTACAGGTCCCAGCAGCACTGTGTTATAGATGCAAGTGTGTGAAAGTGCGTCAATGAAACTTTGGGCAGCAGCCCTCTCACCCAATCAGGTCTGCAATGTAGAACAGTTCTGCTCCAGTGCACGTGGTCCTGTTTCCGGCCAGCCGCTCTGCTATGCTGCTCCACTCAGTGAGATGTCCTGGGACCCTCAGATGGCTCTGACAGGCTTCACTGGACCCTTCTCAGTTCTGCCTCACCGTCTGTCCAGCTCACTGATATGCAGCAGGAATCAAAGATCGGGTCGCTCCGCAATGGGTGTAGGCCGTGCTCCTCCAGAGACCTCCACACAGATCCTCACAGGCAGGCCATGCATTCCCAAGAGACCTAAGATGGCCACGTTGAGTCCTTTTATAGCCTACCCAGCATGCAGTCCAGTGCAGAGTCTTGCTGGGTAAAAACACTCGGCATCCTGGGTAGGTCAATTCTTGTCCAAAGTAAATAATCAATCACTTCCTGTACCATTCTTGAATAAAGAAATAAAATGCCGTCCATTCCACATTTTGACCGCTAGATGGTGCTATATACTAAACTATACACTGTACATAGGATAACATAGCATTAAATTATTGAGCAAAAATGCGGGCGCTACATGTGAATACATGGAAGTATTGGGAGTGCTGAAGGCTGAGAGCATCTGGGAGTACTGAAAGCATCTGAGAGTGTCATGAATTGCTATGACCAGACTGTGTGGATTGCACAGAGAAAACCAAAAATACATTGTAAGTGAATAATTAAGTTTATTTTAAGGATAAGTGATAACAATATATAAACACCTCCAATATAAACAGTGAACAACCAAGTACTGCAATCTTAAATGTAGCCAGGGTCATTCACAGGAGATCAGCAGATAAACAAGGGCAGTTCCAGAATCACAAACATAAGGCAGGCTGGGGTCATACACAGGGAAACAGCAGATGGGGAAGGTACAAATGGATCAGGCTACAGGGCAGGGATGCAAGGTAAAAGGAGGGACAGGATCAGGATCAGATGCACAGGGTAACAGGATCAGGTACACAGGTTACAGGTTGCAGAATCAGGTTCACATGTCGCAGGTACTGATCAGGGCACAAGGAAGATACCAGGGCGATGAGAGCAATCATCAGCCGGGTATTTATATGAATGTCTGTAATTAGCCTCAAGTGACACCTGAACACAGGAGGTTCTGTCTGCTCCACAGTGCCGGGAAACACCCGCTGATGGACACCGGTATTACAGCCAAAGGATCCAACAGTGCCACCAACAGGTGAATCCCTCCACTACAGATCCAGAGTGTTGGAAGACACCGGCTGGTGGACACTGGTACTGCGATCCAAGAGACCGACAGCGCCACCAATGGGCAAACCCTTTCCTGACAGAGAGTACTGAGAGTATCTGGAAGAACAGTGAGTACTTGGAAGTATTGGGAGCACTGAAGGTCGAGATTATCTGGGGAGTACTGAGTGTATCTGGGGAGTACAGAGAGTGACTGGAAGTGCCGTGAGTGCTGATAGTAACTGGAAGTACTGTGAGTGCACAGAAGCCCAGCTCCTGAATCTAGGAAAGCAGCTGGCAACACTGCCAAGCATCTCCAACCTGAAAGGGAGTTTGCAACATATCTGTCAGGTGCTGGCAGGGGCCAGCACAGAGGAGGGTGGAGATGCAGCCGAGGAGTGGCATTATAGGAGCACAGCGACACTCGCAGCGGCCAGGGGAACAACTCCTCCAGCGAGGACTGAGACATGGCTAAGGGTAAGGAAAGACAGATTCTGGTGGTAGGGGATTCAGTTATTAGAAGGACAGGTAAGGCAATCTGTCACAAAGGTCGTTGTTATCAAGTGGTATGTCTTTACTGGGTGCTCAGATTCGGCACATTATGGATCGGATGGACAGATTATTGGGTGGGGCTGGGGAGGACCTGGTTGTCATGGTACACATTGGTACCAACGGCAAAGTTACAGTTAGATGGAGTGTCCTAAAAAAAGATTTCAGGAGCTTAGGTGCTACATTGAAGAGAAGGACCTCCAAGGTAGTGTTCACAGAAATACTACCTGTACCTCGAGCCACATTAGACAGGCAGCAGGAGATTAGGGAAACTAATAAGTGGCTGAGGAGCTGGTGTAGAAAGTAGGGGTTCAGGTTCCTGGAGAACTGGGATGACTTTTCATTCAGTTACTGGTTCTTTATCAGTGACGGCCTGCGCCTAAATGGAGAGGGTGCAGCACTGTTGGGAGAGAAGATGGCCCGAAAAGTTAGAGGGACTTTTATACTAGGTGTTGGGGGTGAGGGACCAGATGGTGTGACAGTCAGTAATTGACAAGGTTCACCGGGTAATATTGGGGGCATTAGTGGTAGCATGACTAGTATACCTAAACATAAGGTAAGTAAGTTGGCAAATCCCAATTGCAGCTTCCTTACAGTTAACAAGGAAATAGTATGTGGCAGGACAAAATTACAAGGCATGTACACCAATGCAGAAGTCTAGCTAATAAAATAGGAGAACTGGAGCTGCTAATTTACGAGGAGGATTTTGATTTTGTGGGAAACTCAGAAACTTGGTTTGACAGCACACATGGCTGGCTGGCAACAAACAGGGTAGGAAAGGGGAAGGGGTATGCCTGTACATCAAGAATGATTTGCAAGTGAACGTGATTTGCAACCACTTGACATATGAAGCTTCAATAAAAGTATTTTTGGAAGTACAGCCATCCGGAATCATTTCCTTATGTTACATTAGTGTCTGAGTGCATGGGATGAGCGACAGGCTGGCCTGAAGTTCAATAGGAGGGCGGTTGCCCATAGCAATGGCTGTGATGTCAAGTCTGCAGACTGGGTGAGAAAGACTGACTATGTGGCTGCGCACACTGGAGTGGAAGTGACCCCAAATAGGAGATCCACTGTCTGTGCAGAAAAGGACTTGTTTTGCTGCAGTGCCCTGTTTAGTAGTGAGGCAAGGGTTAAAATTGAATTTCTGCTCTAAAGGATAAGAGGGTACTTGAAAATGTAAAGGTTTATGTGTTGAATATAGCACCATCTGCTCATGGTGGGGAGGGTGTGGTACTACAAACTGTTATGGTTGAAAATGTATTGCCACAGCTTATTCAAAACCAAAGTGATGTGTGCAATGTGTCTGCTCCTGAGCCACTCTGTCCTGTGTCTCCTTGGGCAGTTGGAGCAGTACTGCATAGTACCTCTTATGGGAGCACAGAGAAAATACACAGGGACAGATGGGCAACAAACCTGTTGGCTTTAATAAAAGAGATCTCTCTAACATTAGAGCAGACACAATTTCTGCTGTGCTAAATGGAGGGACTACAGAGCAGCTTATAGACAAGGGCTTGCTTGCTGCTATTGCAGATGGTATCCCTCACAGGATGGAAGGACCAAGTGAGATTGAGCACATAGCAGAGGTCATGCCCACAACTCACAAAGTATATAATGGTGATCAGATGTCGGGAGAGTTGATGGAAGAAGATCATGTGCAGTGGAGTCAGTGGTTAGTGATGTTTCCATGGGGGACAACCACTCCACTTTGTGCATTTCCCCTTCAGACACTGCCTTGCAGAACACTGGGGAAATTAGTTTTGAAATATGTGTTGATATTTCTGTAAATTAAGGAAAAGTGCAAGGCACTGGTAAATGCTGATTTTGTTACCTTGGGTGACAACAAAAATATTGATAGACCAGATGCTCAAGTTGAAATGGTTGCTGCTAATTCAGGAGGGAAGGGGCCCAAAGGTTAACAACATGGCATTAAAAGTGTCAGAAAAGGGGGATTATTTAGTAGGACTTTGGGGGTGCCAACAAATAAGGGAAAGTCATACAATGTTTGAAGTAAGTATGTAAAAATTTTGGGGGCGTGGCCGGAATGTGATCGCGGCAGGACGTGTTGGCTCTGAGCTCCCGCTTTTCTCCGGCAATTTCTCCTAATCACAGTGGATTGACTACAGACAGTGCTTATCGGTAAGCGGAATACTCAGGGCAGTCTACTATGCCCTCTTCGTCATCTAAGCAGCACAAACATCCCCGTTCTCAGCCGCCAAAAGACCAGAGGAACCTTCGCTTCCAAGGCAGCATGGCGACTAGCCTCGCCCACTCCTCCTCCGTCCAGGCTCCTGGGATTACGACGCTGCGCGCCAAGACAGCTAAGGTAAAGATGGCACAGCAGGGCACAGCCGCAACACAGCGCTCGGAGAACACTTCTCTCCTATCACAAGAGATAGAGGTGGACACAGAGGCTATAACTGGGCCGATCATAGAGGCCATTGCGGCATCCAAATTGGAACTTATGGGGCGCATTGATCTCCTGGCCTCTGAGTGCAATCTCATCCGCCATGATCTGGACAAGATCAGAGGCAGATTGACCGCTGCAGAGGATCGCATATCAGAAGTAGAAGACACCTCACATTAGCATGGGTCACAATTAAGGGAGTTTAAGGAGATGGTGGGAGCTTTGCAACGCAGAGCAGATGACTCCGAAGATCGCCAAAGAAGGAATAACGTGAGGGTAGTGGGGCTGGCGGAGGGAGTGGAGGGCACCAATGCAACCACTTTTGCAGAACAATTTTTTAAATCGCTGCTCTCTCTTGGTGATCTCCCCCCAACATATGTGGCTGAAAGAGCACACAGGGTCCCCACTGGAGCCAGACCCTCAGGTGCCCCACCAAGACCGTTTCTGGTTCAATTCCTCAATTATAGGGACCGTGACATGCTACTGGCGGAAGCTAGGAAACACAAAGAGCTAAAATTCGAAAATGCCATATCATGCTGTTTCCAGATTTCTCGGCTGAAACACAGAAAAGATGTTGTTCCCTTACTGATGTGAAGAGGAGGCTCCGGGAGAATTAGCTAAAATACAGCATGCTCTATCCCAGTCGTCTACGGGTGCAATATAAAGGTACTGTAAATTTCTTTGAAACCCCGCAGGATGCTAGTGATTGGCTGGATCATAATATGTGAAGTCACTGTTCTTCGCTGGTGTGAGTGCACCAATGTTCCTTATGTTTTCCTCCACTATTTTTCTATATTCGTTATCACAAAATTTTTGGATGTACACCCAGTCATTGTTTGGACTTCCTATTAAAATGCTGGCCTATTCCATTTTCGTTTTTCTTTTTTTCCCCTGGTTGTTTGGGGGAGGGTGCTGCAGGCAGATCAGTGGCTGCTCTATGACAGGAGGGCATGCTTCCGTCTGGGCTATTTCCAGCCTATGATATTTTATTCGCTACCCCTGAACTGACTGCTGCTGGACACAGAGGGGCCTACTTGGAAATGGTATTCACAACACCGCAAGTATCTGCCATTGTTACTGTCCGACATCCTACACTGTCACGTTCAATCGGCTGTTCGTTTCTATGGAGTGAGCAGGGAGGCTCAAGAAGCAAACAAGAACTAAATTCTTTTTTTTCTTTTTCTTATGCCGAACTATCGACACTTTTGGTTGAACTCTTTTGGAGTTTTTTGTTTCAGGGTCAAGGCTGCATACTGGACCTTTTTTTTTAGTTTGTTTTATTTTTTTGTAGGGTTCGCAGTTTCCGGTATAACAGCAGGGGGGGAAGGGTGTGACCGCAGTCATATATATTGTGTTTATAATGCATCTGATATTCTTTACATGTACACACTTACAGAATTAATTTATTTGATGATATCTATGTTATAATCTGGGAAGATTCGTACAGTAGATATTTTACTTAGAGATGATGGATAGCAAGATAAAAATTGTGTCTTGGAATGTTAGAGGTCTGAATAATAAATTCAAGAGGGCCACTGTATTCCAATATCTTAAGCAGGTGAAGTCACATGTCGTTCTCCTCCAAGAAATGCATCTGGAGGGTAGTAAGATTCTTTCATTACGCAAACCTTGGATACAGAGGTCCTTTCACTCCTCTTATTCCTCCTATGCTAGAGGAACTTCTATTCTGATTTGTAAATCGATTGCATGTGCCATCCACCAGGTGTTCACTGATCCCGGAGGACGATATGTGGCTCTAGTATTAGATTTGGCATACCAAAAATTACTATTAGTGAATGTCTACTTACCACCACCTTTCCAAGTGCAACTGTTATATGATCTGTTAGGGACTTTGGCGGCGCACATGCATTTACTTATGCTACTAATGGGTGATTTTAATAATATGGATTCTGCATTGGACTCATCCAATGCTAATAGGCCAGCCTCAGTGGATCTTTGCACCTGGGCATCAGTAGTCTAACTGAAATTTGGAGGTGGAAAAATCCTGGAGTCGTGTCCTAGTCACATTTGTCTACCACTCATAGAATATACTTAGCATTTGGGAATGCTTTACTCTTAAATAATCTCCATGGGGCCGAATACTTAGCTGGAGGGTCCTCGGACCATAATCCACTACTGGTTACCCTGACCTCTCCCACTAGAGGGCGAAAGGGGGGTTGGAAATTGGCACCGGGTTGGTTACAAGAAGACCAGGTAACTAACTACTCAGCTGCAAGCTGCGTTGGATACATACTGGGTGACAAATGTGGATACGGCCGACCCATCTATTGTTTGGGATGCTTTTAAAGTAGTAGCAAGAGGTGAATTCATTTTGGCAATTAAAGCGGTCAGGAAAGATCATAATGAGGAATATGAAACCCTTGTGGCCAAAGAGAGGGATTGTGCGCAGCTGCAGGCTAACTCCCCTTCGGAAGCTAATTACGCTTCCCTGCTGCATAGTAGGAGGTCAGTGGAACTACACTTCTCAGGATTAGCTCATACGGAGGCGAGGCGGAGAGTGGAATATATATTTGCTGAAGGGGATAAAAATGGCAAGCTGTTGGCTAACCTGGCAGCTGACCAAAGGATCCCTGTGAACATTCCAAAATAATGCAGGGACACTAATATCTGACCCAGTGGAAATTATGGCTGAATTTGTCAGCTTTTATAAAAAGCTATACTCCCCACTATCACCATATGATGTGACGGAGCTGGAAGATCTGCTCCGAAGTCTTTCAATGCTTACACTAACAGATACAGATGCCACTCAGTTAGATGCAGAAATCTCTGCTCTGGAAATTGAGGCCGCCATACTTGCCTTTCCTCCCAAAAAAGCCCCGGGCCCGGATGGTTTTCCTGCCGACTTCTATAAGGTCTACATGTCACAACTGGCCCCTAGATTAAACTTATTGTTTACTCACTGCTGGGATCATGGCTCCTTGCCGACCTCAATGATGGAAGCTTATATGGTGCTTCTCCTGAAGCCAGGCAAGGACCCGCAGCTGTACTCTTCATACCGCCCAATTGCACTGCTTAACATGGATCTAAAAATTCTTGCTAAAGTGTTAGCTACTAGACTAGCAAAAGTCATTTCGACACTGGTAGACATTGACCAGACAGGTTTCATGCCAGGTATGTCTATGGATACAAACCTCAGGAGATTATTTGCACATATACAGATGGATAATACAGAGTTCCCGGCTAAAGTTGTTGTCTCCATAGATATCGAAAAAGCTTTTGATTCCGTGGATTGGCAATATATGCACAAGATATTGGAGGCCATGGGGTTTGGTCCTGGTTTTCGTCGCTGGGTTAATTTATTATATAGTGCACCTAGGACGGCGGTGAGGCTCGGCACCATGGTCTCTGATTTCTTCGCAATAGGAAGAGGCACCAAAGAGGGGTGCCCGCTTTCCCCTTTTCTTTTCGCCTTGATGATGGAGCCCTTAGCGAGGGCACTTCGGCGTTCAGAGGAGGTGCAAGCAATTAGGGTAGGATCTATAAATGAATGCATTGCATTATATGCTGATGACTTGCTATTGTTTCTCAAGGATCCAGGCCCATCTCTTAGGGCAGATTTATCGATATTGGATAGATTTGCCATTTTTTTGGGTTCACGAGTAAACTGGAGTAAGTCATCCATACTACCGTTAGGATCTGAAGCTACAAAGCAAAAAGATGACACTTTACCACTTCAATGGGTCTCATAAATGACTTATTTGGGGGTTAAAGTGACAGCCAACACTCAGGATTACATGTCCCTAAATCTTCTTCCCTTAGTTAGCAGACTTAAGCATAAAACGTCGGCATGGAAGAACCTACCCCTATCAATGCTGGGGCGGGTTAGTCTCATAAAAATGAAATTCCTGTCAGTAATCCTATATTTCCTACGACACTCCCCTATATGGATGCCAAAAGGGTACTTTAAGATACTAAACGGTTTCATAGGATCCTTCCTATGGTCGCCACACTCTCCGCGAATTAGTATTAAAGTATTACAAGAACCATGGGGTCAGGGGGGGCTGGCTTTACCTGACTGGCAGAAATATTACCTTGCCGGACAGATGGTCTTTGCCAGGAGATGGTTGACTTCAGATTCTGGGGACTCTGTCAAAGTAGTGGAGGCAGCTCACTTGGGGTCTTACGAAAGTTTAAAGATGGCATTGTATAGGGGCCCGAAATCTTGTCTACCTCTGACAGACTCCATGAAAGCAACGATTAAGGCTTGGGAAATAACCACTGCCTTAATGTCTCCTAGTTATACGGGGATTACACCTTCAGCTCCGTTATGGATGAACCCGAAACTCCCACATTTCTTCTCTCTCCCTGATCCTATGATTTGGGCTTGCAGGGGTATTAAAGGGTTAAAGGACATTACTAGTGAGGGTGAGCTTTGTACATTTGACCAGCTAAAGGCTAGACATGACCTTCCCAACTCCTTCTTCTTTCGTTACCTACAGTTGCGCCATGTGTTTAAGGAGCAATTGCCTTGCGTACAGTACATTAAGGAACAGTTCCGTTTTTAATCCGCCGATTAAAGATAACAAATACATTGAGGTCTTTAAAAGAGTTGTGCTGGACGAGATTAAGGATTTGAAGATTAAGAAGAGAGAAGACCCGAAACATATCAAGAGCGGGATACGCAAATTGATGAAAAGGAAAGAAATCGTGATCCGAACAGCGGACAAGGGAGGAGGTATTGTCATTCTGTCTAAAGAACAATATCATAAATCAATGATGGATATGCTAAATGACGTTAACACCTACACGAAACTGTTAAGCAACTCTATGTTCAGATGGTGGAAAGCGCTCAAGCAAATAGTACATCTAGGGGCAAAGAAGAACATTCTAAGTAAAAAAGAAGCAAGGTTTCTTGTACCTGACTCCTGTCGCACCCCCATCATATATTCACTACCTAAAGTCCATAAAAATGGGACAAATCCACCTCCGAGGCCAATAGTGAATGGGATAGATTCACTGACATCCAGGATAGGTGATTATATTGATTTCTTTCTGCAACCCGTGGTCCAGAATACGAAGGCATACCTGCGAGACACTAAGCATATTCTACAAATCCTGGACGGGATCCCCCAAAAAAACAAGACGTGCATCATGGCCACTGCAGACGTCGCATCCCTCTATACGATTATACCCCATCACTTGGCATGTGAAGCTGCCAAATGGGGCCTGAGGAGATACTCCGAGTTGTCATGTTTACAAAGAAGGTTCCTGGTGAAATGTTTGGAATTTAGTTTAAAAAATAATTACTTCTGGTATAACAATACGTACTACCACCAGCAAACCGGAATAGCCATGGGAGCTAAATTTGCTCCCAGCATAGCTGGGCTTTTCATGGCTAAATGGGAAGAGGAATTTGTTTTTAACAACCAAACAAGAAGAACTTTTAATCTATAAACGATATATTGAAGACATTTTTATATTATGGGAAGGCGATGCAAACCAGTTAAAAAACTTTTTAGACAAACTCAATGCAAATGAAGTAAATATTCGACTTTCATGGGACATAAGCGAGGAGAAGGTAACGTTCCTGGATCTGGACATTCTACAAGAGGATTTGACATTTAGCACACAATTGCACTTTAAGAATGTCGACCGGAATAGTTATCTCCCATTAGAAAGTTGCCACCATAGGAACTGGCTCTATAATATCCCGAAAGGCCAACTGATGCGACTGAGGAGAAACTGTACTTCAAGTCTTTCTTGAACAAGCAGAGAAAATTGGAGCTAGGTTTACTGCGAAAGGATATGATCAAGGATATATAAAGAAGAAAACCGCAGAAGTTGCAGTAATGGATCGCAAAACATTGATTAAGGACAAAATCCTACAGAAACGCCCAATGGAGGGACCAGCGCTTATTTTCGACTAAAACGCACAACATAAGAAGATTGAAAAAATAATCAGACATCATTGGCATATTCTGTTGACAGACCCACAGCTACAGGAAAGATTACCAAAAAACCCCAGATTTATCTATAGAAGAGCACCATCAATTTGCGATAAACTGGTGAAAAGTGTGATAGATCCACCAAGAAAGCCCTTTACGTTCTTTTCAGGGAAAGGATTCTTCCCATGTAAAAGATTCTTCGCATGTTTAAGAACCAGACGCCCCAATGAGAAAGTTCCACTTTTCAACTACATCTACGGGGGACACCTATGAAGTCCGAAATTTAATTTGTTGTAACATGGAGGGGGCTGTATATGCCCTACAATGTAGTTGCGGTTTGCAATATATAGGTCGGACAAAAAGACCACTTAAAGTTCGAATTAAAGAACATGTGAAAAACATTATAAATGGATACGATAAACACAGTGTATCCAAACACTTTTTGTTATGCCACAATAAAGACCCTTCTCATTTAAAATTCTGGGGCATCGAACCCTATGTGAGGCATTGGCGGGGGGGGGGGGCACAAGGTCAGGACCCTTAGTCAAATGGAGTCCAGGTGGATTTTCACCATGGACACCTTCTCGCCAAGAGGCCTCAACATAGAATTTGACTTGAACTGTTTCCTGAGTAAGTTTTCCTTGTCAAAAGAAGTTTATTGAGTATACAATGTTATAAAGATACATAAAGTAAGTTTACAAGGATCTATAAAGTAAGCTCATTGTTTTACAGTAGGGTTTATATAGGTAAATATCATGAAATTTCAAATATTAAACATTGGGTTCACGTAAACCTAAATTAAAGATAGATATCATTTCCTTAGTTACTTTTGTAGGTATTTAAATGGTTTATACCTACTATACATATTGTTTACAAGTAGAGTGTATATAGGTCAAATAAATTCTGATAATGAGCTTTAATCGTAAGGTGGAGAAAAGGAAAGAGAAAGAAGAAAAAGGGTTGAAAGGTAGAGGTATGGTCCACAAGGTTGCCTTGCTCGTCAGTTTATTATTCTTTTTAGTTCTCTTTGAAGCCTTAGAATGGGTGTCTCTGTAAGTCATTTAATCTGTTACCATGGCAACAGGATAGAGTCATTGAAGTTTGACAGGAACTGTTGTTTTATCCAAGGATGCCAAAGTTTTTCAAATTTTGGAATTTGATTTTGATCGATGGCTACCATCTTAGCATGGGACATTGTATTATTCATTCTGTGAATTGTTTCTGCTAGTACCAATGTAGGAGATTTCCATGCCTTGGCCACTGTTTGTTTTGCAGCCGTTATTAGTTGGATCATAAGTTTGAATTGAGAGAGTGTTAACCATTCCGGTTTTAGATTAAGTAAAGTTATATATGGATCTGGTTGTATTATTTTTTAAAATATTTTAGATGCAATCACGAAGACTTCCTTCCAGAAGGTTTGGATTACTGGGCACGTCCACCATATGTGTAAATGTGTGCCTATTTCTGGGCATCCTTGAAAACAAAGAGCTGAGGTATTAGGTGAATATTTTGCCACTCTAGCAGGTACAAGGTACCAGCGAGTTAGGACTTTATAATTTGTCTCCAGTGCTAAGATGTTGGGTGAAGATGACTTAGATGTGAGCCATATGTTAGACCAGTCCGTGTCTTCTAAAGTTCGTCCCAGGTCCTCCTCCCACCTCTGAACGTAAGAGGGTCTATTAAGATTTGCTACTCCATATAATTGATTATAAAGTGATGAAATTGTACCTTTAGCAAATGGATCTTTTGTACAGATTGATTCAAAAATGGATAATTGGGATAATGGTGTATCCCCCTTTAGGAATGGTGTATAGAAATTTTTGATTTGGAGATATCTAAATATCTCAGAGTTTGGTAGATCATATTTTTCTCTAAGCGATGGGAATGAAAGGAATGATTTAGATGCTATGAAGTCATTTAGTGTCTGAATGCCTGATGTTGTCCAAGCTTTAAAAGAATTTGGGTAGATCCATGCCGGATAAAAGGCCGGATTTCTGATAAAAGAAAGGAGAGGATTGTGTGGAGATTGTAACTGATATTTGGTTTTTAGTTTATCCCAGAGAGATAAGAAGTGTTTAGTTATGGGATTATGAATTTTAAAGCGGTCTTTAGGATCAAGCCATAATAAATTTGATATTAATAGAGGGTCATTTTCTGAAGCCTCTATAAATACCCATAATGGGATTTCCTGTTTTGCATGGTATTTGGACAGACTGGCCAAATGTGCTGCTCTGTAGTAGTTAGTAAAATTAGGGTATCCCAGGCCTCCTTTATTTTTGGGAAGATGTAGTGTGTGTATAGGTATACGTGGTTTAGAAGAGCCCCATATAAACGAAGTTGCTCTTTTTTGTACTATTCTCAAAAAATAGGAAGGAATTGGGATAGGGAGGACTCTGAATAGATAAAGCAATTTGGGTAGAATAGTCATTTTGATTGCATTAATCTTCCCTATCCAGGATAAAGGAAGTTGCGACCATTGTTTTATTAGATTTGTGATCTGTCTTAATACAGGAGGATAATTGGTTGAGAATAAGTCAGAATGAGATGCTGTTAAATGAATTCCAAGATATGGGATTGATTTTTCTGCCCATGTGAATGGGAGTGCAGCCCTAGCCGGGATCAATTCCATGTTTGTGAGTGAAATATTAAGCACTAGGCATTTCTTAGGATTAATCATAAGGCCGGATAGGGCTGCAAATCCATCAAGAGCTGGTATTAAGTTAGGACCAGAGACCTGTGGTGATGATAGAAAAAGTAATATATCGTCTGCAAATATACATAATTTGTGTGTAATACCTCCTACTTCAATGCCAGTTATAGTTTGGTTTGTTCTGATGTATTGGGCCATGGGTTAGAGTATAAGGGCAAATAATAAGGGAGATAATGGGCAACCCTGTCGGGTACCTCTTTCGATATTAAAGGCTTCAGATTTGTATCCAGCATATTTTATATAGGCTTTGGGTTTATTATATAATGCCTTGATCCATGTTAAAAAGTGGGGTCCAAAACCCCATTTTTGTAATGAATAATGCATATATTGCCAGGATACTGTGTCAAATGCCCTCTTATTATCGAGAGATAGAAAACATAAAGGGATTTTCCGTTTTTTAGCAATATGTGCCAATAACACTGCCCTGCGTATATTATCGCCTGCCTGTCTATTTGGCATGAAGCCTACTTGATCTCTATGTATTAATTTTCCTATAATGCTATTGAGGCGTTTTGCTATTATTTTTGCTAATAATTTAATATCGAGGTTTAACAGAAAGATAGGCCGATAATTCACACAGGAAGTATCATCAGAAAGGGGTCTTGGGATCATACAAACAATTGCCATTAGTGTTTCTTGCCGAAAAGAATGTCCATCTAGAAGTTTGTTAAAAGTTTCAGTGAGAATGGGAGAGAGTATTTCTGAGAATGTTTTATAGTATAAAGCCGAGTAGCCGTCTGGGCCTGGTCTTTTGTTAAGTTTTAGGTCTTTTATGGCGTTAGCAACTTCATCTATAGTTATAGGCTCATCCAAACTGCTTTTTTGATTCTGAGATAACTCAGGTAAGGTTATTTTTGAGAAGAAGGATTCAGCTTCTGTAGGATTAAATTCATTGTTTGTCTTGTATAAAGTTGCGAGATGTGAGTGAAATTTATGGACTATTTTAACTGGATTACAAGTGTAAACATTTTTTGATAATTTCAAACGTATTGGTTTGAAAGATTTGTTAGTTGAATTTAATGCCCGAGCCAAATATGTAACTGGTTTGTTTGTATTCATGTAGAAATTGTGTTTGGAGCATTTGAGGGATTTATCAACTGACTCAGTGAGAAATAGATCGTATTCCAATCTAGATTTTTCCAGATGAGATTTTGTACTCTGAGATGGATTATCTTGAAATGATATGTAGGCTGCATTAAAATTGAGTTCTAGTTTTTTTGCTAGATTTTTGCGTTCCCGTTTAAATAGTGCCATTTGTCTTTGTATTGTACCACGCAAGACAGGCTTATGAGCTTCCCACAGTGTTATTGGGGAGATGTCTGTTGTATTATTAATTGATATGTATTCCTTTAAAGCTTGTTCAATGGCCATCTGATGTAGTGGGTGTTTGAGCATTATGTCCGGTAAGTACCACGTTGGGTCATGCGCTTTTGGTATGGCTGAGGCTATAGTAGTGTATACTGCATTATGGTCAGACCACGGAATCGGAATTATATCTGATGCAATAATTTCTGGTATCATTCCTATTGTTAGAAAAATATGATCTATTCCGGTGAAGGTTTGATGAGGGTGCGAGAAATAAGTGAATTTCTTTTTCATTGGGTTACTTTCTCTCCATGAATCTACCAGATTGTATTTGGAAAGAAGTTGAGAAAAAGGTAATCTAGAGGTTATTTTGGATGGTGTAAAAGGTGATTTATCTAGAAATGGGAGGAGGACCTGGTTCGAATCCCCACACATTATCACTGTTCCTATTTTGTGTGTATTAATCACTTGTAATATATGTGAGAGGAATGGTGTAGGTTGTTTGTTAGGAGCGTAGTAGGAAATCACCGTGATTGCTGTATCCATTATATAACCCATGAGTATCAGGTATCTACCTTCTGGGTCTTTAATTTCTGATGATAAGGTGAATGGTGTGGATCGGTGAAATGCAATTAGAGTTCCCCTTTGCTTGGTACAGGCAGAAGCCGTGTAAATTTGTTGATAAAAAGGAGAAATATATTTTGGAGTAGAATCTTTGGTGAAGTGTGTTTCTTGGAGGCATACTATGTGAGACTTCTTGTTATGGAAAGTACGGAAAGCTTTGGTCCTTTTTTGAGGGACATTTATTCCCTGAACGTTCAGGGAAAGTATATTCAGTGGTGCCATGGCAATAGATCAAATAGTTTTGACTTACTTTTTGTTATGCAGAGCTGACTGCGCAGATCAACCTGTGTGGACTGAAGAGATGAATAGATAGAAAAGAAACCAGTGAATTCTGGAGTAAAGAGTAAACAAAAAACATATGAGATTAGATGATACATTGTATAAATTATTTTTTGCAAGTAATCAAAATTTACCCGTGAAAGAGAATAAATATCTCTTTCAGGGGAATAAGTGCCTTCGTCACACTCCCACATAATATGGTTGGGAGAATGAGGAGGGCTAATGGGGGTACACGGATCTTCCGCTTACAGGAGAGAAGTGCTATGTCAAAAGACATCAAAATGATGTTTCATTAATTGGAGTGCAGAATATAGTTTTTGTTGAAATTATTTATTCCAGGGTGGTTGTATATGGTTAGTCTTGCCCTAGGCTAAATAATTCAGTTAGAAAGGTACTGTTAATAACTTTGGTATTGATGAAGATAGTTTGAATTATTTTGGGATTTTAACCCTTTTAGAGTAAACAATTACATATTTTATTCATATGCAACTGTTTAGATATGTTAACTCATAAAATTGAGGTTGTATTGCTTCAGATTAGAATAAACAAAAACATAATTCTAGGAACTGGTTAGGTAATAATATATTTGTTTTAAGAAAAGAAAGAAAAAGCTTCCATTACTTCTGGATTTTTGAACATATTTGTCCTAAAAAGTAATAAATCTATTGTTATTACCTGATAATATATAACTGAACAAGAATTTCCTTATTTCACTTATATATTCTAAGGCTATATGAATCAGAAGTAATAAGAAATATAACTGGAATGTAACATGATCCCACACAGTGTGTGACTATCAGAATGCAGTTACATTCAGTTATAACTATAGGTTTTTTATAGAGAACCATCTCTTAGTATAATAAATGAAGAGATATCAGGAATTAGGATGTCAGTCCATTGAATCTTCTTGGTCCATGGATGATGTGGCATAACGGCCTCTTTTGTGAGAATGATGATTCCCATTTTGTTCTGAAATTTTCTGGGTGCTGCCTGAAGGTGAAGATGACGCCATTCTTCTGCGTGTGGGAGTGTTGCTGTTTGTGGGTTCTGTCAGATTTAATTTTAAAAGGGTTTGTTGTAGTTCATCTGCTGATCTGCTTCTGTAAATTGTACCTTGGTAGTTAAATCTGACTGAAAAGGGGAAGCCCCATTGATACATAATGTTGTGGTGTTGCAGTTCCATTAGTTGGGGTTTCATGGATCGTCTTTTAGTAATAGTAAGTTGGGATAAGTCAGCAAAAATTTGATAATTGTGTCCTTGAAAATTAAGTTCCTTTTTTTCTCTTGCAGCAATTAGTATTTGTTCTTTCATTCTGTAATAATGAAATTTTGTGATTATATCACGTGGGGGTCCATCTTTATTTTTGGCTGTGAGAGCTCTGTGTACTCTGTCCAGTTCTAAACGTTCAATAGGGATATCTGGCTTTAGTTCTTGTAATAGAGCAGTAATAGTAGATTGCAGGTCTGTCACAGTTTCAGGTATTCCCCTTATGCGCAAGTTTGAACGTCTGGCTCTATTTTCGTAATCTTCGAGCTTAGTTTGAAGTATTAAATTCTCTTTTTTTAATTGTTCCAATTCTGTTATATTTTCTTGGGTTGTAATTTCAATTTCATCCATTTTTATTTCTAAGGCTGCGGTGCGGTTATTTGGTCTGAGGTTTGTTTTAAAGCCTTATGAAGCATCTTTTCAAATTGTAATAATATTACTGGGGATACTGAGGAGGCTTGTGGAGAAGTTTGTGAGAGGATTTGTTCTGTATCTGACTCAAATGGAGAGTCTTGCTGTGACATTTTCTGTCTGTGAGAGCGCCCTGATGCTGTATCTTGTGAGGTGACTGGAGCTGCTTCAGCTGCAGTGAGTGCCTGTGAGCTCTTTGTGAGGTGATTTTTATTTCTGCCACGGTTTCCTCCCAGTACCATATTTCCTGCCCAAACTTTCACAGTTTGTTCCCTGGGGCAAAAAGGTTCAAATGGATACCTTTTGAGCCTGCGGGCTCCGCTTTGTCCTTCACTTCTCTCCTCAGCGGTGTGGAGCTCTAACAATGCATGTCTGCCCTGCTAGGCTCCGCCTCCTGCCCCTCCTCCTGAGTAAGTTTTAATACCTATCTTTCATACTTTAGACGCTTTTAACATTCGAGTTTTTATACTGAGACTTTTTCTGAATATTCCGCTACTGCGTTCATTTCCATACCAGTCATAAGGGGTCGACATGTAGGTCTAAGTGTGGTATCATAACACACTTCTAACCCCACCACTGTCGACTGGGGAATCATGTGACAGATACACCAAGTTTTTATATATATATTTTTACTATTTTATATTTTTTCTTTGTAGTATTCTGTATTTAGGTGTATGCCTATGTAACGTGCACAGTACCCATCTAGAATAGAGATAGCCATATATCTTTACTCTGCACTAGCACTTTAGATTACCAGATTGTGTACGTGTTATGATATATTTACTGTTTGGATCTCATTGTATATAGATGCCTTTCCCCGACTGATCGGCCCTTTATATATATATTTTATATATATATAACTCTTTTATATTTTATATTTCGATTGTTTATTTAAAAAAAAAAAAAAAAATTAACATATGGACACGAGGTCCGACTCAGTATGGGTATACAGCATACTTATGACCACTTGCCTTACCCATATAGCAACTCCTTTTCTTACTTTTAAAAATTTTTTATGTGTTCCTGTCTAACATTGGCCTGTGTATTGTCAGGGCAGCTACCGCTGCACACAGGTGATCGTTTATGCCGTTTAGCCGATACATAATGTTTGTTTCCCCTTTGCTGACAGTTGAGATGTGCGCGATTGCTGATTGAATAAATCCGGCGTGGCTGTCAGTGAGTGGCGCCCGCCCCTGTTATCGGTATTGGCTGACTAACATTATAGCTGCGCCCATCCGCCCCAGGCAAAATGGCCGCTTCAGTACTTCCTGGCGGCCCCGGGAAAATGGCCGCCCATTATAGTCTATGGGGAGCTATTTAAGGACACCTACAGTGCCTCCCTGTATCCCCTGAAGAAGTCACGTGACTGTGACATCACGCGTAGGGACGGGACAGGCACTCTATGTTTGTTTTTGCATTACAAGCTCGCTGCTCGTCGGATCTCCCCCGGTATTGTTGATTTTAATGTGAGTACATGTGAATTTTTAATAAAGAGTTTGCCAAACAATATTATACCATTGTGGGATCTTCCTTTTCTGATTTATCTGGGTGACCCTGGGACACTACCTGAAGGAATATACGCCCTCATAGGAGATAAACCAGGATAGGACTGCATCACCACCATCCCCCACAGCTGGTTGATTCCATGGTTTTTACAACGAAAGGTTGCCATGCCTAAAAGTGGCTAAATGCGAGTACCCCATTACCTTCAGGTAAGCGGCCACTGCCCACTAGTGTGTGCTGTGCTGCATGAAGAATTATCACTACCGTCACGTATACCTGGCACCAAGTGGATCACTTATATATATATACTTTGTGGACTTTGAATAGCTGATTGTTTTCAAGTGACATAAAACAGTGGGTTCCCCTGGGTGGACTTTCCCGGCACCATGTTTTAAAAGCTCATTGCATGGGGAGTATATTTAATATGTGCCAATAAGTACATGGTTTATATGGATGATAGATAGTTGTGTAGTTTCATGTTTAGGAATTTTAAATGGTGTTACCAAATTTTGCAAAAAAATGCTACTGCCAAACAAAAACATACCAGGGGGTAATACAGCGGTGAATGACATATGGTAAGTATGTAGGAAGTGAGTCTGTTACTAGATTTAGCCGTATATGCTGTGTCTCACTTTCAGGAAACACAAATATTGCGGACTGGAAAGCAGCAAGATGGTGTCAGCACATAAGGATGTAGCTATATAGATACAGCAGTGAGAAAAGGCATGGTAAAGATATAACAATAATCCTAGTTATAGGGGTTTAAAAGTGGTGAATAGATACCTTGAGTAGATTGTTTACAGGTTCGGCCAGCCACGCATCCCAGCATCCGGCATGTAGAACGCCTTGACTGGGAGTGAGTGGGGCCGGTTTAAATAATGGATAATAAAAATAATAGTGCTTGCCCCCCCTGAGTGCCCATGATGTCCGTCTAAGATACCTTGAATACTTTGCGGGTAGGGGGGCTATCAATATGCCAGACAATGTGTAAAACCTTTTTCAAATAAAAAAAAAATGGAACTAATAAAATCTTTGGTGACATTTACTGCTTGTGTTTCTTTTAGCTGACCCTGACAGAAATGTGGTGAGTCCTGAAAATGGCATGATTGTGTAACATTACAAAGCACTGTTGGGTGTTATTTACTAAAGGCAAAGACACTTTGCACTACAAGTGCACTTGAAACTGCACTTGTAGTGAAAAGTGGATTTTCCCTTAGGAAATAACCCCATTGTCACAGAAAACACCAATTAGAGCACAACAAAAGTTTTGGAGCGTTGAAACAATAATCCACACATTCTTGATTAACAATCTTTTTAATACCAGCACAATCACATGTGCATTTAGAAAAGGTTTTTAAAACAAACCAACATGTTTGTTGTATAACAATTTTTGGGTTCGCATTAGAAAAAGTAGAAATGTCCATTTAAGATAAAACAGGCATGTTTAAAACCAACAAGAAAGACACAAATCTTGAACTTACAAAGTTCACATTTGGCAGAACTTGAAGGCAAGATCAGACATGAGTATTTACAAACTGTGTTTGATATTGCATTCAGATGGGGTGAAGTCACTCCTAGAAAAGTCAAATTTTGAAGATGCACACCAATTGCCGAATGTCAACATGTGCTAGCTGCCATCACGGGGGATCAAGGGACGTGTTTTGTGGGTGCAACCCCTTCCTCACAGCTACTTTATTGAGGAAGGGGTTGCACCCCAAAAACACATCCATTTATCTCCCGTGATGGCAGATAGCACATGTTGACACACTGTGTGCCTCTTCAAAATTTGGCTTTTCGCAAATATGTAAAAAAATTGTAAAAATTTTTAGCTCACAAAAAGCGCCAACAAAAAGGGATTTTGAGGGGTTTTAAACTCTCCCTAAAACATCTATGATGTTCTTCATTTTTTTGAACATCATTGATGCTTTTCTGGATGTTTTCCAAGTCCCTATTACACCCCATGATCTCCCTGATCAGGATCTGTGCACTTTCCGAGGTGAAATGCCCTGGATCCACAACATCACGATCACCTAAAAAGATAAAAACAAAAACACACCATGTATTATAAATATGCCGGCATCCATCTCTTACCTGAGGCTGTGGTCGCAGACACTCACCTGTTGTGGTGCCAATTTCCACCATGTCTTCCTCCTCCTGCTCTGCTTGGCTTGGGTGGATTTCCTCTTCTTCCAGAGGTGGGGGGTCTGTGGTCTCCTTAGATGAGGGGTGTCCTCCGAGTCTTTTATCCCCTATGTAAAAAAAAATAGGTATACTTAGCACACAGATATTTGATGGCAGAAATAGGAATATGAAACATTGCTTGGAAGTGGGGTACAATTGTCTATTTTGGCAGAGTTCCAAGATGTAGAATTTTTAGTGTCCTTTGTCAAGCTACAATACTTTACCTGTTTTGTACAAGCTTCACAGATGGAGACACCCCTATAGTATACACTGGAGCACCTGTGTGGGCCCCATAATAAAAAGGGTGTTCTTGTGTCCCACACTAGTGCTCCAGCGTCCAGATGTGTAAACAGCTACTGAGTGTCCTCTCCTTACACAGAATCTAGTTTGCATTTCATTCTAGTTACAAACTCATCTACACAACCAAATTATTTGCAGACAAGTAGGCCATAAAAAATGTGGGCAAATACATATGGCCAAAACAATGGTGTTTTCTAGGCCGAACGAACAATGTTTTATACGAACGAATAATGTGCCCATGAACATGAAAGTTGCCATTTTAAACTGGATAACAGTTAAGAAAAGCACATGGAGCAGCACGAACGTAATAAACATAAAGAATAGGAACACAGCACAACTACTTACTTTTTTGCAGCACTCTCCGGATCTTTCTGTACTGCTCTTGCTCTCTTAATTTGAGGTCCGACCACCACTTCCGGAGCTGATGTTTTGATCGTCGTACCCCGAAATTCCGGTGCAGACTCTTGACCACTTTCGCCATGATCTTGGCCTTTCTGACATTGGGGTTGGGGTAAGGTCCATACTTCCCATCATAGTCGGCCCTCTTCATTATGTCGACCATCTCCAACATCTCCCCAAAGGACATATTTGATGCCTTAAATCATCTCCTTCTGGATCCAGACGTTTCAGGCTCCGGGCTTTCCTCCTCCTCGTTGCTGTAATTAGCACGCACCTGCTCTGACACCGCCATGTGCTCTTCCCCCACTGCACCGAACGAGAAGGGGCGGGAATAGACTAAAAAGAACGTCAGGGGCAGGCGGAGTTTCACGCATGCGCAGTGTCTATAAAACGTAACACGCATGCGTAGTACGTATGATCTGTGAGCAGAGGAAGGAGTAAAGGAGGCGCCGATCGTGATTGCGAAGGTAAGATTTAATATTGGGCCTATACTGCTTCTAGATTAAGGCCTGTATTTGCACAAGTTTAGAAGACTTTAGGCTGACATTAGGGTTTGTCTTGTGTTGTGTCTTGCAGTGAAAATGGATATCTTGAGAGATAAGGAGTTTATGCCACTCTTCATTGATATGTTCAGGGAGCTGCCCTGTCTATGGCAGATAAACCACCCGGAATATAAGAACCAAACAAAGAGGAAGGCAGCGCTGGATAATTTGTTGGAATTTGTGAAGACGGTGATCCCCACGGCCGACATCACCTATTTGAAGATCCTAATTGGTGGCCTGAGGAGTACTTATCTAAGGGAGCACAAGAAGGTCCAGGATTCCCAGAGATCAGGAGCTGCAGATGACATTTATGTCCCCAGACTGTGGTACTATGACAGGCTGCATTTTCTGGCAGGTCAGACTGAACCCAAGCCAGCACTCTCCACTCTTCCTTCCACGCTTCCTTCCCCCCCAGCTGAGGCTCCTGATGCCCAACCTGGGCCTTCCAGGCAGCAACATGTGGAGGAGCCCAGCTTGAGCCAGGTATAGCATTCTTCTAAATATTTCTGGTTGTCCAATCAATGATGTTAAATAGATGTTAGTTTGGATTGCTAATTTATAATTGTGATTGATGAAGCAAAAACTAAAACCATGTCCCTTTTTCATACACAGGGAAGTCTCAGCCAGGAGGTGGCCGGGCCAAGTAGGCTGCCTGATACCCAGGTCCCTACCCTCCGCCTTCAAAGACAAAGTGGCAGGAAGAGGAGTAACCTGGAGGAGGCTGACATAGGCCTCTTTTGGAAGGCTACAGGGGCCCTGAGAACCCCCCACAGTGTGGAGGAGGCCTTTGCTGGCATAACTGCCTGCAAAATGATGCAGATGGAGGAGGGCCAACGACTCCTGTGTGAGTTCTTAATTTTGGAAGCTCTCAATAAGGGGTTGAGGGGCCAAATAACATGTGCTACCCACATTTGTGACCTCACACATAGTCCTCCTCCTCCTCCTCCACCAGGTCCTACTCCTCCTCCTCCAGGTCCTACTCCTCCTCCTGCCACATCTCCAACACCAGAGCCACAGCCGGGAAGGAAGCATGGAAGGAAGACCAGAGAGTGATGACCCTGGGTTCAGTCTGGTCTGGCAAAAGATGCAGCCTCTTGTAGTACCACAGCCTGGGGACACAGATGTCATCTGCTGCTTTCCGGATCTCTGGGACTTTTGGACCAGTCTGCACTCCCTTAGATATGGACTCCTCAGGCCACCAATTTTGCTGGAAAAGAATTGATGTGTGCCCTGGGGGTCCAAGGCTTCGCCAATTTATGATGTTTATCCAGCGTTACCTCCCTCTTTGTTTGGTTCTGAGCCCTTAATAAAGGAATTTTTGGTTCAATTATACTCGCCTATGTGTGTTTTCCTTCAAAAAGGACACTTTGTTTGTGAGTAGGCAGGTACATTTCAAAAATACAATGTGAAATTAACAAGGGACACCAACACCAAGCAACCTCCTTGAGATTAAATAATACAAGATACCAATGGTGTTGTGGTAACTTGACACACAAAACACACACACAAATATTATCGAGTAAAACCAATTAAAAAAAAAACCATCAGCCTTGAAAAATAAATACAAAACAAAAATAAAACAACAAAAACAAATTTGGTCAGATGTGACAAATCAAAATATATTGACGGAATCACAATAAATAATAAAGAAAGACGTTTGTGAGAACTCTGTGTGAATATGAGCAGCAAAACTACTTCATTCTTCTCACATTATAAAGAAGAAGAGAGTGCGCTGTATTAAACCATTTTTTACATTGCAACGTGACGAAAGTGCTCTATCCATTCCGAACGTTAATTTTACCAGACCGAGCTGTTCCGTCTCGGAATTTCTTCTGAGCATGCGTGGTACTTTGTGCGTCGGAATTGTCCACACACGGTCGAAATTGACGCGATCGGATTTTGTTGTCGGAAAATTTTATAGCCTGCTCTTAAACTTTGTGTGTCGGAAAATCCGATTGAAAATGTCTGATGGAGCCCACACACGGTCGGAATTTCCGACAACACGCTCCGATCGCACATTTTCAGTCGGAAAATCCGACCGTGTGTACGGGGCATTACTGTCGAGCATTGTATGACTTTCCCTTTTTCGTTGGCACCACCAAAGTCCTGCCAAATAATCCCCCTTTTCTGACATTCACTACAGGGATGTTGGTGTCTTTCATTTGCCATTGCCACCCACCCATACCATCACTCCATGTATCTCAGGTGTTGTACCACACCACCAAAACCTCAATGGTTGGGTGACATTGTCTTTTTATGTTTATTTTTATTTTATTTTCATTTTTATCATTCATTATTATTTCCATGTTTTTTCCCTTTTTTTTTCTCATTTTTGAATAGTATTATTTATAGAAGTATCAGAAAATTCAAATGAACCCTATTGAAAATGTATGCCATGTGGCAACAATTATCATACGCATTCAATAGTGCGTACTTTAATGTACTAACCATGCACTACTGATGTATGAATTTACTAAATATTAACAATCCAATACTTCTTATGAATTCATTGCTTTTCCAACAAAATCTTTATTTTATATTTTATTTTTTAATTTATATTTTATTCATTTTTATTTTTTAATTTTTATTTGTTATTTTTTGTTTATCTATTAAGCCTTTTTTGTTTTGTTCTTTTTCCCCTCTTGATGTATTCCTTTTGTGGTGTCTGCCGACTGTTGGGTCCCATCGCATTTCCCTCCCCAATATGCCCAACCTGTCACCCCTCTCTGTCTCCCCACTCCCTTCACTCACATATCTACAAATTCATACACCTTCTTTTTACACCTCCACACTATACATATGCCCTTTAGTCATTTCTCCTTTCCAAATTTTACTCCCATTTTAATTTGACAATTACATCATTCTTATTTTCACTTTCCTCTTTTCTATCCAATACTATTGAAGTTAGCATTTCTGATATTTCTTTCTGATGCCTCCCTCTCCCCCGTGCTGCCTCTCGCTCTATGTGCAGAGGATTGAGAGACGCGCGCCCACTGATTGGGGCATGTCAGCTCCTCTTGCACTGTCTCCCTCCCCGCCCCCGGACCGCGCTGCAGCATGGGGGCTGTAGTATCTTGATCTTCCTTCACCTCTGTGATGTTTCGCGCATGCGCTGTGCGGTGTAGTTGCCAGCGGCCCTTGCGTGATGTTACCACAGATGTTGCGTGAACTATGCTCTTCTCCCATCTCTTCTTGTACGTTTATCTTAATTCATATAGCCTTGTCCTTTCAGTATATTTTTTCTAAAAAATCAATTTTTGTACCTTATAAATGTCTTTTATGCATCTCCCCAATAGACTTTGGTTTGCAAATCCTGGCACCTTTTGGCCCCTTTATATTTATTGTCCCTGTGAATGTAAGTAAACTTCATTTCCTTTGGATACGTACTAATCATTCCACACTAGTCTGTGCACAATCTCATCACCTTTTGTCTTTGATCTATGTCTGTTTTTTAGATTTCTAATTTCTTATTCACCTTTTCTCACACTCCTCAACAACCCTCCCTGTTCACCTTGCATCCTCCCACCTCAACACCCACCTTCCTACTTCCCCTTCCATCCCCTCTTCCCTTCCCCCCCTTTTACCCTCCCCCTTCCCCTCCCCTCTCCTTCTCCTCCTTTCCCTCCCCCTTCCCCTTCCCTCCCCCTTTCCCCCCCCTTTTCCCCCCATCTCTCCCCCCCCTTTCCCCCCCCCCCTTTTTGAATAGAACATACACCCAAATTCAATTATCAATTACACATTCATTTATTTTTTGGCTAGATCTTAGCTGACAAGCTCATCTGTCCTTCAAAAGGACAGTTTGTTTGTGAGGAGGCAGGTACATTTCAAAAATACAATGTGAAATTAACAAGGGAAACCAACACCAAGCAACCTCCTTGAGATTAAATAATACAAGATACCAATGGTGTTGTGGCAACTTGACACACAAAACACACACAAAAATATTATGGAGTAAAACCAATTAAAAAAAAAAAAACATCAGCCTTGAAAAATAAATACAAAACAAAATTAAAACAACAAAAAACAAATTTGGTCAGATGTGACGAATCAAAATATATTGAGGGAATCACAATAAATAATAAAGAAAGAAGTTTGTGAGAACTCTGTGTGAATATGAGCAGAAAAACTACTTCATTCTTCTCACATTATAAAGAAGAAGAGAGTGCGCTGTATTAAACCATTTTTTACATTGCAGCGTGATGAAAGTGCTCTATCCATTCCGAACGCTAATTTTACCAGACCGAGCTGTTCCGTCTCGGAATTTCTTTTGAGCATGCGTGGCACTTTGTGCGTCGGAATTGTCCACACACGGTCGAAATTGACGCGATCGGATTTTGTTGTCGGAAAATTACATCATTCTTATTTTCACTTTCCTCTTTTCTATCCAATACTATTGAATTTAGCATTTCTGATATTTCTTTCTGATGCCTCCCTCTCCCCCGTGCTGCCTCTCGCTCTATGTGCAGAGGATTGAGAGACGCGCGCCCACTGATTGGGGCATGTCAGCTCCTCTTGCACTGTCTCCCTCCCCGCCCCCGGACTGCGCTGCAGCATGGGGGCTGTATTATCTTGATCTTCTTTCACCTCTGTGATGTTTCGCGCATGCGCTGTGTGGTGTAGGTGCCAGCGGCCCTTGCATAATGTCACCACAGATGTTGCGTGAACTATGCTCTTCTCCCATCTCTTCTTGTACTTTTATCTTAATTCATATAGCCTTGTCCTTTCAGTATATTTTTTCTAAAAAATCCATTTTTTTACCTTATAAATGTCTTTTATACATCTCCCCAATAGACTTTGGTTTGCAAATCCTGGCACCTTTTGGCCCCTTCATATTTATTGTCCCAATGAATGTAAGTAAACTTCATTTCCTTTGGATACGTACTAATCATTCCACACTAGTCTGTGCACAGTCTCATCACCTTTTGTCTTTGATCTATGTCTGTTTTTTAGATTTCTAATTTCTTATTCACCTTTTCTCACACTCCTCAACAACCCTCCCTGTTCACCTTGCATCCTCCCACCTCAACACCCACCTTCCTACTTCCCCTTCCATCCCCACTTCCCTTCCCCCCTTTTACCCTCCCCCTTCCCCTCCCCTCTCCTTCTCCTCCTTTCCTCCCCCCCTTCCCCTTCCCTCCCCCTTTCCCCCCCTTTTTTCCCCCATCTCTTCCCCCCTTTTTCTCCTTCCCCCCCCCCCCTTTTTGAATAGAACATACACCCAAAATCAATTATCAATTACACGTTCATTCATTTTTTGGCTAGATCTTAGCTGACAAGCTCATCTGGGCATCTTACAGCACATCTCATGCGCACCATTCAGCGAGGGTTTTCCTTGTTCCCAACATTGAATGGCAGGTATGAGTTCTGCATATGGGTGAGCCTTTGTTGATGGGCCTAGCAGTCAACAGTATACCCTATTGTATATTTACATCATTATATTACTTTAGTTTGTAGCAAGAGATATACAAATAAACCGCCCCTGAATCTCTCTTACTCCACTGCGCCAAAGAAAAGTGCAAAGCTATATAAAAGATGTGTAAATGAATACAAAATATGTGTACATCCACAGTGTACAGTGAAAAAAAAAAAAAGCTGCCACTTAAATAAATACATAGACTGATCAAAATCCCAAAACTATACCTCTCACACGTGTACAGATAGAGATAGCGGCGCTAATATAAATTGTGTAAAATAATGGGTCAGAGCAGTATAATGCCTACAACCCTCTACTTATGCATAAAAATAATAATAATAGTGTCATGAAAAATATTAATTTTATCATGAAAAGAAATTTCCTTAACACCCAGTGAAAAGTGTCACTATAAATAATAAATTACAAGAAATGAATGATCAAGTTCAACAGTTGTTTTTCAATCTTCTTGTGAAAAATCTTCTACTCTTCCACCACACCACCATGATAGTGACACCACTCCCTCTGAAGAGCGCACTCACCAGATTGTATAGCCTCCCACTCTCGTGTTTGGCAAAACAGCAATTGAACCACACCTGGGTTGCATGTGATGAACCGTGACTCCAATCAAGCCAGCTCCATATGTGAAAAAATGAATAAAGTGCTCCACATAGCGTGATACCATTTTGACAGATTTATTAAAATCACTTCAAACACACTTCAATGGTTACACTCACTTTTAAACTGAAACATAAAGGCCTGTGCCGCGGTTGAACTTGATCATTTATTTCTTGTAATTTATTATTTATAGTGACACTTTTCACTGGGTGTTAAGGAAATTTCTTTTCATGATAAAATTAATATTTTTCATGACACTATTATTATTATTTTTATGCATAAGTAGAGGGTCGTAGGCATTATACTGCTCTGACCCATTATTTTACACAATTTATATTAGCGCCGCTATCTCTATCTGTACACGTGTGAGAGGTATAGTTTTGGGATTTTGATCATTATATTACTTTACTATTCTGTATTACACTTCAAGCCAATGTAATGCTTGTACTTTGTTCGTTATATGCAGTGTTGCATCTATTTTGCTTCTAAAACGTTCCCTGATGAGCCAAGAGTGGCGAATCATGTCGGGACAATCACTCCAACGATACTACCGAGTGACTATATTTCATCATCTGTTTTAAATTTCTAGATTTATCCTTGAACATGTGTGCATAACCTATATTGGAATTTTTATTATATTTTGTATGTAACAATAAAATCTTTAATTTTTACATACTTACTGTCGAGCATTGTATGACTTTCCCTTTTTTGTTGGCACCTCCAAAGTCCCACCAAATAATCCCCCTTTTCTGACATTCACTACAGGGATGTTGGTGCCTTTCATTTGCCATTGCCGCCCACCCATACTATCACTCCATGGCATTAAAAGGGTTTGATACCCAAATAAAAGAGCCCACCTCTATTACTAAAGGGTTTAAAAGTGTGGTCCCAAGGAAAATAGGCAGATGGTGCTTTTGGAAGTGCATCCATAAAAAGACACATGAGTGTCTTTGTAGAACCCAATTACTAAAGGGTTTAAAAGTGTGGCCCCAAGGAAAATAGGCAGATGGCGCTTTTGGAAGTGCACCCGTAAAAAGACACATGGGTGTCTTTGTAGAACCCAAGTGAAAGTAGCAGGGGGACACAGGAAAAGTCACCTGATAAGACAGGGCTTGGCCATTGTAGATGGTAGCTGGCACAAAGGTGCCAAGTTGAAGAATATAGGCTGATATGTTGCGCCCCCTCCGAGGTGGAAACGGGGTGGGGGGCTATGTAGCACGGCGGTACCCTGCCAGGGTCCACGTGTAGCAAACACCCAGCACACTAATTGGTTGCCTATGTGCTGGGCTTTAAGTAATGTCCTGACTAGGGTTCTGGGCTCCACCCCGGCAGACAGGAGGTCTGGCCCAGGAGTCAGGAGGGCTCTATCTGGGAGAGAGCTTTGAGCCAGTGCAGCACAAGGCTGTTAGCTGTATTAAGTGTGTTGGTGAGAGACCAGTCTTTGGGAGACAGACCAAGGCCTAAAGTGTAAGGCCAGAGCAGGAGTGTACCAGCCAGAAGCCAGAAGGGCTAAATGTTGTTTATTTTGAAGTAAAATTGAAAAGCTGAATACCCCTGAGAGGGAAACTCATGTGTTTTTGCTGAACTTTCTTTTAAATAAACATGTGCAAGACAAGCCCTTAAATGAAGAAAAGAGAGTGGTGTTGTCCTTAAAAGCCCTACATTTGATGCGAGACCCTACAGTAACCATGTGTGGAAATGGGTCTCTCCATTAAAGTTTAGTTATTTGGAACATTGCAAGTTGTATAATCACAGGAGTACCCACACCCTTTATTGATGTTGGATGTTATATTACTGAAGGTTTGCAAGGTTTGGAAAGGTTGGAGTTCTCTTAATCATAATTCTGTGTGGGGTGACAAAGGGACAGGTATGGGTGAAAGGTGGGCCTTATTTTGGGGCTGTAATCAGATTAGGCCAAGCTGGGCCTTGCCCAGAGATACCAAGGGGGTGGTGTTGTCTCATTGTTTTCACCCTTAGAGAAGCTGGAATTCTGGTCATCCCCATGCAAATTATTGCAGCAGCACCGTGCTAAACTGAAGCCACATGGTATTCCGAGCCTGAAGAGTTCATTTTTCCATGGGGTGCTCCTCTGTGCTTCCATTTATGCTTTATGCAACACCCTCAGCTCCTGACTCTGTGACAGCTTTAAACTTTTGGATTTCCCCTCAATTTCTGTCTTGTTGACAATGGTCACCAGAACAAATAGAAAGGGTATTGGCGGCATTACCACAGACAATGAAAACTTGACTAGATTTCCTTAACTAGTCTAGCCAAAACTAAAAAAAAAAAGTGTTGTCTATGCATACACTTGAAGAAATTATTGCCTTTACCTGCCATAGACTGATGAGATGACCTAAGCCTAGGCAAAGTCACTCAATTGAACTGCTTTTTAATACTAAAATGTTAAACTATTTGCTTTTTTAATCTAAGTTATGTTAGTCTATGTTGTGGGTTTCAACAAGTGATTTTTTCTGTGCTGTTATACCATATACAGTATTACATTTGTTTTAGTGTCCAAATAATTTACTGCAGTCATTCTACATACAATCATAATTGTGCATTTTCTTTATAAGTGCAGTATTTTATTTCATTTGTCATACTTTCAATTTTATTTCTTTATACTGAATAAAATGTCTAGAGATAGTTTCTTTTTTCCACTGAAAATGTTTAGCCTATTGTGTTATTTTACCCCTAGCTTATATCAGTTGTCAGGCTATTATTCCTAAAAATGTCACATTATAATGGTTTCTTTTGTAAAAAATCTATTGAGTTTCTTCAAATTTTGTGCCCTTTTATCTTGTATTGATAGGGTACACCATCCTACCCAAAGAATGCTAATCTTGCCCTTTGAGAAAATTCAATTATTTCCAGCTTAAGTTATTTTGCTTCAAATTGTCATTATTTTAATATGCACAATTGCTTGTAACTAATAGAGTTACAGCTAAGTGCCAGGCAAGACAGTATTGCAAAATACAGTATAACGTATTACAGGAACAGAATCCCCCCATAATGTGATTTTCTTATTCATAATCAAACAAAGAAGCCCTGCTGCAGCCCATCCCCATACAGGACAGTACAGTGAGGCCTTCCACCCTTACCACAGAACATGATAAAACAGCTATATAATCTTTAATATGTATTTTATTACACAATTCAGCTAATTTTATTTTCCTTTCAGTTTGTATACAATAACTGGCTGTATTTTTTTCTACTCAGTAACACACATTTAAAGCTACTGTTTTGCTAATTAAATTTGTTCCTCTTTGGAAGGTACCAACATCCCATAAACAGTTAGTGAACAAAATAGAATTTTGAAAATGCTTCGAGACATTTTAGGTACTAAATTCTCTTACAGTATTAATAAACTGTTACAATTAATTTGTCTTTATTGTATTCTCTAATATTCTAGTATTAAAAAGCAAACAAACAAACAAAAAGTATATATATATATATATATATATATATATATATATATATATATATATATATATATATATACTTTTTTGTTTGTTTGCTTTTTATATATACCGTATATACTCGAGTATAAGTCGAATTTTTCAGCACATTTTTTTGTGCTGAAAGTGCCCCCCTCCACTTATACTTGAGTCAAGCACTTTTCTGCAGCAAAAAATTTCATTTTCCGAATCAATTTTGGGGCCCAGTATCTCAGGGCCACTTGGTGCTAGGAACCCCAAATTTGGTGTGCAAACCCGGTGGAGCTGGTACCACAACATATCCCAAGCTGAAGCTCCTAGCACCAAGTGGCCCTGAGATGCGGGGCCCCAAATCCAGTTCGGAAAATGTCATTCTCTGCTGCAGAAAAGTGCTTGACATTTTCTGAACTGATGTTTGGGGCCCTGTATCTCGAGGCCACTTGGTGCTAAAAACCCCAGCTTTGGAAATTTTATGGCGCTAGTTCCACTGGGTTTGCACACCAAATTTGGGGTTCTTAGCACTAAGTGGCCCCGAGATATGGGGCCCCAAATTCGGTCAACTGTGTCCATCTGCAGCAATGTCATTTCAGGACCCTTTGGGTTCAGAGACCCCAAATTTTGGCTGCAGCTAGGGGGCATCTAGGAACCCTTAACTACCGAGTTTAAAGTTCGAGGGACCTATGGCTGCAAATGGGCACAGTGAGGCATGCAAATGGGCACAGTGATGCTGCAAATGGGCATTGTTGACCCTCTTTTCCACTTACAGTAGCTGTGCATTTCTCACCCTCGTCTTATACTCGGGTCAATAAGTTTTTCCCATTTTTTTTGTGGTAAATTAGGGCCTCGACTTATACTCGGAACGACTTATACTCGAGTATATACGGTATATTGCTATATATATTTTTTATATATATATTGCTCTTTTTTTTAACAGTTACAAAAGTTACATATATTCCACATACTTTACAGACACTTTTTTTTTTTAAATCAGCACAAGGGATGTTACTTACAATCAATGACGTGCCATAACTTGCAAGTAACAAACAAGACAATGACTTATTCTATGCACTCGTGTTGACTATCCTGCCCTTCCTCCCCCCCACTTCTTGATTCATAGATGCTTTACTACAGCTTCTATGAATGAAATGTGATCTAAAAATTAAGGAGGTGGACCTTTCATTCATTTGTCTATCCTCTATTCATGGATGATTTGACAGGTTTCTTTTCTCATTATAACCCCTGCAGCACATGAAGATTACCACTGCGGGGAGATGAAGGGATCAGAGAACTGAAGATTTTAAATAAACCTCAGCCAGCTGTACAAAAGCCATGTAAGAGTGCATATAAGTAACATCCCTTGTGCTGATTAAAAAAAAATGTTTTAAATAAACATAAGCTTTAACGCAACAGAATAAACACAAACAGCAAAAAGCCTGCGCAATAAACAGTGATATTACTAATATCTGTAATAACAACTGCAGCTTATATAATGTGTTACCATTATCAAACAGTGTAGTGAAAAAGCCGAGATTACCCTACAAAAATTACTGCAATCTTATAAATCAAACAAAACAAAACAAAATAATTAAATAATACAAATGCGTGAAAAAACTTTTGATAATCCAAAATAATCCAAAATATGTGCCAAAATTACTAAATGTCTTTCAAGGTGACCATGCTCAAAAGTGAGTGTGCTCCAAAGAATGATTCCTTCTATAATAAAGTGTCACACTCTTCACCACCAGCCTTCCACTGTGTGCAAAATAGTGCCCTTGCCCCAATGAGACCATACACACCGAATGAATACGACCACCCTAGCTTATACCGAGGTAGGTCATTAAGGCTTGTTCCACAGCCCTGTTGTGCATGGTAGTTTTCCTCTGATTGCAGCCTTTGTAACTGCGATTCACAATTTGCTCACATGCTTGGAAGGCTTCAAACAGAGAGGAATCTCATACCATATATTAAAATCCAAAGTTTATAATATATACGTAAATAACACTCACAATTTCTGCTACCCCTCCTGGCACCCAGGATCAACTGCTGATTTTTTGTTTTTAGCTCGTCGCCTTTTTGCATGCAGAACCAGTATGCATTCCAAACCGTGGAAGCGGCTGTCAGACCGAGTGGAATTCCCGCCCCTACGAGTATGTGTTTTGTCACACCAAGGACATCATCAGGAGGTGTAGCCTATACCACTCAGTCCATACTATATATACCAAATAATCCACCCCCATTGGTTCATATGCAAATCTCTATTTACTGTCAAAATCCAATATAAACTGACAGGTGATTGCTTGCAAATTTCCAAGAGGATGATACATACAGTACATCAAAGTTAAATGCAAAAATGAAAAGAAAAAAAACTTTAAACTATTACTCTCTATCTCCATCTTGTGGTCGTTTACCAAACTTACACTTAAAGGGATACCAAATACCTAATCTCAAATCCCTATCGGATTAATCAAAACAAAATTATTATAAAGTATCTAAAAATTAAAGGACTGGATGATTTCTAATAACAAATATATTAAAAGTCTACTATGAAGCGTTTAAGGTCAATATCTATATTCAATCCATGTGGAACTAGAGTCTACAATTCATATATCTATCAGGAACCATGAATCAGACTGAGACAGAAGTAAAGTTAAATCATACTTGTTTAATAAAAATAATAATAAGGTAAACAGAGTAAGCGTAGTCAAAACAAGCCAGAGTTCAGTAACTGGATCGGGTAGTCAGCCAGGCAAATGTCAGAGAGGCAGAGATAATGGCAATAGTAGTACAGCAAGCAGGATCAGGAGCCAGAAGAAACGTCAGCCAAGCAAGTCTTCAACAGGAATGCAGGAGAAAGTCTCTGTGATGTTGACAAAGGTGAAGGCAGAGATCAAGTGAGCTGGACGGCTTTAAGTAGGCAGGACTGATGAGCAGAATCAACAACAGATGGGTAACTGTGGAGAGAGATGGGAGCTGGCAATTAGCTGACAGCTGAGGGGCCAGCTCAGAGAAGGAAGGGCTGAGCCCAGCCCTGACAGTATCTCATCCTGCGAGACCGCCCTCCTAAGATTAGGTCCCCTTCAATGAGGTTTCATCCTGTCTATCCCATATAATGTAAGTAAACTTGGGTTCCTTTTATGAAAATAATAAAAATGTTTTGAAGCACTATTGTTCTTATAACCTGTACTTATATTGTTCATATGTTCCCTAATCCTGACCGAGAGTTTTCAAGTGGTGCATCCCACACACTTTAACTTACATGGACATTCTAGCAGTTATGCTACTTACAGTATATTACCAAATGTATTGAGACGCCTGCCTTCACACGCACATGAACTTTAATGGCATCCCAGTCTTAGTCTGTACGGTTCAATATTGAGTTGGCCCACCTTTTGCAGCTATAACAGCTTCAACTCTTCTGGGAAGGCTGTCTACAAGGTTTAGGAGTGTGTCTATGAGAATGCTTGACCATTCTTCCAGAAGTGCATTTGTGAGGTCAGGCATTGATGTGGACGAGAATTCCTGGCTTGTAGTTGTAATGGAAATTTGTAAGTTCTGTAAATAATTGTATTCTATTTTGTATGTATTGCACACTGCCCTCACTGTGCACAAAGCACTAATAATGTTTTCAGTACATGTTTACATTCTTTCGAGTCCTGATTAGAATTAGCCTGCCTATGTAACGCCCCTTGTTACCATAAACGTACAATTGTAATATTATTGTGATACCTACGTAATCATGTGTATAAAAACCTTCAATTGCGTCATAATAAAACAGACCAGTTATTTGGAAAGATGCTGAGCGTATCTTTTGTGTCTGTTCCCTACTGCAGTAGTTATTATTAATTTGGAACCACTAATCAATAGGAGGATAGGAGTTGCTTATCATCAATTTAACCGAGTCATAGTCTTCACTCTAATTCATCCCAAAGGTGTTCTATCGGGGTTGAGGTCAGGACACTGTGCAGGCCAGTCAAGTTCTTCCACCCCAAACTCGCATATAGAAGTCTTTATGGACCTTGCTTTGTGCACTGGTCCAAATCATTTGGTGGAGGGGGGATTATGGTGTGGGGTTGTTTTTCAGGGGTTGAGCTTGGCCCCTTAATTCCAGTGAAGGAAACTCTTAAGGCATCAGCATACCAAGACATTTTAGACAACTTTGTGGGAACAGTTTAGGGATGGCCCTTCCTGTTCCAACATGACTCCGCACCAGTGCACAAAGCAACGTTCATAAAGACATGGATGAGCGAGTTTGGGGTGGAGAAACTTGACTGGCCTGCACAAATTCCTGACCGCAACCCAATAGAACACCTTTGGGAAGAATTAGAGAGGAGACTGCAAGCCAGGTCTTCTCCTCCTCATCAGTGCCTAACCTCACAAATGCGCTTCTGGAAGAATGGTCAAACATTCCCATAGACACACTGCTAAACCTAGAGGCCAGCCTTCCCAGAAGAGGTGAAGCTGTTATAGCTGCAAAGGGTGGACTAACTCAATATTGAACCCTACGAACTAAGACTGGGATGAAACTACAGTTCATGTGCGTGTAAAGGCAGGTGCCCTAATACTTTTGGTATTATAGTCCATGTCCTATAACATGTTATCTTTTTTATCATACCATTTACGCATTTCCTGAGATTGAAATTGCACTCCTTTATTAATTTTATCTCAACTAATTCCACATGATTTACACCTTTTACAAGTTGTCCATGTACTCTATTTTTTTACTAATTTTACTGACTCCTATCCAAAAATAATATTTTGACAGATGTTATTAATTTTATTATACCATACAGGTATCTTCACCTATGAGATAAATACGTCTCAGATTAGAGAAAGTCGAATTCTTTGTGTTGGAGGATTGAGAACACCAAAGGTAGGCGGGAAAAAGCACAACTCCAAGATTTGTGGGTATTATAAAGTATTATGGCTCATGCACACAGACACATTCCTCCTTACAGTGTAAAAACACTGTGCATTTTGGTGTCCGGGAGCCCCTGGTGCTATGTACAGATACCCATACACATGAAGGTGTAGGGCGTAGGTGACTGAATGCAGGTAAGCACCACTACTTCCATAACATGGCATGTGCATACAGATATAAGATATAAGTCTCTGAACCCAGGTAAGCAGCAGCACAATACCAATGTAGATCTATCCAAATACATGAGTGGAATTAGGCAGCTGTACATAGCACCAGGGGCTCCCAGGCACCAAAATATGCCAGGGGTGTATGCTGTATGGAGGAATGTGCTCCTATTCATAGGCCCTAAGATTACATCAGGTTACTTAGAGGAAAAGTGCACTTGCCAACACTGCCTATGCCCCTTGATCTAAACTATCCAAACCCCCCTGTGTAAACCATTTGTAAACCGTAAAATGGTGATTTCACTTCCTCACTACCTATCACAGTTTCAGAGGCCATGAAATATAAAGATAGCACAAAACCCACCCAAACGACCCCATTTTGGAAAGAAGACACTTCAAGCTATTTTTTGAGAGGCATGTGGAGTCCATGGAATATTTGATATTTTGCCACAAGTTGCAGGAAAATGACAAACTTATTTTTTTTTATTTTTTTTTGCATGAAGTTGTCACCAAATGATATATTGCTCAAACATGCCATGGGCATATGTGAAATTACACCCCAAAATACATTCTGCTGCTTCTCCTGAGTACAGGGATACCAGATGTGTGAGACTTTTTGGGAGCCTAGCCGTGTACAGAACCCCAAGTCCAATCACCGCCTTCAGGCTTTCTAAGGGTGTAAAATGGTGATTTCACTTCCTCATTACCTATTACAGTTTCAGAAGCCATGAAATGTCAAGATAGCACAACCCCCCCCCCAAATGACCCCATTTTAGAAAGACACTTCAAGCTATTTGCTGAGAGGAGTGTTGAGTCCATGGAATATTTTATATTGTGCCACAAGTTTCGAGAAAATTACATTTTTTTTTTTTACACAAAGTTGTCACTAAATTATATTTTGTTCAAACATGGCATGGTTATATGTGGAATTACACCCAAAAATACATTCTGCTGCTTCTCTTGAGTATGGGGATACCACATGTTTGGTACTTTTTGGCAGTCTAACCGCGCACAGGACTCCGTAAACCAATCACCGCCTTCAGGCTTTCTAAGGGCGTACATTTTTGATTTCACTCTTCACTGCCTATCACAGTTTTGGAGACCATGAAATGCCCAGATAGCACAAAACCCCCACAAATGACCTAATTTTGGAAAGTAGACTCCCCAAGCTATTTGCTGAGAGGCATGTTGAATATTTTGCAGATCTCGCTTTTTGTTACAAAATTTTGAAAATTGAAAAAAGAAAAAAAGAAATACATTTTTCTTTTCTTTCTTCATTTTCAAAAATAAATGAGAGCTGCAAAATACTAAGCTCCCAAAATGTCTCACACATGTGGTATCCCCATACTCAGAAGAAGCAGCAGAATGTATTTTGGGCTGTAATTTAACATATAACCATGCCATGTTTGAATAATATCTTATCATTTAGTGACAACTTTGTGTAAAAAGTTGTAATTTTCCCGAAACGTGTGGCAAAATATCAAATATTCAGTGGACACAACATGCCTCTCAGCAAAAATCTTGAATTGTTTTCTTTCCAAAATGAGGTAATTTGGGGGGGGGGGGGGGTTATGCTATCTTGACATTTCAGGGCCTCCTAAACTGTGACAGGTAGTGAGGAAATGAAATCACCATTTTAAGCAAGTAGAAAGCCTGAAGGCGGTGATTGGTTTTCAGGGTCCTGTACACGGCTAGGCTCCCAAAAATTCTCACACATGTGGTATCCCCGTACTCAGGAGAAGCAGCAGAATGTATTTTGGGGTGTAATTCCTCATATGCCCATGGCATGTTTGAGCGATATATCATTTAGTGACAACTAAAAAAAAGTTTGTCATTTTCCCGAAACTTGTGACAAAAAATAAAATATTCCATGGACTCAACATACCTATCAGCAAATAGCTTGGGATGTCTACTTTCGAAAAATGGGTCATTTGGGAGGGGTTTTGAACTGTCCTGGCATTTTATGCACAACATTAGAAGCTTATGTCACACATCACCCAATCTTCTAACCACTTGAAGACAAAGCCCTTTCTGACACTTTTTTGTTTACATGAAAAAATATTTTTTTTTTGCTAGAAAATTACTTTGAACCCCCAAACATTATATATTTTTTATAGCAAAGGCCCTACAGATTAAAATGGTGGGTGCTGCAACTTTTTTTTTCACACAGTATTTGTGCAACAATATTTCAAACGCAATTTTTTTGGAAAAAGAAACACTTTTTTTAAATTTTCATGCGTTAAAACACACTATATTGCCCAAATGTTTGATGAAATAAAAAAGATGATCTTATGTGAAGTACATGGATACCAAACACGACATGCTTAAAATTGTGCACAAACGTGCGACAAACTACATACATTTTTAAAAGACTTTAAAATCCTTTGCAGGTTACCACTTTAGATTTACAGAGGAGGTCTACTGATAAAATTACCTCCCTCGATCTGACTTTTGCGGTGATACCTCACATGCATGGTGCTGTTTACATATGACACCAGACGGACGCTTGCGTTCACCTTTGCGCGTGAGCACAGGGGGACATGGGTGCTTTTTTTTATTTTATTATATTTTATTTTGCTTTTTGGTTTTCTTTTTAAACTGTTCCTTTCATTTTTTATTTTTTTTAAATCATTTTTATTGTTATCTCAGGGAATGTAAATATCCCCTATGATAGCAATAGATAGTGAGAGGTACTCTTTTTTGAAAAAAATTGGGGTCTATTAGACCCTAGATCTCTCCTCTGCCCTTAAAGCATCTGACCACATCAAGATTGGTGTGATAAAATGCTTTCCCAATTTTCCAATGGAGCTGTTTATATCCGCTGAAAACTAGGTCATAAAATGCTCATAGCTTCCAGTTTCTTAGGCCATATAGATGATTGGAGCCATTCTGGTCTCCGATCTGCTCTATGGTCAGCTGGCGGAACCACAGGCTGCATTCTTGGTTCCCTGTTGGGACAGGAGAGCCCGAGAAAACCATGGAAGATGGTGGGAGAGGGGGCATTTCCTCTCACTGCTTGTAAAAGCAGTCTAGAGGCTAATTAGCTGCTAGGATTGCTTTTACAAGAAATCTGACCACTGGCTGAAAAGAATGATACCAAGATGATACCTAAACCTGCAGGAATCATTCTGGTATAACCACTCAAAATCCAGCAACATACCAGTACGTTGCTGATCCTTGTTGGGCATATATTGTAATGTTCTTTTTTTCATGCAGCCTGTGGGTTGAACGAAAAAAAGAGATTGATCAGTGGGTATGCCCACCATTAGAATACTGCCCTTCATCCACCCACTTCTAATGATGGTCATACATGCACCTTTTTTTTAAACTGTGGTGGTGAAATCACCTCCTATAGCACTGGAGTCGCTGATTTTTGTATCGTGAGAGCAAACACTGTTGCTGTCAAGATAAATAAATCAGTGGCATACGTGAAAAGCAAACAATGGTGACGATAAAACATTAACTCAATAAAACAACTTGATTTTTAACGCAATCTGTGCCTAAAAAATATATGCCGAAGCATGGGTGCAATCCACCCCTAATGTTAGGAGAAGATCGCTCCTCCACCCCTGCCCCCATGCTTCGGCATATATGCTCTTTTTTTTAACTGTGGTGGTGAAATCCCCTCCTACAGCACTGGAGTCATGGCTTTACATATCGTGGGAGCAAACGATGTTGCTGTCAGACTAAATAAACCCGTGCTACAGCTGAATGGAGTACCTGCTAAGCAAATGATGGTTAACAATAAAACAAAGTAACATTACAGTATAACTGTAAGACATACCATACCTGCAAAGCAAATACAATAAAACATAGTAAAAATAAAACATTACAGTTCTACAATACAGTAACAATAGAGAGTGAATAATAGATATAGAACAATAGAGAATGAACAATAGAGCGGACAATAGAGAGCGAACATAAGAGAGAGCACAATAGAGAGAGAAGAAAAATAAAACCACAACTTTTTTTTGTGGTTTTTATTTATTTATTTTTTTGCACTTTTATATAAACTGTAAACTGTAAACATTCCAGATTAGGGTCTCTCGAAATGTGATGGCCATCTCATCTTTCAAGAATCTATGTAAGTGTGCCTAGGACTGTGCAATGCTGTACCCTACGCTAATACTCCACTAGTGTGTGGTAGCATTCGAAACAGTCACCAATGCAAAGACCAGGTTGGTCAGGACAGGAGGGACAATAAAAGTGGGTTTCATGCCTATATCCGTGCTTTCTACAGACACAACATCTTCTTTGGGGATTTCTTTGGGTAGGGGTACCAGGGAGGACATGCGGAAAATGACTCTCATGCAGCCGGCTAACTGCATTTGGATTGGAAAGTTGGGCCACAGCACCATCTGGACACAGAAGAGCTGTGATGTGATGATCTCTTCCTGGAATTTAAGGAAGGATCCAGTTCGTCCTGAAGCTTTGTATAGCACATAAGCATTCAGCAGAGCCAATTGGAATAAGTATACAGACACTTTTTTATACCAGCGCCTGGCCTTATGGGCAATTAGGTACGGCGCCAACAACTGGTCGTTGAGGTCCACCCCTTCAATATTAAGGTTATATTCATGGACACAGAGGGGTTTCTCCACAACACCAGTCACTGTAGGAATTTGGACTGTCGTGTCTGCGTGAAGGGAGGATAGAACAAAAACATTCTTATTATCCCTCCACTTCACAGCAAGCAAATTATTACATCTCAAGCAGGCTCTCTCCCCCAACCTAAGAAGGGAATCTACAAGCCGCTGGGGTAAGCCCCAGCAATTAGATCGAACAGTGTCACATGCGCCAATTCTATGATAAAATAAGTGACTAAAAAGGGGCACGCTTGTGTAATAATTGTCCACATACAATTGGTACCCCTTTCCGAATAAGGATGAGACCAAGTCCCATGCAAATAAAATGCATTTGATAAAACAGTTGTGCAAATAAATTTCAAAAAATTCAACTGCCACCATTTTACTCTGAAGGGCCTCTGCTTTAAAGAATATATATAATTCTTTGGGGTTTAATGTAATGTCCAGAAAAAAATGCAGATTTTACTGTAGCATGTGTGTGTAAAAAATGTAAAAAAAATTATCCAGTAGACAAGTGGTTTAGGCACTAGTCACAATCTGACTTGTAGGATCCCCATCCCTGTCTGTGAGGCAGCCATCTCGGTAGATTTGCAGAGTTTTTTTTCATATTAGAACAGCTCCTTGACAACTGGTTATCTAATAACAGGCTGGGTAATATTCAAAAAGCAACAGGAGACATGTCAAAGGCAAAGGTTTACAGAATGAATGAGGAAAAGAAGGGTGATTTAGTACTAGAACTGTGGGTCCTTGGGTACAGCTTTCATTTCAGCAAGCAACAGACTAGTAACTTCAACAAAGCTTGCTCCTGCAGTGCCCTATACTGTATCTCACACTGGAGACATACAGCTATGATGCTCAAGGCCCAGAAGTGCATAGGCAAGAGAATTCAAGGAAAAGGTAAATTTTTAGTGTTCTGCCTAGGCAACTAACATTTCAAGATGGTACCTATAAAATAGCAAATCTATACATTTGAGTTCAGGTTAATTTTAATTGCTTACTGTAGCTAATACGTAACCAATAAAATTACAACTCCTGACCTGCACACTTTCTTTCAGATCAATGACACACTATGTGGTGAAGCGGGCATAAGGATAAAAGCCTTAGAACATGAACCTTAGTAGATTGGAAATGGCAGCTCCCATATATGTGTGCTGAAAGGTTCCCTTTAAACTTCATGCATTCAAAATACTGTTGCTATATGTAGCATGCTAGGGAAGCTTGCACTCTAGCCCTGCCGAAGGGAATTGTAAGAAAAATATAAAACCAAATGCATCTGTGTATAAGTGCATGTGAGTTGTAAACACTTAGCCATTCCGCTATAAAAGAAACTCTTATTTTTTTTTTCTAGAAAGTAAGCTTGCTCCAGTATTTCACCGGGGATCCATCAATTCAATCACTGCTAGATCTATTATTCAATACTTTCTAATTCAAATGCAATATTTTCTCTGATAGTTTTCTGACACACAGTGATGGATTTCCAACCTACTATCATTTCCTGCATGGCACACAGGTGAGCATCTGTAATAAATAGAGTTATTATGTGATATCTGAAAATCATCAATAATTTGTACCACCTTTTTATTTAACGAGAATGACCTTAAAATTGACTTCTTTTAGCAAGTTCATGACTGGTGGTCTCTTAGGCTGCTGAGCTCAGAGAACCTCTTGTGAATCTTTCAGTCTTATTTTGTCTTTCACAAAGTATTAACATGCTTTGCAAGATTCCTCTTTTCTGTCTTTCTCTGTGTGAACAGAGAAAGTACAAACACAATAGCTCTTCATACAACTGTCTGGTATGCACCAGGAGAATTTTGTTTAATATTGTCGGTACATATTTAAAGGGAATCTGTCATGGGGATATAAGGGATCATAGTGAATCTATCCTTTGAGACTGCTCATTGCCTGTCTGTCATGCTGATGCTTTGAATGCTGTATCTAGTGCCTTTAAAAAGTATTCATACCCCTTGAAACTTTCCACAATTTGTCATGTACACAAAGTGGCACATAATTGTGAAGTGGATGGAAAATGATAACTTTTTTTCAATTATTTTACAAATAAATATCTGAAAAGTGTGGCGAGCATTTGTATTCAGCCCCCTTTACTATGATACCCCTAACTAAAATCTAGTGGAACCAATTGCCTTAAGAAGTCACCTAATTAGTAAATAGAGTCCACCTGTGTGTAATTTCATCTCAGTATTAATACAGCTGTTCTGTGAAGCCCTCAGAACCTTAGTAAACAAACAGAATTATATAGGCCAAGGAACACACCAGACAGGTCAAAGATAAAGTTGTGGAGAACTTTAAAGCAGTGTTAGGTTATAAAAAAATATCCCAAGCTTTGAACATCTCACAGAGCACTGTTCAATTCATCATCCAAAAATGGAAAGAGTATGGCACAACTGCAAACCTACCAAGACATGGCTGTCCACCTAAATTGACAGGCTGGGCAAGGAGAGCATTAATCAGAGAAGCAGCCAAGGGGCACATGGTAACTGGAGGAGCTGCAGAGATCCACAGCTCAGGTGGAAGAATCTATCCACCGGACAACTATTAGTTGTGCACTCCACAAATCTGGCCTTTATGGAAGAGTGGAAAGAAGAAAGCCATTGTTGAAAGAAAGCCATAAGAAGTCCCATATGCAGTTTACGAGAAGCCATGTGGGGGACACAGCAAACATGTGGAAGAAAGTGCTCTGGTCAGATGAGACCAGAATTGAACTTTTTTGCCTAAAAGCAAAAGCCTATGTGTATCAGAAAACTAGCACTGCACATCACCCTGAACACACCATCCCCACCGTGAAACATGGTGGAGGCAGCATCATGTTGTGGGGATGCTTTTTTTCAGCAGGGACAGGGAAGATGGCCAGAGTTGATGGGAAGATGGATGGAGCCAAATACAGGGCAATCTTAGAAAAAAAACTGTAATGCCCTGTACACACAATTGCACATTCCGACAACAAAATACATGTTTTTTTTTCCGACGGATGTTGGCTCAAACTTGTCTTGCATACACACGGTCACACAAAGTTGGTCGGAAATTGCGAACGGCAAGAACACAGTGACGTACAACACATACGATGGCACTAGAAAAGGGAAGTTCCATACCAAGTGCACCACTCTTTGGGCTCCTTCTGCTAATCTCTTGTTAGTAGAAGTTTGGTGAGAGATGATTTTCGCTTTTCAGACTCGTGCTTTTCAGATCGTTACTGCTCTTCAGTTTGTGCTTGTGGGTTCGTATCTGTTCTTCAGAGCGTGTAGTCAGTTCGCATTTGTTTGTCAGTGCGTAGCATTATTATTATAGTACGTATTTGATTTCCAGTGCGTTCTTGTCCGCTCGTTTCTGATTTTTAGCTCGCTCTTCTCAGGCCTTTCTGTTTTTCAGTGCTTTCTGTTAGTTCGTTCTGACCAGCCGGCCATTTTGAAGCCATGTTGCGGTTGCGTACTCGTCGTAGAGTTCATGCTATGCGGGGGCTTGGTGTTGGGGTTCTTGCTTTGGCCCAAGCCCAGTCCATGAAAAGGGTAAGGAGAAGTTCATGGATGAAGAATTGAATAATAGCTAAAAACCTTGCGAGCCACTTACGGACAAATGCCTATAGAGTAATAAGTGAACAGTGGAGTCCAGCTGCAAACACTCAATCACGTTCCATATTCGTGTGTAGTATTAAAATTGAAAATTATGTGTCTGCGCTAGAAAAAAATCACTACACTCAAAGTGCAGTATTAATAAACATAAGCAACCTGAGTGTTGAAATAAAATATAAAGTGCACAATACTATATAAACAGAGAATGTGAATGATCAAACAAAGTGACATATCATTTGAAATAACAAATAAATACTGGAGGGTATAGCAAATGGTGAATAAATAAAGTCCAAAAAGCGTGAATATCCAATAATATCCAAAAGCGTGAATATCCAATAATACAAAAGTGCCCGAATAAATTAGTCCCAAAACTGAGTGATTTTCACATATTCTATCTTCCAAAATGTGCCACCAAGAAACATGCTGTAGTGTCTTCCAGCCGCCCCCACAGGTGTATATGCTCACCTTTCTGTGTGTGACACAGCGATTAAACTATGCCAAACAAAGCCTTGGAGCCACTCCTGTGCTCATTAGGAACCAGCTGTACAAACTTCCAATGTTCTCAAATGGAGATGGTTTATGCAAGAGAAAAAAACTCCATAGCGCAATATGTAGGTATAAAGCATTTAATAAAATAATTAGCTCCCCTGTCTGGGGTACTCACATATTGTGGGTGCGTGAGTGCACCAACCATAACAAGCATAAACGAATGATCTCCCGGTGTGGCGTGCGGTGTAGCGTGTGTAACGAAAAGACTCCTTCTCTCTCTCTGCTGACAGCTCCGTCCAGGCCCCTCCCCTACGCGTGTTCGGCACCGGGACCACGTGCCTTCTTCAGGGGGATCCCCCTGAAGAAGGCACGTGGTCCCGGTGCTGAACACGCGTAGGGGAGGGGCCTGGACGGAGCTGTCAGCAGAGAGAGAGAAGGAGTCTTTTCGTTACACACGCTACACCGCACGCCACACCGGGAGATCATTCGTTTATGCTTGTTATGGTTGGTGCACTCACGCACCCACAATATGTGAGTACCCCAGACAGGGGAGCTAATTATTTTATTAAATGCTTTATACCTACATATTGCGCTATGGAGTTTTTTTCTCTTGCATAAACCATCTCCATTTGAGAACATTGGAAGTTTGTACAGCTGGTTCCTAATGAGCACAGGAGTGGCTCCAAGGCTTTGTTTGGCATAGTTTAATCGCTGTGTCACACACAGAAAGGTGAGCATATACACCTGTGGGGGCGGCTGGAAGACACTACAGCATGTTTCTTGGTGGCACATTTTGGAAGATAGAATATGTGAAAATCACTCAGTTTTGGGACTAATTTATTCGGGCACTTTTGTATTATTGGATATTCACGCTTTTGGATATTATTGGATATTCACGCTTTTTGGACTTTATTTATTCACCATTTGCTATACCCTCCAGTATTTATTTGTTATTTCAAATGATATGTCACTTTGTTTGATCATTCACATTCTCTGTTTATATAGTATTGTGCACTTTATATTTTATTTCAACACTCAGGTTGCTTATGTTTATTAATACTGCACTTTGAGTGTAGTGATTTTTTTCTAGCGCAGACACATAATTTTCAATTTTAATGGATGAAGAATTGGTTGCTCCAGTGTGACCAATTCTCTCACATGCCTTTGTTGCGGGAGATAAGTGAGAATAATCCTGATGATTTCAGGAATTATCTCTGGATGACGGACCCCGTTTTTCACCGTCTGTTGGATTTGCTGTCTCCTTATATTAGCAGACAGGACAGCTGCTTGAGGCAAGCTATCACTCCTGAACAGAGGCTAGTCACCACCTTGCGGTACTTGGCGATGGGGAGAAGTCTCTAGGACATCAAGTTCTCGACAGGCATATCCCCCAGGCTCTGGGGATCATTATTCCAGAGACCTGTTCTGGCATCATTCAGGTCCTGCAGGAGGACTATATTAGGGTAAGATTTCTCCTTTAACATCTCCTTCTCCTTTAACATCACATTCTATGTATTTAATGTTTGCTAATGTATTGTATTTTTTTCATCATTCCCATGATTGTAATATGCTGTGAATGTCCCCTTTATCCTCATACATGCTGGAAGCTTTTAAAGTTCCATGTTTGTCCTTCATGCATATTTGCCTTCACTTCAACCCCAGCATGCTATCCTGGGCCCATACACACCTAGCCTAGTCACTTAACAATGTATTTTGTCAGCTCCATAGTACTGCTTTACCCTAAACACCCACTAAAATGTGTAAAATGTGTCCTTAAATTCAGGAAGAATTCAAAAGGCTTATTTTGGGGGTCCCAAAATCATTTGGAACCCTCCCTCCCCCCAACCGCTAAGTCAACCGATACCAATCCTCTATCTGCTGACTTTGCCAAACCCATATACACTATACTTACCTCTTTTGTGGTCATATTTATGGATGAATTCACCAAAGCAAGTGAAGTTTGTGAAAAGTATCTAGAGTACTTTGCGGGTAGGGGGGCCATTGATATGCCAGACAATGTTTAAGAAACATGTTAAAAATACATTTTTTATTTAAACTTAAATAATATTTACTTCAATTTACTGCTTGTGTTTCTTTTAGCTGGCTCCTAGGTTCTCCAAAGGGCTTTTATTTTTTGCCTTTTTGTTCAATAGTGCAAACATAATTTTTTGGATACATGAGGTGACAATCTCTTCTTCAGCGAACTATTATATATGGGTCTGCTACACACACACACCTTTTTGTTATTGTTAATGTATGTAATGCATTACTGATAAAAATATTCATTATTTTCAGCACCATGACTGAAATTTGTGGAGTCATGAAAATGGTGTGATTGTGGCAAATTATAAAGCACTGTGGGTGTTATTTACTAAAGGAAATTCCACTTTGCACTCCAAGTGCACTGCAAAAGTGCACTTGAAACTGCATTGAAAGTGCACTTGTAGTGCAAAGTGGATTTGACTTTATTAAATAACCCCCATTGTCACTGCAAACACAAACTTACTACAAAAACTGCTATTGAGCATTAAAAGAAGAAGCCACACATTGTGGAGAAGAAAATATTTTTACATGTGCGTTAGAAAAGGGTTTTTGAACAAACATCTTTGGTGTATAACATTTTTTTTCACATTAAAAATAGCCTTTTTTTGTTAAACAGGCATGTTTCAAACCATAACATACACAACTCAGGAACTTACAAAGTTCAACTTTGATAAAGTGAAGGCAATATCAGACATTAGTATGTCCAAACTGTGTTGATATTGCCTTCATCAGATGGGGTGATGCCACCCCTGTAAAAGCCAAATTTTGAAGATGCACACAAATTGAGAGTCAACATGGGGACTTCCCTCCTGATCCCATGCCTAATGTCAACATGTGCTAGCTCCCATCATGGGGGATCAATAGACGTGTTTCAGGGGTGCAACCCCTTCCTCTCACCTACTTGAGTTGCTAGGAAGGGGTTGCACCCACAAAACGTGTACATTGATATCCCGTGATGGCAAATAGCACATGTTGACACACCGTGTGCATCTTCAAAATTTGGCTTTTAAAATACTTTAAAACTTGTTTTTAAAAGCAAAAATACACAATAAAACAGTACAATTTTTGTGTGTTTTATACTCTGCCTAAAATATCAATGTTGTTCTTCATTATTTGTTGAATATCATTGATGTTTTCCTTTATATTTTTTAAATCACGATTGCACCCCATTATCTCCCCAATGAGAATCTGGGCACTTTCACTTGTGAAATGAGATTCTTCTTCCACAACATCCACATCACCTAAAATAAAAAAAAAGTATTATAAATATTCAGGCATACATCTATAACCTGAAGCTGTGGTCTCAGACACTCACCTGTTGTGGTGACTATTTCGCCCACTTCATAAATCTCTCATCCTCTGCTTGTGGTTTTGGGATTTCCCCTTCTTCAAGAATGTGGGGTTCCTGGTGTCCTCAGATGTCCCAAGTCTTTTCTCCCCCATGTGAATAAAAAATAAGCATACTTAGCACACAAATATTTGAGGGCAGAAATAGGAATATGAAACATTGCTTGGAAATGTCATACAATTGTCTGTTTTGGCAGAGTTGCAAGCTGAAGAAATTTTTATTTGCTTTCTAAAGCTGGAATACTTACCTTTTTTGTTAACGTTTCACACATGGAGACGCCCCTAGTATCCACTGGAGCACCTGTGTGGGACACCCTAAAAAGTTTGTTCTGGTGTCCCACACTGCTCCTGCATCCAGATGTGTAAACAGCTGCTGAGTGTCCTCTCCTTACATTGAATCAATTTTCAATTTCATTATAGTTACAAACCCATCTAGACAACAAACTTCTTTTAATACAAATAGGCCTGAACAAATGTAGTTAACCTGTATCTGCAAAAAACATCTTATAAGTGGGCGAAAGAACGATGTTTCCTACGAATGATTACTGTGCCCATGAGCATGAAAATTGCCATTTTAAAATGTACAACAGTAAAGAAAAGCACCTGGAGCAGCATGCAAGTAAGATTAATAATAGGAACACACGACAACTACTTACTTTTTTGCAAAACTCTCTTGATTCTTCTGTACTGATCCTGTTCCCTCAATTTCAGGTCTGACCAACGTTTCCTCAGTGGATCCTTGGATCGCCGTACCCCAAAATTCCTGTGCAGACTCTTCACAACTTTAGTCATAATCTTGGCCTTTCTCACATTTGGGTTTGGGTAAGGTCCATGCTTTCCGTCATAGTCGGCCCTCCTCAAGATATCCACCATCTCTACAAAGGACATATTTGAGGCCTTAAATCTCCTCCGGGATCGGGACGTTCGTGGCTCCGGGCTTTTGTCATTGCTGCTCTCCTCTGCATGCACCTGCTCTTTCTCTATGTGCTCTCCCAGTGCGCCGAAAGAGAAGGGGCGGGGAATATACTAGAAAGAACATCAGGCGTGGTTGGAGTTTCACAAATGCGCAGTGTATATAAAGCGTAACACGGGTGCGTCGTATGTACGATCTGTGAGTGGAGGAAGGAGTAGCGGAAGCGACGGTCGTTATAACAAAGGTACAGTTTTAACTTGGTGCATCAGTGGCCTATACTGCTTATAGATTGAGGCCTATATTGGGTCAAGATTAGGAGAGTTTTGCCTGATATTAGGGTTTGTCTTGTGTTGTGTCTTGCAGAGAAAATGGATCCATTTAATGATAGGGAATTTCTAGTAATATTCTAGTAATTTTCATTGAAATGTTCAGGGAGTTACCCTGTCTGTGGTAGGTGAACCACCCGTTTTTTAATAATCAAACAAAGAGGCAGGCAGTGCTAGAGAAACTGCTTGAATTTGTGAAGCCGGTGATCGCCACGGCAGACATCAAGTATTTAAAGTCCAAAATTGGTGGCCTGAGGAGCACTTATAATAGGGAGCGCAAGAAGGTCCAGGATTCCCTGAGATCAGGAGCAGCAGATGACATTCATGTACCCAGGTTGTGGTACTATGACAGACTGCATATTCTGGGAGGCCAGAGGGAACCCAGGCCAGCACTCTCCAGTCTTCCTTCAAGGCTTCCTTCCCCCCCCAGCTGAGGCTTCCGACATCCAACCTGGGCAACATGTGGAGGAGCCCAGCTTGAGTAAGGTATAGCATTCCTAAAAATATTTCTGGTTGTCAAATTAATGATGTTAACTAGATGTTAATTTTGACCACTAATTTCTGATTTCATAAAGTGTTTTACATATCAATAGACAGTAGTGGCCACAAATGATTGGGACAGAAATGAAAAATGCTGGGGTCAGAATGATAGTCGTTTCTATTTCTTAACATTCAATTTGCAACAGTCATGACCTGAAAATTGTGTGTGATTGATGAACAAAAAACTAAAACTATGTCCCTTTTTCATACACAGGAAAGTCTCAGCCAGGCAGTGGAAAGTGGCAGCCAGGAGGTGGCCGGGCCCAGTAGCCTGCCGAATCCTAGGTCCCTCTCCTCCGCATTACAACAAAAAGTCCCAAGGAGAGGAGTAACCTGGAGGAGGCTGCAATTGGCCTCTTTCAGAAGGCTACTGCAGCCCTCAGAACCCCCCAATAATAAAGAGGAATATGCCTACATGGCAGCCTGCAAAATGCACGAAATGGAGGAGGGCCAATGCCTCTTATGTGAGTATCTGATCTTACAAGCCCTAAATAAGGGGTTGAGGGGCGAACTCACATACCAAAGTCACGTTTGTGAGTTCAACCATGGTCTTCCTCCTCCTCCTCCTCCACCTCCACCTCCTCCTCCTCCATCTCCTGCCACAACTACAACACCAGAGCTACAGCCTGAAAGGAATCCCGGAAGGAAGTGTGTAAGGAAGACCAGAGTGTGATGGCCTGGGTTCAGTCTGGTCTGACAAAAGATGCAGGCTGTGGTATGACCACAGCCTGGGGACAGATATGTCATCTGCTTCTGTTCCTGATCTCTTGGAGTCCTGGACTGGATTGTGCTCACTATTATAAGGACTCCTCAGGCCACCAATTTTGACTGTAAAATTATTGATGTCTGCCCTGGAGTACAAAGGCTTCGCAAATTTCAGCAGTTTCTCCAGCGTTGCCTTCCTCTTTATTTTGACCCAAAATAAATAGATATGTCAAATTAACAAGGGACACCAACACAAACCAACCTCCTTGAGATTAAAAAATAGAAGATCATAATGGTGTTGTGGTAACTTGACACACAAAACGAGAAAAAAATATTATAGAGATCACTATAAAAAAATTTAAAATAGGAGATCTTGATAAAATATATATATATATATATATATATATATATATATATATATATATATATATATACACAAGAATTAGAAACATTATTATGGAGATCTGATGAAAAAAATAATACTATTTATGAGATCACAAGAAATAATAAAGAAATCAGTTTGTGAGAGCAGTGTGAATATCAGCAGCAAAACAACTTCATTATTCTAGCATTATAAAGAAGAAGATAACGTGCTGCATTAAACTATTTAAAAAATTGCAGTGTGACGAATGTGCTATCTCCATTACGAACGCTAGTTTTACCAGACCAAGTGCTTCCGTCTCGTAATTTATTCTGAGCATGCGTGGCCCTTTGTGCGTCGGAATTGTGTACAAACGATCAGAATTTATGAGAACGGATTTTGTTGTTGGAAAATTTGAGATCCAGATCTCAAATTTTGTGTGCTGGAAATTCCGATGGAAAAAGTCCGATAGAGCCTACATTTGCCGTCGGAAAGTCCGACCATGTGTACGGGGCATTAGAGTGTGCAAAAGACTTGGGACTGGGGCTAGAGGTTCACATTCCAGCAGGACAATGACCCTAAACATACAGCCAGAGCTACAATGGAATGGTTTAGATGAAAGCATATTCATGTATTAGAATGGCCCAGTCAAAGTCCAGACCTAAATCCAATTGAGAATCTGAGGCAAGACTTGAAAATTGCTGTCCACAGATGTTCTCCATCCAATCTGACAGAGCTTGAGCTATTTTGTAAAGAAGAATGGGCAATAATGTCACTCCCTAGATGTGCAAAGCTGGTAGAGACATACCCAAAAACACTTGCAGCTGTAATTGCAGTGAAAAGTGGTTCTACAAAGTATTAACTCAGGGGGGCTGAATACAAATGCACGCCACTTTTTTCACATATTTATTTGTAAAACATTTTTAAAACCATCTATAATTTTCCTTCCACTTCACAATTATGTGCCACTTTGTGTTGGTCTATCACATAAGATCTCAATAAAAATACATTTATGTTTTTGATTGTAACATGACAAAATGCGGAAAATTTCAAGGGGTATGAATACTTTTCCAAGGCACTGTATGTCACTGATCCAGAACTAGTTTAAAGATAAGGAATTCTGACACTATTTTATAGCTTGCTTATTCCAGGTCTGTGACTTAATAATAAGTAAGCCAGGCACAGCTAGGTATATAACATTTTCAGAAAGAAACCAGCAGGGGTATTCCTTATACTTTTTTATGATAGGGTCATTTTAAGGCCTCATTTAAATGGGTGTACCTATGCATACACCATCTATGCCCACAAAGGCTGCACAGGTATTCCATTCATCTACATGCAGGCAGCCTATTCTTGTCTACTGGGATGCTTCAGCTGCAAAATCATAGCCACTGGTCCCAAACTGACAGTCATGTGGGTGCATGTCCCCGTGCATGACAGTGTGAGTCGGGGGACAAGCACCCACACGACATGCAACTGGGTCCATGCAGCCTCTGCATCCTGATAGGCATGAATGGGCTGCCCGCAAGCAATGCATGGAACACCTGCGCATTCCCTGCAGGCAAAGATGGACATTTGCACTTGTGTATACATAGGTTTGCCCATACGAATGAGGCATTAAAGTGGAACTAAAGTCTCCATAATTCCCTATTCAATGGTCCTGAGCTGGCATCTTTTTCTGAGTGGCGGTCTTTAGGTCACTTCATTGGCCAGCGGGGATGATGTCACTACTGCGCATGGAGGCAGGAGGTCATCTTCCCAAAATTTGGAGACTGGCCCAACACTGTAAGCCGACCTGCGCAAGCAAAGGTCTATTTACAGTAGTGGAGGAGAGGGTGAGCAGGCAGGTTGGCAGGGCCAACTTTATCGCTGGGAAAAAGGGACAGCTGCCCCTGGGCCCTGTCATTGTTGGGGGGCCCACAACAGCTGCTCTTTGAGCTCTCGCTGTCCACAAATTGGGGTCCCATGATAACACTGTAGAGCGCACTGGGTACATCAGTGTATTCCCCGGCCAGCAGGGTGGGGACAGAGCCAGGAGCTCCACTGCCACTCTGACCTGGCCCCATGTAGCCTGTATGCTCGGAGGCTTGGAGCTGAGATCAGATAGGGAGCACTGATAGCCCTGCCTCTGGACCACTGGGGGTTCCATCCCCAGACCTTTGATAGCCCTGTTTCTGGACCTCGGAGAGCACCGTTCCTGGACCCCTGAGGGCCCCACACCTGGACCTCTGAAAGCACTGTCCCTGGACCTATAAGAGCGCATGGTGAGCCTGGTTGGCTGGTTATGGCCCTTCTCCCCATGGACTGCTTGTGGACTGTTATCCTAACCCTGACCTGTTTTTTACCAAGAGTATAGCTGTACATTGCTGATAGGTACAGTTTTCAAATGGCTGCTTAGTTGATCACCTCCTGTACTAGATCTGCAGGCTCTGGTTATCTCCTGTACTAGATCTGCAGTCTCTGGTTATCTCCTGCATTAGATCCGCAGTCTCTGGTAATCTCCTGTATTAGATCCGCAGATTCTGGTTATCTCCTGTACTAGATTTGCAGTCTCTGGTTATCTACTATATTAGATCCGTGGTCTCTGGTTATCTCCTGTACTAGATCCGCAGTCTCTGGTTATCTCCTGTACTAGATTCACAGTCTCTTGTTATCTCCTGCATTAGATCCACAGTCTCTGGTTATCTCCTGTATTAGATCTGCAGCCTCTGGTCATCTCCTGTATTTGATCCGCAGTCTGTGGTTATCTCCTGTATTAGATTTGCAGTCTCTGGTTATCTTCTGTATTAGATCTGCAGTCTCTGGGTATCTCCTATATTAGATCTGTGGTCTCTGGTTATCCCCTGTACTAGAGGCGCAGTGTCTGGTTATCTCCTATACTAGATTCACAGTCTCTTGTTATCTCCTGCATTAGATCCACAGTCTCTGGTTATCTCTAGTATTAGATCTGCAGCCTCTGGTCATTTCCTGTATTTGATCCGCAGTCTCTGGTTATCTCCTGTATTCGATTCGCCCATTCGCCGAATTGCGAACCATATGGGCCGTTCGGGCCAAATTCGTGTGGCGCGTCAAGGCCCATAATTCACTGCGACATCGCAGTGCATTGCTGTCTGATGATTGGCCAAGCATACACTATGACCCGCATGCTTGGCCAATCACAGCGCCGTCAGTAGAGAGAGCTGTAATTGGCCAAAGCCAGGGTGGCTTTGGCCAATTATGGCTCAGGGGGTTTAGAACACGCCCCACACTATATAAGGCCGCCTGCACGGCGGCCCTGTGTAGTGTGTGTTCCGGCGTTGAAAGAGAGATAGATAGACAGAGAGACAGTGTCATTTCATTTGAGTTAGCTAGATTAGGCAGGACAATCAGTGAGTTAGCTGCACTTACAGTGTATTGTGTATATATATGCATCCCAGGTGTTGCATATATATATATATATATACACTGTCTTCAGTTTAGCTAGATCCGTTCCTGTTATCTTCTTACTGACAGGCAGGCTTGTCTTGTTACAGTATTTACAGCTACCTGAAGAAAATTGCTGGTGTTCTTTTGATCCTATTAGTACCACAGTCAGGCAGCTAGACTATTTACAGTTAGTGCAGTGTGTCCTGCTCACAGTGTTCAGCTAAAACTACAAGTTAGTGCGGTGCGTCCTGCTCACAGTGTTCAGCTAAAACTACAAGTTAGTGCGGTGCATCCTGCTCACAGTGTTCAGCTAAAACTACAAGTTAGTGGGGTGCATCCTGCTCACAGTGTTCAGCTAAAACTACAAGTTAGTGCGGTGCATCCTGCTCACAGTGTTCAGCTAAAATTACAAGTTAGTGCGGTGTGTCCTGCTCACAGTGTTCAGCTAAAACTACAAGTTAGTGTAGTGAGACCTCTGCACAGTGTTCATCTAAAGCTACAAGTTAGTGCAATGCGTCCTGCTCACAGTGTTCAGCTAAAACTACAAGTTAGTGCAGTGCGTCCTGCTCACAGTGTTCAGCTAAAACTACAAGTTAGTGCGGTGCATCCTGCTCACAGTGTTCAGCTAAAACTACAAGTTAGTGTGGTGCGTCCTGCTCACAGTGTTCAGCTAAAACTACAAGTTAGTGTAGTGAGACCTCTGCACAGTGTTCATCTAAAGCTACAAGTTAGTGCAGTGCGTCCTGCTCACAGTGTTCAGCTAAAACTACAAGTTAGTGCGGTGCATCCTGCTCACAGTGTTCAGCTAAAACTACAAGTTAGTGGGGTGCGTCCTGCTCACAGTGTTCAGCTAAAACTACAAGTTAGTGCAGTGCGTCATGTCCACAGTGTTCAGCTAAAACTACAAGTTAGTGCGGTGCGTCCTGCTCACAGTGTTCAGCTAAAACTACAAGTTAGTGCAGTGCATCCTGCTCACAGTGTTCAGCTAAAACTACAAGTTAGTGCGGTGTGTCCTGCTCACAGTGTTCTGCTAAAACTACAAGTTAGTGTAGTGAGACCTCTGCACAGTGTTCATCTAAAGCTACAAGTTAGTGCAATGCGTCCTGCTCACAGTGTTCAGTTAAAACTACAAGTTAGTGCAGTGCGTCCTGCTCACAGTGTTCAGCTAAAACTACAAGTTAGTGCGGTGCGTCCTGCTCACAGTGTTCAGCTAAAACTACAAGTTAGTGCGGTGCGTCCTGCTCACAGTGTTCAGCTAAAACTACAAGTTAGTGCAGTGCGTCCTGCTCACAGTGTTCAGCTAAAACTACAAGTTAGTGCGGTGCGTCCTGCTAACAGTGTTCAGCTAAAATTACAAGTTAGTGCGATGTGTCCTGCTCACAGTGTTCAGCTAAAACTACAAGTTAGTGTAGTGAGACCTCTGCACAGTGTTCATCTAAAGCTACAAGTTAGTGCAGTGCGTCCTGCTCACAGTGTTCAGCTAAAACTACAAGTTAGTGCGGTGCGTCCTGCTCACAGTGTTCAGCTAAAACTACAAGTTAGTGGGGTGCGTCCTGCTCACAGTGTTCAGCTAAAACTACAAGTTAGTGCAGTGCGTCCTGCTCACAGTGTTCAGCTAAAACTACAAGTTAGTGCGGTGCGTCCTGCTCACAGTGTTCAGCTAAAACTACAAGTTAGTGCGATGCGTCCTGCTCACAGTGTTCAGCTAAAACTAGAAGTTAGTGGGGTGCGTCCTGCTCACAGTGTTCAGCTAAAACTACAAGTAAGTGCGGTGCGTCCTGCTCACAGTGTTCAGCTAAAACTACAAGTTAGTGTAGTGAGACCTCTGCACAGTGTTCATCTAAAGCTACAAGTTAGTGCAGTGCGTCCTGCTCACAGTGTTCAGCTAAAACTACAAGTTAGTGCGGTGCGTCCTGCTCACAGTGTTCAGCTAAAACTACAAGTTAGTGGGTGCGTCCTTCTCACAGTGTTCAGCTAAAACTACAAGTTAGTGCAGTGCGTCCTGCTCACAGTGTTCAGCTAAAACTACAAGTTAGTGCGGTGCGTCCTGCTCACAGTGTTCAGCTAAAACTACAAGTTAGTGGGGTGTGTCCTGCTCACAGTGTTCAGCTAAAACTACAAGTAAGTGCGGTGCGTCCTGCTCACAGTGTTCAGCTAAAACTACAAGTTAGTGCGGTGCGTCCTGCTCACTGTGTTCAGCTAAAACTACAAGTTAGTGTAGTGAGACCTCTGCACAGTGTTCATCTAAAGCTACAAGTTAGTGCAGTGCGTCCTGCTCACAGTGTTCAGCTAAAACTACAAGTTAGTATGGTGCGTCCTGCTCACAGTGTTCAGCTAAAACTACAAGTTAGTGCAGTGCGTCCTACTCACAGTGTTCAGCTAAAACTACAAGTTAGTGGGGTGCGTCCTGCTCACAGTGTTCAGCTAAAACTACAAGTTAGTGCAGTGCGTCCTGCTCACAGTGTTCAGCTAAAACTACAAGTTAGTGCGGTGCGTCCTGCTCACAGTGGTCAGCTAAAACTACAAGTTAGTGTGATGCGTCCTGCTCACAGTGTTCAGCTAAAACTACAAGTTAGTGGGGTGCGTCCTGCTCACAGTGTTCAGCTAAAACTACAAGTAAGTGCGGTGCGTCCTGCTCACAGTGTTCAGCTAAAACTACAAGTTAGTGCGGTGCGTCCTGCTCACTGTGTTCAGCTAAAACTACAAGTTAGTGTAGTGAGACCTCTGCACAGTGTTCATCTAAAGCTACAAGTTAGTGCAGTGCGTCATGTCCACAGTGTTCAGCTAAAACTACAAGTTAGTACGGTGCGTCCTGCTCACAGTGTTCAGCTAAAACTACAAGTTAGTGCAGTGCATCCTGCTCACAGTGTTCAGCTAAAACTACAAGTTAGTGCGGTGTGTCCTGCTCACAGTGTTCTGCTAAAACTACAAGTTAGTGTAGTGAGACCTCTGCACAGTGTTCATCTAAAGCTACAAGTTAGTGCAATGCGTCCTGCTCACAGTGTTCAGTTAAAACTACAAGTTAGTGCAGTGCGTCCTGCTCACAGTGTTCAGCTAAAACTACAAGTTAGTGCGGTGCGTCCTGCTCACAGTGTTCAGCTAAAACTACAAGTTAGTGCGGTGCGTCCTGCTCACAGTGTTCAGCTAAAACTACAAGTTAGTGCAGTGCGTCCTGCTCACAGTGTTCAGCTAAAACTACAAGTTAGTGCGGTGCGTCCTGCTAACAGTGTTCAGCTAAAATTACAAGTTAGTGCGATGTGTCCTGCTCACAGTGTTCAGCTAAAACTACAAGTTAGTGGGGTGCGTCCTGCTCACAGTGTTCAGCTAAAACTACAAGTTAGTGCAGTGCGTCCTGCTCACAGTGTTCAGCTAAAACTACAAGTTAGTGCGGTGCGTCCTGCTCACAGTGTTCAGCTAAAACTACAAGTTAGTGCGATGCGTCCTGCTCACAGTGTTCAGCTAAAACTAGAAGTTAGTGGGGTGCGTCCTGCTCACAGTGTTCAGCTAAAACTACAAGTAAGTGCGGTGCGTCCTGCTCACAGTGTTCAGCTAAAACTACAAGTTAGTGTAGTGAGACCTCTGCACAGTGTTCATCTAAAGCTACAAGTTAGTGCAGTGCGTCCTGCTCACAGTGTTCAGCTAAAACTACAAGTTAGTGCGGTGCGTCCTGCTCACAGTGTTCAGCTAAAACTACAAGTTAGTGGGTGCGTCCTTCTCACAGTGTTCAGCTAAAACTACAAGTTAGTGCAGTGCGTCCTGCTCACAGTGTTCAGCTAAAACTACAAGTTAGTGCGGTGCGTCCTGCTCACAGTGTTCAGCTAAAACTACAAGTTAGTGGGGTGTGTCCTGCTCACAGTGTTCAGCTAAAACTACAAGTAAGTGCGGTGCGTCCTGCTCACAGTGTTCAGCTAAAACTACAAGTTAGTGCGGTGCGTCCTGCTCACTGTGTTCAGCTAAAACTACAAGTTAGTGTAGTGAGACCTCTGCACAGTGTTCATCTAAAGCTACAAGTTAGTGCAGTGCGTCCTGCTCACAGTGTTCAGCTAAAACTACAAGTTAGTATGGTGCGTCCTGCTCACAGTGTTCAGCTAAAACTACAAGTTAGTGCAGTGCGTCCTACTCACAGTGTTCAGCTAAAACTACAAGTTAGTGGGGTGCGTCCTGCTCACAGTGTTCAGCTAAAACTACAAGTTAGTGCAGTGCGTCCTGCTCACAGTGTTCAGCTAAAACTACAAGTTAGTGCGGTGCGTCCTGCTCACAGTGGTCAGCTAAAACTACAAGTTAGTGTGATGCGTCCTGCTCACAGTGTTCAGCTAAAACTACAAGTTAGTGGGGTGCGTCCTGCTCACAGTGTTCAGCTAAAACTACAAGTAAGTGCGGTGCGTCCTGCTCACAGTGTTCAGCTAAAACTACAAGTTAGTGCGGTGCGTCCTGCTCACTGTGTTCAGCTAAAACTACAAGTTAGTGTAGTGAGACCTCTGCACAGTGTTCATCTAAAGCTACAAGTTAGTGCAGTGCGTCATGTCCACAGTGTTCAGCTAAAACTACAAGTTAGTACGGTGCGTCCTGCTCACAGTGTTCAGCTAAAACTACAAGTTAGTGCAGTGCATCCTGCTCACAGTGTTCAGCTAAAACTACAAGTTAGTGCGGTGTGTCCTGCTCACAGTGTTCTGCTAAAACTACAAGTTAGTGTAGTGAGACCTCTGCACAGTGTTCATCTAAAGCTACAAGTTAGTGCAATGCGTCCTGCTCACAGTGTTCAGTTAAAACTACAAGTTAGTGCAGTGCGTCCTGCTCACAGTGTTCAGCTAAAACTACAAGTTAGTGCGGTGCGTCCTGCTCACAGTGTTCAGCTAAAACTACAAGTTAGTGCGGTGCGTCCTGCTCACAGTGTTCAGCTAAAACTACAAGTTAGTGCAGTGCGTCCTGCTCACAGTGTTCAGCTAAAACTACAAGTTAGTGCGGTGCGTCCTGCTAACAGTGTTCAGCTAAAATTACAAGTTAGTGCGATGTGTCCTGCTCACAGTGTTCAGCTAAAACTACAAGTTAGTGTAGTGAGACCTCTGCACAGTGTTCATCTAAAGCTACAAGTTAGTGCAGTGCGTCCTGCTCACAGTGTTCAGCTAAAACTACAAGTTAGTGCGGTGCGTCCTGCTCACAGTGTTCAGCTAAAACTACAAGTTAGTGGGGTGCGTCCTGCTCACAGTGTTCAGCTAAAACTACAAGTTAGTGCAGTGCGTCCTGCTCACAGTGTTCAGCTAAAACTACAAGTTAGTGCGGTGCGTCCTGCTCACAGTGTTCAGCTAAAACTACAAGTTAGTGCGATGCGTCCTGCTCACAGTGTTCAGCTAAAACTAGAAGTTAGTGCGATGCGTCCTGCTCACAGTGTTCAGCTAAAACTACAAGTAAGTGCGGTGCGTCCTGCTCACAGTGTTCAGCTAAAACTACAAGTTAGTGTAGTGAGACCTCTGCACAGTGTTCATCTAAAGCTACAAGTTAGTGCAGTGCGTCCTGCTCACAGTGTTCAGCTAAAACTACAAGTTAGTGCGGTGCGTCCTGCTCACAGTGTTCAGCTAAAACTACAAGTTAGTGCGGTGCGTCCTGCTCACAGTGTTCAGCTAAAACTACAAGTTAGTGGGGTGCGTCCTGCTCACAGTGTTCAGCTAAAACTACAAGTTAGTGCAGTGCGTCCTGCTCACAGTGTTCAGCTAAAACTACAAGTTAGTGCGGTGCGTCCTGCTCACAGTGTTCAGCTAAAACTACAAGTTAGTGCGATGCGTCCTGCTCACAGTGTTCAGCTAAAACTAGAAGTTAGTGGGGTGCGTCCTGCTCACAGTGTTCAGCTAAAACTACAAGTAAGTGCGGTGCGTCCTGCTCACAGTGTTCAGCTAAAACTACAAGTTAGTGTAGTGAGACCTCTGCACAGTGTTCATCTAAAGCTACAAGTTAGTGCAGTGCGTCCTGCTCACAGTGTTCAGCTAAAACTACAAGTTAGTGCGGTGCGTCCTGCTCACAGTGTTCAGCTAAAACTACAAGTTAGTGGGTGCGTCCTTCTCACAGTGTTCAGCTAAAACTACAAGTTAGTGCAGTGCGTCCTGCTCACAGTGTTCAGCTAAAACTACAAGTTAGTGCGGTGCGTCCTGCTCACAGTGTTCAGCTAAAACTACAAGTTAGTGGGGTGTGTCCTGCTCACAGTGTTCAGCTAAAACTACAAGTAAGTGCGGTGCGTCCTGCTCACAGTGTTCAGCTAAAACTACAAGTTAGTGCGGTGCGTCCTGCTCACTGTGTTCAGCTAAAACTACAAGTTAGTGTAGTGAGACCTCTGCACAGTGTTCATCTAAAGCTACAAGTTAGTGCAGTGCGTCCTGCTCACAGTGTTCAGCTAAAACTACAAGTTAGTATGGTGCGTCCTGCTCACAGTGTTCAGCTAAAACTACAAGTTAGTGCAGTGCGTCCTACTCACAGTGTTCAGCTAAAACTACAAGTTAGTGGGGTGCGTCCTGCTCACAGTGTTCAGCTAAAACTACAAGTTAGTGCAGTGCGTCCTGCTCACAGTGTTCAGCTAAAACTACAAGTTAGTGCGGTGCGTCCTGCTCACAGTGGTCAGCTAAAACTACAAGTTAGTGTGATGCGTCCTGCTCACAGTGTTCAGCTAAAACTACAAGTTAGTGGGGTGCGTCCTGCTCACAGTGTTCAGCTAAAACTACAAGTAAGTGCGGTGCGTCCTGCTCACAGTGTTCAGCTAAAACTACAAGTTAGTGCGGTGCGTCCTGCTCACTGTGTTCAGCTAAAACTACAAGTTAGTGTAGTGAGACCTCTGCACAGTGTTCATCTAAAGCTACAAGTTAGTGCAGTGCGTCATGTCCACAGTGTTCAGCTAAAACTACAAGTTAGTACGGTGCGTCCTGCTCACAGTGTTCAGCTAAAACTACAAGTTAGTGCAGTGCATCCTGCTCACAGTGTTCAGCTAAAACTACAAGTTAGTGCGGTGTGTCCTGCTCACAGTGTTCTGCTAAAACTACAAGTTAGTGTAGTGAGACCTCTGCACAGTGTTCATCTAAAGCTACAAGTTAGTGCAATGCGTCCTGCTCACAGTGTTCAGTTAAAACTACAAGTTAGTGCAGTGCGTCCTGCTCACAGTGTTCAGCTAAAACTACAAGTTAGTGCGGTGCGTCCTGCTCACAGTGTTCAGCTAAAACTACAAGTTAGTGCGGTGCGTCCTGCTCACAGTGTTCAGCTAAAACTACAAGTTAGTGCAGTGCGTCCTGCTCACAGTGTTCAGCTAAAACTACAAGTTAGTGCGGTGCGTCCTGCTAACAGTGTTCAGCTAAAATTACAAGTTAGTGCGATGTGTCCTGCTCACAGTGTTCAGCTAAAACTACAAGTTAGTGTAGTGAGACCTCTGCACAGTGTTCATCTAAAGCTACAAGTTAGTGCAGTGCGTCCTGCTCACAGTGTTCAGCTAAAACTACAAGTTAGTGCGGTGCGTCCTGCTCACAGTGTTCAGCTAAAACTACAAGTTAGTGGGGTGCGTCCTGCTCACAGTGTTCAGCTAAAACTACAAGTTAGTGCAGTGCGTCCTGCTCACAGTGTTCAGCTAAAACTACAAGTTAGTGCGGTGCGTCCTGCTCACAGTGTTCAGCTAAAACTACAAGTTAGTGCGATGCGTCCTGCTCACAGTGTTCAGCTAAAACTAGAAGTTAGTGGGGTGCGTCCTGCTCACAGTGTTCAGCTAAAACTACAAGTAAGTGCGGTGCGTCCTGCTCACAGTGTTCAGCTAAAACTACAAGTTAGTGTAGTGAGACCTCTGCACAGTGTTCATCTAAAGCTACAAGTTAGTGCAGTGCGTCCTGCTCACAGTGTTCAGCTAAAACTACAAGTTAGTGCGGTGCGTCCTGCTCACAGTGTTCAGCTAAAACTACAAGTTAGTGGGTGCGTCCTTCTCACAGTGTTCAGCTAAAACTACAAGTTAGTGCAGTGCGTCCTGCTCACAGTGTTCAGCTAAAACTACAAGTTAGTGCGGTGCGTCCTGCTCACAGTGTTCAGCTAAAACTACAAGTTAGTGGGGTGTGTCCTGCTCACAGTGTTCAGCTAAAACTACAAGTAAGTGCGGTGCGTCCTGCTCACAGTGTTCAGCTAAAACTACAAGTTAGTGCGGTGCGTCCTGCTCACTGTGTTCAGCTAAAACTACAAGTTAGTGTAGTGAGACCTCTGCACAGTGTTCATCTAAAGCTACAAGTTAGTGCAGTGCGTCCTGCTCACAGTGTTCAGCTAAAACTACAAGTTAGTATGGTGCGTCCTGCTCACAGTGTTCAGCTAAAACTACAAGTTAGTGCAGTGCGTCCTACTCACAGTGTTCAGCTAAAACTACAAGTTAGTGGGGTGTGTCCTGCTCACAGTGTTCAGCTAAAACTACAAGTTAGTGCGGTGCGTCCTGCTCACAGTGTTCAGCTAAAACTACAAGTTAGTGGGGTGCGTCCAGCTCACAGTGTTCAGCTAAAACTACAAGTTAGTGCAGTGCGTCCTGCTCACAGTGTTCAGCTAAAACTACAAGTTAGTGCGGTGCGTCCTGCTCACAGTGGTCAGCTAAAACTACAAGTTAGTGTGATGCGTCCTGCTCACAGTGTTCAGCTAAAACTACAAGTTAGTGGGGTGCGTCCTGCTCACAGTGTTCAGCTAAAACTGAAAGTAAGTGCGGTGCGTCCTGCTCACAGTGTTCAGCTAAAACTACAAGTTAGTGCGGTGCGTCCTGCTCACTGTGTTCAGCTAAAACTACAAGTTAGTGTAGTGAGACCTCTGCACAGTGTTCATCTAAAGCTACAAGTTAGTGCAGTGCGTCCTGCTCACAGTGTTCAGCTAAAACTACAAGTTAGTACGGTGCGTCCTGCTCACAGTGTTCAGCTAAAACTACAAGTTAGTGCAGTGCGTCCTACTCACAGTGTTCAGCTAAAACTACAAGTTAGTGGGGTGTGTCCTGCTCACAGTGTTCAGCTAAAACTACAAGTTAGTGCGGTGCATCCTGCTCACAGTGTTCAGCTAAAACTACAAGTTAGCGCGGTGTGTCCTGCTCACAGTGTTCAGCTAAAACTACAAGTTAGTGTAGTGAGACCTCTGCACAGTGTTCATCTAAAGCTACAAGTTAGTGCAGTGCGCCCTGCTCACAGTGTTCAGCTAAAACTACAAGTTAGTGTGGTGCGTCCTCCTCACAGTGTTCAGCTAAACCTACAAGTTATTTTTTTGCAAGCTCTGCACAGTGTTCAGCTAAAGCTACCTGTAGAAGGTTGGTGGTGTTTTCCTGATCCTATCACTACCGCAGGCAGCTAAAAAAGCTACAAGTTAGTTTTTTGCGAGCTCTGCACAGTGATCAGCTAAAGCTACCTGTAGAAGGTTGGTGGTGTTCTCATACTACAGGCAGGCAGTTGATTTTGCTAGCTGCAGTATCAGTACATATATATGTATATATATATATATGTATATATATCCCAGCTTAGTGCAGCTACAGGCCATTAGTATGTCTGGAAGGCCAAGAAGGAGAGGCAGACAGTCACAAGCCAATAAGAGAGGGCAAGCAGGCTCTGTGTCTAGTGCTGGTCGTGGAGATGGTGCATCCTCATCAGCACGTGGCCGTGGGACACGCTTGGCCTTTTTTTTGGCAGCTCGCCGTGTTGAGCCGCAACATGCGGAAGACTTGGTCGAGTGGATGACCAAGCCGTCCTCATCCTCCTCATACTCTCTCACCCATGCCCAAGGTACTTTGTCTGGGAAAGCAGCGGCCTCTTCCCTCGGCTCAATGTCATCAGTGACTCCTTCCCTAGCCCCACCATGTCCTCCTGAGGAGTCCCTCGAACTGTTTGACCACAGTGTTGGGTACATGCTCCAGGAGGATGCCCAGCATTTGGAAGGCTCTGATGATGATACTGAGCTCGATGAAGGCAGTAACATGAGCACGGACAGAGGGGGTGCCCAAGAAGGACAGCAATCTGGCAGTCATGCTCCCCCTGCTGCAGCATACTGCCAGGTTTGCTCCAGTGATGAGGAGGGAGGGGATGATGAGGTCACTGACTCAACGTGGGTGCCTGATAGGAGAGAGGAGGAGGAGGCAGCACATCACCAACGAGGCAGGATGCCCTCCAGGGGCCAGCCTAAGGGCAGCACATTGACTGCATCACACCCCAAAGCTCCACATGTGCAGGGCGCTGCAGTCTCTGCGCGTTATTCAAAAAGTTCTTTGGTGTGGGCCTTTTTTGAGACGAGTGCATCAGATCGTACCGTTGCTATTTGCAACATATGTCTCAAGCTAATCTCGCGTGGCCAAAACATCTCCCGCTTGGGTACCACATGCTTGACCAGACATATGTTGACCTGCCATGCAATTCGTTGGCAAGCGTATCTAAAAGACCCACACCAAAGAACAAAGAGGACCTCTCCTTGCTCCTCATCAGCGGAGATTTCCAACCCCACTATACCTTCAGTCCTCTCTGAGACCTGCACTGAGAGGAATGAAGGTGTAGAATTAGGTGTGTCACAGCCAAGTACTTGTGGGCAATCTGCTTTTGGTACACCGACGTCAGATTGTACCAGGCAAATTTCCCTGCCCCAGCTGCTGCACCGCCGAAAGAAGTTTGCTCCCAGCCATCCACATGCGCAGCGGTTGAATGCTAGCTTGGCAAAATTGCTAGCACTTCAACTGCTGCCTTTTCAGTTGGTAGACTCTGCCCCCTCCTGTGAGATTGTGGAATGTGCGGTTCCTCAGTGGCAGGTACCCAAACGCCACTTTTTCTCATGGAAGGCGATTCCAGCTCTCTACCAGCATGTGGAAGGCAATGTCCATGCCTCGCTGGACAGGGCGGTCAGCGGTAAGGTGCATATTACCACTGACTCATGGTCCAGCAGGCATGGACAGGGACGTTACCTAAGTTTCACGGCGCATTGGGTGACTATGCTGGCAGCTGGGAAGGATGCAGGACAAGGTGCAGTAGTGTTGGAGGTTGTTCCGCCACCATGCCTCCAAAATGCTAATGATTGTGACACACCTCTCTCCTCCACCCCCTCCTCTTCTTCTTCCTCCATGGCCTCTTCCTGTGCTTTGTCCTCGGAACCAGTGGTGCTCCGTAGCCGTTCAAGGGGCTACGCAAGTACGCAGGCCAAAAGATGCCATGCGGTGCTTGAGCTGGTGTGCTTGGGGGACAGGAGCCACACTGGGGCAGAGGTTCTGTCAGCTCTGCAGGGGCAGGTTCAGAGGTGGTTGACGCCATGCCAACTTAAGGCAGGAATGGTGGTTTGCGACAATGGCACCAACCTCCTCTCTGCCCTCCGACAGGGACAAATGACCCATGTGCCCTGTTTGGCTCACGTCCTTAACTTGGTGGTGCAGAGGTTCTTGGGCAGGTACCCGGGCTTACAGGATGTCCTGAGGCAGGCCAGGAAAGTCTGTGTGCATTTCCGCCGGTCATGTAATGCCAGTGCTCGGCTGGCGGACCTCCAAAAGGAGTTTAAGCTGCCCAAGAACCGCTTAATAAGTGACATGCCCACCAGGTGGAACTCAACGTTGGCCATGCTGCAGCGGCTGCACATGCAGCAGAGGGCCATCAATGAGTACCTGTGTGACTATGGCACCAGGACAGGGTCAGGGGAGCTTGTTTTTTTTTCCCCACGCCAGTGGGCCATGATCAGGGATGCATGCACTGTCCTGTCACCATTTGAGGAGGCCACGAGGATGGTGAGCAGTGACAGTGCATGCATCAGTGACACTGTCCCCCTTGTCCACCTGTTGGAGCACACGCTGCATGGAATAATGAACAGGGCACTTGAGGCAGAACAGAGGCAGGAAGAGGAGGATTTCCTTAGCTCTCAAGGCCCCCTTTATCCAGACAGTGTTCCTGCGTGCCCGCCGATCACACAGGAAGAGGAGGAGGAGGAGGAGGAGGAAGATTGTGTCAGTATGGAGGTGGAGCCTGGCACTCAGCATCAGCAGCAGTCTTTAACCACTTGAGCCCCTGACCATTATGCTGCCTAAGGACCAGAGGTCTTTTTCCAATTTGGCACTGTGTCGTGTTTAACTGCTAATTGCGCGGTCATGCAATGCTGTACCCAAACAAAATTTGCGTCCTTTTCTTCCCACAAATAGAGCTTTCTTTTGATGGTATTTGATCACCTCTGCGGTTTTTATTTTTTGTGCTATAAACGGAAAAAGACCGAAAATTTTGAAAAAAAATTATATTTTCTACTTTTTGTTATAAAAAAAAATCCAATAAACTCAATTTTAGTCATACATTTAGGCCAAAATGTATTCGGCCACATGTCTTTGGTAAAAAAAAATGTCAATAAGCGTATATTTATTGGTTTGCGCAAAAGTTATAGCGTCTACAAACTAGGGTACATTTTCTGGAATTTACACAGCTTTTAGTTTATGACTGCCTATGTCATTTCTTGAGGTGCTAAAATGGCAGGGCAGGTGTGAGGGGTGGGAAGATAACGTGTGAGGGGTAGGGGAGGAGCTTCGCGGTGGGGAGGTAGAGGACTGAGGAGGAAATGAGAGCAGCGAAGGCGGCAGCGTGAGGTGAGAGCCACGCTGAGCCCATGAGACAGCTACCGCAACAGCACAGAAACAGCTGATAGGCGGTGGACCTCGAGGAGGGGATCAGTGTCGGAGCTTGAACCCGGAGCCAGTGACAGGGCCGGCAGTGGCAGAAGCAGAAGCATCAGAGCAGGTAATACGGGGAAGGTAAACCCTGGAAATCCCTGGCTCGTATAGAACGGCAGCCGGTCCGGATCTGGTGTCCCCCCTAGACGCTTGCTAAAGCACCTCCCCCCCGCTCCCCCGCTCTCCCGCCACCCCCCTACAAACATGGAGGAACACGGAGGAAGGACCTGAGACACCCCTCCCCCTGCTATCTTTCCCCATCTCCCCCTCCCTCATCCCCTGGATACAGGGGGAAAGGAACCCAGGAATCTTTGTGCTTCAGCACAGATTGATAAGGATCCAGTGAAGCAAGCTGTGAAGTTACTGAAACGCTGATACCAGAGAGGAGCAGCCCGGTCAGCCCTGCAGGAGTAAGAACTTTGGCTCTGTGACCCATGCTTCAAGACAGAAACAGGTAGGACTTTGAAATAAATCTTTGAGGACTTTAAGTGTATAGCTACCTGCTGCAGGTCTATAAGGAAAGTAGATTCAGGGGGCACAGAGCGGAGCAAGGTGACCTGAAAAGCCTTACAAGAAAGGTGGAAGGCGGGAGAAATATAATATGAAAGGGCGCACTGCTAAGGCTGCAGAAGTAAAAAAACCAAGAGACAGCTTAAATACAAGCATTATCCAAAAATATATGACAGAAACGCAAGCCAGAAGCCCAAGCATGGATAATAAACAACAAAGTGGGAAAGATAAAAAGAAAGACCCCAATAAAAATAAGGGAGCGACAGGAAACAACTCCAGAACAGCAGCCTCACCAGAGTCTGAATCAGAAATTAACATAGAAGTAAGCATGGAGGTCTTACCCACAAAAGTAGAGATTCAGGACATGTTTACTAAATTGGAGAATGTGCTGAAGGCAGAGATACTTAATATCAGAGAAGATATGGGACACCTTCTGAAAAGAGTGGAAATTGTTGAGGATCTAACAGAGCAACATACGTCAGTGATTGAGGATTTAAAAACGCAAGTTAAAAATTTGCAATCGGATCACAGGGAAATACTCCTTAAACTTGAAGAGCAGGAGAATCAAATCAGAAGGCAAAACCTTAGAATTAGAGCCATCCCAGAACAGGGAGGGGAAGATCTGTTTTCTACAATGAGGGAAATATTCAATCCCATATTAGGAAGAAATAAGGAGGAGGAGCTTAAAATAGAGCGTGTCCATAGAATAAGAAAACCAGCAAATACCAGAGAAGACTTACCTAGAGATGTGATAGTGAGGTTTCACCATTATGAAGAAAAAGAAAGGATTTGGAAGAATTTGAGAGGAGTCCAGTCGCTGAAATTTAACAACAAGGACATTCAAATCTTTACAGATTTGTCAGCCAGAACCCTCGCAAGAAGAAGACAACTAAAACCTTTGTTGGACACTCTAAGGGAGGGGAATTTGAAGTACACCTGGGGTCACCCATTCTCACTTTTAGTAATAAGAGAGGGGAGAAGCTTTAGATTAAAACGGATGGAAGATCTGCAGGACTTCTGTGCAAATTTAAACATAAGGATGCCTCAGGACTTGGAGGGAAGAGTTTTTTGAGGGGGGGGATTGGGGTGGGTGGGGTTGGGGAGGGGGGGAGGTTACAAGGCTATAAATGAGATTGATAAATAGGAGATATGTACTATAAGATTCCTCCGCCCTTAACTCCACGTAATGTGGGGGGAAGGGGTCCTTATAGCCCCACAGTGGGAGCAACACCCTATACATGGGGGGTCATTGGCATGAAGGGAGTATGGGAAACACCACGGTCCCGAGGTCGGATGCCGGCAGGGGGAGTGGGGGTGGGTGGGGGGGAGGGGGGGTGGGAGAGGGTTGGTGGGGGAACGGGGGGGATTGGGGGGAGAGGGGGAGGGGTGGGGGGATGGAGGGGGAGGGTGGGCACCCGCAGACTCAAGGTTTAGCTCAAGAGGACCTACCTACCTGTACTTATTGTTTACCTGCTCCCTTGTACCTCTAGATATGGGTCGCAGTTTGGGGGTACTCACTCTCCCTTGCTCTTTGGTTTGCCTATTCTTTTTCAATCTTATTCTCCGTAACTCCTTGTTCAAAGGTGGAGGGCAGATCCAAAGAAAATTAAAGGAGCATCTAAGGGACACGAGGGCATATAAAATGTGGGGTGGTAATGTAAATTAGATGCCTATCATATAACGTGAAAGGCCTTAATTCACCAGGGAAAAGGTGGAAAATGGGTCAGGAATTACAGAGATTGGATATAGACATAGCTTTCCTGCAGGAAACACATCTAGTGCATGAGGAGGGTATTAAGTTGTCTTCAAAAGGTCTTCCGGTATGGATATATGGCGATTTCCCATCCAAAAGGGCAAAGGGAGTGGCCATTGGATTCTCAAAAAGGTTAAAATTCAATATAATGGACAGGAGAGTGGACCCAGAGGGGCGATTTCTATTTGTAAAAATAAAAATGAATGAAAAAATGTATACACTGGTAAATATATATTGTCCAAATAGAGACTCGATGAGATACTTTGCCCGAACCCTGAGTGGATTGGAGGAATTTAAAGAAGGGGAAGTGATCCTAGCGGGAGACCTAAATTTTTGCCTAGACCCAGCCTTGGATAGGTCAGCTGATTCCCAATGGGAAGAAAAAAGGGGATGTGTAAGAACTGCGAAGAAACTACAAGCTCAGCAGCTGATTGATGTGTGGAGAGTGTTACATCCCAAGGAGAGGGATTATACATTCTACTCACCGGTGCATGCGACCTATTCAAGGCTGGATTACTTCTTAGTTGATCATAGTCTATTCGATTCTGTGATAGCCTCAAAAATTGAGATTCAGACCCTGTCAGATCATGCGCCGGTAGTTATGACATTGGCGCTTAAAGGCCTTCAGAGGATCCCATACACCTGGTGGCTGAACAAATTTCTCCTAAAGAAAAGGCATATTGCTGAAAAGGTACAAAATGAGATTGAGGGGTTTTTTCACCCTAGGAATCTGAGGAGGTCCCGCTGACAATTGTGTGGGAGACTTTCAAGGCCTACATTAGAGGGGTATTAATCTCAATTGGCACGGAGGAGAAGAGGGAAAGTATGAGAAGGCAAGAGGGATTGATAGAACAAATCCATGAACTCGAACATACTCACAAAACTAGCAGGGAAGCAGGCAAAAAGGTACTAAGGGAACTGACAATAAAAAGGGAGGAACTGAGAGACTTGATAGAAACAGAAGCCCTCAAAAGAAAGCATAAAAACAGCAAGGATTTCCATATAAAGGGGAATAAAATAGGAAAACATCTAGCTAACTTTTAGGAAGAAAAGAGCTGAAAACTACATTGAGAAGGTAAAGAGTAAAAAGGGGGAAATGAGACACTCCCCAAGAGAAATAGCGGAGGAATTCCGAAGCTATTTTTCTTCTCTCTATGCAGTGGAACAAAAAGAAAAACAGGGTGGGAAGAAGGAACAAATGGTAAGAGAATTCTTAAGAGAGGCAGCCCTCCCCACTCTGTCACAAAAAGAATCATTGGAGCTGGAAAGACCAATTTCGGAAGATGAGGTCTTTAGAGCATTGAAGCAATCCCCAGGGTGTAAGAGCCCCGGGCCGGATGGCTTCACAATAAATTTTTATAAAAAATTTAAGGAGCTTCTGGTCCCAAAGCTATGCCAGCTGTGGAATGGCCTTGGAGACCAAGAAATGTGTGAAGAAGCCCTGTTAGCAGCAGTGACACTGGTTCCCAAGGAAGGGAGAGACCGCACCCTATGCTCGAGCTATCGACCGATCGCGTTACTAAACGAAGACACCAAATTACATGCGAAAGTATTGGCTCTCCGACTGAGGGAGAAAATGACTCGCCTGGTTCATCCGGACCAGGTGGGATTTGTTCCCGGGAGAGAGGGAAAAGATAATGGGGTGCGGTCTCTCCTTGTACTGGGGGCACTCAAGGCAGGCAGATCCCCAGGTCTACTCCTGTCGATCGACGCAGAAAAGGCGTTCGACAGGGTAGACTGGGGATTTATGTTTAGCACACTAGAGGAAATGGGAATCGGGCCAGCAATGCTAAGAAGGATAAAAGTCCTATATAACCATCCTGCGGCTTTTGTAAGAGTGAACAACATGCCCTCGAATACCTTCATTATGCAAAACGGCACTAGGCAGGGCTGTCCATTGTCGCCACTCCTTTTCGTTCTGGCCCTGGAACCACTTCTTAATGTAATCAGAAGGCACCCAGACATCAGTGGATGTGAAGTAGGGGAGGAGGAGCACAAGTTAGCAGCATTTGCCGACGATATTCTTTTTTTTATTTCAAAGCCTAGAATATCAATCCCTAATATGTTAGCTATAATGAGGAGGTACAGTGAGTTATCAAACTTCAAAATTTATATAGAAAAATCTGAAGCCCTAAAGATTAACATAGATAAGCTAGAAGCCAATAGATTAGGGGATATATTCCATTTTCCATGGAGAGATAATATCAAATATCTAGGAGTGAGGTTGACGGGCTCCAGGGGCGATCTGTATAAGATAAATTATATACCTCTCTTAAATGAAATAAGAACTGAAATAAAAAGAATAACCTATGGCCCTGCCTCTTGGATGGGGCGTATAAACATTGTAAAAATGGTGCTTGCACCTAAAGTGCTATATAAAATGCAGATGCTTCCTATTCCAGTCCCCCGGGAATTTTTCAGGGTCCTGGCAGAGAATTAATAGGTATGTATGGGGTAACAAGAAACCGAGAATTGCGCACAGGATGTTATGTAGAGAGAAAGCACGTGGGGGGTTAGCCCTCCCCGATTTTAGAAATTATTATAGAGCAATTGTAATAGCACGGGCACTGGAATGGGGTAAAAGTGGTAACAATAAAAGATGGGTGAATTTAGAAATAGGATTAAGTAAAACATGTCTGAACCATATGATTTGGAACCCACCACAGTATAGGAACTTAGGTAAAGAAACACATTATATTACGCACCATACACTTAAAGTTTGGGATCAAATTCACCAATTAAATAAGTGGGACTATAACTCACCGTTAATTTATTTAAAAAATAACGCGTTTTTTCCCCCAGGTATGGGAGCAATAGGAGGTAATTGGATTCTTGGGAAGGGTACACAAATAAGGGATATAATAAGTAGAGGGAAATTAAAATCACTGGAAGAATTAAAAGAATTGAGGGAGACACTACTAATAAATGGGTGGAGGCACAGTCAATTAAATCACTTTATCAGAAGCCTTCAGAGCCCTTTAAGGGATGAGGTGAACTACAGGGGACTAGAGAAAATGGCTATCAGAGAAGAATTAAAAGGGATGGTTTCGAAGGTGTATAAAATCCTGATGAATAGGGGCGGACAGGATACGCCCCCGTTCATCAGAAAATGGGAGGAAGATCTGGGATTACAATTTGACGGGGAAATGGAAAAACGTATTCTGGAGGCCACACACGGGACAGCAGTGGATATGAAAACAAGGGAAGGCAATTATAAATGTATCGCCCGGTGGTACATGACCCTGGGCAGAATGAGTAGATTTTCGCCAGATAGACCTCCCAACTGCTGGAGAGAGTGCGGAGGTCTAGGTACAATGGCGCATATATGTTGGGATTGCCCCAAAATCAAACTGTATTGGCAAGAAGTGACAGGGTTGATAGAGAGGATAACAGGGAAGACTATTCGGTTGGACCCCTGGGACTGCCTGTTTCATGCTCAGGAAGGTGGGAAGAAGGGGTATAATTCTTCTCTAACGCCAATTCTACTAAATGCAGCTAAAAACGTTATCCCCAAAAATTGGCAAGAAGTGGAACCCCCAAAGATTGGGGACTGGATTAGAAAAGTAGATGAAATTTATAAAATAGAGAATATCGAATGGAAGGAACATCTAGACGGAAGCCAAGAGAGAGGAAAAGGGAAGTGGAAACCTTGGGGGGCTTTTAAAGAAACAGAGAAATTTGTAGAAATAATGTTAAGATAGCTCAAGGGGAGTAAGGTAGGGTCATTAAGGACTGGTAAATAAGATGCGAGTCTGCGGGGTGAGGGTGAGGGGGGCGAGGGGGGGTGGGGGGTGGGGGGGTGGTGATGGGATGGGAAGGGGTTTTAGTGGGAGAGAGTATAGTGGCAACCCCGGAAAGTGGTTAGGGGGATATGGAGAGTGGTTGCTATGAAATATATTAAGATCCTCCCTGTCGCAGGGGTTTTGTATTTATGTGTATGTATGACATATTCCATTTTGAAAAATAAATAAAGATTTATAAAAAAAAATAAAATAAAATGGCAGGGCAGTACAAAACTCCCCCAAATGACCCCATTTTGGAAAGTAGACACCCCAAGGAAATTGCTGAGAGGCATGTTGAACCCATTGAATATTTTTTTTTTTGTCCCAAGTGATTGAATAATGACAAAAAAAAAAAATATTTACAAAAAGTTGTCACTAAATGATATATTGCTCACACAGGCCATGGGCCTATGTGGAATTGCACCCCAAAATACATTCAGCTGCTTCTCCTGAGTATGGGGATACCACATGTGTGGGACTTTTTGGGAGCCTAGCCGCATACGGGGCCCCGAAATCCAATCACCGCCTTCAGGATTTCTAAGGGTGTAAATTTTTGATTTCACTCTTCACTGCCTATCACAGTTTCGGAGGCCATGGAATGCCCAGGTGGCACAAAACCCCCCCAAATGACCCCATCTTGGAAAGTAGACACCCCAAGCTATTTGCCGAGAGGCATATTGAGTCCATGGAATATTTTATATTTTGACACAAGTTGCGGGAAAGTGTCACATTTTTTTTTTTGCACAAAGTTGTCACTAAATGATATATTGCTCACACAGGCCATGGGCATATGTGGAATTGCACCCCAAAATACATTTAGCTGCTTCTCCTGAGTATGGGGATACTACATGTGTGGGACTTTTTGGGAGCCTAGCCGCGTACGGGGCCCTGAAAACCAATCACCGCCTTCAGGATTTCTAAGGGTGTGAATTTTTGATTTCATTCTTCACTGCCTATCACAGTTTCGGAGGCCATGGAATGCCCAGGTGGCACAAAACTCCCCCAAATGACCCCATTTTGGAAAGTAGACACCCCAAGCTATTTGCTGAGAGGCATGGTGAGTGTTTTGCAGCTCTCATTTGTTTTTGAAAATGAAGAAAGACAATAAAAAACATATTTTTTTTTCTTTTTTCAATTTTCAAAACTTTGTGACAAAAAGTGAGGTCTGCAAAATACTCACTATACCTCTCAGCAAATAGCTTTGGGTGTCTACTTTCCAAAATGGGGTCATTTGGGGGGGTTTTGTGCCACCTGGGCATTCCATGGCCTCCGAAACTGTGATAAGCAGTGGAGAGTGAAATCAAAAATTCACGCCCTTAGAAAGCCTGAAGGCGGTGCTTGGTTTTCAGGGTCCTGTACGCGGCTAGGCTCCCAAAAAGTCTCACACATGTGGTATCCCCGTACTCAGGAGAAGCAGCAGAATGTATTTTGGGGTGTAATTTCACATATTCCCATGGCATGTTTGAGCAATATATCATTTAGTGACAACTTTGTGCAAAAAAAAAAAAAATTGTCTCTTTCCCGCAACTTGTGTCGCAATATAAAATATTCCATGGACTCGACATGCCTCTCAGCAAATAGCTTGGGGTGTCTACTTTCCAAAATGGGGTCATTTGGGGGGGGTTTGAACTGTCCTGGCATTTTATGCACAACATTTAGAAGCTTATGTCACACATCACCCACTCTTCTAACCACGTGAAGACAAAGCCCTTTCTCACACTTTTTGTTTACATGAAAAAGTTTTTTTTTTTTTGCAAGAAAATTACTTTGAACCCCCAAACATTATATATTTTTTTAAAACAAATGCCCTACAGATTAAAATGGAGGGTGTTTCATTTTTTTTTTTTTCACACAGTATTTGCGCAGCGATTTTTCAAACGCATTTTTTGGGGAAAAAACACACTTTTTTCAATTTTAATGCACTAAAACACACTATATTGCCCAAATGTTTGATGAAATAAAAAAGATGATCTTAGGCCGAGTACATGGATACCAAACATGACATGCTTTACAATTGCGCACAAACGTGCAGTGGCAACAAAATAAATACATTTTTAAAAGCCTTTAAAAGCCTTTACAGGTTATCACTTTAGATTTACAGAGGAGGTCTACTGCAAAAATTACTGCCCTCGATCTGACCTTCGCAGTGATACCTCACATGCATGGTGCAATTGCTGTTTACATTTGACGACAGACCGCCGCTTGCGTTCACCTTAGCGCGAGAGCAGGGGGCGACAGGGGGGCTTTTTTTTTTTTTCTTTATTATTTTTTTGCTTTTTTATCTTATTTTTAAACTGTTCCTTTTTTTTTTTTTAATCATTTTTATTGTTATCTCGGGGAATGTAAATATCCCCTATGATAGCAATAGGTAGTGACAGGTACTCTTTTTTGAAAAAATTGGGGTCTATTAGACCCTAGATCTCTCCTCTGCCCTCAAAGAATCTGACCACACCAAGATCGGTGTGATAAAATGCTTCCCCAATTTCCCAATGGCGCTATTTACATCCAGCGAAATCTAAGTCATAAAATGCTCGTAGCTTCCAGTTTCTTAGGCCATAGAGATGTTTGGAGCCACTCTGGTCTCTGATCAGCTCTATGGTCAGCTGGCTGAATCACTGGCTGCATTCTCAGGTTCCCTGTTGAAACAGGAGAGCCAGAGAAAAACACGGAAGACGGTGGGGGGGCATTCCCTCCCACGGCTTGTAAAAGCAGTCTAGAGGCTAAGTAGCCACTAGGATTACTTTTACATGAAAGCCCACCGCTGGCTGAAAAGAATGATACCAAGATGATACCTAAACCTGCAGGCATCATTCTGGTATAACCACTCAAAGTCGTGAATGGCGTACCTGAAGACAAAAAAAAGGTAACAATAAAGCACAGTAAACGGTAAAGTATAAAAAATTGCATACCTGAAAAACAAACATGATAAAACATAATAACAATAAAACATTGCAGAATAGAATACAGTAAAAAAGAGCAAAACAATAGAGAAGAGAATAGAGAGAGAGAGAGAACAATAAAACGATAACTATTTATTTATTTTTTTATATATATTTATTTTTTTTACACTTTTTTTGTAACTAACTTTTATAACTGTAACCGGTTCCAGGTTCGGGTCTCTCAAAATGCGATGGCATCTTGGGAGACCCTGTGAAAGTGCGCCTAGTCTGTGCAATGCTGTACGATACGCTAATACTCAACTACTGAATGGTAGCGTTCAAAACATTCACCAATGCAAAGACCAGGATTGTCAGGACAGGAGGGACAATAATAGCGGGTGTCACGCCTATATCCGCGCTTGCTGCAGACACAACATCTTTTTTGGGGGGGTTTGTTGGGTAGGGGTACTCGGGAGGACATAAAGAAAATGCCTCTCATGCAGCCAACTGCATTTGGTTGGGGATGTTAATGGGGGAAGTGCGGGCGTTGCAGAAGTGGTGGGTTCCCAATTAGGATTGGCGAATGCAGCAGGAAGGGCACTATGGGCACGACGGGCCTGTGTTTGTCTTTTTGGTGGCAGTGGGACACTGCTTGTGCTTGCCACCTCACCAGCTTGAACTTCACTTATAGGACTCGCCACGTCACCAAGTGTTACTGCAGTGCTGGTTTGACTACGACCGGGGTGTACTAGGCCACTGGTGCTTGCCAGTTCAATAAAAAGCTACCAAAAAAACTGTTAGCGATCGCAGGGATCAGGCCTGACTCTGCAAACGCTGCAGTTATGCGTTTAGTGTTTTGTAAGTGACAGTGATCGATCAATACTGCACTTGGTTGGGCTGGGCTGGGCGGAGGGGCAAAACGCAGGTGCTAGCAGGTATCTGGGCTGATAACGCTAACACTGCGTTTTTGGGAACCCTAAACTGCTGGGGACGCTAGTATAGATCTGATTGGATCAGATATTGATCCGTTCAGATACTATACCAATAAGGGAGGTGTACGGTGCGTGCGTGGGTGTCAGTGGTACTGGTGCTAACCTGACGCTGCCTGGGGCTGGTGCTTGCCAGTTCACCAAAATGCTACCAAAAAAACTGTTAGCGATCGCAGGGATCAGGCCTGACTCTGCGAACGCTGCAGTTATGCATTTAGTGTTTTGTAAGTGTCAGTGATCGATCGATACTGCACTTGGGTGGGCTGGGCCGAGCGCAGGGGCAAAACGCAGGTTCTAGCAGGTATCTGGGCTGATCCCGCTAACACTGCGTTTTTGGGAACCCTAAACTGCTGGGGACGCTAGTATAGATCTGATCGGATCAGATATTGATGCGTTCAGATAATATACCACTAAGGGAGGCGTATGCTGCGTGCGTGGGTGTTAGCGGTACTGGCACTAATCTGACGCTGCCTGGGGCGACGCATATCACCGCCGGGCGATCAGGGGGCTAAACCTTTATTCGGTAATAGACGGCGGGTGCCCTGACACTATAAAAAATAAACGAACTAACCAGCGTCACCTGTAACACTTATACAGTGTCAAAATAAATATAAAACACCGCGCTAACTGGTAAAGCAAATGGAAGCTGCTGCATACAGTCTGACAAAAACAATGAACTAATATGTGAAAAAATGCAGCGCATGTGCAAAGGAAATGAATAAATGAGGTTGTGAATTAGTGCTGAAAAAAAAATTAACAAGCCAAAGGTGAATTAAACATAATGTCCATGAAAGGGTGTGAATGTCCAACTCCACAGGAGATGAGGTACTTCAAGGGATGGTGGTAATCTGATGATTGTCAGAAGTCACCTAGTATCGTGAACCGACCACTTCACAGGATGAATCAATAAACAAAAATGCAAAAAGGACTCTTACCAGATCCCATGGACTCCCGTGTCAGCGACAGGGAATCGCATGCACCGTTTGTCAACAATGACGTGGAGTGGAAGGTATGGACCATCAAATCCTCTGAATTGCGGTTTGCATGGATCTCCGAAAATGACCAGATGAGTCCTCACGGGGACGGCCAACGTGGATCAGGGGAGTCCAGAAAGACCTTTAAGGAGCAGTTGGAGGTACTGGGCCTCATGCAGTGGATGTAAAGACAAAAAGATATGCCTCCACATAGTGCAGATAAAAGGGGTGTTTTTATTGGTAAAAACAGCCATATACAAATAAAAACGTGATCACAAGAAATAAAAGCAAATAAGAATGGGCAACATGGAGAGTGGTGTCTTATACGGTGATCAGTAGTAAAAGGGTTAACTGGGGGCAATCAAGGGGTTAAAACATTTATTAGGTAGTATATGGGGGTCCCTGTCGCTATAAAACGCTGACGGCGAACCTAAATATTTACTTCCCTAACTAGCGTCACCAGCGACACTTATGCCTCGTACACATGGTCGGACTTTGTTCGGACATTCTGACAACAAAATCCTAGGATTTTTTCCGACGGATGTTGGCTCAAACTTGTCTTGCATACACACGGTCACACAAAGTTGTTGGAAAATCCGATCATTTTGAACGTGGTGACGAAAAAAAACACGTACGTCGGGACTATAAATGGGGCAGTGGCCAATAGCTTTCATCTCTTTATTTATTCTGAGCATGCGTGGCACTTTGTCCGTCGGATTTGTGTACACACGATCGGAATTTCCGACAACGGATTTTGTTGTCGGAAAATTTTATATCCTGCTCTCAAACTTTGTGTGTCGGAAAATCCGATGGAAAATGTGTGATGGAGCCTACACACGGTCGGAATTTCCAACAACAAGGTCCTATCACACATTTTCCGTCGGAAAATCCGACCGTGTGTACAGGGCATGATACAGCGATCAGAAAAATGATCGCTTAGTGACACTGGTGACGGGGGGTGATCAAGGGGTTAAAACTTTATTAGGGGGGGTTAGGGGGGTATCCTAGACCTACAGGGGGCTAACCCTAACTGTCCTAACACTGTAACTGTCACAAACTGACACCAATGCAGTAATCAGAAAAAAAAATAAAAATAAAAAAAAAAACTGCTTGGTGTCAGTTTGTGACAGGGGGGGGTGATTGGGGGGGGATCGGGGTGTTTTGTGTGCCTGGCATGTTCTACTGTGTGTGTAGTGTTTGTGCACTCATATTTCAGTCTTCTCTCCTCGGCGCCGGAACGGAAAATACCGAGCCGAGGAGAGATGACATAATTTCCTTTGCTGCTGTTTAGCATACAGCAGCAAAGGAATGTTCCCATTGGCCGGCGGCGATCGCGAGGGGGGGGGGCCACGAACGGATGGCCTCCCCCTCACCTCAGATCGCCGGGGGACAAAAGAGGACCGCCTCGGGCCGCCTTGCCGACGTACATCGGCGTGAGGCGGTCCTTAAGTGGTTAAGGGATCAGTCCCAAGAAACAGATGGACTTGTACGTGGCTGGGAGGAGGTGGCTCCGGACCGAATGCCTCAGCATACACTGCATGGCCTCCCTGATCCTGCAAAGCCTGCGTAAGGATCCTCGTATTCGTGGTATCAAGGAGAAGGACCAATACTGGCTGGCAACCCTCCTCGATCCACGTTACAAGGGTAAGGTTTCGGACCTTATCTTGCCATCACAGAGGGAGCAGAGGATGAAACATCTTTGGGAGGCCTTGCAGAAAGGTCTGTGCAACGCGTTCCCAGAGACTGGGAGGTTACAAACTCCTGTTTCTGGACAACGTGTTGCTGAGGCTTCGGTCAGTCAAAGAAGGAGCGGTGGAGAAGGTGGCCAATGCGTTCAGACAATTTTTTGGTCCGCAGCCCCAAGGTATGATCGGTTCCAGCAACCATCGCCAGCGTCTGTTTTACATGGTGCAGGAATACCTAGGGGCAAAATCTGACTTGGACACCTTTCCCACCGAAAATCCTCTTGGTTACTGGGTCTTGAGGATGGATCACTGGCCAGAGCTTGCACAGTATGCAATTGAGCTACTGGCCTGTCCTGCATCCAGCGTTCTTTCGGAACGCACATTCAGTGCTGCTGGAGGCTTTGTAACCGATCACAGGGTACGTCTGTCCACCGACTCGGCCGATCGACTGACCTTCATAAAAATGAATCAGTCTTGGATCACCACCAGCTACCAAACACCTGATGCTGATGTAACCGAATAATTTTTTTTGAAATCTCAGATCCCTTCAAAGACTGCCTATGCTGATGCTGAGTGACTATCCCTGAGTAATTATCCTCTTCCTCCTCAATGATCACGCTGATAGCTTGTAAGAACATTTTTGGTTCTGGGCGCCACCACCAGTGCCTAAGGCCCAATTTTTCAGCCCTTGTTTAACAGGGGCGTGTAATTACAATTTTTGGTGCAATACTTTGCAGCAGGGCTCATTTCTGCGTTCCAACTAGAGTATCTGTGAGGGGTTGCAGTGTTGTGGCACCAGCACCAGTGCCTAAGGCCCAATTTTTCAGCCCTTGTTTAACAGGGGAGTGTAATTACAATTTTTGATGCAATACTTTGCAGCAGGGCTCATTTCTGCGTTCCAACTAGAGTATCTGTGAGGGGTTGCAGTGTTGTGGCAGCAGCACCAGTGCCTAAGGCCCAATTTTTCAGCCCCTGTTTAACAGGGGCGTGTAATTACAATTTTTGATGCAATACTTTGCAGCAGGGCTCATTTCTGCGTTCCAACTAGAGTATCTGTGAGGGGTTGCAGTGTTGTGGCACCAGCACCAGTGCCTAAGGCCCAATTTTTCAGCCCCTGTTTAACAGGGGCGTGTAATTACAATTTTTGATGCAATACTTTGCAGCAGGGCTCATTTCTGCGTTCCAACTAGAGTATCTGTGAGGGGTTGCAGTGTTGTGGCACCAGCACCAGTGCCTAAGGCCTAATTTTTCAGCCCCTGTTCAACAGGGGCATGTAATTACAATTCTTGATCTAATATTTCACAGCAGGGCCCATTTCTGCACCCACCAAGAGCGAGTGAGGACTTACAGTGTTGTGGCACCAGCACCACCATCACCACCAAAGGCCCAATTTTTCTGCCCTTGTTCAACAGGGGCATGTAATTACAATTCTTGATCTAATATTTCACAGCAGGGCCCATTTCTGCGCCCACCCAGAGCGAGTGAGGACTTACAGTGCTGTGGCACCAGCACCACCACCACCACCAAAGGCCCAATTTTTCTGCCCTTGTTCAACAGGGGCAGGTAATTACAATTCTTGATCTAATATTTCACAGCAGGGCCCATTTCTGCGCCCACCAAGAGCGAGTGAGGACTTACAGTGTTGTGGCACCAGCACCACTACCACCACCAAAGGCCCAATTTTTCTGCCCCTGTTCAACAGGGGCATGTAATTACCATTCTTGATCTAATATTTCACAGCAGGGCCCTGTGAGGGCTTACAGTGTTGTGGCCACAACAACACCTAAGGCCCAAATTTCTGCTGAGTATATAGGGCAGGCCCCTACTTTCAAACATCTAACTTACAAACGACTCCTACTTGCAAACGGAAGGAGACAACAGGAAGTGAGATTAAATCTACCCCTAGGAAGGGAAATTCTCTTCTGTAAGAGTTAATATGGGAAAAACATTTCTCCTTTCCACTGATGCTTTCCAATCCTTGTTCCACAAAAAAAAAAAAAATTCAAAAAAACATTTGTCATTGGGACAAAAAGTGAGGTGAAATCTTCTGAAGAGGAGGAAAGACAGCAAAACAAATGTCACAGGGGTGATAACCCTTCCCTATGTTTTCCAAAAAGCTTAAAAAAGATTTTTTGGCTGGAGCTAAACACGTTAAAAATGTACCCGTTCAAAGTGACAAACAGATTCTACTTAACAACAAACCTACAGTCCCTGTCTTGTTTGCACCGCCTGTATACTGCTGTTCAGAGTATATAGGGCCTGGTGGCCCCACACCTTTCCTTATTTTAATTTGGGTGCGGGGTTCCCCTTAATATCCATACAAGACCCAAAGGGCCTGGTAATGGACTGGGGGGTACCCATGCCGTTTGTCTCACTGATTTTCATCCATATTGCCAGGACCCGACATTACATTAAACCCGCAAGCAATTTTAAGTGAGATTTTTTCCTTTAAAAATGACATTTTGTGCAGGGACTGTTCTAAACACGGGAAACATGCGCCACTTTACAGGCATACTATAGACACACCCCAGGTATGATATTTAAAGGAATATTTTACTTTTTTTTTACTTTAAGCATCATTAAAATCACTGCTCCCGAAAAAACGGCAGTTTTTAAAAGTTTTTCTTGCATTGATACATGTCCCCTGGGGCAGGACCCGGGTCCCCAAACCCTTTTTAGGACAATACCATGCAAATTAGCCTTTAAAATTAGCATTTTGATTTCGAACGTTTGAGTCCCATAGACGTCAATGGGGTTCTAACGTTCGTGCGAATTTTCGGTCCGTTCGCAGGTTCTGGTCCGAACCGAACCGGGGGGGTGTTCGGCTCATCCCTTGTCTCTAGTTATCTCCTGTACTAGAGCCGCAGTCTCTGGTTATCTCCTGTACTAGATTCACAGTCTCTTCTTATCTCCTGCATTAGATCCACAGTCTCTGGTTATCTCCTGTATTAGATCTGCAGCCTCTGGTCATCTCCTGTATTTGATCCACAGTCTCTGGTTATCTCCTGTATTAGATTTGCAGTCTCTGGTTATCTTCTGTATTACATCCGCAGTCTCTGGTTATCTCCTGTACTAGATCTGCAGTCTCTGGTTATCTCCTGTATTAGATCTGCAGTCTCTGGTTATCTCCTGTATTAGATCCGCAGTCTCTGGTTATCTCCTGTATTAGATCTGAAGTCCCTGGTTATCTCCTGTATTAGGTACGCAGTCTCTGGTCATCTCCTGCACTAGAGCCACAGTCTCTGGTCATCTCTGTACTAGATCTGCAGTCTCTGCTCATCTCGTGTACTTGATCTGCAGTCACTGGTTATCTCCTGTGCTAGATCTGCAGTCTCTGGTCATCTCCTGAACTAGATATGCAGTCTCTGGTCATCTCCTGCACTAGATCTGTAGTCTCTGGTTATTACCTGCACTAGATATGCAGTCTCTGGTTATCTCTTGCACTAGATCTGCAATCTCTGGTCATCTCCTGCACTAGATTTGCAGTCTCTGGTCATCTCCTGCACTAGATCTGCAGTCTCTGGTTATCTCCTGCACTAGATCTGCAGTCTCTAGTTATCTCTTGCCCTAGATCTGCAGTCTCTGGTCAACTCCTGTACTAGATCCACAGTCTCTGATCATCTCCTGTACTAGATCTGCAGTCTCTGGTCATCTTGTGTACTTGATCTGCATTCTCTGGTCATCTCTTGTACTAGATCTGCAGTCTCTGGTTATCTCCTGTAGTATGTCTATCAGTGAGCAGTAATGATATGCAGTAATCTCTAGCAACCAGTCAGTGAGCGGTAGTAATATGCTGTAACCTCTAGCAACCAATTGCAATTGTTGCCTGATCTGTGCAGTAAACTGATTTTGAGTCTTCCTGCTATTAGATATATGTCTAAAAGCGGATGGGGGGGGGCAAAAAAATGTTTGCCCAGGGTCCAATCAATATTAAAGATGGCCCCTCAGGTAGGGGCATTTTATGGCAGAAAATATAGTGCATGTTTCTTCTGCAATAAAAGCCTGCCTGCTCACAGTTCTCCTGCTTTAAACTGGCCATAGTTGGGTAGCATTTTGAACAAAAATTCTTAGGAAAAGAAGGTTCTAAGTTCACTTTTCTAATCATTAGTGGGTCAAATGTATGTTCGTTTTCAACTGCAGTGTTAGGAAAATTCGAGAAGCGGGTCGGAAATTTTCCTTAAATGAACAAAAATAATAAAAATTTGTGTTGTTTTTGTTCAGTAAAGTCTATTTATTCCAAAATCAAATGTTAAAAGCAAACAAAATCTTTCATACAACAAAGTAAATAAACAAAAGCACCAAGCGCAATAATGTTCTAGCGTGACATATACAATCAAATAAGTGTAAATCAAATGTATGTGAATGCACGTGCAATTAATTAAATAAAAAATTTATTTTGTTGGATTGACAATGATATCAAGCTGCTATCAATTATATAGTGATCAGAATCCCCTAAAAATTAAAAACATATAACATAGATTGATGCGCTCTGATACAAAGTTCAATCAAAGAGTGACTTTCAAGGCTTGAGAAAGTCACGTGTCAGTGATGCAACGCGTGGGGGGGAGCCTAGGACACAGTCTGCTGAAAACATTGTATCAAGCAGCAGCAGCTTGCATAGCAAGCCTTGTCCTTACAAGCCAGCTGAGATCTTCCTATCTGCTTATCTGCATGCCTAAAACAAGTCAGGCACACGTGAGTGTATCACTGTGCTGTTTTGCCTGTGAACTTTTATTGTAACAATATTGCACAATGTTTTCTCTCTTTGTTTATTTTACATAAAACCACTTGATACTGAGAAAATTACCATTCATTGTGGCTGTGGAAGAAATAGCTCAGAGGGGGAACAAATAAGTACTGCAGGAATGCAGATATCCCAGATTACTGAGGATTGGACTGTCGCCTGTTACTTATCCTATCTCATGAATTTAATCATCTATATTTAATCAGACTATTGGCACTATTTATCTATTTATACTCATCAATTGTATATATATTGCACCTTTATAAGCATATCATTTATCACGGAGGATTCAACACTTATCACAGGGAATATATCTAATTTATTTATTTATTGGCACTAATTTGGATTGATTACTATTTGCAAACGCATTTTTAATATATCTATACACAATTGTTGCTTAATGTGTGGTGTAGTCCCTCGCGCTAAAATGAGTAACGGACTGAGTCAATATTAGATAACTTAAAATAGAAAATGATACAAATGGTGAAAAACGTATGAATGGTGATGATGTCTCTGTGGACTGCAGCAAAATCTAAAGTGTTCACTTACACTCAGCAAAATAAAAATGGTAAAGTGATTTCGCGCTTCAAATCTAACACACCCAAAAATAAATATGTATACATCTATATAAATCAATAATATTATACAGGCATAAAATAGCAGTGCAAAAATTGTAAAGTGCTCAGTATAATAAGGTGATCATCCAAAGTGCTGATGTGCATAAATAAATCCAAAGTTTATATAGTGCTTCATCCACTGGGACCATATAGTGGAGGGACGGGGTGATGGTGATGTTATAGATTGAAGGGATCTGGTGGAACCGGGCTCTCTAAACTCTCACCTTAGATAAGGTAAATAAAGGCATCAAACAGGTTCTTTGTTGGGTGTTGTATGGTGCCATTCAGGTGGGGCTTCTCTGGTGGTGCAAAGGTATTCCCGATATAGAGCCCCTATCAAATAGAGGAAAAAAGGGGGGTTGCCCACCTGGGCTCCACCGGTCCGGTGGAATAAATAGGGAAGGGAGAGAAAGAGACCTCCAATGGTGTAGTATATTGAGTAGAAATGCTATTTATTCAAAATTAAAAGTGGACTCTTACAATTCAAAAGATTAAAAACAGCATAAAAGCATAAACAAGCTGAGAAGCGGCGTCTGAGGCACCTCCTTACTGACTTCCGGTTTTGTCTGCTCTCTGCCACGCCCTACGCGTTACGTCACCGCTCGTGACTTCAACTGTCCCCAAGATTATTTTTCCAACAGAATGGGCAGTTTCACTTTAAAACTCACCTACTCAGACAAGCATATAAAGTAGGCTAATACAGTATCTCACAAAAGTGAGTACACCCCTCACATTTTGTAAATATTTTATTATATCTTTTCATGTGACAACACTGAAGAAATTACACTTTGCTACAATGTAAATTAGTTAGTGTACAGCTTGTATAACAGTATAAATTTGCTGTCCCCGCCAAAATAACTCAACACACAGCCATTACGGTCTAAACCGCTGGCAACAAAAGTGGGTACACCCCTAAGTGAAAATGTCCAAATTTTTCCCAAGTAGCCATTTTCTCTCCCTGGTGTCATGTGACTCGTTAGTGTTACAAGGTCTCAGGTGTATATGGGGAGCAGGTGTGTTACATTTGGTGTTATCGCTCTCACTCTCTCATACTGGTCACCGGAAGTTCAACATGGCACCTCATGGCAAAGAACGCTCTAAAGGATCTGAAAAAAATAATTGTTGCGCTACATAAAAATGGCCTTGACAATAAGTAGATTGCCAAGACCCTGAAACTGAGCTGCAGCACTGTGGCCAAGACCATACAGCGGTTTAACAGGACAGGTTCCACTCAGAACAGGCCTCACCATGGTTGACCAAAGAAGTTGAGTACACGTGCTCACCATCATATCCAGAGGTTGTCTTTGGAAAATAGACGTATGAGTGCTGCCAGCATTGGTGCAGAGGTTGAAGGGGTGGGGGGTCAGCCTATTAGTGCTCAGACCATATGCTGCACACTGCATCAAATTGGTCTGCATGGCTGTCGTCCCAGAAGGAAGCCTCTTCTAAAGATGATGCACAAGAAGACCTGTAAAGAGTTTGCTGAAGACCACAGACTAAGGACATGGAATACTGGTACCATGTCCTGTGGTCTGATGAGACCAAGATAAAATTATTTGGTTCAGATGGTGTCAAGCGTGTGTGGTGGCAACCAGGTGAGGAGTACAAAGACAAGTGTGTCTTGCCTACAGTCAAGCATGGTGGTGAGAGTGTCATTGTCTGGGACTGCATGAGTGCTGAAGGCACTGAGGAGCTACAATTCATTGAGGGGACCATGAATGCCAACATGTACTGTGAGATATGAAGCAGAGCATGATCCCCTCCCTTCAGAGACTGGGCCACAGGGTAGCAACATGATAATGACCCCAAACACACCTCCAAAACGAGCATTGTCTTGCTAAAGAAGCTGAGGGTAAAGGTGATGGACTGGCCAAGCATGTCTCCAGACCTAAACCCTATTGAGCATCTGTGGGGCATCCTCAAACGGAAGGTGGAGGAGCGCAAGGTCTCTAACATCCACCAGCTCTGTAATGTTGTCATGGAGGAGTGGAAGAGGACTCTAGTGGCAACCTGTGAAGCTCTGTTGAACTCCATGCCCAAGAGGGTTAAGGCAGTGCTGAATAATAATAGTGGCCACACAAAATATTGACACTTTGGGCCCAATTTGGACATTTTCACTTGGGGGTGTACTCACTTTTGTTCCCAGCAGTTTAGACCTTAATGGCTGTGTGTTGAGTTATTTTGAGAGGACGGCAAATTTACACTGTTATACGAGCTGTACACTCACTACTTTACATTGTAGCAAAGTGTCATTCCTTCAGTGTTGTCACATGAAAAGATATAATAAAATATTTACAAAAATGTGAGGGGTGTGCTCACTTTTGTGAGATACTGTATATTCTCTTAGGTATCCATCACAGTTTCCTTCTCCACTATTTAACACTATTTGAGAGGCACATCATCTTCTATATGTAGTTTACTCATTTCTTTAACTGATGCTTTCACTCCTTAAAGAAGATCTACAATCACAGTCTAACTTTTAAATATGCCAAACAGCAATAGTGTCAAATGCAAATCTTAGAGTTATAATTGTACTGTATCATTTTTCCTGCTTAGAAATGGACCTCTTCCTATTGTGATACCTTACAAGCTCTGGTCACCGTTTTTAGCTAATTCCAATATTTCTTACCAGGCTACAGAAATGCTAATATGGCATCTTCCCATAAGGCAAAGGTTACATTCAAGACTATATCTTCTAGGTCTCCTTGCAGTTACTGTCAGAGAAGAGGTGATTGCAACGTCATCGCACACAATTGCTGTCTGAGCAAAGATAACTTTGCATACAGTGACAACACTGGAGGCATATTTAGGAGGCTTGTTGCAGTATTGTCTCCTCAATCAAGGATTGATCTTGAGGCAAATCTCAGGCAGGGTCACCATGCATGTTTTGGGATTAAATGGGAATGACATTTAATAACACCATGATAAAAATATGGAAATTAAAGCCACAACACATAACATATATATTCATGATCAGTTCATGCCTACTAAGCAATGTATAATTGTCACATATGTAGGTGTTCACCAAACACATCACATTACTCTTCCTGCCAAGAAGCTCCGTTGCTTTTTGTGCCTGAAGGCATCACAAAAGTTTAACATCTACTTCTTGGATAAACAGAATGGGCCTAATATGACACAATCATGCTGATAAATGCCGGTGTCTGTTCATCAGTTTTTGTACTCTTGAGTGTTTGTGCACATGCTGTCTTACATAGATCAGCCTCCTGCCTAAACATCTTACCTTGTGAACTGCCAGAAATGTATGACTGGGGGAGGGGATACCAAGAAGATGCTTCCCTTTGCCTACAACAGACAAATTACATTATTCTCAAAATTTTCATTGACCTTTGCTTAGTCACCCAAGGGCTTCTTTTTTATGATATGTAAACTTTTTTTTTTAAATATTCTGTTGCGGTATAATTGTTTCCGCAAATAAAGGGGTTGAGCTAATTGCAAACTATTGAGATAAGAGCAGCACTTTTAACTCAATGCAGGAAGAATGAATATCACCAATTGTAAAAATAAAAAAGGGATTTGCTTAACAGCAACAGTTACAATACTCATGCACCTAGTCAATGATTAGTCTATTATTTGGGCAACAAATGGCTAATGATCACAAAATATTTGGTATATGGTCCTGGTTCAATTAAAACCCAATTTAAACAAACTTTGCTTGTTCAGTATTCAGCATTTGCAGAAAGTCATATTTAGTAGTGGCTTTACTATCGATACTATATATGACAGCTTCCTTCTTTCCCTGTCAATGGTTGGTATCCAGTGACATCACTGGGCCCTATTCATTTCTTGACAGGGTATCCCCAACCATTTACACAATAATGTCAGGTGGCTGACATTATTGCCCATATATTACCACATGGCTATATTTAGTCAATGATGTTAGGCACTAGTCCTGTCTCCTTGTTTACATTGCAGCATGGGAAGCTGATGTTAGTGTGTGGTAGTTGTTGGACGGGCATGTTTTTTATCTCGGCAGGTCAGTGGGTGTTCATCATGATTGACACTGATCTGCATTACTGGACAATGTGATTGATGATGGATTTACATACAGTATCGCAAAAAAGTGAGTACACCCCTCACATATTTGTAAATATTTTATTATATTTTTTCATGTGACAACACTGAAGAAATTACACGTTGCTACAATGTAAAGAAGTGAGTGCACAGCTTGTATAACAGTGTAATTTTGCTGTTCCCTCAAAATAACTCAACACACAGCCAATAATGTCTAAACCGCTGGCAACAAAAGTGAGTACACCCCTAAGTGAAAATGTTCAAATTGGGCCCAATTAGCCATTTTCCCTCCCCAGTGTCATGTGACTTGTTAGTGTTTCAAGGTCTCAGGTGTGAATGAGGAGCAGGTGTGTTAAATTTGGTTTTATCGCTCTCACTCTCTTATACTGGTCACTGGACGTTCAACATGGCACCTCATGGCAAAGAACTCTCTAAGGATCTGAAAAAAGAATTGTTGCTCTACATAAAGATGGCCTAGTCTATAAGAAGAATGCCAAGACTCTGAAACTGAGCTGCAGCACAGTGGCCAAGACCATACAGCGGTTTAACAGCAGAGGTTCCACTCAGAACAGGCCTTGCCACGGTCAATCAAAGAAGTTGAGTGCATATGCTCAGCGTCATATCTAGAGGTTGTCTTTGAGAAATGGATCAATGAGTTCTGCCAGCATTGCTGCAGAGGTTGAAGGGGTGGGGGGTCAGTCTGTCAGTGCTCAGACCATACGCTGCACACTGCATCAAATTGGTCTGCATGGCTGTTGTCCTAGAAGGAAGCCTCTTCTAAAGATAATGCATAAGAAAGCCCACAAACAGTTTGATGAAGACAAACAGACTAAGGGCATGAATTACTGGAACCATGTCCTGTGGTCTGATGAGACCAAGATAAACTTATTTGGTTCAGATGGTGTCAAGCGTGTGTGGTGGCGACCATGTGAGGAGTACAAAGACAAGTGTGTCTTGCCTCCAGTCAAGCATGGTGGTGGGAGTGTCATGGACTGGGGCTACATGAGTGCTGCCAGCACTGGGGAGCTACAGTTTATTGAGGGAACCATGAATAACATCATGTACTGTGACATACTGAAGCAGAGCATGATTCCCTCCCTTCGGAGACTGTGCCGCAGGGCAGTATTACAACATGATAAAGACCCCAAACACACCTACAAGACGACCACTGCCTTGCTAAAGAAGCTGTGGGTAAAGGTGATGGAGGACCAAGCATGTCTCCAGACCTAAACCCTATTGAGCATCTGTGGGGCATCCTCAAAGGAAAGGTGGAGGAGTGCAAGGTATCTAACATCCACCAGCTCTGTGATGTCATCATGGAGTAAAGAGGACTCCAGTGGCAACCTGTGAAGCTCTGGTGAACTCCATGCCCAAGAGGGTTAAGGCAGTGTTGGAAAATAATGGAGGTCACACAAAATATTGACACTTTGGGCCCAATTTGGACATTTTCACTTAGGGGTGTACTCACTTTTGTTGCCAGGAGTTTAGACATTAATGGCTGTGTGTGGAGTTATTTTGTGGGGACAGCAAATTTACATTATACAAGCTGTACATTCACTACTTTATATTGTAGCAAAGTGTCATTTCGTTACAAAAATGTGAGGGGTGTACTCACTTTAGTGAGATACTCTATATGTCTTATTTATTGGAAACATTTTGTACAGTGTCACAAGATATGCTGAGGTTACAAAAATCAATGACCGTAACTATTTTATTCAACCTCCCATTATGTAATATCTTTTAAACACTCTGCAAATTTGAATATTACAAAATTCAGTTACACCACATACTGTATTTTTTTTGTGAAGAACAAGACAGAAGACTTCCTTGATAAGAAGGAAAAATGTTATCTTTCCTTAATTGCCAAGTATGCATGTGAGAGTCTTGTTTCCCCTGAATGAGGGTATACCATTGAAAATTAAATTCAAGACGGCAGTTCACACGTCCACAGCTGCTTCAGTCCACATGTCAGGAAATTGTATGATGATGGCATAAAATAACATTGGTATTAAACATTCATGTTATTATATAACTCTGATGACATTTTACTGTTGCTAAAACTTAGCAACATTGCCAGATGCAGAGGGAGAACAGCTTTTACAACATCTGGTGAGAGAAAAATCTTCAACTTGCTGGAAATCTGTTTGGATACTCCAGAGACAATCAAGGCAGAAGGAGCCCGTAACATGGCTCTATGTTCATGAACTTCAAGAGAATGTCAAAAAAGGCACAACATCAAAGCAGGTGATATTTTACAATTTGTTTTGTGTATGGATAAATTCATGGACTGATGCTGTACAATGTTTGGGTAGGCCACTTGTGGCACCACAGCTGTTACTCAGTTACAATTGCTAGAACATATACATAAATGACAGCTATTCATATATGTAAATGTGATATCAAATATACACAGAAATTCAATAAAATTGCTTTCATTATGCAGAGAAGTTTGCAGTTCAGCAATGATTCCAATTTGTCTATAAAAATTTAATTGGATTTATTAAAGGTTATTTATAAAAGGTTATAAAAATGAACCAACTATAAACTGTCCTATTTGCTACATGCAAGCATGCTAGAGAATGTTTTGTTATCTGGTTGCCAAATTCACTAGCTGATATGCCATAAAATGGATGCAAATTCAGTCACTAAAATCTCATCTAACCTTCAATATGTTATTGTCATTTCAAAAAATCTTGTTCAGTCTTCCTAAAGTGGTTGCCAAGGCAAAAGGTTTTTTACCTTAATGCATTCTCTGCATTAAGGTAAAGGACCTTCCATGTTCAACCCACCCTCACAAATATATACCTGGGCCTGATCTTGATCCAGCACTGTGCCCAAGTGCAGCAGCTCTGCTATCTCTCTCCACAGGACTCAGAGGCAGCAGAGGGGGTCATTAGCTCCTGCTGCTAATATTCAAATCCTGTGATAAGAGAGCAGTGGGGTGAGGGTGAGCAGCACTGTGTGTGTCAATAGATGTACACAGCCTGGTTTAGGATCGAGCCCGCATGAGTGCACCCATAGCAAGCAGCTTGCTATGAGGGCACTTGGAAGGGAGGAGGAGCCAAGATCACCAGCAGAGGACCCCAGTAGAAGAGGTTTGGGGCTGTTCAATGCAAAACCATTACACAGAGCAGGTAAGTAAAATATCTTTATTATGTTAAAAAAAAAAAACTTTATAATTACTTTAAATCCACAGCTTTCCTTAAAGGTGTAGTAAACCCTCACATATACCCAGTAAAGTGAACAGCCTCGGATGGTACATGGAGATGAAACAAATCATCCTACACAGGTTTTGTTTGTTTATCTGCAGTCTTCTCTTCCCTATATTGCTCCAAAACGGCAGATTGTGTTAAAAATCTTTCTTCATCTGTCAGGAGTACAGAGGAAGGTGCGGTGAGACTGCAGTTACAATGTATGAGAGCTGATTGGAGGAAAGGAACACCCCCCTTCACACAGCAGTAGAACTGTGTTATGAATAGACAAGCTCCATTCTGAGCTCTCCCTCCCCTCCCTACCGACACAAAATGCGTATGGAAAACTTGTCAGAAGTGAGACATGCTGATAATAGAGGGACAAAGCACCAGAGAGAAAGGACACTTAGAGCTTGGAAAGAGATAAGTAAACACTACAGATATATATGCTTTGCTCATATTCCATGACTGAGGTTTACAACCACTCCAAACTCTGGACAGCTGTTAAATAACAAAAAATCCCCCCCAGCTAAAAACAATGTAATACTTATTTTACCCAGAGGATTATACAACAAAGCAAGAGAGTAACACTAACCTTATTTCACAGTTGTTGGTCCTGCAAAACCACTTTTCTTGCAGGCCTCTGACTGTTCTTTTAACTGTCCATTTTGCTGACATTATCGTGTACAGTACACCACTGTCAGAGAAAACTATAGGATCTAGTTACAGTGACCTTCTCTGGCATGCTGCAGGAAGAGGCTCTGGCTCTGATAACAGAGCAGAAAAACAACATGTTCCTCTCATATGTGCCTTTAGACCTTCCATGGACTCTTTGGGATTGATTTACTAAAGGCAAAAAGACTGTTCACTTTGCAAGGGAAGTTACATTTTGCAAGGGAATTTTCCCCAGAGCTTAATGAATGAGATGAGGCTCTGCTGATTTCCATCATCTAATCATGTAGAAGCAAACATGTTTTCATGTAATTTTCCTTGCACGTAATTGGGTATTTTCTGCAAAGTGAAATTGTGCCACAATCATTAAGCTCTAGTCAAGATTCCCTTGTAAAGTGCAATTTTCTTTGTAAAGTAAACAGACTTTTTGCCTTTAGTAAATCAACTCCTTTAATTTGTATATGTGTGTTTTTTTTTAAATATATAGACTTAGCTTAGCAGAATGACTTTGAGGCATACACACTGGGTGCATTGCTAGACAATGACAGGTTTAGGGGGTCAATGGTTTTAAGAACAGAAATGTAATTATAATACAGTGAAAAACAGTTATGGACAAGATTTCAGCACCCTTGAGTTACTTAAATTGTTTTACTAATCCCAGGACAAAAAATTCAGTGTACTAATCATGCACACATTGCAGCCTTTTAGAGACACATGAAAGTGCAAACAATTTTACTATGGCCCCTATCTATTGTGGCTCTTTCTTTCTTCAATGGAAAGTGAATGTATATACATATTCTTTACCTTCTTTGTAATCCATTTGTTTTCTTTTAAAAAGAATATAAGGCATTCATATTTGCATCATTACAATTCAAGGCTCTCGTGTCTATTTTTAGTCATGATAACAGCATTACAGCAGTAACAGAATAGAAAGCGACAAAAGATTCACACAACGCCTTTGGTTAACTTCAGGCTACTTTCTCTTTTCACAGTGGCCCAAGGGAAATTCTCATTTGCTTAATACTCTTCAGCAGAACAATTACTGCAGACTAAATAGGGCTGCAGGATCTTGTTCATAGTATTTCTCTCTATACAGGCTTCTAATTCTAGACACATTATTGAAACTGTAAAATGGCCACCAGTGTAAATTTTCATAATGATATTACTTGCTATTAAACTCAATGAAGTGAAAAGGTAAGCAAAGAAGATAAAGATATGTAGATTTCTATTACTGATACCAAATATCATTACAAAGGAAAGATGATTCGGTCACTTACATGATGTAATTCTGTTAGACAGACCAGAATGAATCATAGCAAGATGAGCCACCCTGCAAGATCTTCTTCTTGGCCCTCTACTGTTAATTGTTTCTGGGACTAAGATTTATGGATGTGCTATTAGATAGATCTGCATATTTTCCTTCCGACATCTACATTACTGTGCCTTTGTGATTACCTGCCATATAATTGTCATTCAGAATAGAAAACTGACTAAGGCATATTTACGCTAGACTGTAAAATCACAACATTTTCTTCTTTTTGTTTATGAGTTTTAGCGCACTTGCTATTTTATATTAGCTTGTATCTACAGTAAGAAGCAATTTGCTATCTGCTATTACATTTCTACATGTTTGTAGTGTGCAATTCAAAAATCAAAGCTTACTTTTCAAAGGTGAGTGAGTGGATATATGGTTAATATAAGGTTAAAAGGTGCATTTGTTCTCATTTACATCTCATTGTTTTTATAGTGCAATCACGTGTCTTGTTTTCATATTTTCTGTGTATCAGAAAGCTGTGTGATTAAATACTGCTAGATTTGTAACTACTTGTATTTGGGTGTGCTTGCTGATTGCAAAGGTCCTTTTCCTCTATAAATAATCATCAAACAACACAGCTAGATGGTTTTTCATATTCATTACATTTACACATTGCTGTCTATGGGCATTTTAAAATCAGATTTCTTGTGAATTCGGAAGATAATTTAGCTAGTTTGATAATACAGGAAGACCAAAAATAAACACACAATTGTGGCTGCTTCTGATACTAATCAATCACAGTTCTTGTCAATTATTTCTAGACATGTGCAATTTGTTTAGTCACAAATTCGTTTTTTTAACAAATTTACACTAATTCATTAATTTGGAAATATCCGAATTAACAAAAACCCATTTAACAAATTTTTCTGAATATTTGTAAATTCATAAATTTGAAAATTCGGAAATCTGAAAATCCGAAAACCCCAAAATGCGAAAATCTGAAATAATAACTAACTAATAATAACTATTACTAATTATTAAATTATAGGTATTGGAATTTCCTTTCAAATTTCGCTGTTAGTGAACATAACAAATACGAATTTATCCAAAGTTACTAATTATCCGAAATATGAATGCCATATCTAAACAAATGGAATGTAACAAGCTAATAATAATAAATAACAATAATAATAATAAAAACATTGTATTATTATTATTTATTATTAATTAGTTCTGTTCCATTTGTTTAGATGCAGCATTTGTTATTTCGGATAATTCATAAATTCAGGTAGATTCGTATTCGTTACGTTCACTAACAGCCAAATTTGAAAGGAAATTCCAATACATATAATTTAATAGTTATTATTAGTTAGTTTGTTAATTATTCTTTCAAAATTTTCTGATTTTCTTTCTTATTTTCGAATTTACGAATTTTCCAATTTTTTAGATTGCGATAATAACGAATGACCTAAAAAATAAAAAAAAAATGAATGAAACAAAAAGGAAAACAAACACATTTTTTGGCAGTGCACATGTTCAATTATTTCATAAAATGAGAGGTAAGACCAGATTGTTTGCTTTTGGAAACCATAGAAAATTTTCATTTGTTTTCAATTTTCCATTTTTTTTTTTCAATAAATCAGCCCCCTAATCTGTTCTGTTTATTTAAAGGGAAAGTCCAATTAAGTGCAAACTTTGATAGAATTACATCTAAACATTTTCTAGTAGTTCTATAATAGAGATGAGATAAATGTGCATGGGGTCGGTTTTAAAGAGGTTAGCCTAATTGAACAGAAGTTCTGAATGTTATTCTGAAGCTAATGAAGTCAATTGAAGTTGAATCTAAATCTGGCCATTTTCAAAACTAATAGGCAAGGGGTTGGGCAAGAAAAAAAAATACTATTTAGTGAGGAGCAGCAATTTTAATAATGCTTAAAGTGAAACATTAAAAATGTAAACTCCTTTAAATATCAAGTTCACTTCCAGTTCCGGCGCCGTAGGAGGAAGGAGTGAGAGAACATTTAGCTCCTGCTGGCCCGACAAATCTGCCGTGTTAAGCCGCGCCACAGCTCCGGTCCCAGAGCGGACTACTTTCCCCTGCTCTCAGGAGCCGAATGGATCATTTTCTGGAGTGCACTGTTCCCCGCTCTTTACAAGCTCCCTGGCATGAGGACGAACCAGAGGCTGACATAACAGCCAAGATGGCCGGCGCTATACATTCTGAGGGCGCTGCCGCCCCATCCCCACCTCCTCCAGGGCAGCCAGTGGAGGACAAGACCCCGTTCACACTCGGATTGCCCAGGCTGTCACTCATCTGCTCTCCCTCATGATAGCTGCAACAGTGGACAAAGCTGTCCAGCAGGGCATGGAGCAGCTGAGACAGGATCTCCACAGCCAGACACACAGGCTCCAGGAAGCTGAGAAGTGGATCTCAATGGTGAAAGAACAACTACTTGGTGCAGATCTCTCCTTCTAATCAGCCCGGGCTACCACAATTCTTAATTGACAAGGTGGAAGACCTCGAGAACAGGTCCCACAGGAACAACCTGCACATTATAGGTCTCCCTGAGTTTTACAAGTCCCCTTTTCTAATGGAGCTTTGCAGTCACCGCATGCCTGAGGCTCTGGGGCTCCGCTACCCTTGTGTGGTGGAACAAGCACACCGGATGGGTCCCCCACACGACCAGCAATCCAAGCCAAGGCCGGTTATAGTGCGCTACTTAAACTATGCTGATAAGCACGCCCTATTGCAGCATTACCGCAAAGCCAAGGGGCTCTCTGTTAAACAACCATAAGTTATTATTGTTAGACGATTATTCAGTGGAAGTTTCCAAACAGTGCAAATCATTCGCTCCAGTCTGCTCTCTTCTACACCAGCACAATTTAAAATTTTCATTGGCATATCTGGCCACCCTGCACCTACAATCTCCTCAAAGTGATCAGCTTTCCTTCACATCCCCTATGGAAGCACACAGATACATAGATTCTATGCTGGTGGAGAATCTGGCATCCACAAATTTCATGGATGTTATGACATCTCCTACCTCCCATATAGTCCCTAATGCAGCCAAGCACCAGACCAGCCCAACGAAATATCCATCTAAGCGTGGGCGATATGCCTCTAGCTCTGCCTGTTCAGGAATCCACTGACTGTTCCAGGACTGACACTTCTGGCCTCCCATGGAGTGTGCTAGCCATTGATTTGGCATTCTGATAAGTAACATTCTACAGGTTTTCTTCTCTTCACAGGCCTCCTGGCTGGAGAGCCCTGTATTATATTATGCATGACTTGTAGTCATTCTTGTCAACAGTGGCTAGCTTCCCTGTCAAGATTCAGATGGGGTTTTTGCTTTTATGCCGGCATATCATGATACGCAATAGTGCCACACCAATTTGATGGGGTCTCAGAAGCTAGACTCTCCTGTGTATGTTTATTTCTCATACAGAAAAAAAGTGAAGTCATTAGAGTTACTCGGTTGTTATTTTACTGTGGTTTTTTTTTTGTCTTTACTATCTCTATCAGTCGAGCTTAACTTGACCATTGTATTGTGAGTGTCATAATCCACTATCCCAGGGTATTCACACTAACGGTATAAGGGGGTAGGGATGAGCCGAACACCCCCGGTTTGGTTCGCACCAGAACTTGAGAACAGACCAAAACTTTGCACGAACGTTAGAACCCCATTGAAGTCTATGGGACTCGAACGTTCAAAATCAAAAGTGCTCCTTTTAAAGGCTAATTTGCATGGTATTGTCCTAAAAAGGGTTTGGGGACCTGGGTCCTGCCCCAGGGCACATGTATCAATGCAAAAAAAAGTTTTAAAAATAGCCGTTTTTTTGGGAGCAGTGATTTTAATAATGCTTAAAGTCAAACAATAAAAGTGTAATATTCCTTTAAATTTCGTATCTGGGGGGTGTCTATAGTATGCCTGTAAAATGAAATGAAAATGACATTTCAAAGGAAAAAAAGTCATTTAAAACTACAGTACTCGTGGCTATTAATGAATTGCTGGTCTGACAATACACATAAAAGTTCATTGATAAAAACTGCATGGGATTTCCCCACAGGGGAACCCTGAACCAAAATTTAAAAAAAAAAACTGGCGTGGGGTTCCCCCTAAATTCCATACCAGGCCCTTCAAGTCTGGTATGCATATTAGGGGAACCCCGCGCCAAAATTTAAAAAACAATGACGTAGGGGTCCCCCCAAAAATCCATACCAGACACTTATCCGAGCATGCAACCTGGCAGGCCGCAGGAAAAGAGGGGGGGACGAGAGAGCGCCCCCCCTCCTGAACCGTACCAGGCCACATGCCCTCAACATTGGGAGGGTGCTTTGGGGTAGCCCCCAAAACACCTTGTCCCCATTTTGATGAGGACAAGGGCCTCCGTGGCATCTTCTTATCTTCATCTTCTTATCTTCATCTTCTTTTCAGGCCACTCCGCATCCATGATTGGATGGGAGGCTCCCGCTGTGTGACGCTTCTCTCTTCATCTTTTTCTCTTCATCTTTTTCTCTTCATCTTCTTGTCTTCATCTTCTTTTCGGGCCGCTCCGCATCCATGATGGCATGGAGGGAGGCTCCCACTGTGTGACGCTTCTCATCTTCTGACGGTTCTTAAATAAAGGAGGGCGGGGCCACCCGGTGACCCCGCCCCTCTGACGCATGGGGACTTGACGGGGACTTCCCTGTGGCATTCCCCTGTGACGTCAGAGGGGGCGGGGTCACCTGTTACGTAACCCCACCCCCTTCTGACATCACAGGGAATGCCACAGGAAAGTCCCCATCAAGTCCCTGTGCGTCAGAGGGGGGCGGGGTCACCGGGTGGCTCCGCTCCCCCGTTATTTAAGAACCGTCAGAAGAGAAGTGTCACACAGCGGGAGCCTCCCTCCATGCCATTATGGATGCGGAGCGGCCCGAAAAGAAGATGAAGACAAGAAGATGAAGACAAGAAGATGAAGAGAAAAAGATGAAGAGAGAAGCGTCACACAGTGGGAGCCTCCCATCCAATCATGGATGCGGAGCGGCACGAAAATAAGATGAAGAAGATGAAGAGAAGAAGATGAAAAGAAGAAGATGAAGAGAACAAGATGCCGCGGAGGGAGATGCCTAGTGAGAACACCGGAGAAAGAAGCAGAGGATCGGAAGAAGAAGAAGATGGAGGAAGAAACCGAAGGAAGAAAATATATAAACCTCTAAAGGGATTTTTAAGGCAATGAATTTAAGTTAGTTTAAAATAAAATTTAATTTATTGAGTATCATTCAACATAAAGAAAATTTATACACATATAGCATTAAAAAGGTGATATGTAAATACAGGTAAGAATTAAGGACATGAAAGTAAATTATATATATACAACCAATAACAGTTGTAGTAAAAGGTTTGCATATAAAGGAATTGTTTGAAACAGACAGTGATGTGTCACGCTACCCAATACGGTCGCCCTGTGTGGCTACTCAGATATGGGGTAGTGGGATTCCAACGCGTTTCAACATTTATCAAGTCTTCTTCAGGGAAACTACATCACAATCTAAACAATCAGAAAAAAAAAACATCAAAAAATAATCATGCTATTACAATTTGTACACAAATGCACCATACAAATCTCCTGCATTGGTTGGATTCTCCAGTGACTTACGTTCTCCCAAGGCAACCCGGGTTGAGCATATTCCAACAGGTATCCAACAAACTCACTGCCAGATTGAGGGAAAGGGGGTACACAAAAACAGCCCTCAAAAAGGCTTTCAACCGTGTAAAAAAACCTTGACAGACGAAACTTAATCTTCAAAAAGAAACATCATACTAGAGAATACAACTCAACTAGAATTATCATGAAATTCTCCAATGAACATCAACAAATAAGAAAAATTATCTCCAAACACTGGTCAATCCTTACAGAGGATCCTATCCTAGGTGAGTTGGTCACCTCCAGACCCCAAATTACTTATAAAAAATCCGGGTCTATAGGAAATATGCTCACACAGAGCGAGTATAAAGGAAACGCAAGATCAGACCCCTGTAGAACCTGGGGCACATATCCATGTGGATCATGCACACAGTGTGGAGTTATTGGGAGGAGAACCATGATTACATTACCCAATGGGGAAGATTTTCAATTACGACACTTCGCGAATTGCAGAACAAGGGGAGTCGTTTATCTGATGCAATGTCAATGTGGGGCCCTCTACGTGGGGAAAACCCGACAGGAATTCACCAAGAGAGTTGAGAAGCACAAGCACAGTATGGGCATTGGTAATCTTTATCTACCATTGGGTAGGCATGTTGCAAAACATCATAATTACAGGATGCCCAAAGTAAACTTTACGGTCATAGATAGACTACACATACCTACCAGGGGGGGTGACTAGAACAAGGTCCTGCTCCAGTGTGAAATGCGCTGGATCAGGCGCCTTAAGGCCACCACCCCCCCTGGTCTAAACGAAACAGAGAGCTTTAGGCCCTTTCTAAGGGGGCTTCAGATCGGGTAAAACTGACTAAGGGGACTTCTTGTACCTACCCTATCCACAATTCAGACCTTTCACTCCCTTTCTCTCCCTCCCCCTCCTCCTCTTCCCCCTCCCCCTCCTTTATGCTTTTACCATCCGTCCCATGGGTGTCACTCAAACAGTTGGAGATTGCTCAGCCTTTTCTGTTTTTTTTTTCTAATTTTCATTGATTATATTTGAATAACACATTTAATTTGTGACTACACTATAACAAGGATCATGTTTATATCTTTTCAAAAACATCACCTTGTGGAATTACGTTATAAATATAATATATACAATTATTCTTTTTTCTTGTTTATATTTTTTCTCTTTACAGTGTTTGTTCATCTATTCATCCTGTCCATGGTGTTTCCATCAATGTCACTGCATGCTTTGGTTGATTTATCTCTGGTGTTCTGTCGTCCCCTTGGGCCTTTTTTTCCCCCGGGGGGGGCTAAGTCATGCGGGGATTCCGGGTTCCCCATCAGCTCCGGAGCTATGCCCTGGAAGGTTCTATACCTACCCGACACAGGGGGGGTTCCGCAGTTATACTCCGGGGCCCTCCTGTTTGCCCTGCCTTGCCTATATGCCAGGCAGGTACATCTGTGTCGGTGGTCACTAGTTCTGTCTCCCCCCTCTCACTCTCTACCGCCATATCCATCATGGCGAGGGAGGTGAGGGGGGACTCTATATGGTTTAGTGTATATTAAGGCCCGAATTTATCATTTTATCTGCAATCTTAATTTTAATAATATTTTTCCCTGGGATGGGTGCTTTCCAGTGTCTCTCCACCGTGGGTTTAATTTAATTTCATACCATGGTGGACACTTTCCCCTTGAGGGCATGGCCCCTCTTGAGGATGGTGGCTGGTTTTCACCAGTATCCCTTCTGCTTACTTTCGGATACACCGCTACGAAGGCATCTTACTGGGTACGCGGCATTATGCCGCGCATGCGCAGGACTCTGAGCGGAGTTGGTTACCTTGGCAGCGTCCGGCGTCTTCACGTTGAATGCTCCTAATGGCAACAAACACGGGCGAGCCGCGTATCAGGCCACGCGGCGTCAATACATCACTAGATGCGTGCCATCACGTCGCGCATGCGTGGGCCGTCGAGCGGTAGTTGGTTGCCAAGGTAGCATCCAGCGTCCTCACGCTGGATTCTCCTGACAGCAGCAACCACAGGCAAACCGCGCTATTGGCCAGCGCAGCGTTTTGCCCCCGCCCACTAGCCGACCCACACCATATATATATAGGATGCCAGAGACGGCAAATGGTGCCATTCTTCCCGAGACATCTTCCTGTTGATATCTGGGCTACCACTGGCTCTGACTCTACGAATCCTCCCTGTTACAAGCCAGGCGATCTACTTAATAGTAAGTTTCTCCTATTCTATAACTAGAAGGAATTGGATCTCCCTATCTGGGAGGTCCATTTTTCATGCCTGGCTTTTGTCTTAGGGGGTTTCTTCATATATGTGGTACTTACTGGCGGCTTGGTCCGCAGATCACCTAAGGATACCACTTATGTTTATTATTTTTTGCCCCACTACAGACAGCCACTGTTATTTCATGGCTGAAGACGCCACATGTTGGAATTTTTTGACTGTATATCCAGCTGCCTTGTAGAGTAATAGGACTGTCTAGGCTATCTTTGGTGCGGGCTATCTCTGGCCCTTGGCATGCAATATGCTCAACCCGGGTTGCCTTGGGAGAATGTAAGTCACTGGAGAATCCAACCAATGCAGGAGATTTGTATGGTGCATTTGTGTACAAATTGTAATAGCATGATTATTTTTTGATGTTTTTTTTTTTTCTGATTGTTTAGATTGTGATGTAGTTTCCCTGAAGAAGACTTGATAAATGTTGAAACGCGTTGGAATCCCACTACCCCATATCTGAGTAGCCACACAGGGCGACCGTATTGGGTAGCGTGACACATCACTGTCTGTTTCAAACAATTCCTTTATATGCAAACCTTTTACTACAACTGTTATTGGATGTATATATATAATTTACTTTCATGTCCTGAATTCTTACCTGTATTTACATATCACCTTTTTAATGCTATATGTGTATAAATTTTCTTTATGTTGAATGATACTCAATAAATTAAATTTTATTTTAAACTAACTTAAATTCATTGCCTTAAAAATCCCTTTAGAGGTTTATATATTTTTTTCACATGTATCTGGGATGATGGCAATGACACATCCACACCACCAAAGTCACATTTATAGAAACCGAAGGAAGATAGAAGAAAGACGAAAGAAGATAGAAGATGGAAAAAAGAAGACTTTAAATAAAGGAATAGTCAAAAACTGTCTCTTGTCATTTTTAACATTTTTGACAGTTTTTTTGTGAAATGGTAGGGGTACTTTTGTACCCCCTTACCATTTCACACAGGGGGGCCAGGATCTGGGGGTCCCCTTGTTAAAGGGGGCTTCCAGATTCCGATAAGCCCTCCGCCCGCAGACCCCCACAACCACCGGCCAAGGGTTGTGGGGATGAGGCCCTTGTCCTTATCAACATGAGGACAAGGTGCTTTGGTGGGCTACCCCAAAGCACCCTCCCAATGTTGAGGGCATGTGGCCTGGTACGGTTCAGGAGGGGGGGCGCTCTCGCCCCCCCTCTTTTCCTGCAGCCTGCCAGGTTGCATGCTCGGATAAGGGTCTGGTATGGATTTTTGGAGGGACCCCACGCCAATTTTTTTTTACATTTTGGAGCGGCCTTGGAATGGCCCTGGTATGGAATTTAGGGGGACCCCAGGCCAGTTTTTTTTAAATTTTGGTTTGGGGTTCCCCTGTGGGGAAATCCCATGCAGTTTTTATCAATGAACTTTTATGTGTATTGTCGGACCGGCAATTCATTAATAGCCGCGTGTAGTTTTAAATTACTTTTTTTCCTTTGAAATGTCATTTTGCTGTCAGACTGTTCTAAACATGGGAAACATGCGCCCCTTTACAGGCATACTATAGACACCCCCCAGGTACGAAATTTAAAGGAATATTACACTTTTATTGTTTGACTTTAAGCATTATTAAAATCACTGCTCCCAAAAAAACGTCCATTTTTAAAAACTTTTTTTGCATTGATACATGTCCCCTGGGGCAGGACCCGGGTCCCGGGTCCCCAAACACTTTTTATGACAATTCCATGCATATAAGCCTTTAAAATTATTAGTTAATTAACTTGATTTCTCCCATAGACTTTTAAAGGGTGTTCCGCGGCTTTCGAATTTGCCGCGAACACCCCAAAAACATGAGTTCGACTCGAACTCGAAGCTAATCCCTATAAGGGGGTTTCCTCTTTAAATTATCTCCCTTTCCTAGTACAGAGAGCTACTGATGGCTAGTGTAGGGGGATAGTTCTCATTCCTCTCCCTCTCTCTCCTCTTGTTTGGGGCTCTACCCCTTGACAAGCCCGCATCAATCTGATCCCCAAGATAAGGGTCATCTCATGGAACATCAAGGGGCTGAGGTCACCGCACAAATGGATGAAAATCCTCAGGTATTTAAAATGTTTAAGGGCAGATGTAGTCCTTCTCCATGAGACCCATTTGACTGAAAGTGATTTTCATTGCCTTAAGAAACTTTGGGTGGGTGAGATCTTTGGTTCCCCAGCGGTAGGACGTAAAGCGGGAGTGATTATTCATATACTCTATCCGCTCGGTAGACAGAGACCAGGAGGGCTGCAAATTAACAATCCATTTAACCATTTCATCCAAGGAAATAGCTGATACCCCGCGAGTTATGCAGTCAACTCACCGGGCAATTCCTTTTTTCGGGACCTCTCATCATGGGTGCTGCACTCATCTGAATTTTTGCTTATACTCTGAATGTAGAGGAAGATAAATCTTCTTCAGCGCCTGATGCATATCAACTCTCCCCCCTAAACAGAAGGCCTCTACACTGCTAGCCAACACCATATCACTCCTACACATGGCTAATGTGTGGCGCTTATCCCATCCCACTGATAGGGATTTCACTTTTTACTCACCTCCACATGACACCCTTGATTACTTCTTCTGTTCACCCAGACTGCTACCAGCAATACAGGATTCAGAGATCTTAGCCATCTTAGACCATAGTCCCACTGTAATCACCTTAGATAATTTTAAAGTCTCGCGGCGCACCTTCTCTGTGTCGGGTTCCGTCATATCTATCAGATAATGAGGATTTTCATCATGCAATCTTTGATTCTTGGAACGATTTTGTTCTTACTAATGGTGAGCACACCTCTGATCCTAACTTGTTTTGGGAGACGGGCAAGGCTGTCCTGTGAGGCAAAATTATCTCTTACACAACATGATTAAAAAATAATTCATTGGAACAATATTGTCAGTCAAGCGATGCCCTCCGATAAGCCCAAGCAGACTTAAGCTGACATTGCTCCTCTGAGACTAGGCAGGCTTGGCTAGCTGCTAAACGCCGCTTTGACTTATGGGCAGATCAAAGGGAAAGGGTTAAAGCTTCCTATTGTTCTCTGCAGTTTCACAAATTTGGTAACAAGGCTGGTAAGCTGCTTGCCAATCTCTGTTGAGGGCCCTACACACCCACACATATCATGGCACTGAAAGACACTAATGGTACCCTTACCACTTCTCAACCAGAAATAACCTCTCTCCTAACCAAATTTTACCAAAAACTGTATTCTGAGGATCCCATAGATCTAGACAAGGCTGAATCGCTTATCGTCTCCCTAAAACTACCTGAATTATCTGACTTCCAGCTGGACATGCTAAATGCTCCTATCTCGATAGACAAAATCCTTTCTACCATTTAACATCTATCGAATAACAAAGCGCCTGGTCCTGATGGATACTTTGCAGAATTCTATAAAATTACCCAAACTATGTACCGCACACTCTGATGTGTGTTTTTAATGGGATCTGGGATGGGGTCCCTATCTTCCTACGAGCTCAATGGCATTTATGAAACTCCTAGCAAAGAAGGAAAAGGATCCGACTCTTCTGGGTTCCTATCACCCAATATCTCTCATAAATATGGACGCTAAAATCTTATCTAAAATTGTCGCTTCCCGACTGGCTAGTATCATTCCCCATCTCTTACATCCAGCACAAGCAGGGTTTGTTACGGGCAGATCAGCTGTTCTTCATATTTGCAAGGTAATTCTCGCCCTAGAACATGCCAGACTACCCCCCGGATAACGACACAGTCATTATATCACTCAATGCTGAAAAAAGCCTTTGATAATATACATTTCCAATGGTTATTTCTGGTGTTTGGGTTTCTGGGCCCAGTGGTGAGTTTCATACAATCAATGTATTCTGTACCCACTGCATGTCTAGTTACGTCAGGATCTATTTCAGCTCTCCTACGCCTGACAAAACATTTCCATTATTGCTCAAACCTAGAGCTATCCAAAACCTTAACAAGGCCCTGTCGGCTTTTTTATGGCGGTCTAAACAACCTCATATTGCCAGTTGTAAATTGCATCTTCCGAGACACGAAGGGGGGGTAAGGCTACCGAATCTCCACTTGTACACTTTATCATGTCTTCTTAGTCAGGGCATAGACTGGTTGCTACATAGGTCCTCTTACTCCAATTACATCCTAGAGGCAGCATGGGTATCCCCCCTCAATTTATCTGCAGTGCTCCAATCTCCACTAAAGGCTCTACCCTCTCACTTGAGGAGTAACTCTCTATTTAGGGACACTGTGATAGCGGGGCGGGAGGTTTGTAGACTTATAGGTGACCCCTCAACCATTTCTAACCACTTACCTATGCAAGATAATCCCATGTTCCCTCCTGGACTGGAAAATGAGGCCTTTATTCTATGGACATCTCAAGGTTTCACATGGGCTGCTTCCATTCTCCGCCCTGGCACCCGTAACCTTCTATCCTTTCAGGAGATATCCCAAAAATACCATTTGCCCTCTCATCATCTCTTCCACTACTACCAACTGGGGGATTTAATAAAAACTCAACTGGACACAGGGAGGTCTACTCTGGCACATCCAGTTGTTGACAGAGTGTTACAACAAAAAAACTATCCATCTCGTCACTGTATTCCCAGCTGCTGCAACATACCACCACCTCCAAGGGACCATCCCTATTGAAAGGCTGGTCTAAGGATATCCCTGAATTGGAGAAAACCATAATCCTCCTAGAGGGATACAAGTCAAACTGTAAAGTCACTGGTAATGAACAATGGTGAGAAACACAATTCAAGCTCATCCACAGGGTGTTCATCCCTGCCCTATTGGAATTGTCCAATCCCCTGCTAGCGGTTTGCCCCTGGTGTGGGGCTAGCAGACCGACCCCTCTTCATTGATTGTGGACATACAATGTGATTCAGGACTATTGGGATCAAATTATTCAATACATCTTTGGAATCACCAACCTGAGATTACCCAAGGATCCCCTACTCTGCCTATTCAGCTACACATCACCTCCTGAGATTGCCTCTCTGACTAGGACAAAACCACTGTCCTTGACCCGATGGATACATCTCTGTCTTCTAAAGGCCAGGAAGGCCATATTCCAGACCTGGACATATCCTCATGGCCCATCACTTTCTACGTTTAAGAAGGAATTAAAAATGCTTCTATATCTGGAAAAACTGGACACTATGCTACAGAACTTGGGACCCACCAAACGCTTTTTCACTCGTTGCAAAACCTTTATTGAACATTCCTTCTCCTTGACTGAAATTCAACAACTCATGACCACCTTTCAGTTTTCAGCCTGGTATGCCAAAGCAAATCTCACCAATGCCCTGGGCAAACTCAAACTACCGGACCCCTCTCTCATCCTGGGCAATGATCCATCCCACCCTGGCGGGGTGTTGACCACACCCATCATTTGACAGATGTCTTTACACCATGTGATCAATCCTGAGCCATATACTCTCCTTGTCACTCACTTGACTACGAGAAACCCCCGCAGGTTAACTATTAGTTTATGTTTCTTTTACTTTAGTTTCATTTGGTCAATTATCACTGTTTTGGTTCCGCTATCTTATTGTGCATGTAGATCTTGCCCTCTCTCTCTCTTACCGTGGTGCGGTAGGAGACAGAGACGCCCATACCATCCATGCTTCTCAGTTCCTACTCTAGATATTTGTCTACAACTGCTATTGTTCAATCGTTATATATTATACTTGGTTTTGTTTTTCATTCTATATATATCAAATTTGAGCAATGTTAAACACCTAGCTGTGCAGTGGCACACCTGTGTGTACTACAGAAAAAATAACATTTACAAAGAAAAAAAAGGCATTCAAATTAACCAGTAAATGACATTGCTCTGCCAGCATGGTTTTATTTGTAAAAGTGGCATAGAGATCCCTTAAATACATGCTAGACCCTTAAATGTCTGGTATGTATTTTGTGGTACCTTTTGGGTTTCCCGTGCCATTGCTTACACAAAAAAAGAAGCCATTGAAGAAAGGTAAATTACTGAAATTGTAATTTACTTCCTACAATTTTACTTTTGCTATAACACCCTTATCCTTCATGAGGGTCTGTTATAGAATTTAAGGGGAACTCCATGAAAAAAAAAACTGAAAATGGTTTGAGGTTTCTCCAAAATCTATATCAGGCCCTTCGGTCTGAAATGGATTTCAAGGGGAAACCCCCAAAAATGTGGGTCCCCAAAATCCATACCAAACACTCATCCAATTATGCATCCTAGCAGGCATGAAAAGGAAAGGGAATAAGTGTGCACCCCCTGAACCATATCAGGCCCCATGCCCTGAACATGGGGAGGTTACCTTACCCCTGAAAAAGCACCTTGTCCCCATATTGATAATGAACATGGTCTCTTCCACACAACCCTGGCCCTTAAAAAATAAGCCCCAGATACTGCCCCATCACATGAACAAGTAAGGGGTACAAAGTGCCCATACTCGTTCACAACAAAATGTAAACAGTAAATGAATACACCACACACTTTGACATGTCCCTTATTAAAAAAAAACACAATGTAAATCCATCACCAATTACGTCATCTAGCAATGCAGATCCCTGTCAATAATGACCTGAATGGCTCTGGCAGACCCACCAAAAAAAAGAAACATGACAACACATTTGTTCCTATGGCTACTTTTTGCTAAATGAGGGATTCCTGACTTACAGCTGGTTTGGAAACAAATGGAAGGGGATGGTGACTGAGATCATTAACCAAATATGGCATCTTGGCTGACAGCTGAAAGGGTTGGGTTGCTAGGAAGCTGATGGCCACTGACTTCCTAACAACCAGACTAAGTGAGAAGCTGTCACATTTAACAGTGGTAATACACTTGCTAAATGTATCACTTCCTGCTGCAGCCTGTGATTGAGGCTCTGGGGGAAGTCAAACACTGCATTTAGTCCATGTGCTTGCCAAATGCTGAACAGGCAAAGTTAGCACTGAATTCTGCTTTGGTTTGAACCTGAAGCTCCTCTATATACTCTTATGCCGCGTACACACGATCGGATTTGCCGGCAACAAATATTCGATGGCAGCTTGTTGTTGAAAATTCCGACCATGTGTAGGCTCCATTGGACATTTTCAGTCAGAATTTCCGACAAACAAATTTGAGATCTAGATCTCAAATTTTCCGACAACAAAATCTGTTCTCGTAAATTCCGATCGTGTGTACACAATTCCAACGCACAAAGTTCCACACATGCTCTGAATCAATTAAGAGACGGAAGTGCTCGGTCTGGTAAAACTAGCATTTGTAATGCAGATAACAAATTCATCACACTGCAAATGTTTAAATCTTTTAATGCAGCGCATTCTCTTCTTCTTTATAATGGTAGAATAATGAAGTTGTTTTGCTGCTGATATTCACACAGAGTTCTGAAAAAATGATTTCTTTATTATTTCTCATGATCTTCTGAATAATATTAGTTATTTTTTGTCAGATCTCCATAATAATGTTTTGTATTTATTTTTCTAGTGATTTTTCTTTTTATTTACTTTTTTCTAGTGATCTCCATAATATATTTTTTTTCATTTTGTGTGTCAAGTTACCACAACACCATTATTATCTTGTATTTTTTAACCTCAAAGAGGTTGGTTGGTGTGCCTTGTTAATTTGACATTGTATTTTTAAAATGTACCTGCCTACTCACAAACAAACTGTCCTTTTTTGAAGTAAAACACATAGGCAAGTATTTAAAAAAATAGCCATTTATTATGGGTCATAACAAAATAAAGAGGTAGGCAATGCTGGATAAACTGGTGAGATTTGCAAAGCCTTTGTACCCTAGGGCACACATCAAAAATATTTTACAGGCAAAATTGGTAGCCTGAGGAGTCCATATAATAGTGAGCACAATCCGGTCCAGGAGTCCAAGAGATCAGGAACAGCAGCAGATGACATATATGGCCACAGCCTGCATCTTTTGCCAGACCAGACTGAACCCAGGCCATCACACTCTTGTCTTCCTTAGACGCTTCCTTTCAGGCTATGGATCTGGTGTTGGAGATGTGGCAGGAGGTGGAGGAGGACGATGGTCGACCTCCTGGCTGCCACTTACCCCCGCCACCTCCTGGCTGAGGCTTTCCTGTGTATGAAAAAGGGACATAATTTTAGTTTTTTTTGTCATCAATCACACACAATTTTGAGCTCATGACTGTTGCAAATTGAATGTTAACAAATAGAAAAGACTATCATTCTGAGCCCAGCATTTTCATTCTTGTCCTAATCATCTGTGGCCACTACTGTCTATTGATATGTAAACCACTTTGTTAAATCAGCAATTAGTGATCAATAATAACATCTAGTTAACATCATTAATTTTACAACAAGAAATATGTTGAACAATGCTCTACCTGACTCAAGCTGGGCTTCTCCACATCTTCATGGGTGGAAGGCCCAGGATGGACATTGGAAGCCTCAGCTGAAGTGTAAGGAAGCCTTGAAGGAAGAGTGGAGAATGCTGGCCTGGGTTCACTCTGGTCTGACAGAAAATGCAGTCTGTCTTAGTACCACAACCTAGGTACATAAACGTCATCTGCTGCTCCTGATCTCTGGGAATTCTGGACCTTTTTTCGATCCCTAAGATAAGTACTCCTCATGCCACCAATTTTGGCCTTCAAATAGGTGATGTCTGCTGTGGGGATCATTGGCTTCACAAATTCAAGCAGTTTCTCCAGTGCTGCCTTTCTCTTTCTTAGCTTATTAAAAAATGGGTGGTTCACCTGCCACAGACAGGGCAGATCCCTGAACATGTCAATGAATATTGCTAGAAATTCCCTATCATTGAATGGATTCATTTTCTCTGCAAGACAAACCCTAATTTCAGGCTAAACTCTTCTAATCTTGTCCCAATATAGGCCTCAATCTAGAAGCAGTATAGGCCACTGATGCACCAAGTTCAAATTGTACCTTCGTTATTATGTTCGGCACTTCCGTTACTCCTTCCTCCGCTCACAAATCGTACATACGACGCATGCGTGTTACGCTTTATATACACTGTGCATGCGTGAAACTCCGCCTGCCCCTGACATTCTTTCTAGTTTATTCCCTACCCCTTGTCTTTCAGCGCAGTGGGAGAGCACATGGTGGAGAAAGAGCAAGTGCATGCAGACAGCAGCAGCAAAGATGAAAGGCCGGAGCCACGAATGTCCCAAGCCCAGAGGAGATTTAAGGCCTCAAATATATCCTTTATAGAGATGGTGGAGATGGTGGACATCTTGAAGAGGGCCGACTATGACGGGAAGCATGGACCTTACCCAAACCCAAATGTGAGAAAGGCCAAGTTGTGAAAAGTCTGCACAGGAATTTTGGGGTATGGCGATCCAAGGATCAATTGAGGAAACGATGGTCAGACCTCAAATTGAGGGAGCACGATCAGTACAAAAAGATCAAGAGAGTTCTTCAAAAAACTAAGTAGTTGTCGTGTGTTCCTATTATTATTATTACTTGTATGCTGCTCCATGTGCTTTTCTTTACTGTTGTACAGTTTAAAATGGCAAGTTTCAGGTTCGTGGGCACAGTAATAGTTTGTATTAAACATCGTTTGTTTACCCACTAATACGATGTTTTTGGCAGATGCAGGTTAACTACATTTGTTCATGCCTATTTGTATTAAAATACGTTTGTTGTCTAGATGGGTTTGTAAATATAATGAAATGCAAACTTGATTCAGTGTAAGGAGAGGACACTCAGCAGCTGTTTACACAACTGGATGCAGGAGCACTAGTGTGGGACACCAGAACACCCTTTTAAGGGTGTCCCAAACAGGTGCTACAGTGGATACTAGGGGTGTCTCCATGTGTGAAAATTGTACAAAAAAGGTAAGTATTCCAGCTTTATAAAGGGAAAAAATAATGTCTTCAGCTTGGAACTCTGCCAAAAAAGACAATTGTACGACGCTTCCAAGCAATGTTTCATATTACTATTTCTCGCATCAAATATCTGTGTGCTAAGTATACTTTTTTTATGCACGTAGGGGAAAAAAGACTCGGGACATCTGACGACACCAGGGACCCCCCACCTCCTAAAGAAAAGGAAATCCCCACACCACAACCAGAAGATGTGGAGGAAGGAGAGGTTTATGAAGTGGGCAAAATAGTGACCACAACAGGTGAGTGTCTGAGACCAATGACGTGGAAAAAAGACTCAAAAACATGATTGATGTTTTAGGCAGAATGTAAAACACCCTGAAATTCTTCTAGTTTGTTTGTATTTTTATTATTTTCACACATTTTAAATATTTTTTAGAAAGTCAAATTTTGAAGATGCACACAGTGTGTCAACATGTTCTATCTACCATCACGGGATATCAAGGTATGTGTTTTGGGGGTACAACCCCTTCCACGCAACTAAAGTAATTTAAAGGAAGGTGTTGCACCTCAAAACACGTCCATTGATCCCCAATGATGGGAGCTAGCACATGTTGACATTAGGCATGGGATTAGGAGGGAAATCCCCATTTTGACTCTCAATTTGTGTGCATCTTCAAAATATGGCTTTCACAGGAGTGACATCACCCCATCTGATGAAGGCAATATCAACACACTTTGGACATACTAATGCCTGATATTGCCTTCACTTTGTCAAAGTTGAACTTTGTAAGTTCCTGAGTTGTGTATTGTTTTATGGTTTTAAACATGCCTCTTTTAACACAAAAAAGGCTATTTGTACTGTCAAAAACAAAAATGTTATTACTAAAATATGTTGGTTTGTTCAAAAACCCTTTTCTAATGCACATGTGAATGTGCACAGAGTAAAAAGTTTTCTACTCAACAATGTTTGGCTTCTTCTTTCAATGCTCAATATCATTTTTTGGACTAAGTTGGTGTTTACACTGTTATTTACTAAAGGCAAATCCACTTTGCACTACAAGTGCACTTTCAGTGCAGTTTCAAGTGTAGTTTCAAGTGCACTTTTGCAGTGCACTTGGAGTGCAAAGTGGATTTTCCTTTAGTAAATAACTCCCACAGTGCTTTATAATTTGCCACAATCATGCCATTTTCGTGACTCACCAAAATTCATTCATGGTGCTGAAAATGATGTATATTTTTATCAGTAATGCATTACATACATTAACAACAAAAACAAGGTGTGTGTGTGTAGCAGACCCACAACATAATAATAGCTCGCTGAATAAGAGATTGTCACCTCATGTATCAAATAAATTACGTTTGCACTATTGAAGAAAATGGCCAAAAAAAAGCCCATTGGATAACCTAGGAGACAGCTAAAAGAAACACAAGCAGTAAATCAAAGGAAATATTATTTCAGTTTAACTAAAAAAAATATATTTTTAAAAGGTTTATTAAACATTTTCTGGCATATCAATGGCCCCCTTCCCGCAAAGTGCTCCATATATTTTATACAGACCGCGCATGCGCTTTGGGGGGGCAAGCACTGAAAACCAGATACGAACCCACAAGCACAAACTGAAGAGCAGTAACGATCTGAAAAGCACAAGGCTGAAAATTGCAAATCGTCTCTCACCAATAGGGATGAGCCGAACACCCACCCGGTTCGGTTCGCACCAGAACCTGCAAACGGACCGAAAGTTTGCACGAACGTTAGAACCCCATTGACGTCTATTGGAATCGAACGTTCAATATCAAAAGTGCTCATTTTAAAGGCCAATTTGCATGGTATTGTCCTAAAAAGGGTTTGGGGACCCGGGTCCTACCCCAGGGGACATGTATCAATGCAAAAAAAACTTTTAAAAACGGACGTTTTTTCGGGAGCAGTGATTTTAATGATGCTTAACCACTTCAATACCAGGCACTTAGACACCTTCCCGCCCAGCCCAATTTTCACCTTTCAGCGCTGTTGCAATTTGAATGACAATTGCGCGGTCGTGCTACACTGTACCCAAACAATTTTTTTTATCATTTTGTTCCCACAAATAGAGCTTTCTTTTGGTGGTATTTGATCACCTCTGCGGTTTTTATTTTTTGCGCAACAAATAAAAAAAGACCGAAAATTTCGAAAAAAAACAAGTTTTTCTTTGTTTCTGTTAAATTTTTTTGTAAATAAGTACGCTTTCTCCTTCAATAATGGGCAGTGATATAGCTGCACTGATGGGCACTGATACGGCGGCACTGATGGGCACCGATGAGGTGGCACCAATGAGGTGGCACTGATGAGGTGGCACTAACGGGCACTGATGATGGGCACTGATAGGCGGCATTGATGGGCACTGATAGGTGGCACTGATGGGCACTGATAGGTGGCACTGGTATGCGGCACTGATGGGCACTCATAGGTGGCACCGATGGGCACACATAGGCTGCACTGATGGGCACTCGTAGGTGGCACTGATGGGTACTTATGTGTGGCACTGATGTGTGGCACTGATGGGCACTGATAGGTGGGCACTGATGGGCACAGATGGGCACTGACAGGTGGCACCGATGGGCAATGACAGGTGGCACAGATGGGCAATGACAGGTGGCACATTGCTGGGCAGATCTGGGCATTGCTGGGCAGATCTTTGGAATAATAGTGCCAATCAGTGCCCATTTGTGGGCACTGATTGGCACAGATTGGGCACATGTGGATGGCCATGGGGTACATACCTGGCCATCCACGTTGCCCCTTCCCTGGTGGTCCTAGTGGAATCCCTGGTAGTCCAGTGGGGTGATCTGCGGGGGGGTGATCTGCGGGGGGCTGCGCTGATAAACAATCAGCGCAGACCCCCCCTGCCAGGAGAGCCGCCGATCGGCTCTCCTCTACTTGCGTCTGTCAGACGCGAGTGAGGAAGAGCCGATCAATGGCTCTTCCCATTGACAGCGTGATCAGCCGTGATTGGACACGGCTGATCACGTGGTAAAGAGCCTCCGCCGGAGGCTTTTTACCAAGATCAGTGTAGCGGTGTGTCAGACTGACACACCGCTCCACCGATCGCCGCGATGCGCGCCCCCGGGGGCGCGCTGCGGCATGTTATCCTGAAGGACGTCATATGACGCCCAGTCAGGATAACACAACCACTTCCCGGACGTCAATCCGCTATAGGGTGGGCGGGAAGTGGTTAAAGTAAAAAAAAAAAGTTAAATATTCCTTTAAATATTGTACCTGGGGGGTGTCTATAGTATGCCTGTAAAGTGGCGCGTGTTTCCCGTGTTTAGAACAGTCCCTGCACCAAATGTCATTTTTAAAGGAAAAAATCTCATTTAAAACTGCTTGCGGGTATAATGTAATGTCCGGTCCTGGCAATATGGATGAAAATCAGTGAGACAAACACCATGGGTACCCCCCCCAGTCCATTACCAGGCCCTTTGGGTCTTGTATGGATATTAAGGGGAACCCCGCACCCAAATTAAAATAAGGAAAGGTGTGGGGCCACCAGGCCCTATATACTCTGAACAGCAGTATACAGGCGGTGCAAACAAGACAGGGACTGTAGGTTTGTTGTTAAGTAGCATCTGTTTGTCATTTTGAACAGGTACATTTTTAACGTGTTTAGCTCCAGCCAAAAAATCTTTTTTAAGCTTTTTGGAAAACATAGGGAAGGATTATCACCCCTGTGACATTTGTTTTGCTGTCTTTCCTCCTCTTTAGAAGATTTCACCTCACTTTTTGTCCCAATGACAAATGCTTTTTGAGAATTTGGTTTTTTTTGTGGAACAAGGATTGGAAAGCATCAGTGGAAAGGAGAAATGTTTTTCCCATATTAACTCTTACAGGAGAGAATTTCCCTTCCTAGGGGTAGATTTCATCTCACTTCCTGTTGTCTCCTTCCGTTTGCAAGTAGGAGTCTTTTGTAAGTTAGATGTTTGAAAGTAGGGGCCTGCCCTATATACTCAGCAGAAATTTGGGCCTTAGGTGTTGTTGTGGCCACAACACTTTAAGCCTTCACAGGGCCCTGCTGTGAAATATTAGATCAAGAATTGTAATTACATGCCCCTGTTGAACAGGGGCAGAAAAACTGGGCCTTTGGTGGTGCTGGTGCCACAACACTGTAAGTCCTCACTCCCTCTTGGTGGGTGCAGAAATGGGCCCTGCTGTGAAATATTAGATCAAGAATTGTAATGACATGCCCCTGTTGAACAAGGGCAGAAAAATTGGGCCTTTGGTGGTGGTGGTGGTGGTGCTGGTGCCACAACACTGTAAGTCCTCACTCGCTCTTGGTGGGTGCAGAAATGGGCCCTGCTGTGAAATATTAGATCAAGAATTGTAATTACATGCCCCTTTTGAAGAGGGGCTGAAAAATTAGGCCTTAGACACTGGTGCTGGTGCCACAACACTGCAACCCCTCACAGACACTCTAGTTGGAACGCAGGAACGAGCCCTGCTGCAAAGTATTGCGTCAAAAATTGTAATTACATGCCCCTGTTAAACAGGGGCAGAAAAATTGGGCCTTAGGCACTGGTGGTGGTGCCCAGAACCAAAAATGTTCTTACAAGCTATCAGCGTGATGATTGAGGAGGAAGAGGATAATTACTCAGGGATAGTCACTCAGCATCAGCATAGGCAGTCTTTGAAGGGATCTGAGATTTCAAAAAAAATTATTCGGTTACATCAGCATCAGGTGCTTGGTAGCTGGTGGTGATCCAAGACTGATTCATTTTTATGAAGGTCAGTCGATCGACCGAGTCGGTGGACAGACGCACTCTGTGATCGGTTACCACGCCTCCAGCAGCACTGAATGTGCGTTCCGAAAGAACGCTGGATGCAGGACAGGCCAGTAGCTCAATTGCATACTGTGCAAGCTCTGGCCAGTGATCCATCTTCAAGACCCAGTAACCCAGAGGATTTTCAGTGGGAAAGGTGTCCAAGTCTGATCTTGCCCCTAGGTATTCCTGCACCATGTAAAACAGACGCTGGCGATGGTTGCTGGAACCGATCATACCTTGGGGCTGCGGACCAAAAAATTGTCTGAACGTACCAGTCAGACGGCCACCTTCTCCACCACTCCTTCTTTGACTGACCGAAGCCTCAGCAACACGTTGTCCAGAAACAGGAGTTTGTAACCTCCCAGTCTCTGGGAACGCATTGCACAGACCTTTCTGCAAGGCCTCCCGAAGATGTTTCATCCTCTGCTCCCTCTGCGATGGCAAGATAAGGTCCGCAACCTTACCCTTGTAATGTGGATCAAGGAGGGTTGCCAGCCAGTATTGGTCCTTCTCCTTGATACCACGAATACGAGGATCCGTACGCAGGCTTTGCAGGATCAGGGAGGCCATGCAGCGTAGGTTTGCTGAGGCATTCGGTCCGGAGTCCTCTGGGTCACTAAGGACGACATGGTCCGCAGCCACCTCCTCCCAGCAACGTACAAGTCCATGTGTTTCTTGGGACTGATCCCTTAAAGACTGCTGCTGATGCTGAGTGCCAGGCTCCACCTCCATACTGACACAATCTTCCTCCTCCTCCTCGTCCTCTTCCTGTGTGATTGGCGGGCACGCAGGAACACTGTCTGGATAAAGGGGGCCTTGAGAGCTAAGGAAGTCCTCCTCTTCCTGCCTCTGTTCTGCCTCAAGTGCCCTGTCCATTATTCCACGCAGCGTGTGCTCCAACAGGTGGACAAGGGGGACAGTGTCACTGATGCATGCACTGTCACTGCTCACCATCCTCGTGGCCTCCTCAAATGGTGACAGGACAGTGCATGCATCCCTGATCATGGCCCACTGGCGTGGGGAAAAAACCAAGCTCCTCTGACCCTGTCCTGGTGCCATAGTCGCACAGGTACTCATTGATGGCCCTCTGCTGCATGTGCAGCCGCTGCAGCATGGCCAACGTTGAGTTCCACCTGGTGGGCATGTCACAGATTAGGCGGTTCTTGGGCAGGTTAAACTCCTTTTGGAGGTCCGTCAGCCGAGCACTGGCATTATATGACCGGCGGAAATGCACACAGACTTTCCTGGCCTGCCTCAGGACATCCTGTAAGCCCGGGTACCTGCCCAAGAACCGCTGCACCACCAAGTTAAGGACGTGAGCCAAACAGGGCACATGGGTCATTTGTCCCTCTCGGAGGGCAGAGAGGAGGTTGGTGCCATTGTCGCAAACCACCATTCCTGCCTTAAGTTGGCGTGGCGTCAACCACCTCTGAACCTGCCCCTGCAGAGCTGACAGAACCTCTGCCCCAGTGTGGCTCCTGTCCCCCAAGCACACCAGCTCAAGCACCGCATGGCATCTTCTGGCCTGCGTACTTGCGTAGCCCCTTGAATGGCTACGGAGCACCGCTGGTTCCGAGGACAAAGCACAGGAAGAGGCCATGGAGGAAGAAGAAGAGGAGGGGGTGGAGGAGAGAGGTGTGTCACAATCATTAGCATTTTGGAGGCGTGGTGGCAGAACAACCTCCAACACTACTGCACCTTGTCCTGCATCCTTCCCAGCTGCCAGCAGAGTCACCCAATGCGCCGTGAAACTTAGGTAACGTCCCTGTCCATGCCTGCTGGACCATGAGTCAGCGGTAATATGCTAAAAACAAGGCCTGGGGAATGCCCAGGAAAAAATTCCAAGCCTACTTACCACCAGCTCGCAGACAACCAAATTAACCTGTCTAACAGTATGCGTTAAAAACAGGGGTTTAGTCCGCACGCATTTGCAAATGCATGCGTAAGCCACAGAGCCTCGTCACGGCACCCTGATATCTGTGGTCCTAACACTAAAATATGAGTGTCCCCACAGTGGAGGCACATGCATTCTGATGGATAAATGAGGGCAGGTGGACTGAAGGGCAGCCCATCCCTTCTTAAAGGTACAGGAGCACACCAGACAACCAGCAAATAGCAAAATGGCTGCAAAGGTGCTGGTGCGTTGCTGGACCAATACACACACCAAGGTGATCTCAAAAAACTTGCCACCACCCTCATTTATAGCTGGCTATCGCATTAAGCGGCATTGGAGGGCTACAAACAGATATAAACAAGGCCTGGGGAATGCCCAGGAAAAAATTCCAAGCCTACTTACCACCAGCTCGCAGACAACCAAATTAACCTGTCTAACAGTATGCGTTAAAAACAGGGGTTTAGTCCGCACGCATTTGCAAATGCATGCGTAAGCCACAGAGCCTCGTCACGGCACCCTGATATCTGTGGTCCTAACACTAAAATATGAGTGTCCCCACAGTGGAGGCACATGCATTCTGATGGATAAATGAGGGCAGGTGGACTGAAGGGCAGCCCATCCCTTCTTAAAGGTACAGGAGCACACCAGACACCCAGCAAATAGCACAATGGCTGCAAAGGTTCTGGTGCGTTGCTGGACCAATACACACACCAAGGTGATCTCAAAAAACTTGCCACCACCCTCATTTATAGCTGGCTATCACAGTAAGCGGCATTGGAGGGCTACAAACAGATATAAACAAGGCCTGGGGAATGCCCAGGAAAAAATTCCAAGCCTACTTACCACCAGCTCGCAGACAACCAAATTAACCTGTCTAACAGTATGCGTTAAAAACAGGGGTTTAGTCCGCACGCATTTGCAAATGCATGCGTAAGCCACAGAGCCTCGTCACGGCACCCTGATATCTGTGGTCCTAACACTAAAATATGAGTGTCCCCACAGTGGAGGCACATGCATTCTGATGGATAAATGAGGGCAGGTGGACTGAAGGGCAGCTCATAGCTTCCTAAAGGTACAGGAGCACACCAGACACCCAGCAAATAGCACAATGGCTGCAAAGGTGCTGGTGCGTTGCTGGACCAATACACACACCAAGGTGATCTCAAAAAACTTGCCACCATCCTCATTTATAGCTAGCTATCACAGTAAGCGGCATTGGAGGGCTACAAACAGATATAAACAAGGCCTGGGGAATGCCCAGGAAAAAATTCCAAGCCTACTTACCACCAGCTCGCAGACAACCAAATTAACCTGTCTAACAGTATGCGTTAAAAACAGGGGTTTAGTCCGCACGCATTTGCAAATGTATGCGTAAGCCACAGAGCCTCGTCACGGCACCCTGATATCTGTGGTCCTAACACTAAAATATGAGTGTCCCCACAGTGGAGGCACATGCATTCTGATGGATGAATGAGGGCAGGTGGACTGAAGGGCAGCCCATCCCTTCTTAAAGGTACAGGAGCACACCTTACCGCTGACGGCCCTGTCCAGCGAGGCATGGACATTGCCTTCCACATGCCGGTAGAGAGCCGGAATCACCTTCCATGAGAAAAAGTGGCGTTTGGGTACCTGCCACTGAGGAACCGCACATTCCACAAACTCACGGAAGGGGGCAGAGTCTACCAACTGAAAAGGCAGCAGTTGAAGTGCTAGCAATTTTGCCAAGCTAGCATTCAACCACTGGGCATGTGGATGGCTGGGAGCAAACTTCTTTCAGCGGTGCAGCAGCTGGGGCAGGGAAATTTGCCTGGTACAATCTGACGTCGGTGTACCAAAAGCAGATTGCCCACAAGTACTTGGCTGTGACACACCTAATTCTACACCTTCATTCCTCTCAGTGCAGGTCTCAGAGAGGACTGAAGGTCTAGTGGGGTTGGAAATCTCAGCTGATGAGGAGCAAGGAGAGGTCCTCTTTGTTCTTTGGTGTGGGTCTTTTAGATACGCTTGCCAATGAACTGCATGGCAGGTCAACATATGTCTGTTCAAGCATGTGGTACCCAAGCGGGAGATGTTTTGGCCACGCGAGATACGCTTGAGACATATGTTGCAAATAGCAGCGGTGTGATCTGATGCACTCGTCTCAAAAAAGGCCCACACCAAAGAACTTTTTGAATAACGCGCAGAGACTGCAGCGCCCTGCACATGTGGAGCTTTGGGGTGTGATGCAGTCAATGTGCTGCCCTTAGGCTGGCCCCTGGAGGGCATCCTGCCTCGTTGGTGATGTGCCGCCTCCTCCCCCTCCTCCTCCTCCTCTCTCCTATCAGGCACCCATGTTGAGTCAGTGACCTTATCATCCCCTCCCTCCTCATCACTGGAGCAAACCTGGCAGTATGCTGCAGCAGGGGGAGCATGACTGCCAGATTGCTGTCCTTCTTGGGCACCCCCTCTGTCCATGCTCATGTTACTGCCTTCATCGAGCTCAGTATCATCATCAGAGCCTTCCAAACGCTGGGCTTCCTCCTGGAGCATGTAACCGACACTGAGGGAAGGAGTCACTGATGACATTGAGCCGAGGGAAGAGGCCGCTGCTTTGCCAGACAAAGTACCCTGGGCATGGGTGAGAGAGGATGAGGAGGATGAGGACGGCTTGGTCATCCACTCGACCAAGTCTTCCGCATGTTGCGGCTCAACACGGCCAGCTGCCGAAAAAAAGGCCAATCGTGTCCCACGGCCACGTGCTGATGAGGATGCACCGTCTCCACGACCAGCACTAGACACAGAGCCTGCTTGCCCTCTCTTATTGGCTTGTGACTGTCTGCCTCTCCTTCTTGGCCTTCCAGACATACTAATGGCCTGTAGCTGCACTAAGCTGGGATATATATATATATATATATATATATATATATATATATATATATATATGTACTGATACTGCAGCTAGCAAAATCAACTGCCTGCCCGTAGTATGAGAACACCACCAACCTTCTACAGGTAGCTTTAGCTGAACACTGTGCAGAGCTCGCAAAAAACTAACTTGTAGCTTTTTTAGCTGCCTGCGGTAGTGATAGGATCAGGAAAACACCACCAACCTTCTACAGGTAGCTTTAGGTGAACACTGTGCAGATCTCGCAAAAAAATAACTTGTAGGTTTAGCTGAACACTGTGAGGTGGACGCACCACACTAACTTGTAGTTTTAGCTGAACACTGTAAGCAGGACGCACAGCACTAACTTGTAGTTTTAGCTGAACACTGTGAGCAGTACGCACTGCACTAACTTGTAGCTTTAGATGAACACTGTGCAGAGGTCTCACTACACTAACTTGTATTTTTAGCTGAACACTGTGAGCAGGACGCACAGCACTAACTTGTAGTTTTAGCTGAACACTGTGAGAAGGACGCACTGCACTAACTTGTAGCTTTAGATGAACACTGTGCAGAGGTCTCACTACACCAACTGGTAGGTTTAGCTGAACACTGTGAGCAGGACGCACAGCACTAACTTGTATTTTTAGCTGAACACTGTGAGCAGGACGCACAGCACTAACTTATAGTTTTAGCTAAACACTGTGAGCAGGACGCACTGCACTAACTTGTAGCTTGAGATGAACACTGTGCAGAGGTCTCACTACACCAACTTGTAGTTTTAGCTGAACACTGTGAGCAGGACGCACAGCACTAACTTGTAGTTTTAGCTGAACACTGTGAGCAGGACGCACTGCACTAACTTGTAGCTTTAGATGAACACTGTGCAGAGGTCTCACTACACCAACTTGTAGTTTTAGCTGAACACTGTGAGCAGGACGCACTGCACTAACTTGTAGCTTTAGATGAACACTGTGCAGAGGTCTCACTACACCAACTTGTAGGTTTAGCTGAACACTGTGAGCATAACGCACAGCACTAACTTGTATTTTTAGCTGAACACTGTGAGCAGGACGCACAGCACTAACTTGTAGTTTTAGCTGAACACTGTGAGCAGGACGCACTGCACTAACTTGTAGCTTGAGATGAACACTGTGCAGAGGTCTCACTACACCAACTTGTAGTTTTAGCTGAACACTGTGAGCAGGACGCACTGCACTAACTGTAAATAGTCTAGCTGCCTGACTGTGGTACTAATAGGATCAAAAGAACACCAGTAATTTTCTTCAGGTAGGTGTATATACTGTAACAAGACAAGCCTGCCTGTCAGTAGGAAGATAACAGGAACGGATGTAGCTGAACACTGTGAGCAGGACGCACTGCACTAACTGTAAATAGTCTAGCTGCCTGACTGTGGTACTAATAGGATCAAAAGAACACCAGTAATTTTCTTCAGGTAGCTGTATATACTGTAACAAGACAAGCCTACCTGTCAGTAGGAAGATAACAGGAACGGATCTAGCTGAACACTGTGAGCAGGACGCACTGCACTAACTGTAAATAGTCTAGCTGCCTGACTGTGGTACTAATAGGATCAAAAGAACACCAGCAATTTTCTTCAGGTAGCTGTAAATACAGTAACAAGACAAGCCTGCCTGTCAGTAGGAAGATAACAGGAGCGGATCTAGCTAAACTGAATACAGTGTATATATATATATATGCAACACCTGGGATGCATATATATACACAATACACTGTAAGTGCAGCTAAACTGACTGACTGTTCTGCCTAATCTATCTAACTCAAATCAAATGTCACTGTCTGTCTCTCTCTCTCTCAATGAACGCCGGAACACACACTACACAGGGCCGCCGTGCAGGCGGCCCTATATAGTGTGGGGCGTGTACTAAATCCCCTGAGCCATAATTTGCCAAAGCCTCCTTGGCTTTGGCCAATTACGGCTCTCTGTTCAGACGGCGCTGTGATTGGCCAAGCATGCGGGTCATAGTGCATGCTTGGCCAATCATCAGCCAGCAATGCACTGCGATGCCGCAGTGAATTATGGGCCGTGACGCGCCACACGAATTTGGCGCGAACGGCCCATATCGTTCGCAATTCGGCGAACGGGCGAACAGACGATGTTCGAGTCAAACATGGGTTCGACTCGAACACAAAGCTCATCCCTACTCACCAAACTTCTACTAACATGAGATAAACACGAGATTAGCTGAAGGAGCCCAAAGGGTGGCGCAATGGCTATTGAACCTCCCGTTTATAGTGCGGTCGTACGTGTTGTACATCACCGCGTTCTTGATGTTCAGAATTTCCGACAAGATTTGTGTGACCGTGTGTATGCAAGACAAGTTTGAGCCAACATCCATTGGAAAAACCATGGATTTTGTTGTCAGAATGTGCGATCGTGTGTACGCGGCATTACTGTGTAGAAAGACAATATGACTTTGTGCAAATCTAATAGGATAATACTTAACACTCAAAGGGCTTGCCTGGGAAGGGGGCAGAAAGGGAAGGCTTTCTCTCTATGCAGATGACACCTTAATTTATATAGATGGGGAGAGGCAGTCACCTCCTGAATTATTAAAATGATACTAAAGGCAAATTTATTTTAATTAAAATAACATACATGGTATACTCACCTGCTGTGTGCAATTGTATTGTACAGAGTGGCCCTGAACCCCCTTTTCTGGGGTCTCCCACTGGTGATCTTGGCCCCTCCTCTTTTGGTGTGCCACTATAGCAAGTCATGCTCGCTCCCGAGCTGTGTGTGTCTATGAAGCCATGCTCCATAGAAACACATTGTGGCTTGGCCCCACCCCCTTCCTCCTCACTGCATTTAATTGACAGCATAATGCTGGATCACTTGAGGGCTCAGGTAGGTATTAAGGGAGATGGGGAAGGACAGCAAGCTTCAAAATGTTTTTTAATTTAAAAAATACATTCACCTTTCTAAAAAAAAAAAAAAATTCACTTTTTTTTGAGCATGTAAAGCATTGCACCAGCAATCAGCAGATCGCTAGTGCCATGCAGGTCTCCTGCAGATCTATCAGTGTATCTGTGTGCATGTACATCCTGGGCAAGCAGATATACTGACAGGAAGAATCAATGAACTACCATGGCGCTCCACAGCCACAAAGGATGTCGGGGCTTGTAGTTCGTTTAACCACAGAGCTGTGTGAATGAATGACGTGGCCGTGTGGGTGGAGTCCCAAACAGCCGCGCTGATTTCAAAAAGTGACAGCTAGTGCTGTACTGCTGTCATGGGGAGGGGGGATTACATGCATGGGGATTACATGCATGAAGATAAAAAAATCTTCTGGGTGCAGCAGCTCCTCCGGCCCCCCTAATAGTTACCTGAGCCCCAACTTGATCCAGTGATGTGCACGAAAGCAGTGGCTCTCCTGGGTCTCTTCCTCCTCATTGGTTGAGACAACAATGGAGCCATTGGCTCCGGTTAATGTCAATCACAGCCAGTGAGCCAATGAGGAGAGAGGGGAGGGGTTGAACCATGCTCTGTGTGTGAATGGACATACAGAGCAGCGGCTCTGGAGTGACCCCCATAGAAATCCTCCATAGCAAGGAGGGATGGGCCAGGAAAGGCAGCAGGGGAGCCAAGAAGAGGAGGACCTGGATTGCTCTGTGCAAAGCCACTGCACAAAGTAGGTAAGTATAACATGTTTATTATTTAAAAAAAGAACCCTGCCTTTATTATCACTTTAACTTATTGACAATGCTTAAGGATACAGAGATGACTGGGGGCTTGTTTTAAAGTGCTTTTATTGCTTGTACAGAATAGATCAATATGTGAATTAGGTACAGGTTCGCTTAGGAGGTAGGTAATACCATGAAAACCTAAATCCAGCAGCAACCACCATTATCTTTTTAAAGATTTAAGAGAGGACCAAATGAATTATGAATACATTTGTAAGACTTTATTTGACCCAAAATACCCGTATATATATAAATAATTTTTCTTTAAGCCCTGGTTCACATACATGTGGTGCGGGAAACGCAGCAAATCCTGATTGTTTCCCGAACCGCACTCCTTTTATGCAATCTGCCACCAGTGTAAATATAATAATATAATATAATTAAATTAATGACACCCCAAAACACATTGTGAACTGTAGTGCGATTGCAAGAATCAGGCGACATGGGTGTGAACACCCATGCTATCTGACTCTAGTGCAGCAAAAAAAAGATGCCTGCACATTTTTCAAGCGGTGCCAATACAAAATGAATGGGTTAAAATCACACTGTAAAGATTTGCATGTGTTTGAAAAGGAATGAGGTGTGATTCCTAACTGAATCACATGCAGTGTCCCGCACTGCACAAGTGTGAACCTAAACTAAATCTCCAGGATAAGCAAATGTTGTCTGAATACAAGTGGCGCGTGCATTTTTATTTAAAGTGGTTGTAAAGTCACATGTATTTATTACTCTGGTTCTCTCTGTTTTAGGTCCCTGTTCAGTACAGTGTGTGTGGTTTCCTAAAATTATAATGTGAAATATCTTCTTTGCAGAGCCCTGCTGTCCAGTCATGTGACCTTCCTCTGCTTCCGTTCTAGAGTAAATGTGTACAGTGGGAGGGACTGAGATTTCCCTCTAATGAATTCAAGCTAGCAGAGGAAGGGCACATGTCTGCACAGCAGGGCTCTGCAAAGAAGGTATTTAGCATTATGAATTTAGGAAAACACACACACTGTACTAAACAGGGACCTAAAATAGAGAGGAGCAAAGTAATTAATACATGTTTCTTTACTTTACAAGCAGTGGAGCAGCTGTTGGGAATATAATTACACAGGGAGGAGAGGAGAGGGGTGGGGCGGGGATGAGATTGATTCTCACACAGACTACAGAAGGGACATGGAGAGAGGGAGGGAGAGGGGGAGATGCAGAGATGCTGAGGAGATAGCTGGATAATGGATGCACATAAACTGACCACGCTATCAGAGATCAGCAGCCATGATAAATGTAGTCATGTTACAGAGGGAAGACAGGAAAAGGCAGGATCAGCCAGGTATTGTACAACACAGAAAGGGACGATTGACATGGCAAAAGCACTGTGCTATATCTTGTGTCTTAAAGGGACAGAACCATGTTTTTTTTTTTTACAACCACGTTAAACCTTGGTGTGCTTTGTGTATTTCTTTCAGATCTTTGCAATATTACAGTATAAAACGTTACCTCTGTTTAGAAGTTTCATGTATTAAAACAAATCACTGCTGCTTTCTCTACTTGTGCAGAACGACTGGTCTTGTATCCACTCCCTCCTGTAGTTTCCGGTAGGTAGCTAGTGGGTGGACCTGTTTGATTTCTCCCACATCTCTGCCCTCTGTATAATTACAAAGAAAGCTGCTCCAGGTGAGTAATCAGCAATTCCTCCACTGCAGCGATAAATGCAGCGTGAATCGTGTTAACTTTTACCGTACACCACACTGTCTGTGATGTTTCTATGAGAAGATAAAATATAGGTTGAAGAGATGCAGTGAATTCCAGATTTTTTACTTGCCCTCTGTATATTTTTTTTGAGCAGCACAGTAATGATGTCACCACTACTTTAACAAAGTAATAACTGGGTTTGCAAAGGCATGTGGTGGACACAAAGTGGATTTATATCCTTGGCTATTGAGGAATATATGTAAATGAAAGATTTTGTTCCCGGAGCCTATCTTTAATCCTTCATGTTTCCTATTTTATACACCAGGCATCATTTATTTATTACAAAAGAAATAACGTTTAGTGACTAGCGACCCTTACCAACTATACCAACCGCAATAAAAAATTAATGTAAGGCTACTTTCACACTGAGGCACTTTATAGGCGCTATAACGCTAAAAATAGCACCTGCAAAGTGCCTTGAAAGAGCTTCTCCTCTCACTCCAATGTGAAAGTCCAAGGGCTGCCACACTGGAGCAGTGTGCTGGCAGGACGGTAAAAAAAAGTCCTGCAAGCCGCATCTTTGCAGCACTGTAGGAGCGATGTATACACTGCTCCTAAAGCTCCCCTGCCCATTGAAATCAATAGGCAGTGCCACCGAACCGCTGGCAAAGCGCCGCTGCAGCGGTGCTTTGCGGGCGGTTTTAACCCTTTTTCAGCCGCTAGAGGTGGTTAAAAGTGCCCCGCTAGAGGCCGAAAACCTCTGCAAAAACAACAATAAAGCACCGCTAAAAATAGCGGTGTTTTACCGCCAACGCCTCCAATGCCGCAATGTGAAAGTAGCCTAAGGGTTTGTATTCTGTTTGACTGTTCTGCAGTTGATAAATGCAGGTTTGTTGTGACAGAGGCTATGGCATATATACTTCAGTGCTACAGTGTCAGGCATCGTCCATTCTCAGCTATGCAGTTTAATTTGGTGGGAAGGGGCAATCTTAGCCCAGAGAAAACAAAATGATGCACTGTGTATCTCCCATGGAAGAAAGCAATTTGGATAAACTGTATCATAAATATATTAAAATGGTAAACAGATTGGATGATAAATATAGTACTGGTGAAACAGATGATTGCTATAGAGTTAGCAGGTGGGGTGATAATTACATTGTCAGTGGATTGGCTAATATATAACTATGTATGCAAATCATAAAAGCAAATATAAGCGCTCTGAAAGAAGCAAAGCCAGAGAGATTGAATAAAAGCATAATGCATTTTTAGGTCTTGATAATATCACCAGGTGACATAGCAAAATCTATTCTTTAAAGCTGCAACTACTTCTTGTACTGAGTATGTGTTATTAAAGAATATGTGATTTTGTCCTTGTTACAAAAAAATGCTACTACTGTTAGTAAGAATGTGTTGAATTGGAAAAGAGCAAATAACTAAGCTCCTTAGAGGTAGTATTTTATTAGCAAGTTGCTGCTAACCTTGGATTATAGTTGTCTGTTATTGTTACTGTCTTGTTCAGGGCATTTTTAAAGTGTTCAAGCAGTTTAAAAATTAATCACATGGCTTCCAGACTCAGTAATCACTTGCTGAGTTTTTACCGAACTCTGGTACTCACAAACATGAGTTTATCTGACTGCTTCATGTGAATTTAAAAAGACCTTTTCATGTGCTTTCTTTAGCCTTTCCTTCCAAAGCTTCCAAATACTGGCATATAGTAGCTATGGGCTATTATACATACAGTAATTGCTCCCTTAACCATGCAATTTAAAAAAGTTGAGCAACTCCACTAAATTATTTTATGAAAAATAAATTGTGAGACCATTTATAGTGTAAATTTAGGCTAGAATCCATGTAAGGTTTATTTTTGCCCTCTGTGTCCCACTGGGGTGATTACTCTTCACTTCCTGTCTCATAGCCAAACTAGGAAGTGAGAGAAAATGTCTCTAAAGTGAGGGAATCCCTAGTTGCCACTCAGTTCACCAGAACTAGTGTACCCATTGGAAGATATAGCCACTTTTCCTGTTCTAGGGACAACACAAAATTTGGGATTTTCAGTTACTTTCACTTTCATTTTTAGTTATAATGGTAAACAGTATAAACCTGGAGGGTACATCTCTCCCTAATAGGGGTAAAGACAGCAATACAAACCTGACAGACATTCTAATTCCTCACCATTCAATCCAAAAAGTTTTGCCTTTAATTACATTTTTACAAAACATCCTACAGTTGGAGGGCTCGGGTACATAGCCGATTAGGGCCATATACTGCCCATCAGTGCATTTCTGCGGTGTGTATGGCCAGGTGTTTTAGTCAGCTGCATTAGGAAGCCTTTTAAAATCAATGACACTGTCCACAGATGTCTGCAGCTGTTCATGTGTATTCACATGTAGTGATTATCTGCAGGTGAAGTGGATGTGTGTCTCTGTATATATCACTGTTCTGATATGATTCACTCATTGCAAACTATCATGTGCTAATGGAAGAATGGAAAGGATCATAACCTGTGTCCTTTAATACTGATGCTACTACATGTCATCGTATTGTTAAGAAAACATACAGTACCTAGTTTCTACCATTGGTAGACTTTTATGCTTATTTTTTGTTACCTCTGCATTTAATGTACTGAATGTCAGTGTCAATGTGGTGAACTGAGCTTAGGAAAAACTGCAATTAAGGTATGTTGACCACATGTGCATACATTATAAAAAAGCATGTTTTTTGTTTCAATTTAATGGGCTTACATCAGCAACAGCAGCAGCATTCAAACATACCTTCGATGCTGTAGTAACCGGGAGCTCCTCTTCTCATCCTGGATGTCCATGTTGGTTGTTGGGAAAGAATTGAGGTTGATCAATGAATGGAGGATGAACAGAGATCATTTGACCTCTTCTGGTTTCAGAGCTGTCTTTTGTCAGTGTAATTAGCTTCTGTGGAATGCAGGGGAGATAGTAGAGGTCTATTACACCCCTGATGTCTATTAGACCCCTGATGTCTCATTATAGAGAACCTATCATTTCAATTGTTATTTCACATAGGTGACTTGTCATCTCCCTAAGTGTTAGCAATAAAGTTAAGTTTGAAAATATAAATAAAAACAATTCAAAAAATAACAAAAAAGTTTGTAAAGCCCCCTGCCCCATGTACTTGCACAGATGAATGTAAGCATGCCCAAATATTTTCAGAATAATGAACAGGCTATCTTAATATAGATAGTATACTAGAGATTGTATGTGCAGTTTTTTCCCACATAACTTTGTGGCACTATTCAATAAAGTCTTTGGGCTTTCTAGGACCTCTGAAGTGATAAGCTGAACATCAAGCCACCATTTTATCTTTGGGGGATACACTTTAAACCCTCTCCTTGTATCCCCCCCACCCCTTAAAGTAGTTTCCTGAAACATATAGCTTTAGCTTTGAATTCCACCAGAAAAATAACAGTGCATTTCCTGTGCCTATACACTACTGCCTAGAGTCTCATAGCTGCACTGTGTGATAGTCAAAGGCAGTGCTTCATAACTCCAGTCCTCAAGATGCCCCATTAGGTCATGTTTTCAGGCTTTCCATTATTTTGCACAGGTGATTTGATCAGTTTCACTGCCTTAGTAATTACCACAGCTATTTCATCTGAGAGATACTGAAAACATGACCTGTTGGGGCACCTTGAGGACTGGAGTTTAGAAACACTGGTCTAGTGTTAGTCAAATGGTTTGGCCGAACATTGGCTGTTCGCCCCATTCATCCATTACCTGAATTTGCAGTGCATTTTGTGCCCTGTTTAAGCAAAGCTTTGCGCAATCAGAGCACAGTATAAGATAGTTTGGTAAAGAATGGGACTGGGAAGCCTGGCGCAGCGTCCTTAACAAAGCATGAGTCATCAGCTGTCAATGGGTTTCCCCACTGACAGCTGACTAAAGAAAAAAAATCTTGCTGGTTAAAAAAAAGAAAACAAAAATGGCACGGGGCCCCCCTGTGGATTTTAAGGGGAAACCCACTCCAATTAAAAAAAAATGGTATGGGGTCCCCCAAAATCCATACTAGACCCTTACCCAGGCATGCAGCCTGGCAGGTCAGGAAACGGGGGGACGAGCGAGTGCCCCCCTCCTGAATTATACCAGGCCACATTTTCATAATGGGTGGAAGGGAAGAAAATCACTTGATTCCGCTATCAACACAGTCAGTGTTGATGGGGGAATAGCCCCACAGCAATATTACATTATGCCGGCAGGGGAGCGCACGGAGTCTTCACAGCCAGCAGAACACAATTATTACTGCTGGCAGCTATTGCCACTGGCAGTAATCACATGTAAAAAGTCTGACAGGCTGGTTGTACCCAAGTCGATAGATGGATTGACTTGGGTACAATCAGCTTGCCCATTGGTTAATCAAATCTCCTCTGGTCCCTGCTAAACTGGCCACTTTTTGATCCATGTGTGGCTGGCTTTTACCTATGATGGAAATTTGCAGAAACATATGAACTTCCACTGTTGACCATTTTCTGACTGTTGACCATTTTCTGACTGACCATTACCTGACTTTCTCTGACTTCAATACATTAGTCAACATAAAGAAAACAAATCTGCCTAAAAATGTGCTAATTCTTTAGGCAGACATGTGGAGAATATTCTAACATTATTTGTGTTTTTTTAGATGCATGCCACTAAACACTTGAAAAGAACTGAATTATTCATCAAACAATTGTCATTTACATTTTCCACATGCATTAAGTTCTTAAGATATGGCTTCCAGTAGGTAAAAACACAGTTTTGAGGAAATGTATTTGTACTATTAAGTAATATATTTCAAATGTTGTTCTGTCTGTGATATTGTGATTCCCTCACATTGCAGGATACAGTTGAGTTATCACATTAGAAACTCATCTGTGAAGTAACATGAAGCCAGCATGTCATTTTAATGTATATGTCATTTGTGTATGCTGTAGACTAGAAACCATCATTCTATATTTCTAGTAACAATGCAAATATATTTGCTTGATAAGCAAAGTCTGCATATCCAGTTGTACATGTCATAGATAATAAAATGTTAAAGTGTTAAACACAGTTTGAAAGCAACTCATCCCTCTCACTTGTAAGTTGCAGTTGCAGTATATTATGAGCACAACTATTAAAAGGGATCCTACCGATATAACATATTTTGTCAACTGTACACCATCTAGTATAAAATGCAATTAAAACGAATCATGAATTTTTGAGGTGCCAGGTTTTTCTTCTGTGAAAGTGTGGTGCTGCGCTAATCCTTTTGAAAACATATAGTACGTGAGTATGGGATGGGACAGGCACTCTATGTGGATTAGTGATACGAGCTCACCGCTCGTCGGATCTCTACTCTGTACTACTGTTTTTAATGTGAGTACTTTTATCTGCTTAAATAAAACCCAGCTTATTGCCAAACTTTATTACACCATTGTGGGATCTTCCTTTGCTGTTTTTTCATCTTGGTGACCCCGGTACACTACTTGGAGAGACGTAGTCCCCTGATGAGATAAGCCAGGATAGGACCAATATTTTCGCCCCCACTACTGGTTGATGTTGGGATTTCGCCATTTATGGGCCGCCATGCCTAAAATTGGTTAATGCGATTACCCCATTACCTGCAGGTAAGGGGCCACTGCCCAACATTGTGTGCTGTGTTGCATGAAGAAAGGAAATATCACCACTGACTCCAGTCACTTTAATTAGCCCGAAGTGGATCACTTTTTATGCACGTTTATTTGTGGACTCTTTTAGCCTATTATGACAGTGTTCCAGTCAAGTTATCACTTATATTTTGTTTATTTGCACCAGTCACCTTAATTTTACGCTTGTTCGCTGTGTGCCTGGCTGCACAGTATATATTCATATTTTAAAGTCAGTTATTGTTATTATATTTATTTATGATTATTTTGCACATGGTATTGATCACATGTTGTTTTACCACGTGTCTCATGCTTTATAATTAACACGGTAGTTTAATATAGTCACTATATAGATCTTCAAATTTGATTTTGAGACATTTACACTGATAATTTATTTTTTCACATACTCACGTACTATATGTTTTCAAAAGGATTAGTGCAGCACCACACTTTCACTGATTTATCTATCTTATAGCTTATAGGGGCAGGGTGTACCCCATCCGATGTAGGCGGCTTTTCTCAGTTTTATACTCTCTTTATTTTTCTTCTTTTCTCCGTATATGGTAGCGCAGGAATAATTTTCTATAGGTTTTTCTTCTGACCTTGGAAGAGATTTTTTTTTTAAATGAACATTCTGTGAAGACATAACACATCAGGTCAAGTTTTGTGACTAGGGCTGTGCTGCTGATAGCAAAATGTGCCTATCAAAAACATTAGGGTTGATTAACTAAAGAAATAAATCATGTTCACTTTGCAAAGTGAAAAGAGATATTTGACTTGACTTAGTAAATGTGGTGACAATTCACTTTGCAAAGAATACTCTATCAAGTACATGAAACGTTTAAAAAACAGAATTAGTTTGCACAATATTGGAAGATTGGACTGAGAAGGCTAAAGCATTTTGGCACGAACAGCATGGACACGTGGCTGCCCCCCCGGACAACTGTCTATTATAAAAAAAAAAGTCATGGTCACTTTAAGAAAGATTAATAGTATGTCAGGCGGCAAAATCAGGGTCACGTGACATTGGAGAATATTGAGGAATGTCACATGACCCCGAAAAAAAAAATGTGACATTGGAGAATATTGAAGAATGTCACATGACCGCATTGGAATGTTCCAAAAGGTCACATGACCAGCGGGAACATTCTGGAAGCAGGGCTCGTCTATATAAAGGGGTAGTCAGAGTAAGGCAACAAGCTCAGCTCAAAAGAGCTATAATACTAGAGCTACTGCTGTCTTGACAATGAAGACCCTTATGCGCTGGGTGTTGGAGCGGGTCGGGGACAGGGGAGGAGAAGAATGGCTGAGAAGGTGTCTGGAGCTGGGTGAAGAAGATGCCGTGCAGCGGGAGCGGGCGCATGAAGAACACGGACTGGCAGTGGCAGAGGTACCTAGCGCCATTAATAGGAGAGGCAGACCTGTAACTTGCAGCCCGCAACTCCGCCAGCAGAATCAGCACTGCTCACCACCACGACCTCTTCCCCCCTCAGGGCCAGAAGAAACTAATATGGCTCTGCCAGAAGAGGACTTCTAGTGTGGGGACCAGAAGAGCCAGCCAAAGAGAGGAGAGGAGTAGAGCAATATCTCCATCGCTGCCTAGAAACAGAGGGAGGAGGGCTCCTGTAACAGCATCCACTGTGATGGCTGAGGAGGCGGCGGTTTCAACACAGAGCGACAATCAACCAAGACTTACTCATGCACAAGAGCAAGTAAAACCTAAAGTGACCACTGGAGGCTATAAAGAACAGCAGCTGCTGACTTCTCCTATGCAAGCTAATGCAACAGCGACATCTAGTGATCGGATTCTATAAATAAGTTAGCTGACAGCATTAATACTCCTAGTTATGATAATCCCAATTACTCTAATGTATGGGTTAATGAATCTAGGAATAGGAATGTGTCTAATGTCAACAGTAATTCTTCCTTTTCAGCGGTTAATACTAAGGTGCTCAGGTTAAAGATAAAATGTGGAAAGGGCAGTTTATCAACATTTTGTCTTTACTGCCCTCCGCAAAAGAGTTCATTAACAGACCTGACAAAAAAATCAGAGGATAAACCTGAGAAAGAAAGGTGTAGACCTGTGGCAAGGTCGTTTCATAATTGGTTACAGTCATTTACCATTAATGCCAGTGTGCTAGAAGAAAAACACCCGGAATACTGTAGCAGTTTTTTCCAACACCTTGAGCACGTGCTGGAAGCATACAAAAGCTTTGGTGGATTAGGCTGGTACCAGTATGACAAGTCATTTAGACAAAAATTATCTATTAATTCATCATTAAATGGGGTAATAAGGATATAAGTTTATGGTTAAATCTTATAGCACCTCAAAAACTGGCATACCCTAAACAACAGACTCCTGCCACAGTGTCCCCTTATAAAAAGGGTTACTGTTTTGCATTTAACGAGAACCAGCACAAATGGGGAGTCTTGCAAATACAAACATGAGTGCTCACACTGCTCAGGCCCCCACCCCTTACCTAAATGTTTCAAAAGGAATACCAATATACATGGTCAAAGAGATAAGCATTCAAAAGGCTTGAACACTGGTGAAGCTACCAAACATGCAGCAATGGTCTGAAAATGTATCCAGACCAGGAGACAGCCAAGTCTTTAAAGTTTCTCCAGCGGTTTTCCTTTGACAGTTTTTAAGGGATTAGGATGCAAATTGGTTGATAATTTAAAGTCGGTATTACATTTTCCTCATATTGTTAAGGAGAAGCTAGATAAGGAAATTAGGGAGGGTAGAATAGCAGGACCATTTAGTCCCCCCCCCCCCATTTAAACATTTAAGAATATCTCCCTTAGGAATTATCCCTAAGAAGGATCCCAACTCATTTCACTTAATACATCATTTATCCTTCCCAATAGGTTCATCATTAAATGATGAGATAAATGAGGAGCTAACATCCGTATCATACTGTACATTTGATGATGCTGTGTGTCATATCAGGAAATTTGGGAAAGCTGCACTACTCGCTAAAGCGAATATTAAAGCAGCATTTAGATTGCTTCTGATTGGTCCAGCTTCTTATAATTCCCTTGGCATAATTCCCTTGGCATGGTATTCGAAGATAAATTTTACTACGACATGTGCCTCCCCATGGGATGCTCTATATCATGTGCGTATTTCGAGAAATTTGCATAATTTCTTCAATGGGTGGTTTCATTTGAATCTGGTCATGATGGTATATTGCACTACCTTGATGACTTCCTTTTTATTGGCCCTGCCCAATCTCCTAGTTGTTTATTTATGCTGCAATTGTTTGGTACGATCACCCAAAAAATTGGAGTCCCTCTTGCTGCTAAAAAGACTGTTTTGCCAACCACATCCATTGAATTTCTAGGCATAAGAATAGACACAGAATTATTAGAATTTCAGCTACCATTGAATAAAGTTAACGAGATTAAAGCTATAATTTCTTGGATGATAATTCGAAAAAAAATTTTATTAAAAGAGCTTCAATCTTTACTAGGGCGACTAGCATTCACAACCAGAGTTATGGCAGGATATTTTCGCAAAAGCTATAAATATCCATGTCTGGGCTTAAATCCCCATTCTCACACATTAGGTTAACAACAGATCTTAAAGAGGACCTCATGGTATGGATGACATTTTTTGATTTATATAACGGGCATTCATTTTTTCAATCAGAGTTTGTATTCTCATCAGATATGGAATTATACACGGATGCAGCTGGATCTTTCTGTTTTGCTGCAATATGGAGCAGTCACTGGTGCTGTAGTGGGTGGCCGGAAAGATGGATACCAATGAAAGCCACTAGGAGCATAGTTCTACTCTAATTATTCCCAATAGTTGTAGCATTAGTAATATGGCGTGAGAAATTTGCCAATAAAAGAATATTAATTAACCCCGAGTAAACTATGCTGTCAATTGTCTATCAACAAAATTCTTTCTGGTAGTAAAATTACTTAGGCATCTGGTATTTTTATGTTTACGCTTTTAATACCTGGGTGAAAGCAAGACACCGTCCAGGTAAAGAAAATCAAATTGCGCATGCATTATCTTGGTTGCAGATACACAAATTCCGTCAGCTGCTGCCAAATGCGGACAAAGAAGGCCAGGCATGTCCCAAATGTCTATGGAACCTGATTTAAAAATGTTGATGAAGTCAATCAAGTATTTGGTGGCTAATAGAACATGGGCCGAATACACGGCTGCATGGCAACGGTGGAATAAATTCACTAGGGAATTTGGGCTGCAGTTTGATTCTCCTTCAGAGACGAACGTTCAAATATTTTTTTATGTACCCTAATGCAGGCAGAACTATCCTATAGCCAGATTGCTAAGATACTAGCAGGGGTGTACTTTTTCTTTAAATTGCAAGGCTTCCCTCAGTGTACATCCTTCTTTTCTATAAAACAAGCCCTTATAGGTTACAAAAAGAAGCATTTTTTCCCATATACTAGAAGGCCCATTTCTATCTCATTGCTAAAAGAAATTTGTACAGTTACAAAAATGGTATGCTTCTCAGAATTTGAGTCAATATTATTTAAAACTGCTTTTGTATTAGCATTTTTTTGATGCTATGAGAATATCTGAACTGTTACCCAAAAACAAAAAGTCTGTGTTTGGCCTGTTGATCCATCACGTAATGGTTCACAGGGCAGGACTTATATATTTATCGCAAATTCCAAAACAGACAAAACAGGTAAAGGTGTATGGATTACTCTTTATAGTTGCAGAGAAGTTGAAATTTGTCCACTAAGAACAGTGAACGAGTATCTGGCAATTAGACCATCCAGTGAAGGAAATGTTTGGGTTCATTTGGATGGGTCATCCCTTACAGGATATAAATTCAACATGGTTCTCAAAAAATGCATGTTGAAGTTAGGGTTACAAGCACTTAATTTCACCTCCCACTCATTTAGAATTGGTGCAGCAAGGGAAGCTGTGAAAATGGGCCTCAAGGACGCAATCATTTAAAAAATAGACAGATGGAAATCACAGCCATTTAACATGTATGTCGGACCTAATCTCTCCCTTTGATTTTTTATAGGTGATAGAAAAATGATTTGGATCCTGGGCCACTCCTTTATTTTTTTGGGCTAACAAAAGATCCAGGATGCATTGCTATACACCTAATCTGCCAATGGATCCTGAGAAATTTCAAATGTTATGGAGAGGAATTTGTGGTCTAAAATGGTTACAGTTGTCTTTTTATCTCTCTAGGTTATTGGAATTGTGGTCAGTCCCAGAAATCCTAATCGTTCCCCTGGGGGGGGGGGGGACAATGTGGGTAGAGCAAAAACACTAGATCTGATATTTGCTTTGAAGTGTGATCTACATACATTTAAATTGTCTTCTCCAAATACCACTATAATCTTTTCTGAAATAGTTCCAAGGCTACAAGACATTCAATTGAAAAGTTTGGAAAAGATCAGGCATCCTGTAAATAGATCCATGGAAAAATTCATGCCACTTATTGGCAGTTTTTCCTATAGTCATAGGGATTTAGAGGAAGGTTTCGTAGGTTTATTTAGGGCAGATGGAGTCCATCTGTCTGATATAGGTTTAGACATATTCAATGTTGGATTGCAGAATAGCATTGAATTGGCCATTGTTGTGGGGTAGGCCGGCCTTGATATTTCAAGCCCGGCATGTGGGGACTTGTTTTATTGATATGCGGTATTGCTTGAGTCCTGAAGACTGAGCTGTTTATATTTATTATTTACAAGTGAGAATTTTATGTAAAATTATTGAATTGATTTAAGTTATTTGCAGTTTACACCAATAAACGTGCCGTGGCCAATTATAAACCAAGTTACGTTGTTGAGTGTCTTTATTCATTGGAAGGCAAAATTTGGTATTAAAGGAAGGATGGGTGTGGCCTACAATTCCATGGACTGAGTGGGCTAAAGCATTTTGGCACGGACAGCATGGACATGTGGCCACCCCCTGACAGCTGTCTATTATTTAAAAAAAAAAAAAGAGCCATGGTCACTTTAAGAAAGATTAATAGTATTTCAGGTGGGAAAATTGGGCTCATGTGACATTGGAGAATATTGGGGAATGTCACATGACCACATTGGAATGTTCCAGAAGGTCACATGACCAGCGGGAACATTCTGGAAGTGGGGCTCATCTATATAACGGGCCCCCACTTGATCTATGTTTGATTTAAGTATCTTACTTTAATTGTATTGATTTGGATCGCTTCATCATGATCCGTCTTGCACATTTATTTCTTTGAATTATTTGTATAGATTGGGATTGCTTCAATACGAGTTTCCTCTTTTTTTCAATGATTATGAGCGCACGTTTTTTGTTTTATTTTGTTTTATAAGTACTTTCAGTGCAATTTCAAGCGCACTTTGCACTTGTAGTTTGCACTTGTAGTGCAAAGTGGATTTGCATTTCATAAATAACTCCCATAGTGACAATACCCAAACTGGGAAAAGATCCCAATACACTGGCTAACTTCAGACCAATATCACTCCTCAATTCTGATATCAAAACATATGCAAACTTATTGGCCAAAAGATTAATGACTATAATTCCCTCAATCAACCAACGCGACCAGATGGGTTTTGTGAAGGGGAGACAAACCTCGGATGCAACCAGAAGAATCATAAATGTGATACACCATGCTGAAAAAATAACCAAATCCTGTCTCTGCTATTATCTATTGATGCAGAGAAGGCGTTCGACAGAGTCCATTTGACATACATGAAAATGGTATTAACAAAGTTTGGTTTCCGAGGCCTATTCTAACAGCTATGATGGCTCTGTACTCATGCCCGTCTGCACAGGTTTACTCAGCTGGCTTCCTATCCACACCATTTAACATATCTAACAGGACCAGGCAAGGCTGTCCCTTGTCACTAGGGATGAGCTTCGTGGTCGAAACGAATGCATGTCCGACTCGAACATCGCCTGTTCGGTCGTTCGCCGAATTATTAACGATATGGGCCATTCGCGCCAAATTTGAGTGGCGCGTTATGGCCCATAATTCACTGCAGCATCACAGTGCATTGCTAGCTGATGATTGGCCAAGCATGCACTATGACCTGCATGCTTGGCCAATCACAGCGCCGTCTGTACAGAGAGCCGTAATTGGCCAAAGCCAGGGTGGCTTTGGCCAATTATGGCTCAGGGGGTTTAGTACACGCCCCACACTATATAAGGCCACCTGCATGGCGGCCCTGTGTAGTGTGTTCCGGCGTTGAGAGAGAGATAGAAAGACAGAGAGACAGTGCCATTTGATTAAAGTTAGATAGAGTAGGCAGGCAAGTCAGTAAGCTGCACTTACAGTGTATTGTGTATATATATATATATATATACATCCTAGGTGTTGTATATATATAGATATATATATATAGATATATCTATCTATATATATATATATATCTATATATATATATACACTGTATTCAGTGTAGCTAGATCCGTTCCTGTTATTCTCCTACTACTACTGACAGGCAGGCAGGTGTTTTTACAGTATTTATAGCTACCTGAAAAAAGTTGCTGGTGTACTTCTGAGCCTATTAGTCCTATTAGCTACAGTATTTACAGTTAGTGTAGTGCGTCCTCTGCAGACATAAAGCTACCTGAAGAAAATTAGTGTTCTTCTGATCCTATTAGTACAGTACCGCAGGCAGCTGCAGTATTTACAAGTTAGTGTAGTGCGTCCTCTGCACAGTGTGCACCTAAAGCTACCTGAAGGAAATTAGTGGTGTCCTTCTGATCCTATTAGTACAGTACCACAGGCAGCTGTAGTGTTTACAAGTTAGTGTAGTGCATCCTCTGCACAGTGTGCACCTAAAGCTACCTGAAGAAAATTTGCAGTGTTCTTCTGATCCTATTAGTACAGTACCGCAGGCAGCTACAGTATATACAAGTTAGTGTAGTGCGTCCTCTGCACAGTGTGCACCTGAAGCTACCTAAACAAAATTGGTGGTGTTCTTCTTATCCTATTAGTACAGTACCGCAGGCAGCTGCAGTATTTACAAGTTAGTTTAGTGCGTCCTCTGCACAGTGTGCACCTAAAGCTACCTAAACAAAATTAGAGGTGTTCTTCTGATCCTATTAGTACAGTACCGCAGGCAGCTGCAGTATTTACAAGTTAGTGTAGTGCGTCCTCTGCACAGTGTGCACCTAAAGCTACCTGAAGAAAATTAGTGGTGTTCTTCTGATCCTATTAATACAGTACTGCAGGCAACTGCAGTATTTACAAGTTAGTGTAGTGCATCCTCTGCACAGTGTGCACTTAAAGCTACCTGAAGAAAATTAGTAGTGTTCTTCTGATCCTATTAGTACAGTACCACAGGCAGCTGTAGTATTTACAAGTTAGTGTAGTGCGTCCTCTGCACAGTGTGCACCTAAAGCTACCTGAAGAAAATTAGTGGTGTTCTTCTGATCCTATTAGTACAGTACCGCAGGCAGCTGCAGTATTTACAAGTTAGTTTAGTGCGTCCTCTGCACAGTGTGCACCTAAAGCTACCTAAACAAAATTAGTGGTGTTCTTCTGATCCTATTAGTAAAGTACCGCAGGCAGCTGCAGTATTTACAAGTTAGTGTAGTGCATCCTCTGCACAGTGTGCACCTAAAGCTACCTGAAGAAAATGTGTGGTGTTCTTCTGATCCTATTAGTACAGTACCACAGGCAGCTGTAGTATTTACAAGTAAGTGTAGTGCATCCTCTGCACAGTGTGCACCTAAAGCTACCTGAAGAAAATTAGTGGTGTTCTTCTGATCCTATTAATACCACAGGCAGGCAGCTACAGTATTTACAGTTAGTGTAGTGCGTCCTCTGCACAGTGTGCACCTAAAGCTACCTGGAGACAATTGCTGTTGTTCTGCTCCTATTAATACCACAGGCAGGCAGCTACAGTATTTACAGTTAGTGTACTGTGTCCTCTGCACAGTGTGTACCTAAAGCTACCTGAATGAAATTGGTGGTGTTCTTCTGATCCTATATTAATACCACAGGCAGGCAGCTACAGTATTTACAGTTAGTGTACTGTGTCCTCTGCACAGTGTGCACCTAAAGCTACCTGAATGAAATTGGTGGTGTTCTTCTATTCCTATATTAATACCACAGGCAGGCAGCTACAGTATTTACAGTTAGTGTACTGCGTCCTCTGCACAGTGTGAAACTAAAGCTACCTGAAGAAAATTGGTGGTGTTCTTCTATTCCTATATTAATACCACAGGCAGGCAGCTACTGTATTTACAGCTAGTGTACTGTGTCCTCTGCACAGTGTGCACCTAAAGCTACCTGAATAAAATTGGTGGTGTTCTTCTGATCCTATTAATACCACAGGCAGGCAGCTACAGTATTTACAGTTAGTGTACTGCATCCTCTGCACAGTGTGCACCTAAAGCTACCTGAAGAAAATTGCTGTTGTTCTGCTCCTATTAATACCACAGGCTGGCAGCTACAGTATTTACAGTTAGTGTACTGTGTTCTCTGCGCTGTGCACCTAAAGCTACCTGAAGACAATTGCTGTTGTTCTGCTCCTATTAATACCACAGGCAGGCAGTTACAGTATTAACAGTTAGTGTACTGCGTCCTCTGCACAGTGTGCACCTAAAGATACCTGAAGACAATTGCTGGTGTTCTCATACTAATAATACTACAGGCAGGCAGTTGATTCTGCTAGCTGCAGTATCAGTATATATATATATACATCCCAGCTTTATGCAGCTACATCTCACTGCAGGCCATTAGTGTGTCTGGAAGGCCAACAAGGAGAGGCAAATGGTCACAAGCCAATAAAAGAGGGCAAGTAGGCTCTGTGTCTAGAGGCAACAGCGCTGGTCATGGAGACGGTGCATTCTCATCAGCACGTGGCCGCGGGACACGCTTGTCCTTTTTTTCGGCAGCTGGCCGTGTTGAGCCGCAACATGCGGAAGACTTGGTAGAGTGGATCACCAAGCCGTTCTCATCCTTCTCATCCTCTCTCACCCAGGCTCAGGGTATTTTGTCTGGCAAAGCAGCTGCCAACGTGGCCTCTTCCCTCAGCTCAATGGCATCAGTCACTCCTTCCCTAGCCCCACCATGTCCTCCTATGGATTCCCCCGAACTGTTTGACCACAGTGTTGGGTACATGCTCCAGGAGGATGCCCAGTGTTTTGAAGGCTCCGATGATGGTACCCAGCTAGAGGAAGGCAGTAACGTGAGCCCAGAGAGAGGGTGTGCCCAAGAAGGACAGCAATCTGGCAGTCATGTTCCCCCAGCTGCAGCATACTGCCAGGTTTGCTCCAGTGATGAGGAGGGAGGGGATGATGAGGTCACTGACTCAACGTGGGTGCCTGATAGGAGAGAGGAGGTGGAGGAGGAGGAGGCACATCACCAACTAGGCAGGATGCCCTCCAGGGGCCAGCTTAAGGGCAGCACACCGACTGCATCACACCGCAGAGCTCCACATGTGCAGGGCGCTGCTGTCTCTGCGCGTTATTCCAAAAGTTCTTTGGTGTGGGCTTTTTTGAGAAGAGTGCATCAGATCCCACCGCTGCTTTTTGCAACATATGTCTCAAGCGTATCTCTTGTGGCCAAAATATCTCCCGCTTGGGCACCACATGCTTGACCAGACATATGTTGACCTGCCATGCAGTTCATTGGCAAGCGTACCTAAAAGACCCACACCAAAGAACAAAGAGGACCTCTCCTTGCTCCTCATCAGCTGGGATCTCCAACCCCACTATACCTTCAGTCCTCTCTGAGACCTGCACTGAGAGGAATGAAGGTGTAGAATTAGGTGTGTCACAGCCAAGTACTTGTGGGCAATCTGCTATCGGTACACTGATGTCAGATTGTACCAGGCAAATTTCCCTGCTCCAGCTGCTGCACCGCCTAAAGAAGTTTGCTCCCAGCCATCCACATGCCCAGCGGTTGAATGCTAGCTTGGATAAATTGCTAGCACTTCAACTGCTGCCTTTTCAGTTGGTAGACTCTGCCCCCTTCCGTGAGTTTGTGGAATGTGTGGTTCCTCAGTGGCAGGTTCCCAAACGCCACTTTCTCTCATGGAAGGCGATTCCGGCTCTCTACCGGCATGTGGAAGGCAATGTCTTTGCCTCGCTGGACAGGGCGGTCAGCGGAAAGGTGCATATTACCGCTGACTCATGGTCCAGCAGGCATGGACAGGGACGTTTCCTATCTTTCACCGCGCACTGGGTGACTCTTCTGGTAGCTGGGAAGGATGCAGGACAGGGTGCAGTAGTGTTGGAGGTTGTTCTGCCACCATGCCTCCAAAATGCTACTAGTGGTGATTCTGCCACACCTCTCTCCTCCACCCCCTCCTCTTCTTCTTCCTTCATGGCCTCTTCCTGTGCTGATTTGACTTCGGAACCAGCAGTTCTCCGTAGGCGTTCAAGGGGCTACACAAGCACGCAGGCCAAAAGATGCCATGCAGTGCTTGAGCTGGTGCTTGGGGGACAGGAGCCACACTGGGGCAGAGATTCTTTCAGCGCTGCAGGGGCAGGTTCAGAGGTGGTTAATGCCACGCCAGCTTAAGGCAGGTATGGTGGTTTGCGACAATGGCACCAACCTCCTCTCCGCCCTCTGACAGGGACAACTGACCCATGTGCCCTGTTTGGCTCATGTCTTTAACTTGGTGGTGCAGGGGTTCTTGGGCAGGTACCTGGGCTTACAGGATGTCCTGAGGCAGGCCAGGAAAGTCTGTGTGCATTTTCGCAGGTCATATAATGCCAGTGCTTGGCTGGCTGACCTCCAAAAGGAATTTAACCTGCCCAAGAACCGCCTAATCTGTGACATGCCCACCAGGTGGAACTCAATGTTGGGCATGCTGCAGCAGCTGCACATGCAGCAGAGGGCCATCAATGAGTACCTGTGAGACTATGGCACCAGGAGAGGGTCAGGGGAGCTTGTTTTTTTTTCCCCATGCCAGTGGGCCATGATTAGTGATGCATGTACTGTCCTGTCACCATTTGAGGAGGCCACGAGGATGGTGAGCAGTGACAGTGCATGCATCAGTGACACTGTCCCCCTTGTCCACCTGTTGGAGCACAGGCTGTGTGGAATAATGGACAGGGCACTTGAGGCAGAACAGAAGCAGGAAGAGGAGGACTTTTTTAGCTCTCAAGTCCCCCTTTATCCAGACAGTGTTCCCGCGTGCCCGCCGATCACACAGGAAGAGGACGAGGATTGTTTCAGCATGGAGGTGGAGCCTGGCACTCAGCATCAGCAGCAGTCTTTAAGGGATCATTTACAGTCCCAAGAAACCCATGGACTTGTACAGGGCTGGGAGGAAATGGCTGCCGATGATGTTGTCCTTAGTGACCCAGAGGACTCCAGACCGAATGCCTCAGCAAACCTACGCTGCATGGCCTCCCGGATCCTGCAAAGCCTGAGGAAGGATCCTCGTATTCGTGGTATCAAGGAGAGGGATCAATACTGGCCTGCAACCCTCCTTGATCCACGTTACAAGGGTAAGGTTGCGAACCTTATCTTGCCATTGCAGAGGGAGCAGAGGATGAAACATCTTCGGGAGGCCTTGCAGAAAGGTCTGTGCAATGCGTTCCCAGAGACTGGGAGGTTACAAACTTACAAAACGTGTTGCTGAGGCTTCGGTCAGTCAAAGAAGGAGCGGTGGAGAAGGTGACCGTCTGACCAATGCGTTTAGACAATTTTTTAGTCCGCAGCCCCAAGGTATGATCGGTTCCAGCAACCATCGCCAGCATCTGTTTTACATGGTGCAGGAATACCTAGGGGCAAGATCTGACACCTTTCCCACCGAAAATCCTCTGGGTTGCTGGGTCTTGAGGATGGATCACTGGCCGGAGCTTACACAGTATGCAATTGAGCCTCTGGCCTGTCCTGCATCCAGCGTTCTTTGGGAACGCACATTCAGTGCTGCTGGAGGTTTTGTAACCGATCACAGGGTGCGCCTGTCCACCGACTCGGTCGATCGACTGACCTTCATAAAAATGAATCAGTCTTGGATCACCACCAGCTACCAAGCACCTGATGCTGATGTAACCGAATAATTTTTTTTGAAATGTCAGATCCCTTTAAGACTGCCTATGCTGATGCTGAGTGACTATCCTGTTATGCTGAGTGACTATCCTCTTTCTCTTCAATGATCATGCTGATAGCTTGTAAGAATATTTTTGGTTCTGGGCGCCGCCACCAGTGGCTAAGGCCCAATTTTTCAGCCCCTGTTTAACAGGGGCGTGTAATTACAATTTTTGATGCAATACTTTGCAGCAGGGCTTGTTCCTGCTCTCCAACTAGAGTATCTGTGAGGGGTTGCAGTGTTGTGGCACCAGTGCCTAAGGCCCAATTTTTTTGCCCCTGTTCAACAGGGACATGTAATTACAATTCTTGATCTAATATTTCACAGCAAGGCCCGTTTCTGCTCCCACCAAGAGTTACTGTGAGGCCTTACAGTGTTGTGGCACCAGCACCACCACCACCAAAGGCCCAATTTTTCTGCCCCTTTTCAACAGGTGCATGTCATTACAATTCTTGATCTAATATTTCACAGCAGGGCCCGTTCCAGCTCTCACCAAGAGTTACTGTGAGGACTTACAGTGTTGTGGCAACACCACCACCACTACCAAACGCCCAATTTTTCTACCCCTGTTTAGCAGGTGCATGTAATTACAATTCTTGATCAAATATTTCACAGCAGGGCCCGTTTCTGCACCCACCAAGAGTAACTGTGAGGACTTACAGTGTTGTGGCACCAGCACCACCACCACCAAAGGCCCAATTTTTCTGACCCTGTTCAACAGGACCATGTAATTACAATTCTTGATCTTTCACAGCAGAGCCCGTTCCTGCGCCCAGCAAGAGTAACTGTGAGGGCTTACAGTGTTGTGGCAACACCAACACCTAAGGCCCCAATTTCTGCAGAGTATATAGGGCAGGAGACAACAGGAAGTGAGATGAAATATACATATATATAAGAGTTATTATGGGAAAAACATGTCTCCTTTCCACTGATGCTTTATCACCAATCCTTGTTTCACTAAACACCCCAAATTGTCAAAAAACATTTGTCATTGGGACAGATAGTGAGGTAAAATCTTTTGAAGAGGTGCACAGACAGCAAAACAAATGTCACAGGGGTGATAACCCTTCCCTATGTTTTCCAAAAAGCTTAAAAATCGATTTTTTGGCTGGAGCTACACTTTAAAAATGTACCAGTTCAAAATTACAAACAAACAGATTCTACTTAACAACAAACCTACAGTCCCTGTCTTGTTTGCACCGTCTGTATACTGCTGTTCAGAGGGCCTGGGGCCCCACGCTTTTCCTTCTTTTAATTTGGGTGCGGGGTCCCCCTTAATATCCATACAAGACCCAAAGGGCCTGGTAATGGACTGGGGGGGTACCCATGCCGTTTGTCTCACTGATTTTTATCCATATTACCGGGACCGGACATTACATTAAAGCCGTAAGCAGTTTTAAATGACTTTTATTCCTTTAAAAATGTCATTTTGTGCAAGGACTGTTCTAAGCACGGGAAACACACGCCACTTTACAGGCAAACTTTAGACACCCCCCAGGTACGATATTTAAAGGAATATTTCACTTTTTTTTCACTTTAAGCATCATTAAAATCACTGCTCCCGAAAAAACGGCCGTTTTTAAAACTTTTTTTGCATTGATACATGTCCCCTGGGGCAGGACCCAGGTCCCCAAACCCTTTTTAGGGCAATGCCATGCAAATTAGCCTTTAAAATGAGCACTTTTGATTTCGAACGTTCAAGTCCACTAGACTTCAATGGGGTTCTAACAAATTTTCGGTCCGTTCGCAGGTTCTGGTGTGAACCCGAACCGGGGGGTGTTTGGCTCATCCCTACGTGTCACCAACCATTTTTAATCTCATGATTGAACCACTAGCGGTAGCAATTAGAACACACCCCAATATTACGGGTTTCCAGTTTAGATCTAGCATACATACCATAAACTTATTTGCAGATGACGTCATCCTGCTTCTGACCAACCCACTTTCATCCCTAAAACAAGCCCATCAAATCCTCCTGGGTTTTGGCGATATCTCATATTAAAAAGTTAATTTCACTAAATCTATAATCCTAGATGTGGGAGTTCCACCCTCCATAAGAAACCTACTACAAAAACAGCTACCATATTCGTGGAGCGATAGAGATATCACCTATCTGGGAATCAAAATAACTAACACAACGTCTGCACTAGCTAAGACTAACATGAGTCCACTACTTACCAAACTGGAAACCCAGCTAAGGGAAATGTCAAAAAGAGAAATATCATGGCTAGGTAAAATAACAGCTTACAAAATGATGATACTACCACAAATCTTATACATTTTCCGCACCCTACCAATCCATATACCACAACTATACCTTAAACGGTTGTCCAGTATAAGCGAGAAATACATTGGGGGGGCAAAAAAGCCAGATGCTCACGCAACAACCTTACCTTACCCTAAAGTGGGAGGAGCAGGATTAGTAAATATATATGACTATTAATGGGCAGTTAGACTTGATCACACCAAATACTGGTTATGTGAGCATGATACCCCACTATGGGTAGACATAGAAAAGTCAGCAGCACCAACAAAAGACCTAATATCTCTACTTTTGGGTGACACATGGTCACCATGGGACCTGTCTACTATTTCTCCACCCATGCAGACCTCATTAAAAGCTTGGAGATTTCTTCTCAATCAAAAACAAACACAGGTACAATACATTAACTACTAGGTTGCCACTACAAGTATTAGAATCAAAAATCCAGTGCTGTCAGTAAAAGGCCTAATGGACCAGGGCATTACATACATATTAGACTTATACAACGGTCCTCCACTTAAAACCACAGAACAAAATATGACCCAATACCAATTACCGAGCAACATGATGTTCACATGCTTACGAATAACTCATTTTCTACGACGACAGCCAAGCCCACCGATAAGCTTACCTCCCAAAGCTTGGCAATCTATATCGACTACCAAACTAGAAGGGAAAGGTATATCACTTTTCTATAATCTTATAGGTAATAAGCTTACATTCAAGAAAACTGTAGCAATGGGCAAATGGGAAGATGACTTAGGCACCACATTCTCAGATGACCAATGGCAGCACACCTTCAGGGAAATACACAAAGCCTCACACTGCGTTAAGCACTGGGAGCTGGCAATAAAAATGGCAAACAGGTGGCACTACACCCCCATATAAAATGGTCAACTACTTCCCAGGATCATCTGCACAATGCTGGAGGGACTGTGGACAAATAGGAAACTTATTACACATGCTCTGGTACTGTCCAAACATTAGAAGCCTTTGGAACCAAATATTCCACCTAATCTCCTCTATAACAGGTGTATTAACCGCTCCGACAACGGCTCTGGCGATCTTACATTTAGGTATAGAGAAGTTCCCACCTAACCTCAGACCAGTAGTGACCCACATCCTTTTGGAGTCACGAACACTAATTCTTCGTAATTGGAAAACCAAAACTTCCATAAACCTAACAGATGTCACAAGAGCAGTCCATAGAAACTACATATTCGAACATCTTAAAAATATTGAAACAAAAAAGAAAAAAAGTCACTGACCACCATACACTATGTAAGATTTGGTAAGCTCTTCTTGAGCAGAGGGTTGGGGATTTTAATTTAGACTATTCTGAGAAATTCAAGATTCAGCATTGTTCTCTAATTGCCGATACTGTTGTGTCATTGTTAAACTTTAAATATCCTCTGTAAGGGTAGCTGAGCATTTAAGCTCATGTATTTACTAGATACAAATTTACCTGGTAATTTTTTCATTAGTGATAGAAAAAACATTTGTGAATTATGTAAAACCATATCAAAGCCTAACAGAAAAAGTTGCAAGAGACAGAATACTCTGTCTAGTGCTGAGTAGCCGGCATTTTCTAAATGTTAGTGGACAGTGATGAAATGAGAACTGCTTTGATACTTTATGGGATTTTACTGAGCTCTGAGAGAGGTAAATTCAGTAAGAAATTGATGATTCCATATACAGGTGCTGTTTCTGTATTAACATAATCTTGCCTTTGCATTTTAGTGATGTGATATATTGCTCTGTGGTTTATTTACAAAAGGTATCTACTGACTTGTAATATAGGGTGTTTGTTTTGTCCTTTTCAAATATTACTGCTGTGTCCTCTGTGCTGTTTGTTGAAGTCATTGAAGTGGATGTAAACCCAATTCATGAAATTTGAGCTGGGCACATACAGTATCTTACAAAAGTGAGTACACCCCTTATAATTTTTGTAAATATTTTATTATACTTTTCATGTGACAACACTGAAGAAATGACACTTTGCTACAATGTAAAGTAGTGATTGTACAGCTTTTATAACAGTGTCAATTTTCTGTCCTCTCAAAATAACTCAACACACAGCCATTAATGTCCAAACTGGGCCCACTTAGCCATTTTCCCTACCCGGTGTCATGTGACTCGTTAGTGTTACAAGGTCTCAGGTGTGAATGGGGAGCAGGTGTGTTAAATTTGGTTTTATTGCTCTCACTCTCTCATACTGGTCACTGGAAGTTTAACATGGCACCTCATGGAAAAGAACTCTCTGAGGATCTGAAAAAAGAATTGTTGCTCTACATAAAGATGGCCTAGGCTATAAGAAGATTGCTAAGTTCCCTGAACCTGACCTGCAGCACAGTGGCCAAGACCAAACAGTGGTTTACCAGGACAGGTTCCACTCAGAACAGGACTCGTCATGGTCGACCAAAGAAGTTGAGTGCACGTGCTCAGGGTCATATTCAGAGGTTGACTTTGGGAAATAGACGTATGAGTGCTGCCAACATTGCTGCAGAGATTGAAGGGGTGGGGGGTCAGCTTGTCAGTGCTCAGACCATACGGCGCAAACTTCATCAAATAGGTCTGTATGGATGTCATCCCAGAAGGAAGCCTATTCTAAAGATGATGCACAAGAAAGTCTGCAGACAGTTTGCTGAAGAGAAGCAGATTAAGGACACAGATTACTGGAACCATGTTCTGTGGTCTGATGTGACCAAGAAAAACTCATTTGGTTCAGATGGTGTCAAGCATGTGTGGCGGCAACTAGGTGAGGAGTATAAAGACAAGCATGTCTTGCCTACCGTCAAGCATGGTGGTGGGAGTGTCATGGTCTGGGGCCAGCACTGGGCAGCTATAGTTCATTGAAGGAACAATGAATGCCAACATGTACTGTGACATACTGAAGCAGAGAATGATCCCCTCCCTTCGAAGACTGGGCCGCAGAGCAGTATCCCAACATGATAACGACCCCAAACACACCTCCAAGACGACCACTGCTTTGCTAAAGAAGCTGAGGGTAAAGGGGATGGACTGGCCAAGCATGTCTCCAGACCTAAACTTTATTGAGCATCTGTTGGTCACCCTCAAATGGAAGGTGGAGGATCTCAAGGTCTCTAACATCCAACAGCTTTGTGATGTCATCATGGAGGAGTGGAAGAGGACTCCAGTGGCAACCTGTGAAGCTCTGGTGAACTTCATGCCCAAGAGGGTTAAGGCAGTGCTAGAAAATAATGGTGGCCACACAAAATATTGACACTTTGGGCCCCAATTTGGACATTTTCACTTAGGGGTGTACTCACTTTTGTTGCCAGCAGTTTAGACATTAATGGCTGTGTGCAGGGGCGGACTGACCATTCGGTCACTCGGTCGCCGACCGAGGGCCCGCCGTCAGGAGGGGCCCTATGAGTGGATCAGTCAGCAGCAGAAAAAAGCCGCCCGCCGCACCGCACGAAAACCCCGTCCTCCTGTCCTGGATTATTACTGCTCCCAGCGCCGCTGCCGAGCAGGGCTCGGCTTAGGCTGAGAGAGGCTCTGTCAGCAGGGAGGGGCGGGACAGGGAGCTCCACTGACGCTCTGACCCTGCCCTGCCACGCCCCTCCCCATGTAGTCTGAGTCTGTATCTAATTAGAGCGTCTCTCCTGCACTTTTGAGAGCTCCGCTCTGGACCACAAAAAGCCCCGCCCCCTTAACATTGAAAGCTCCGCCCCCTACCGCAGAAAGCTCCGCCCCCTACCGCCGAAAGCCCCGCCCCCTACCACCGAAAGCCCCGCCCCGGACCTCAGAGCGGGAGGTGAGCCCGACTGGTCAGGTAGGTCCTTCTGCCTACCGTATATACCTGGACTGTAGACCCCTTTTCTTTGCTAAACCATCCCTGGAAATGTTGTTTACCCCCCTGTAAAGCTGTGCATTGCTGAAAGTTTAAAATTTAAAACTGGCTACCTGGTTATTTCCTATAGTCGCATCCCCAGTCTCTGGTTATTTCCTGTAGTCGCATTCGCAGTCTCTGGTTATTTCCTGTAGTTGCATTTGCAGTCTGGTTACTTCCTGTAGTCGCATTCGCAGTCTCTGGTTATTTCCTGTAGTCGCATCCCCAGTCTCTGATTATTTCCTGTAGTCGCATTCGCAGTCTCTGGTTATTTCCTGTAGTCGCATTCGCAGTCTGGTTACTTCCTGTAGTCGCATTCGCAGTCTCTGGTTATCTCCTATAGTCGCATTCGCAGTCTGGTTACTTCCTGTAGTCGCATTCGCAGTCTCTGGTTATCTCCTATAGTCGCATTCGCAGTCTGGTTACTTCCTGTAGTCGCATTCGCAGTCTCTGGTTACTTCCTGTAGTCGCATTCGCAGTCTCTGGTTACTTCCTGTAGTCGCATTCGCAGTCTGGTTACTTCCTGTAGTCGCATTCGCAGTCTGGTTACTTCCTGTAGTCGCATTCGCAGTCTGGTTACTTCCTGTAGTAGCATTCGCAGTCTCTGGTTACTTCCTGTAGTCGCATTCGCAGTCTCTGGGTACTTCCTGTAGTCGCATTCGCAGTCTGGTTATTTCCTGTAGTCGCATCCCCAGTCTCTGATTATTTCCTATAGTCGCATTCGCAGTCTGGTTATTTCCTGTAGTCGCATTCGCAGTCTCTGGTTATTTCCTGTAGTCGCATTCGCAGTCTGGTTACTTCCTGTAGTCGCATTCGCAGTCTCTGGTTATTTCCTGTAGTCGCATTCGCAGTCTGGTTATTTCCTGTAGTCGCATTCGCAGTCTGGTTATTTCCTGTAGTCGCATTCGCAGTCTCTGGTTAATTCCTGTAGTCGCATTCGCAGTCTGGTTATTTCCTGTAGTCGCATTTGCAGTCTCTGGTTATTTCCTGTAGTCGCATTCGCAGTCTGGTTATCTCCTGTAGTCGCATTCGCAGTCTCTGGTTATCTCCTGTAGTCGCATTTGCAGTCTGGTTATTTCCTGTAGTCGCATTCGCAGTCTCTGGTTACTTCCTTTAGTCGCATTCACAGTCTGGTCATCTCCTATAGTCGCATTCGCAGTCCTGTAGTTGCATTCGCAGTCTCTGGTTATCTCCTGTAGCCGAATTTGCAGTCTGGTTATTTCCTGTAGTTGCATTCACAGTCTGGTCATCTCCTTAAGTCGCATTCGCAGTCCTGTAGTTGCATTCGCAGTCTCTGGTTATCTCCTATAGTCGCATTCGCAGTCTGGTTACTTCCTGTAGTTGCATTCGCAGTCTCTGGTTACTTCCTGTAGTCGCATTCGCAGTCTCTGGGTACTTCCTGTAGTCGCATTTGCAGTTTCTGGTTACTTCCTGCAGTCGCATTTGCAGTCTGGTTATTTCCTGTAGTCGCATTCGCAGTCTCTGGTTATTTCCTGTAGTCGCATCCCCAGTCTCTGATTATTTCCTATAGTCGCATTCACAGTCTCTGTTTACTTCCTTTAGTCGCATTCACAGTCTGGTCATCTCCTATAGTCGCATTCGCAGTCCTGTAGTTGCATTCGCAGTCTCTGGTTATCTCCTGTAGTCGAATTCGCAGTCTGGTTATTTCCTGTAGTCGCATTCACAGTCTGGTCATCTCCTATAGTCGCATTCGCAGTCCTGTAGTTGCATTCGCAGTCTCTGGTTATCTCCTATAGTCGCATTCGCAGTCTGGTTACTTCCTGTAGTCGCATTCGCAGTCTGGTTATTTACTGTAGTCGCATTCGCAGTCTCTGGTTAGTTCCTGTAGTCGCATTCACAGTCTGGTTATTTCCTGTAGTCGCATTCGCAGTCTGGTCATCTCCTATAGGCGCATTCGAAGTCTGGTCATCTCCTATAGTCGCATTCGCTGTCTGGTTATTTCCTGTAGTCGCATTCGCAGTCTCTGGTTATCTCCTGTAGTCGCATTCGCAGTCTCTGGTTATCTCCTGTAGTCGCATTCGCAGTCTCTGGTTATTTCCTGTAGTCGCATTCGCAGTCTCTGGTTATTTCCTGTAGTCGCATTCGCAGTCTCTGGTTATCTCCTGTAGTCGCATTCGCAGTCTGGTTATTTCCTGTAGTTGCATTCGCAGTCCTGTAGTTGCATTCGCAGTCTGGTTATTTCCTGTAGTCGCATTCGCAGTCTCTGGTTACTTCCTTTAGTCGCATTCACAGTCTGGTTATCTCCTATAGTCGCATTTGCAGTCCTGTAGTTGCATTCGCAGTCTGGTTATCTCCTGTAGTTGCATTCGCAGTCTCTGGTTATTTCCTGTAGTCGCATTCGCAGTCTGGTTACTTCCTGTAGTCGCATTCGCAGTCTCTGGTTACTTCCTTTAGTCGCATTCACAGTCTGGTCATCTCCTATAGTCGCATTTGCAGTCCTGTAGTTGCATTCGCAGTCTGGTTATCTCCTGTAGTCGCATTCGCAGTCTGGTTATTTCCTGTAGTCGCATTCACAGTCTGGTCATCTCCTATAGTCGCATTCACAGTCCTGTAGTTGCATTCGCATTCTCTGGTTATCTCCTGTAGTCGCATTTGCAGTCTGGTTATTTCCTGTAGTCGCATTCGCAGTCTCTGGTTACTTCCTTTAGTCGCATTCACAGTCTGGTCATCTCCTATAGTCGCATTCGCAGTCCTGTAGTTGCATTCGCAGTCTCTGGTTATCTCCTGTAGTCGAATTTGCAGTCTGGTTATTTCCTGTAGTTGCATTCACAGTCTGGTCATCTCCTTAAGTCGCATTCGCAGTCCTGTAGTTGCATTCGCAGTCTCTGGTTATCTCCTATAGTCGCATTCGCAGTCTGGTTACTTCCTGTAGTTGCATTCGCAGTCTCTGGTTACTTCCTGTAGTCGCATTCGCAGTCTCTGGGTACTTCCTGTAGTCGCATTCGCAGTTTCTGGTTACTTCCTGCAGTCGCATTTGCAGTCTGGTTATTTCCTGTAGTCGCATTCGCAGTCTCTGGTTATTTCCTGTAGTCGCATCCCCAGTCTCTGATTATTTCCTATAGTCGCATTCACAGTCTCTGTTTACTTCCTTTAGTCGCATTCACAGTCTGGTCATCTCCTATAGTCGCATTCGCAGTCCTGTAGTTGCATTCGCAGTCTCTGGTTATCTCCTGTAGTCGAATTTGCAGTCTGGTTATTTCCTGTAGTCGCATTCACAGTCTGGTCATCTCCTATAGTCGCATTCGCAGTCCTGTAGTTGCATTCGCAGTCTCTGGTTATCTCCTATAGTCGCATTCGCAGTCTGGTTACTTCCTGTAGTCGCATTCGCAGTCTGGTTATTTACTGTAGTCGCATTCGCAGTCTCTGGTTAGTTCCTGTAGTCGCATTCGCAGTCTGGTTATTTCCTGTAGTCGCATTCGCAGTCTGGTCATCTCCTATAGGCGCATTCGAAGTCTGGTCATCTCCTATAGTCGCATTCGCTGTCTGGTTATTTCCTGTAGTCGCATTCGCAGTCTCTGGTTATCTCCTGTAGTCGCATTCGCAGTCTCTGGTTATCTCCTGTAGTCGCATTCGCAGTCTCTGGTTATTTCCTGTAGTCGCATTCGCAGTCTCTGGTTATTTCCTGTAGTCGCATTCGCAGTCTCTGGTTATCTCCTGTAGTCGCATTCGCAGTCTGGTTATTTCCTGTAGTTGCATTCGCAGTCCTGTAGTTGCATTCGCAGTCTGGTTATTTCCTGTAGTCGCATTCGCAGTCTCTGGTTACTTCCTTTAGTCGCATTCACAGTCTGGTTATCTCCTATAGTCGCATTTGCAGTCCTGTAGTTGCATTCGCAGTCTGGTTATCTCCTGTAGTTGCATTCGCAGTCTCTGGTTATTTCCTGTAGTCGCATTCGCAGTCTGGTTACTTCCTGTAGTCGCATTCGCAGTCTCTGGTTACTTCCTTTAGTTGCATTCACAGTCTGGTCATCTCCTATAGTCGCATTTGCAGTCCTGTAGTTGCATTCGCAGTCTGGTTATCTCCTGTAGTCGCATTCGCAGTCTGGTTATTTGCTGTAGTCGCATTCACAGTCTGGTCATCTCCTATAGTCGCATTCACAGTCCTGTAGTTGCATTCGCATTCTCTGGTTATCTCCTGTAGTCGCATTCGCAGTCTGGTTATTTCCTGTAGTCGCATCCCCAGTCTCTGGTTATCTCCTGTAGTCGCTTTCGCAGTCCGGTTATTTCCTGTAGTCGCATTCACAGTCTCTGGTTACTTCCTGTAGTCGCATTCGCAGTCTCTTTTTTATCTCCTGTAGTCATTTATGATATCTATGGCTATGCATATTTATTGAATCCATATTGAGCACTATATTTGATTGGCTGTTTGCTTCTGCTTAGGCCTGGCACACACGCACAATCGCACATGATGATGACTTCATCATTATGTGCGTGATTGTGATTGTGCGTGTGTGCCAAGCAGAAGCAGCCAATCAAATATAGTGCTCAATATGGATTCAATAAATAGTTGGAAGATTTTTCCTTCCATTGGTGGTCAGTGGGAAGAATGTTCCTTACATTGGTGATCAGTGGGAAGAATGTTCCTTACATTGGTGGTCAGTGAGAAGAATGTTCCTTACATTGGTGGTCAGTGGGAAGAATGTTCCTTACATTGGTGGTCAGTGGGAAGAATGTTCCTTACATTGGTGATCAGTGGGAAGAATGTTCCTTACATTGGTGATCAGTGAGAAGAATGATCCTTACATTGGTGATCAGTGGGAAGAATGCCCCTTACATTGGTGGTCAGTGGGAAGAATGATCCTTACATTGATGGTCAGTGGGAAGAATGTTCCTTACATTGGTGGTCAGTGGGAAGAATGTTCTTTACATTGGTGGTCAGTGGAAAGAATGTTCCTTACATTGGTGGTCAGTGGGAAGAATGTTCCTTACATTGGTGGTCAGTGGGAAGAATGTTCTTTACATTGGTGGTCAGTGGGAAGAATGTTCTTTACATTGGTGGTCAGTGGGAAGAATGTTCCTTACATTGGTGGTCAGTGGGAAGAATGTTCCTTACATTGGTGGTCAGTGGGAAGAATGTTCTTTACATTGGAGGTCAGTGAAAATTATATAAAGTAAATAATAATAATTAAAAAAAAATGTAAAGCACCCCCATGATCCCCGCACATGCTCTATATGAAAAGCTTTATGTAGGATGAGCACATGTATGTAAACATGTGTCTATAGACGCAAATGCTGGACATGGGAGCGCACCTGAAAGGTAACCCCCCCCCCCTTCCCCAGGAGAGCGCTTCTCCTAGGGAGTTATCTGATGTGGGGAGGAGCCGCGAGAGCCACCCCCAGAAGACCTGGTTCGGGGCCACTCTGTGCAAAACGAGCTGCACAGTGGAGGGAAGTATGATATGTTTGTTATTTAAAAAAAAAAAAGAGCCTTTACAATCACTTTAATTTTGGAAATGTACCGTTGTTGCACTTTCTTTAATGTAATTCTGTGACGAACGCATGTAGTGTGGGCAGTGCAAAATGTAGGTGGGAATTTGTGTGGGTGTGGCTTGAGTGTGGGTGGGAACACATGAGCGGGGACAGGGGGCCCCAGGATCTCCTATTGCCCAGGGGCCCCATGAGTTGTCAGTCCGCCCCTGGCTGTGTGTTTGGTTATTTTGAGGGGACAGTAAATTTACACTGTTATACAAGCTGTACACTCAATACTTTACATTGTAGCAAAGTGTCATTTCTTCAGTGTTGTCACATGAAAAGATAGAATAAAATATCTTTAAAAATATAAGGGGTGTACTCACTTTTGTGAGACACGGTATATCTGCAGCATTTTGTTATCTCTCTTCAAAGCACTATGTCCCATAGCTGTCTCCTGCTCCATTTATCTGTTATCAGCCTGATAACTTCTGACAAGTTCTCTGTTACATGTGATAAAAGCAGCCAGAGTTTTGTGTTGAGAGGATGCTATAAATAGATTAGCACAGAGCTGAATGATTCAACAAACAGAGCTGAAAGTCTCTATCTATGAGGAGAGAGGGAGTGTGTCTTTCCTCCAATCAGCTGTCTTGGCAGTATGCCCAGGCTTCACTGCAGTGCTAATCAGGAAGAGAAAATCTCCTAACAGGACGTGCACTTTCTAAACAGTATATAAAGATGAAGACAGCAGATATATATGTAAAACTTATGTAGGGAGATTTGTTTCATCTCTGTGTATAATCTGAGGCTGTTCACTTCACTGGGTATATGTGAGGGTTTACATCCACTTTAAGCCTTGGGTTCACACTGATGTGAATTTACAGCGGATTTGATGCATTTAGGAACACATAGATTTGCAGGTCACGTAAAAAGCATAATATTCCATGGCTTTGGTTCACATCTATGCGTTGGGAATTTGGTTTGAGAAAAAAGAAGGGGTCCTATGCATGTTGAATGCAGGTGCGATGCAAATTCCTATTTTCCTATTCCTTTTCCTTCACTTAAACTTGCAGTAAATTCACAGCACACAGTTCAAATTTCTGCAAATTGTTCATTGTCTGCCTCCTGGAATTCGCTGTAAAATCACACCTGTCCACCTCAAAATGCAAGGCAAATTTGCACCTCAGACAGGACAAAAAAACGGATCAAATTTGCAGTACACTTGCCTATTGCAAGGATTATTGTGTAAGCTCTTAAGGAGAGCGTATAAACAGGGAAATATAGGACATGGCACAGACTGTAAGATATTGTAAAGTTTGATGGTTTCCTGGATGTTACTTGTTCCTACTGTTCAATACATGGATTCTCAAATACAATACTAGTTGGATTATTCTCTTTGAAAACTGGCATACTTTTTCAAGTGGGACTGCAAATGAGTGGAGGTACTGGCAATTATTAAAGATTCTAGAACAACATACTTGTTGAACTTTGAAACTTGTATGTGCAGGCAGATGAAGAAAACAAGTTCATTAGGCACTCATTGGGCACTCAACAGTAGCTCAAACCATAGATATTACAAAAATAAGCACCAGACAACAGGCAATGTATTGGGGGGGGGGGGATCTATATCGGAGATCTATATCAGAATCAGTAGTAAACTCAGCTCATAGAGTAACAATGTGACAACTAGTTGCTGAGCAGCAATGGACTTCTGCCAGAGTTTGCATGTAATCACACATAGAGTAATTACCTGTGGCTAGGGACACGTGATCATCCCTGGATGCCAACTGTTTATGTCCAGGGGCAATCATCTGTCCCTAACCACAGGTAATTGGTCCATGTACGATAACATCTGCACACTGGTGCCACGTCCTCTAAATTTTTGTAATTCCTGTGAAAACCTCTAAAGGTCGGAGCAGCTGTGGTGGGTTCCAGTTCAGCTGTTAGTCATGTGCCCCCTTTTCTTCGTTCTCTCTTTTACCTTTTTTCCTCACTTTCTCTTTGGTTTTATTGTGCCCTTCTTTGTCCCTCTCCAGGATGGGTTGCCCCCTAATTCTCGGATATTTGAATAGGTCAAGTACTATCTAGCCCCTGGGATATACTTACGCCATCCTCATTCTGCAGCACTAATTGTGAAGGGCAATGACAATTAGGTTGTGGAATGGGGGTCATGCACAATGTATATAAAGGGTTTACCCACATAAAACTTGGCCCTGTGGAGCCCTTGTTTGTTTTCCTATGGCAATGTACCGTTTGAAGGGTCATAAAGCATTGTACTTACTGTCTACCCCTGTTGATTCTGTATCCATGATGCAAAGCTTAAAGTGTACACACATCAGTAAAATCAGTGTGTATATGCAATAAAGCATGCTTTCCATACTCACTTTGGAACATAAGGGGCAAATCCTCTGCATTGTGTAAAAAGGCTGTTTGATCCTGTCTTCTCTGATTCTCCTCTTCTTCCACTGTCCCCAATCTATCTCCTGATAGAAGAGAGCCTTGGAGGCACTCTACACATGCTCAATTTGGTGTGTATTGCTGGGGAGGTTTTTTTTTTTTTTTTGGGAGGATGCATGAGATCAGCACAGGGCCAATCAGCGCTGTCCAGACGGAGGGTCAGGGGCCCTGCAGCCTCATAGGGCAGTCAGAGCAGAATCAAAAAATCCTCCTATAAGCTTTAAACAGACACTCATAGAAGTCACAAGACTGCTATATAGCAGTTCATATTGACTAACATAATTGCATTTCTGTGTACTGTGGGAGAACAGATATAGTGAATGCAGGGTCCTGAGTTTAGTAACACTTTAATAAATGTTATTGTTTAAAAAACAAAACATCTGCAAACCGATGGACAGTTGACCCCACAGTCAGCCTTTCACATTGCTTTGTACAGGCTGAGTGTCTGAAACTGTCTGCCATCACCTGTGAGTTCAGCCACAGAAATCCATTAGAAATCCATTCTTGCAGTGGTTAGCACTAAAATACAGTGTAAATAAGATTTAATTGATTAGAGAATTGTGACTGTGCAAAGTGAATACTCACATTTCATAAATGAAAGCTGAGTCCACGTCAACAATCCAGTCATGCGCAAGAAAAAAAATCTTTAAAGAAAAATAAAATTACACTTTCATAATTACGGCTTTACCATATTTACCCCGCTAAGTGTACATTTACTTTCCTAAGTAAACAGTTGCCACTCCATTAGTAAAGCAACACTTTAGAATCATGATAATGACATCTACTCTATTTTGCATACTGTATAATGAACAGGCACACCAAAGCTTATATACATACAGTATAAAAAAGTTAATACAAACATATAAATAGAAACAAAATTTGTCATGTAACATTTGAGCATAAAAAATTATAAATTATCGGTAACAAAATATGTTTTACATTATGTACAGTAAATCAAGAGACCATTACATAACTTCTTCATAAATTGCTTATTCCAGCATGCACTGCACCTACACAACTGCTCTTGTTAGCGTACATTGCAAGGACACCATGTCACTTGTTGCCTCGGGCAGGACAATGATTAAATCTTCTCCCGCATTTCAGGGCTTACTATCCCTTATGCCCATGTTGAAGATTCACCTGTAAATTTATACTCACTGTGGTAATTATTTTTTGTATTAATTAGAAGTGTTACCATTGCCAATGACAGCATGTCTGTTCAAAGCAGCTGTTACAGGAAAATGAAAAGATTATTATTTTTGCTGTTGAAATATAAATTTCGGTGTCAGTTGATTCCTTGTATTAACAGGAATAAACACCCTTCATATTTACTTAAGCATCTTTTATTGTGGATGGTTATCCCTGCTTGTAAGCTGATTATAACAAGAACATTCCAATAACTAGAGGCTTACTCAAAAGGTATTAAATCAACTGGATGTTGAGAACATGAGTATCCTTTCATTCAACCTCCAGGTGGTACTGAAGGCTAATGTTATTTATAGAAATACAATACAGACCAGCGAGCTTGACTCCAGTCATGAGTAGGAATTAAAACAAATGAAGGGATTTTCAAAGACAGAATGCAGAGAAAGATTTTACAAAATAAATTGATGCCAGCATGATTTTATCAATAACCTGTCCCAAACATCTGTTTCGTTTCTTTTAGGGAAACAACATCAGCTACAAATCTTAGAAATGCAGATTATTCCAGGTAATTAGATTTTCTATTTCATATATTTGGAATAAGACAGAGAATCATACAAAACGTCCTGTTAATGAGCCCTCTGCCTCCGCCCAGCCTCCAATGTTAGGCTGCCTGCACACATAAACTTTTATATACACCTGTGTTGCATGAGATGCTCTGGGTGCTCTTCAATGCTCCTGTCAATCATGGCAATATTGTATAAGGTAAATATTGTATCTTTCATCCACACAAGGACATTTTAAAGGATAACCTTTAATAGAGGTTTTTGCATTTCTAACCCAAAGCCTTCGCAGCTGCTTTGTTAACTGAATCACTTAAAAGACGTGTTGAAAATTGGATCAGTGCTGCTAAAATTCTATTCAGTTTTTAAATCTGTTGCAGAGGATGGAGAGGGGGTAAGGGGTAAAAGTACAAGAATTTTTGGAGAGCAGAGATAGGAAGAAAGCCGCTCCAGGTGAGTAATCAGTGCTTCATCCACTGCATGTAGAAGTGAAGGTGCTAGCATGGCTCGTCTCCAAATGCACACCCAAGAAAAAAGTCTGGAATTCGCTTCAATTCTTCACCTTTATAAATCCTCTTCTAAAAAAACATCACATACAGTGTGGGGTACAGTAAAAGTTAACACTTTTCACTCTGAAATTAGTGCTTATTCATAACCTGGTTATGAAAATATGCTGAAATTAGCACTTACTCATAACCTAGTTATGTGTAAACGCTAATTTCAGTGTGAAACGTGTTAACTTTTACTATACCCCAAACTGTCTGTGATGGTTTTTACAAGAGGATCAATAAAGGTGAAGAGTTGCAGCTAATTGCAGACTTTTTTCTTGGGTGTACATGAGTTTATTTTAAAGGTTCAGTTATATTTAGTGCACAGTTAAGAACAGCTGTGTGTATTTTGCATTTTTTAATGTGCATTAAGGTGGTTCTAAAGGCAGAAGATGTTTGCATTCTCTGCATGCACTGACCACTGGTCAGGTGCAAGGCTTTGCCAATTAGGGCACAGAGCACTGTCAGAGCACTGATTGGTCAAAGCGATGATGTCCAATCATGGCTCAGTGCTCATAGTCCCACCCCACACTATAAAATGTTCCTTCCCACAGGAAGCTTTTGTAGTATGTTGTTAGAGTGGAGATAGATAGAGCAGGGCTCAGTTTGCTAGTAGCAAGTTAGCGTATTCACTTATTGTGAATGTGAGTGTAGAGTTTTAGAGTAGTGTTAGTATAGTGTGAGTATAGTGTAGTGTCAGTGTAGTGTGTTAGTGTAGTGCAGTGTTTAACACAAAATTACATAACATTTAGTGCTGTATACCCTTTTTTTTTGGTTGCTGCGTGGTATTTTATTTTTCATTTTTTGTTTTGTCTTTTTTTTCTCCCCTGCCTTCCCCCTTTTTTAAATTGTCAGCCACAGTTTTTCTGACTGCAATGCTGGTGTTCCCCCTTTAATTTCTTTTTTTGACAGTTTTTACATTTCTGAAAACACTTTTCATTCAATAAAGTGCATCCAATCACACCCTACCCAGTCTTATTTAAATTTGGTTAATAAGCCCCCCATCATGTCTGGGAGGCCATGGAGAGGCAGACATTCCCATGCCACTATGAGGGGGCCAGCAGCGTCTGTGTCCACAGGCAAAGGTGGACGTCGCCCGTCCTCAAGCAGGGCACATTTGTCTCTGTTTAATGATGTTGCCCATACCATCCAGCCACAGCATGCAGAGGATGTGGTGGACTGGCTTACTAAACCATCCTTATACTCCTCATCCTCTATGACCACAGCTGACACTAGTGCACAGTCTACCACAGCTGCCAAAGTGGCTTATTCTGCCTCTAGGAGGGTAAAGGCACCACCAAAGCAACTGTATGACAGGGGCATCAAATATAATTTTTTTACAGCAAGGCCAATTCCTGCTTTCATCAAGAGTACCTCTATAGGGTTACGATGTGAAGGCACCACCAACATCCAAAGCCCAATTTTTCCACACCTGTTACTTCTATCCAAAGTCAGAGATACCAGACTTTATCTAAAAAAAATTAAAAATTGGTAATCGTTGCCTGAGAGTACTATAGCTTGGCTTCTTTACATAAGATTTTCTCACTGTGGTGCAAAACTTTGTTATTTCCATTCAAAGTCTGCCAAAGAGACACCAGAATGTATAAAAAAAAAACTTGAATCTTGTTCCGAGTGCACTACAGTGTGGCCCCAAGTCATTGTTTACTAAATAAAGAAAGCTTGCAGGGAAAATCAATTTAAATGTGTTTTTTTTTTTTTTTACAAATGTCAGTTTGGCTGCAGCAGGTTCTATACATGGTACAGATGTGCCACTGTACAGACAGACTAAGGGAAACCCCCAGGCACTATATTTAAAGGAATTTTACATTCTTATTTGTTTCACTTTAAGCGTCATTAAAATCACTGCTCCTTTAAAAAGATATTTTTCAATTTCCCTACTGCTTTCAGAACTATTATCATACGCATACTATATGATGCAAAAATTAATATCACTAGACTTTGGAAATCTGGTATAGTTCCCTCACTCTCCAATACAATCTCAGATCTTAAGTACCAATGTTAGATTGAAAGGTGGTCCGCTCTCAAGTCCTCTTCTCTTGTTAAAATGGTGTTCCAGCCGCAATTTTTTTTTTTAAAAGTCAGCCGCTACAAACACTGTAGCCGCTGACTTTTAATAAGGACACTTACCTGTCCAGGGAACCCGCGATGTCGGCCCCCCAATGCTGGTCCGTCTATCGGATCTGGTGCAGGCGCCGCCATTCCAACGTGGCACTTTGTAAATGACCAGCTTGTCATCTGTGACACACACAGGTCCAAGAAGACAACGTAGGCTCCCCGCATGAAGAGGACATGATGTTCTGGACCATGGCCCGGCTGGATCAGAAGTACATTTAGTACTTATAAAAAAGGTACCAAAGGAAAAAAATATTTTTTTCCAAAAACGAGGGGTGGAGAGGTGGTCTTTCGTTTAACACCACCTCTTAAAAGTGGGTGGAACTCCGCTTTGTTTACTAAAATGTGGGCTGTATAGTTCCAAAATACTAATTGTCCGGTTTTGGTGTGATAACCAAACTGAAAGTAGAGTAACTATGGTAATTGGTACTCAAACTGATATTGTAATATTGTAATATGATTGCTTCCCTTACCTTCCCTATCCCCTTTTTAACAGTTTCCCATCCTTTCCTTCCCATTTGAGCTCACAATGTTGACTCTTATCTATTATAACCTGCATATGTACATATATATCTTCAATAGGTACCTCAGTATAACATTGAGGTTACAACCCGTCATTCTCCTATACTGTGTAATTGTGAGTTTGCTTGTTTAATTGGTTTGTTTTGCTTAAACTTCAATAAAAATAATTGAAACATAAAAACTATTTTTTTTTTTTTTTATTGCATTGGTACATGTCCTCCAGGGCAGTACCTGGGCCCCAATACTTTTTTATAACCAATAACTTGCATATAAGCCTTCAAACCGGGGATGTTTGGCCCATCTCTAATGTTCATTAAATATTATTCAGTATATTTTAAAAGCAACTAGTTTAATTACCTGAATCTGATTTGGTGTCAGCCTCTTGCAATCCCCTGTACAATAGAGCTTAGGCTAGAAGCGGAAGAAGCAGCAACGGAAGCTAATCAGGAGTGTTGTAGCACTCATGTGATAGAAAAGAACATGCTGACAGAAGGAGATTGCAGAGTGACAGACAGATACAATCGTCAGAATTTCTACTTTTTTTCCCCCTGCTTAATCACAGGCTGGGGCAGGGACAAGATCTATTTTCAGTACTTAATATCAGCAGAAAAAAAGTCAGGTCTCCAGGATAATTGTACTATTTGGAAAGGCTGTGAAAATCTCAGGACTAGATGGATAGAAAAAAATAATTTGACAGGTAAACAGCTTTTCTATATGTTCCATCTCTGCATTGGGTTGCTTGCTTGGATTTCAGATGTGAGGCATAACTATAAGCCGATTTAAAAAGGAACTGAACTTTTGAAATCTATACCCAAAATTAAAAAGAAAGAAAAAATAGAGGGCAAAAGACTAGTCACAAGTATGGCATGCAGTGTCCCTGCAGCTGATCTTTTCTATGCGTTCTTCTGCACTGTGTCTCTGTGTGGAGGTGGCCATCTTTATAAAGGTAGAGTTTTGCTTTCTTGTGTAAAAGCCTCTAACAGATAGAATTTTATATAAGAGGAAACATTTTGGGACTTTGAGTCAAACATGGGGAACACATGTCTCCAACCATATCTAACAGATAGAATAAGATAACAAATATTAATCTGTGCAGTTATCACAATTACACCAGAAAGTAAGCTGGCACTTGGAAGTGATAACTCTCCACCTCAGTGTGTACCAATAACAAAATATTCAGTGAAGTGCTACCCTCACTAAAAACACAACAGCACTGTGTGAAAACAAAATAAAAATCATAATATATTCAACAACTGTGTTAATGTGTAAAATATAGGGATGCACTGATACCACTTTTTTAGGAATGAGTACTAGTACTGATATGTACTGATACTCAATACCAATTACGGATACCTATTTCTGGCAGTTAGGAGATGAATGTGAAGAGGAGGAGCAGGGAGGGGGTCTCCATCATCTATCACCGTGCTGATTACCATCTGGCTGAGACGAAGTGATGAAGAAACACAGCACTCCCCACCCTCATCACTGCAGCCCCACATCTAGGAGGGCCATGTCCCCCTCCTCCAGTCCCATCTCCTCCATCCCTCTCCCCCCTTCTCCTGCAGTCCAAACAGCTTTTTTGAGTGCAGGAGCAAGTAAAATAAAATACAGTGTATTGACTGCAGAAGTAAGGATGACAGTGTGGTGTGAGTGTAGGGGGAGAGAAACAATGAGGTGAGAGAGAGCAAGAGTACAGTGGGAGAGAGAGAGAGAAAAGCACTACACATCTTAGCATGGCAACCTCCCCTTCCCCATATATATATATATATATATATATATATATATATATATATATATATATGTATATATATATATGTATATATATATATGTATATATATATATGTATATATATGTATATATATACAGGGCTTTTTTTCTCAAACAATAGGTGCTGGAACTTAACCACGGCCCCACAAAACCCCTCCCCGTAGACACACCCTCCAAATTACATCAAATAGTGGGTGTGGTCAGTCAAATTTCATGAAAACAGTAGGAGGGTCTTAAAGGGGCATTAAATACCAGGGTTGCATTACATACAGAGTGCAGAGCTGTCACTTCTAAACACAGAAACCAGATTTCTGTGTTTACAAGTGATTGTGGTGAGCAGGCACCAAAGGGTCTGAGACAGAGGTGGTGGAACTGAGTTCCACCAAGTTCCCCCTGAAAAAAAGTCCTGTATATATATATATATATATACACATATCCACATTCCTCAAATATACATGCACAACAAAATAATAGAGGTATGTGTACTCTTTTAAATTATACACTGTGACCTGAAGTGCAGCCCAATCACCAGTGTCACTTCAACCTGCTCACCTTCACAATATGACCTCTACAAGGAAATGAGGTCTAACACCCTTGGATCCCCACAGGAATGAAATGCTGCTCAGTCAACCAGATGAAGAGTTGTTTTAGGTTTTCCGGAACAAAGATTCCTCTGTATAATACTCACCACCACAAAGGCATCCATATGAAGGAAAAAAAAACTCGTATAGTGTTTTTTGAATGCTTTAATCAGCAAAAATAAAGATTAAAAACACTCACAAGCAGAGTGATAAAAGTACATGTTAAACCAATCCAATATATGTGAACCAAATGGATGGCACCAAATGGACAGCTCATAACTACTATCATGGACCCCAGGCAACCAGCATAATGCTGTCATTAAAATCACAGAATCCCCCCTGTATGGTCCTTCAGCAGGACTTCTTCAGAAGGTGACTCACCTGGATTGGGACTGTATTATTTTGTTATGCTCAGATATTTGTAGAATGTTCACAGAACTTTGGTAACCTAACACTTCATTAGTAAACTTTGAGATGTATTTTACACATTAAGTCACACCAGTGCGACTTGTAATATGTTTTGACAAGTCCAAATTGTATGACAAGGTGCACCCTTTTGTCGGCAATGGAACTGTTCAAATCAGTGTAACACCAACTTTGCTGTGCTGCACCGATTTGAAAAAGAAGTTTCTGCACTATCTTTGATGATTTCAGGTGCAACTTGCATAGACATCTGTGCATAAAGTCATACAGATGTCAACCAAATCGAACCTGAAGTCACACTGATGTGTGGCTTTGAAATCGTGCAATTTCAAGTGAAGTTGCACAATTTCAAAGTCGGATTTGGTGTAAGCAGGGGCTAAAGCAGTGGTTCTCAACACCTGTCCTCAGGACCCACTAACAGGCCAGATTTTAAGTATTCCCTTGGGGAGATGCAGACTAGAATACTGCAATCACTGACCAGCAAATTATATCACCTGTGGTGTATTTCAGTTATCATGCAAACCTGGGTCCTGAGTACAGGAGTTGAGAACCATTGGGCTAAAGGATAAACTCACATTTTGTAACATGTTACAGTCGTATTCCAGGTGTAACATGTTACTGTTGCAGCAGCCCCTGCACCTCCCCATCCACCACTGTGACAGCAGGCTGGGGATCCTCTCCCAGCACCCGCTGTCACAATTTAAAAAAATGTGGCAGTGCAGGACTCCGCCCAGCTGGCTGCATCATTCATTAGAAGAGTACCATCAGCCTTTGCGGCTGATGGCTTGTAATTCTCATTGAACCACCAGGGTGCTGTTGAGCGCTCTAGGTAGTTCATTGATGCTTTCTGTCAGTGGGTAAGTGCCTGCCTGTACAAAGTACAACCAGACAAATACACAGACAGTTTGCAAGAACCTGAGATTGTACACCGTGATCTGCTGATCACAGATGCAATGCTTTGCAAGCTCCTAGTAAAAAAAAATAAATGCACATTTTTTTACCTGCAAAAAGATGTGTGCTGTGTATTTATTCTTTTTTTTTGCAAAGGTGATCTTTAACCTCTAAAGCCTCGTACACACAGTACGATTGTTGGACAACCAAGCATCTGATTTTTGTGAAAAGGGCGTGTGCAGGATCTTGTCTTGCATACTAACGTTACACAACTTGTCGTGCCACAAACACAAACATAGTGATGTACTACAAGGAATTTCAGCTCTTGAGTGCCACCCTTTGGGCCCTTTCTTCTAATTTCGTGTTTGGTCAGTATTGATTCAGAGCATGTGTCTTTGTACTTTCAACTTTTGTGTGACGGATTTGTGTACTGACCATCCGAAAATCTGATGTGGAGCTGTCATTTGACAAAAATGTACTAGCCTGTCATCCAACATTTGTTGGCCGAAAATTGGAAAACAATTGCTAAAAGGAGCATACTAACGGTAAGAACTTCGGACAACAGCCTGTCAAACGACAATCCCTTTCTGATTTTTGTACCGTGTGTACGAGGCTTTACACACTTGTATTAATTATGATTTTGCCTTAGTTTTCACAGTGCTGTTTTGTTAGTAATATTTGCATTTTTTTAACCATTATTTTTATATCACTTGATTATTGAAAGCCTTTTCTGTAAAGTAAGTATAGCGAGGGTAGCGCTACACTACATATTTTGTTATTGCCTCTTACAGATAGGTCTGCTTTAAAACATTATTAACAGCAAAAAACAGCCAGGATGATCAGGGGCAATCTGTTCAGGTTTGTTTGCCTTTCTCCATTTGCTTACTAGTGACTTATAGTGGGTAATTTTCAACTTGTCTTAGTAAACTTCTGTCAATTTCATACATTCATTCATGCATTCTTTGAATTAAGGGAGTTTCCAGAATTTAAAATATCCTACACCTGATTAAAAAAAAAGTTATATTTGCTATTTTCAAAAAAATCCATCATAATGACTGGTGAAACTGCTGTATTTTTAAAAAACTAATTTCTTTTGCTAAATATTTGACCTTGCCCTGAAGTGATCTGCAGCCAACAGTAACACAAACCTGAAGACTGGAGCTTCTCATCATTTAAAAAACAGATGTTACCAAAATGGATGAGCTATTTTAATAGATGTATTGTGATCAGTCAGTATAGCAATAAAAATCAACAAATAAAATTTTGTGAGGTGGAGTCTAGCATAGTTAATCACAAATTGAATGTATCAAATTTTAGAATGGTAGAGAACAGAGGTTAATTAACTAGGGGTCATTTTAATTATAATTTGAAACAAATACAAAATAGTATACCTAGTTGCCCAAAAAGCCTGTTTTTTAAGAATGTCGTGGAAAATTTAGTTTGCATTGTCAAATGAATAGATTCATTGACATATTGTATTTTAGAATCTGTTTCCTAACTTTCTAACATTTCAACCAAACAAGAGTCTGACAAATATTGAGTTTGTTTATCTACAAATGAGTCAAAGTTTGATGACCCCTGCTTTTGCTAACCTGAGTTCTATTTAAAGTGTATCTGAAACCCAATAATACAACTTTTACATATTTTCATTTAGGCTATGTTTCCATTATTGCGTCCCCAAAGTCGCGCGACTTACACTGCGACTTTACAATGCGATTTATGTTGCGATTTGGTGCGACTTTAAAAATGACTTGGTGCGACTTTGATGTTCTGCGATTTAGTCAGAGTGATGTAATTCCTTATCCTGCTTAGTTATTTCCCCTTCCTGTTTCGTTGTCACATGTTGTATGTTGGTTAGCAAACATGTTGGCTATGCAATATGTTGGGTCAGCGGTCATTATGGCTGCTGTAGCAGCATTAATAGATGAAGAAGAAGATGATAACCGGAGGAGGAGAAGGCATAGATTTTGGATCCATCCCATCATCGCCCAAAGGGAAGGGAGAGGCCAGTTTGGGGTCCTTTACAATGACCTCCATGCTCATGAAGACAAATTCTTCAACTACACACGGATGTCAATTAGAAGGTGAGATTATTTTTTTATGTCAACTTGCAAATGCTCCAAGATATATTTATGAAAACATGTATATGCCTGGTCAGTATGACTCTTTTTCCAATTTTTAGCTTTGAATAGCTAGAAGTGTTAACTTTAACCTGATCAAATTGTTTAAAAAATGGAACTAGATTTTTATTTTTTTTTATTTTTACATGGTCAATGTAGATAATAGCCATACATTTTATATTTACAGTTTTGATGAATTGTTGACTTTGTTCTCGAGCCATCTAGAGCGACAAAACACCAAAACACCAGTTTCCGAAGGAGTATTCCAGCTGTTGAAAGACTGATTATAACATTGAGGTAACTGTTCATACCTACTTTTTCTTCTTCTTACCTCATATGTGGCATTTGGATATCCACATCATTCTTTCATCCTCTTTACATGAAGTGAAATAATAATTCCAAGCATGTTATTGTGGATGAAATTATTTTTCCAATATTAATTTTCCCTCTACATCACCAGTGTCTTTATCCTGCTCCTCTTCTTCCTTCACTTCCTCAGGCACCTCCTTCCAAGCTCATTTTTTGATCTAATATCGAAGTAGCTTATTGTTAATATGTATCATTATAATAAACTGTATTTACTGTTCCATTTTAGGTACCTGGCAACTGGACATTCCTTTGCAAGTTTGCATTATGAATTTTTGGTTGGCAAAACTACTGTCAGCAATATTGTCCACGATACCTGCAGAGACATCTGGAATGTCCTTAGAGATTTGGTCCTGCAGAAGCCCACTTGCGAAGATTGGTACAAGATAGCGAAAGTTTTCTGGGATCGATGCAATTTCCCAAATTGTCTTGGGGCAATTGACAGAAAACATATGAGGGTAGTGATGCCCATCGACAGTAGAACTTTAACTACAAAAAATATTTTTCTTTTGTATTACTAGCAGTGGCTGATGCCATTTATTGTTTTAGCTATATAGACATAGGATCGTATGGCAGCAGCTCAGACTCCAGTATTTTCCAAAGATCATCTTTTGGAAGAACATTGAGGGAAAATGGTCTGGACCTGCCACAGGACTGTCCGTTGCCAGGAACAAATGGGTCGCCAATGCCATTTGTGTATGTTGGGGATGAGGCCTTTGCTCTCAGTGAGCATCTATTAAGGCCTTATTCCAATAGGTGTCTGAGTGAAGAGAAGCAAATCTTCAATTACCGGTTAACGAGGGCAAGACGAGTGGTAGAATGTTCATTTGGCATTTTAGCAAACAAGTGGAGTTTGCTACATACACCTATTAATTTAAAACTTGAGAATGCAGTATCTGCAGTAAAAGCAGCATGTGTGCTTCATAATTTTGTAAGAATTCGTGATGGATATCTTTTTGAAGATTCCCTCATACACGATCTGGAAGGTGCACAATGGAGGGCCAGTAGGGGCACCACCAATGGTGCCACTGTGCGTGAGGGATTCTTGTTGTATTTTATGTCTGCTGCTGGTTCTGTCCCCTGGCAGCAGGACGCCATTGCATAATGTATGTCATGCATTTTTTATTTTACTATTATTTAGATGTCTGTTATGTTTAATTGCATCCAAATGCAGAATAACAGGTCTTTAACACAAATAATAAAAAGGATAAGTAGAAAACACATAATGTAACCAGAATAATTTTTATTTTCCGGAATTTTGTGCAAGAATGCACCAAAAGTATGTTTTTTTTGGGTGAACTACACCATTTGTTGTTTTTTTATTTTGAACAACCACAACAAATAATAAAATAATAAAATATATCACTTTGAACACTAAAATAAAAGTCATACAAAAAATAAAATATATAATCAGAATCTTTTTTACAAGCAAAATCTTTTTGCACGAAGGGAAAAAAAATTAAGTTCCAATGAACTCGAAAAATTTTGGGTTGTTGTTTTGGCAAGCACAACCAAAAACAAAACCACAGCAAAAATAATATCAAATTACAATTGCTGGTATGTTTTGTTTTCAGTGGTCCCGGAAACTGAACTATTGGTTGATCCAGGGAAATCCACTGATTGTCCTGGGTAGTATTTCCTTTCAAGAAAAGGAGTAACCTGACTGGGTGTAGGCTGCCTAAGTTGGTGAGTGGTTGGGGGGCCAAGGGTAGAGGTAGTGGGGGCAGGAATTGGATGCAACATGCGTGGCCTTGAGGGATTCAGCATAATACCATACTGGTCACAGTATGGCCAGTTTATTGGTGGAGCATACTGTGTACTTTGAAAGTGAGGGTATTGTTGATAAGGGGGATATTGCGGAAGGGGGGTTGCATATATGCTGAGGATGTTGTTGGCCCCCCACCCACAAAGGATTGAGCAGTTGACATCAAAGCCATCCTGAGTGCATATTTTTTCTCTGGGGGTACTTGTTTACATATGCCTAAAATTACAGTGAGAAATGCTGTGTCTTCACACTGGTTTTCAGCCATTTTAGTGGACATCTGACTGACTACATCTAAAATTTTATCCTTGGGTTTCACAGGCCTGGCACTTCCCCTTGAAGATCTTCGCAAAGGCCTAGAGATATTGCTAGGCCCTGGTTCTGCATCCTCCTCATTCATTGAGTTTGTTGTTGACCTTGATTCATTTACGAACAGTTCCTTGTCAACATTGTCTTGGAATTAGTATATAAGTGTAAAAAATAAAATATTTTGTATATAGGAATGGTAAAATTTCAAACGTGTGGGAAAAAAAAAAAAAAAAAAATTTGTGTATGTGTAAAAAATGCCCACAATATATAAAGTGCAATGGATACTGAGTATGTTTTATATAATTCCCCCACTTCCCTTCCTTTCCTCATTTTGTTCATATGTTAATGATGGAGGCGCTGAATGTAGTTTATACTTTCCGGCCCACTAGATGGCGCTTGGGACATATTCCTTGTGTCTATTAGTTTTCAGCTCAGGCTGGGGGGCGGGATTTCTACCATGATTGGCCTCCAGGAGCCTCCATTGAATATATAAGACGTATGGAGTACCAAAATGGCCGCGCTGCATTCCCCACATCTTTTGACTGTGTATCAGCCAGCGGAGCACTGTTCGCTCCCCTTTTTATATCTATTTACAATAAAGCTGATTTTTTTCGGATTCACGCGATGGGGCTTATTTTTGTTTTGTAACATATGGATGTTCATGCCGGGGAGTGACTGGAGGTGATTGGGATACCAGAAAAGGAGTGTAGAACGGAGAACTGTCACCACGGACCACTGCTGCGGGATACGGTTTACAGGCTTGATACCCCTGCAGGGGTGAATTCTTCCGGTGAGTGAGGGCACAAAAGGGGGGTCCTTTGGAAGGCTGGGAGTACTTATCCCATCAAGAATATTGCTATGTGATTGAAGAGACTCATTACTGCACTTTAAGAAGAATGTTCTATGGATTTTTTCTTTTGGGGACACTTGTTTTTATGGACTGATTATTTACTTTTTGTTTTAAACACTATTATATGCACATATGAACATATGCTTTTTATTAATATGTTTTAGCACCATTGATGTACACATTAGCACAGGATTTTACCACTAAGGATTTTTTTCAAGTATTTTTGGTATTTTTACAACTATTTTTCTTACATTCATTTATTCACCTTGTTTTGGGATGATTTAATCCGGATCACTCTAATTTTAGTGTTGTAATATATGCGATAACACACATTGCACTTTATATATTGTGGACATTTTTTACATACACAAAAATTTTTATTCTATTTTTTTTCCCACACGTTTGAAATGTTACCATTCCTATATACAAAATATTTTATTTTTTACACTTATATACATTTTTGCACATCAGAGTGGACCTAGTAAAACAGCGCCAATCACCCCAATTTGGTACTCTATACTATTTAGAATTTCACCAAAGTGTTATTCTGTGCTGGGGGGGCTGCAGTTCCTTTATTGCCTAAGCGCGGAACTATTTGTTTCTTCTTGTCTTGGAATTGTTCTTGCTCCTTTTCCGCAGCAGCTTCCTCTGACTCATCTTCTGGTGCCAAACCCTGTGTGCTGTCTTCCCAGCTTGCTTGGGTTCTGAAATACAAATCACATATTTTTAAAGTAAGCATTACAATTTGATATGTAACATTCATAACATATGCCTGCTGATAACTTACTCTCGCATTTCCAACACCGGTTTTAAAAAATCAAGATCCCCGGCATCGGCATATGGGGCTAATCTTTTTGAGCCGGAACCACTCCTTCCTTCTTTTAATTTTCTTAAGTACCGGTTGTAGCAGTCTTTGAGACTTCTCCATCGAGTTTGTAACGAGCGCACTACAAAATATAAAGAAACTATCAAGTTCAAAAAAAAATCTTAATTAACTGCCCATAGGTCATTCATTTGCTAGGATGCATAATTGATGTGGATGGTGGGAACACAACCGTTAGATATATTATCCATGACACCTGCATAATTTGTCATGTGCTGAAGGATGTTCACAGGGCCATCTTTAATATTATTTGGACCGTGGGCAAATATTATTTGCTGGCCCACACACACACACACAGATTTACTTTCCTGCAGCCACAGGTTGCAGAAAAGAAACTAGCTAAATTCCACCATCAACACAGATAGTGTTGACAGGGGATTCCCTCCTGCCAAACCATTGTGATCTCCCGGCAGGAGAAGCAGTCCCCACCAAGAAAACACAGTGCACATTGTTAACACACACCCATTGGTTGCTGAATATTTAAATAGGTGCAAGGCGCAAAGTGCTAAGCAGAATATATCAACCACTTACTTTTTGAAGACCGTTCTGTAGCTGATAAAGAGTCCCAGGTATCATAATATATGCGAGCCACTTCCAACCATGCTCTCTCCTTCTTTGCATGATCTTTGTAACCTGGATCTCTGAGGTCATATATTGCCAGACGTTGTCTGATAAGCCGAATAATTTCTTCATTGTCATGAACTTGTCGCTTGTTCTTTCTAGCCCTAGGTATGCTTCCTGCTGTCTTCCACACTCACGTACATCAATATAGGAAGTGATGTATTTGGGAGGAGCAGAGATCCTGTGCTTCCGTAGACTTCCATGGAAGTCGCAACAAAGTTGTGGTGTCAGACATGTACATGTGACTGCATTGCGACTTAATACCTTTCTATGGAGAACAAGTCACACCGAAGACGGAACAAAGTAGTGCAAGAACCTTTTTTGGAGTCGCTGCGACTTGAGTCGCACCAATTAGAACAGGGACCATTGAAATACATGGGTTTTGACTTGTCATGCGACTTGAAATGTGTCAAGTCGCAAAACAACTCGCAGTAGTGGAAACAGAGCCTTATCAGCCTTTAGATGTGAAGGCCTTAGTATCCATTCTTTTCATTGCTTTTCTTTATTTTGACTCGATGATCCTACTATTAACACATTTCCTGTTTGAGCGTGGCAATGCTCACTTTCCATAGTGTATCTATGGAAAAACAGTGCTGTCCTTGGAAAGGACCACAAAACATCTCCCCCTCTTGTCATAACTTAAGAAGGAGGTGGCTTGTAGTCCACAAAGATAGCTGGGAACAATGTGACTGATAAGAGTACAGCACAGACAGAGAGCACAAGAACTGTTTATAATATTTTTGGAAGAATCAACAGGTATTTTCTGCACTTTCTGCACTTATGAATACATATAAGAAAAATCCAATGGTATATTTAACAGAAATTGTGTATTTACAATTATTTAGGAGCATGGAAAGCATTGCACCAGAGATCAGCAGATTGCTGATGCCGGGCAGGACTCCTGCAAACTGCCAGTGTGAGCTGTCTGCCCATACATCGTACAGACAGGCAGTTTTACACTGAGAGGAAGAATCAATTAACTACCAAAGTGCTCAACAGTTTGTTGAGAACTAACAAGCCAACAGCTGCAAAGGATGATGATACTTGTAGTTCAGCCATTCACAGAACTCTGCATGCCTGTGCTCTTCCCAAAAAGTAACAGCTGGTATGGGGAACTTCTCCCTGTACTGCTGTCACAAAGAGGCAGCAGATTCCCAAGCGGCTGCAAGAGCGGGAACATGCTACATGTTCCACCCTAAAAACAGGTAGACCATGTAACATGTTCCTGAAGGTGAATTTATCCTTTAAATATGTAAAAATCCATGCTGGCCTCTTGATAACAATATAGGTCCCACACATCTGAAGTTAATTTTAGACTGGGGGCAAAAAGCACCCCTAATATCACATCACTTTAATGCAAGGGACCATTCTACAACTCTAGGGCTGATGGGGGAGGCAGTCTGGTACTTTAAGGTGGTTGAATTATATGAAAACTATCTTTTTATTGTTTTTTCCTAAGAGCCCTATGAACTGAGTTCTTTGTAATGCATGCCTATCCTTTATAAAGAAATAACAACAAGCACTTTTTATATCACTTTATTGAATTTAAACATAATTCCTTGTGTGGACATAATTAAAATATTCATTGGTACAATGCTGTCATGTACAGCTTTGACGCAACCCTGTTGCCAGATCATGCCCTTTTAGTTTGTGGTAACCAGGTAATGTCCTGTGAAATGCATGCCTTGAACATGCCTTAAAAACAGCTCTCCTTCTGCAGTAGGGCACTCCCATCCATGATGTCAGTGGCCCTAGCAGACATAGAGCTGTCTCACCTATGACTATCCTTAGGTATCACCAGCAGTAGCATTACTGCATGGGCTTGGAACACACTCACTGAACTTACAGCAGCTCGGCCTGCAAATGGTGGACAGAAACTGCACATACTGCTGCTGCTTCACTCTAGAAGCACACTCATGCACATAGGTTCTGCTCTGACAACAGAATTCTCATAAAGCTGTGTTGGCAGCTATACTGAGAGTCTGGTGACATATTGTCCTGGGGAGGGAAACAAAAGCCATTCAGCAACTAGAAGAAGATTTCCACACCTGTCAGTGTTGATATGCACATTAGAACAGTAAATAAGACACCAGAAGGGACAAAATTACATACCAAAGCTGCATTACTGAAACGTGTTTAGTTTACGAATACTATCTGGTGGCAGGGTACCTTTAACACACCACAAAGACTCCTAGGTGTTGAATGACAGGCTTATCTGCTTTCCCCTTTTAACATAAATGTATAGTATTTTGTACTTTATCTTTTTTTATTATATATTGTGCTATAAATTAAAAATTTTAATGCTCTTTTTAACCAGTTAAAACATTTTCAAAGTCATTTGATGAAACACGTCAAAAGTGATGTAGGATGCATGTCCAAATTCACCATCTTGGATACTGGTATTTACATGCAGTTTCAGCATTTATGAATAAATAGGATCTCTATGCAAATAACCTGTGAAAGATTATCTGACCATAAAGAATAATGGGGGAGAGAGTGTTTTTCGAAGTGGCTCATGCATAGCCCTGAGATGGAATGGTAATTCTGGTAAGAGTATATTTGCACAAGGAGCAGAGTGAGCACGGTGGAAAGTGATATTTGGCACCGTGGATCATGATTTTATGTGAGCTCAATCATATATGATTTGAACAAAATATGTTTATTTATTAACATATATTTTGTCTCTGTTGTTGTTTACATTTTCGGTTGGCTTTTTTTTTATTAGCTAGTCTGTGGAAAATTATATTATCTGGAGGAAGAGTGCAAAGGAGGAGATTTAAAGTTTGCTATGCCTAGTCAGATGCTGGAAAGGCAGTATGTTTTGCTAAGCACACACCTGCATGTGGGATAGGACACAGGCGTAAGATGGCACATGGTGACGAGATAGACACTTTTGGTTATGGCTTTATGTAACCATAATTATACATTATTTAATATATTGAGTTTATTGTGCAGCATACTACACTATATAGTTTGATTTTCTTCACACCTTTTGGAGGTTGAGAGCAGAAAGCGGAGAAGCATGGACCACAAGGAGGAATTTAAGACAGATGGAATTGTCTATTGAGCCTTATTTGACCCATGTATGTGCTGAGGATAAGAAATAATCATGTAAGAGTTTATGATTTTTTTACGGAAAGGAGAAAGATATTTTTTACATTGAAGCACTTTAGCCACCAGGAGAAAAGTCTAAAATTATTAATCAAAAGCAATTATTCTGGCAAAAGAATAGTTGATGCTTGGAACAGACTTCCAACATAGGTAGTGAGTGAGTCAACAGTAAGTGGATTCAGACATTCTAGAGACAAACATAGACCTATACCTATAATATAGACTTATAAAGATGGAAAAAAATACATGCACACATACACACATTCTAAGTTAGATTGTTATGATAGATTTGCACCTATAAGTCTTCTACTGTTTAGTTGAGGGGGAAGTCTATGCAGAAAATAATGGTTGCCACAAAAAATATTGACACTTTGGGCCCAATTTGGACATTTTCACTTAGGGGTGTACTCACTTTTGTTGCCAGCAGTTTAGACAGTAATGACTGTGTGTTGAGTTATTATTAGGGGACAGCACATTTATACTGTTATACAAGCTGTATGCTCACTACTTTACATTGTAGCAAAGTGTCATTTCTTCAGTGTTGTCACATGAAAAGATATAATAAAATATTTACAAAAATGTGAGGGGTGTACTCACTTTTCTGAGATACTGTATATATAGTTAAAGTACTGGATGGCTAAGTGAATTGGGTAAAGCTGTGTTACCTTCAGTCATCCAATCACATGCAAGCAATTTTTTTTTAAATTTGCTTATACATGATACTGGACTCACGCATTCACAAACTGGTATTTTCCTTTTTAACCACTTGCCGCCCACCCACCATCAAATGACGGTGGGGCGGTGCGGCTCTCGTTCTGGGTGGATGTCATATGATGGTGCCCAGAACAACTGCTCTTGTGCGCCCCTGGGGCTACGCCTGTTGCTAGGACACTGCTCGACCCAGATCTCTGTAAAGAGCCACAGCCGCGGTTCTTTAACTATGTGATCGGCTGTGTCCAAACACAGCCGGTCACATGTAAACACAGAGATGCTGGTAATCGGCTCTCCTCTCCTCACACAGAGTGTGAGGAGAGGAGGGCCGATCAGCGGCCTCTCCTCACAGAGGACATCTAGGCATGTAATCAGGGCACTGATAATCAGTGCCCTGATTACAATAAAGCACCCACAGTGCCAGAAGTGAGTGCCCACAGTGCCAGCAGGGTGCCCACCAGTGCCAGCAGTGAGTGCTCACCAGTGCCTGCAGTGAGTGCCCACTAGTGCCAGCAAACAGTGCCCACAAGTGTAAGCAATCAGTACCCATTAGTGATGCCAGTCATTGCTAGCTATCATTGCTGCCCACCACTGCTGCCCATCAATAACCTATCACTGCTGCCCATCAATGCCACCCATTAATTCCCATCAGTGCCACCCATCAGAGCTGCCTATCCATGTTGCCTATCTGTGCCCACCAATGCCACCTATCTGCCCATCAGTGCCACCCACCAGTGCCCACCAGTGCCGCCTATCAGTGCTCATCAGTGTCACATATCAGTGCCCATAAGTGTGGCATATTCGCGCCTCCCCTCATCAGTGACACCTAATCAGGTCCCATAAGTGCCACCTCAGTGCCCATCAGTGCAGCCTATCAGTGCCACCTCATCAGCGCCCATCAGTAAAGGAGAAAAAATACTTATCTACAAAATTTACTGACAGAAACTAAGAAAAATTTTCAGTCTTTTTTTTTAGGAAAAAATAAAAAACCCAGAAGTGATTAAATACTACCAAAAGGAAGCTCTATTTGTGTGAAGAAAATGATAAAAATTTCACACGTTTGCAGTGTAGCATGACCGCGCAATTGTCATTCAAAGTGTGACAGCGCTGAAAGCTGAAAAATGGCTTGGGCAGGAGGTGGGTGTAAGTGCCCTGTATTGAAGTAGTTAACATTTGCGATAAAATAGCTCATACCATTTTTACATTTTTTTTTTTTTTTTGCAATTCTGAAAAAAAATTATGCGGTATAGGCATGCAGTATTTAAATGAAATATGTGGTATTTATCACATAAAATCATACTGTATTTTATCTCATGCAAAACTCACTGGGATGGATACAGTGGAGAAAAATTAGAACCTCTGTCAGTTTTTATTGCTAATACAGAAGTAAAATGGTTTAAACCATAGAAATATGCCAACTCACTAAGTCAGTGCGGTTCCTGCAGCATATATATTAATAAAAAATAAAAAAGATGACTAGAATACCAGTTAAAGAAAAACTGATTTCACGGGACAAATGTGGTGTATCGTGTATCGTTAAAAATGTAAAATATTGAATGAAAATATTATAAAAAATTACAAACATATATAAATACCTTTCTTCCACCAATAAAAAATACATTGTCTTTCTTTATTGATGTAGAAAATTGAGTGCTGCCCGTGATACTTTTTTTATTTGCACTAACATACAATTTTTCAGGACAATTGATGGAAGAAGGGTATTTATATACATGTGTAATTTTTTATACTTTTTTCCCCTGGTAACCTTTGAAGGAACCCTAGTTGAGAAACTCTGCTTTAAAGTAATTTTTGTTGTGATATTTGGCACAGTCATTGCTATATCTTTGGACAGGTCTGTTTTTTCCTGTTAAAGAATAGCCATTGTCATTCTCTGATATTCTTGAAAGTGTCACTCTGGTATCCATCTGTCAAACCTTCAAATTGATAACAGCCATCTCCTAACAGCTTTGTAAGAATAGTTGTCTATCCTGCCTTGTGAATATTTGAGCCAAAGATATCCCTAAAAATAATTGTGAATAAGTAAAGTATTCCCACTACATATGACATATGTTCTAACAACAGATTAGACCTTTGTGATATGCATGCACATTGTAATATGTTGGAGTGATTGGGAGGTTTGCAGCAAATGATGGATACGTGCAAAAAAAGTCTCCAAAAACCTGAAGAAATGACCGTAGAAAATAAATATATTTCACTACATGTAATGGGATGGATTTACTAAATGTCATGGAGTTGATTTACTAAAGGCATATAGGATAAGGACTTTGCAAGTGCAGTTACTCCAGAGCTTAGTAAATGAGGGAGATCTCTGCTGACTTCCATCATCCAATCATGTGCAGGCAAAAATTAATTTTTTTCTTTTTATTTTCCTTGCATGTGGTATTCTATGTAAAGTGACACTATACCTCATTTAATAAGCTCTGGAACAACTTGCAATTTGCACAGTCTATTTTTCTTAAAGTAGAACTATAGGCACAGCTTTTGTTTTTCATTTTGGATAGACTAAGGGAGGGTTATAGCCCCTGTCAGATTTTTTTTGCCATCTGTGTCCCATTGGAAAATTTCCCCTCTATTACGTTTCTGCGGACAACCCAAAATGTGGGATTTTCTTTTACTTTCAATGATAATGGTAAACAGGACAAATAAAGAGAGGGTAAATCTCCCTAATGGGGGCACAGACAGCAATAAAAACCTGACAAATGTTCTAATCCACCTACACTCTATCCAAAAAAAAAATGTTTTTCCTTTAGTTATACTTTAGCCACCTCAATATTGGGCACTTTCACCCCCTTCCTACTTCCTACTGCAAATTTTCAGCTTTCAGTGCTGTCGCACTTTGAATGATAATTACTTATATTATATATTATATATATATAGTATTATATTATGATATTATTTTCACACAGATGGAGCTTTCTTTTGGTGGTATTCCATCCCCACTGGGGTTTTTATTTTTTGCTCTGCAAATTAAAAAATACATGGAAATTCTACAAACAAATGCGCTTTTCTTAGTTTCTGTTATACAATTTTACAAATAAGTAATTTTTCTTCATAAATGTTGATCAAAATTTATCCTGATACATTTCTTTGGTAAAAACAACCCAAATCAGTGTATATTATTTGGTCTGTGTGAAAGTTATAGTCTACAAGCTATGGTACCAATTATTGAAAATTGATCACATCATACCTGATGTACTGATGGCTTATCTTATTTCTTGAGGCCCTATCATGTCAAGACAGGACAAATACCCCCAAAATTTCCCCTTTTTTGGAAAGTAGACAGTCCAAAGTATTTAGTAAGAGGAATGACAAGTTTTTTGAATATATCATTTTTTTATAATTTTTTCCCACAATGCTTTGGAAAATTAAGAAATGACATTTGTTTTCACAAAAATGTCATATTAACAAGTTATTTCTCACACACGACACATGGCTTACGTGCAACTACATCCCAAAACACATTCTGCTACTCATCCTGGGTATGGTGATAGCACATGTGTGAGACTTTTTCATAGCCTGGCCACATAGAGAAGCACAAAATTCAAGGAGTACTTTAGCCATTATCTACTTTAATACCAGACCTTATTCTGACACTTTTTGTTTACAAGTAAAAATCTGTATTTTTGCTAGAAAATAACTTAAAACCCCCAAACATTATATATTTTTGTAGGAGAGGTCCTAGAGAATAAAATGGTGGGTTTTGCAAATTTTTATGTCACATGGTATTTGTGTAGCAGTTTTTCTAACGCAATTTTACACACTAACGCATAAATACATTTTAATGAATTTCAATGCACACAGAGACAATATAATACCCAAATTTTTGGTAAAATATAGTGTTGTGCCAGGTAAAAGATACCAAACATATCATGCTTTAAAATTGTGCACGCTTGTGAAATGGCGCCAAACTTCGGTATTTAAAAATCTTCATAGGCAACATTTTATAAGCCTTTATTGGTTACCAGTTTAGCGTTACACAATAGGTCTGGTGCTAGAATTTTAGCTCTTGCTCTGACGTTCGCGCCGATACCTCACATGTGTGGTGTGATAGCTGTTTATGTATGCATACGGGACCAACATGTGCATTTGCCTTTGCACACAAGCACGGGTGAACAGGGGCGCTTTAAATGTTTTTTTTTATCTATTGGTGGGACACTGGTACACTAACAGATATTTTTGTACACTTGTACACTATGACAGATGTTAATGGTCCACCGGTGGATACTGACAGATGTTGATGTTACAATGGAGCACTAGTGCAGATGTTTTTGCACTGGTACAGATGTTCATGGGGACACTGTAACAGATGTTTTGTGCACTGGTATAGATGTGATGGAGCACTGTGGCAGATGTTTTTGTGCACTGGTACAGATGTTCATGGGGACAATGTGACAGATGTTTTGTGCACTGGTACAAGTGTGATGGGGCACTGTGACAGATGTTTTGTGCACTGGTACAGTTGTGACGAAGTACTGTGACAGATGTTTTGTGAACTGGTACAGTTGTGATGGGGTACTGTGACAGCTCTGTGTGTAAAAATCACCACACAGATCTGTCACAGAGGTTGCAGATCCCCCCCCCCCCCACATTGAGCTCTAACTGCCATCACATGATCGGGAGGGCCAATCACAGTGCCCATATCCCGGTCCCATCTTGACTGTGTCCTGCGATCCATTCAGAATGGTGAAGCTCCCACCCAGCCGTTTATTGGCCGGGTAAGAAGTAGTTAAGTAAATCAACCCCAATTTTTTCCATATTTCCATATTTAGGTAGCTATGCATTACTGTTGAGAGAACTCATCTAAAAAGGCAGCGACTACTCAATTATATTTTTACATTCCTCAAATACTACATGCCTGGACCACTACTTAATTACCACATTTGTTTAATTATTTATTTCCCTCTGTGAATTGACTTTAACCCCTTTTCATGCAGTATTTACTGACAGTTTTGAGAGTTATGTGGTAAATACCACAAAACGGTATAGTGAATGACAGTTGCAGGATCACATGCGATATTTAGGGAAAATGTGTCCAGACACCTATGTACAGCATACGATCTGGTTCTGTGAATGGAGCCCATTGTACTCAAACTGAACGCAGCATCCCTAGATTTACTAAGCTAAGTTAACTTTTATGTTGCTAAGCAAACAACATCTAATACTTTAATAAACCAACCCCACCTGCGTACTTTCTGGATTCAGGTAATAGTGTAATATGACATGTACCAGACAGCTCACACATTGCCAAGTTATTTTTTTCTAATTAAACTTACAAAAAAAAATACAAACTAATCTTTTTCTTCTAAAAATATAAGCTTATGTGTTACAAGAAGCAACCTACTTGTTTACCTTTTATTTTTGTTTTAGTGATTTTCTATATTTGTTTACAGATATTGTGGTTAAACAGGAATCAAATAGTTTGTATGGACCTTGTTAATATATTAGGAATATATAAGGAAAACCACTACATATCATGTGATATTATTCATTTCTTGAGGTATATTTGGCACTAAACTGTAAACAAATGACAAAACAGTAGTCAACAAATTGGCTCTTTAATGAGCAAAGTCATCTTTTCAGCATTTGAATAATAATGGTTATCCAGATTATTTTCATTTCACTCAATGACCAGTATGCTAGTCAAGAAGTACAAAGTAATTTTCATTAAGTAATTACAATTTCTGTGTGTAATAAGCTTTTATTCTTGAAAAAGAGTAACTGAAAAGAAAGTTACTGCAGTTAGTTTGTCAGAGAAACGTATTTGCATTATCTTACAAACTATCAAAATTACTAATAATTTTGAAAAATGTAAAAAAAAAGGAAAAGAAAATAATAAGGGAAAAAAGAAAAAGCGCATTAACTGTTTTCTATTAGAAATATACAGGTAAGAGAGAAAAGTATTTCTTAGTGATGTGCTCTTAACTCCACCTTTATCATTTTCCATATAAATGTACATCTGTTACATATACAAACACCTTGAAAAGACTGTGATAAATATTTTCCTGATAAACAATAGGGAAATTAATACTTTTGTGACTGGATAGTATTAGTATAAAATTACAGACCCAGAACTGGGTTTATAAATCCTGTTGGCACCCTTCATTATAGTGTATTCTTTGTATCTACATATGTATACATTTTATCGATAATACTGCTGTGAGGTAACATCAATATATAAATAAATTTACAGTGATGTAGAATAAAATTCATTTTTGAACACTTGTGGACATGCATCATGAGAACAAATATGTAAAAAAATTTCAGTAGTGGGAAAATAACTCAAATTTTTCTTTGGACACATTGTTACTTACCAACATCATATGTCAACTATACTAAATGAAACTGAACCTGTTTTCTAGAAATTGTTTAGAATTAGCACAATCTATAGTAAAAATTTAAATACACATATCCTTTGGGATTTTGCACCAGTTTTTCACTTCCATCTTTAGCTTGCAATGTACCTTTTAGTTCTAGTTCAATGCCGAGGACAATACATTGAATTACTGAGTTTCAATTACTTATCCCTCCCCTCTAAAAATCATCCTGAGGTTTGCCAATCGATGAAGTTATCTGGTATAAAAACTTTAATGTGATGAGAACAACTTTAATTGTGGCTTAATCAGCAGTGCAGCCACCAAGCATACAAATTATCATGCACTTCGTGCTAAAAATATCGTTTCCTTTATTCCCACATTTGATAGTGACAGCACTTAAGTGATAATATTGTACCTGCCAGGACTTAAAACTCTTTGCTCAATTGGCAGTTATTAGAATGGGGCCAAATTATGGCCTTAACAGCATCGGTGCTTTGTGCACTTATATATGATCTACACAGTAAAACAGTTTTAAAATAAAAAAGGTGAAAAAGATCAGACATTCCATGAGTGAGTCCCTTGTGCATATAAATACATTTGAAGTCTTTGTCCTCTCTTTTTGTGAAGCACATGCCTAAAGCCAATTTGTAACATAAATCCTAAAAAAAAAAAAAAAAAAAAATAAAAAAAAAAAATAAAAAAAGTTGAACATGAATTAAAAAACAGGAAATATTAACAACAATTGTTTCAATTGTTGCTTTTGTCCACTTTGAATATTTACATATTTTTTTTCAAAAATCCAAAAAGTTTTTTGATATGTATATGCAGTATGCACATTGTAATTTTCAACGTTTAAATAGCATAAGTCTTGCAAGTTTGAAAATCCAAGAAATTCCCAGTAAGGTCAACTACTGTAATACATCAAAAATAAAGTCTGTTTTCCATCTAGTCTGGCTATACTCTGGTTGTAGAATGTGAATGTGGATGCGGATGTGGATGTGGATGGGGATGGGGAAGTGTGTTATTTTGTCCCGTAGTAAAAGTATTAAAGGCATGTATAGGTTGAATCCCTGGTATGGTGTTAGGGATCATTGTTATAGTATTGGGGGTCATTAATGGAATATCATCTGGGGACCTTCTCATTGCTAAAGTGTAGTCCGGAGGGCAGGCATTTCTGAGGACAACCTCATGAGGATGGATAGATTCACATTCATGGTCCAAGTCTGTGTGCTTCATTTGAAGAGACATAATTTCCTCTTCTTGTGCATGGGCTATGTCATTCGTAGTATTGCGTTGAGGGCTACATCTCCTATGCACATCGTGTCTCCTTTTGTCCTTTTTGTAATATAGTGCTGCAAAAGCTAAGATGTTGAGAAACAGCAGAGATGCCCCAACAGCAATAGTGACACTCAATTCAGTAGAATAGTCTCTTTCCAATGAAAATGGGCTAGGCTGTTGCTTAAATGTATCTTCGTTTATTGTTGGAATAGCTGAGGTTACAGGCAAAGGAGGTTTCCTTGTTTGTGTAGAAGTGATGTCTGTAGATGGCCCTTTTGTTGTAGTGAGGTCATTAATAACATGAAGATGTGGAACCAGCTCTAGCCAAAGATTAACTTTATTAGCCCTATAATGCTCTTTAACTCTGGGTTTTAATCCAATGTGGAGGTATAATTGGTCCTTTTGTGAATATCTAGTCCATGCAACTTCTTCAAAGCGATTTGGCTTTGTGTGGATAAATTTTGTGTCTTGTGGTACAGGCTGATTTGGATCTCTAAAACAGAAACAACATGTAGCATATCAATATGGGATAAATATTTATTTACATGCAACTGTTCAACATCCACTGTTTAACATGTTTAAAGCCTACTTTTAGCTTTCCAAAACAGTTGTACTGTAGCTGTCTGTCTATATTTCCTAACCAAATATAATTTTGACATTAACCACTTAAGCCCCGGACCATTTGGCTGACCAAAGACCAGACCACTTTTTGCGACTCGGCACTGCGTCACTTTAACTGACAATTGCGCGGATGTGCGACGTGGCTCCCAAACAAAATTGATGCCTTTTTTTCCCACAAATAGAGCTTTCTTTTGGTGCTATTTGATCACCTCTGCGGTTTTTATTTTTTGCGCTATAAACAAAAAAAGAGTGACAATTTTGAAAAAAAAGCTATATTTTTTACTTTTTGCTATAATAACTATCCCCAAAAAATATATAAAAAAACATTTTTTTCCTCAGTTTAGGCCGATACGTATTCTTCTACATATTTTTGGTAAAAAAATTTGCGCCGTTTTTCTTCAGCTAGAACAGGGGCCTTATTCATGGTAGAGGGAATTATGAACAGTTCCAAATACCAGTCAACATTGGTACAAAACCTTCAGGCTTCTGCTAGAAAGCTGAAAATCGACAACGACCCAAAGCATATATCAAAATCAATAAAGGAATGACTTCACCAGAAGAAGATTAACATTTTGGAATGGCCCAGCCAGAACCCAGACCTAAATCAGATTGAAAATCTGTGGGGTGATCTGAAGAGGACTTTGCACAGGTGATGCCCTCGCAATCTGACAGATTTGGATTGTTTTTGCGAAGAAGAGTGGGCAAATATTGCCAAGTTAAGATGTGCCATGCTGATAGACTCGTACCCAAAAAGACAGAGAGCTGTAATAAAATCAAAAGGTGCTTCAAAAAAGTATTAGTTTAAGGGTGTGCACACTTATGCAATCATACTATTTTATTTTTTTATTTTTACTTCCCTCCACCTAAAAGATTTCAGTTTGTTGTTCAACTGAGTTGTACAGTTCAAAGGTCACATTAAAGGTGGAAAAAGTTCTGAAATTATTAATCTTTGTCTCATATTTTTACATCACAGAAACCTGACATTTTAACAGGGGCATGTAGACTTTTTATATCCACTGTATTACATTTTCTTTGGGGTATAGATACTCTTTAGGCATTGTTACAAAATTTAGTACAGAATAAAACATACTGTTAAAGTATTTGTGAACCCTTACCTTACAAAATAGCCCTTTCAGTTTAAAATAGAAATGAAAGGCAAACTATTTGTGTATAGCTGTAAAAAAAGACATTATAAATACCTTGCTTTTTATTTTTAAAGAGTGATCACATAATCTCTGTTCTCAGTTGTATAAGGGGCTTGGCTTGGAGAGGTGGGGTGAGGAAACAGCAGTACACTAATCTTTCCTGAGATTAGCTGTGCAGGGGGATATGCCAGCACAAGTCTTGGCTATTGGAGGACAGGAAGGCTGCTCTGCCACCACAGACAGAAAACTGACACTGCTGGAATGGATGTGCTCGCATGTCTAGGGTGGTCAGTTTAACATAAAAAAGCAGGGAGACTAGCAGGAACACCAGGTAGCAATACAAAGAGAACATGATACTTTAACACAAGTACAGGGTACAACAGACACAGGAATATGAAATGTTGGGATAACATATGCCTTAACAGAAGTTAAAATGCTAAAGTATTAATATGTATTTTAATTGTATCCTTTCTGATAAAACATACCAAAGATTGAAAGTTGGACAATGATTGTAAATTATTATATATTTGTATATGCTTAACAGCACAAGCCATGCCTACTTTGAAAGCAGTAGAGACTTATGGTAAGAATGGGGCTAGGCTTACTTTTGATTTGGGTAGAAGTTGAGCTTCTATGTATAGCCTTGGCCTAGGATCTCCTTAGAAACACTGGGATTGATTAATGACTAACACAGGTTATTGCACATCAGCACCTTTGTCACCTTAAAAACATTTTTAGGTCAGGTTATTTTTAAACATTAGATGCCACTTTATTTTGTCCAAATTAGCACACTAACAATAATTAGACCATAGTGCAGTGATGGCGAACCTTGGCACCGCAGAAGTTTTGGAACTACATTTCCCATGATGCTCATGCACTCTGCAGTGTAGATGAGCATCATGGGAAATGTAGTTCCAAAACATTTGGGGTGCCAAGGTTCACCATCACCGCCATAGTGGGTGCAATCAGTGGTACCGAAAGGAGAGAACATACTACCTTGAGTGGGAAATTTGATGGTTTTTGCATACATTGTCATGCAACAAAAAAATGTGCACGCAAAGAATGAATCAGAAAAACGCTGAAAAAAGATGGTAAAATTATTGTATGGAATTTCTTTGTTTTTAATTATTTATTGCAGCAGACTCATTGCACAATAACATGAACTTCCAATGATAATTTGATCAAGTGCCTAAGAATACCAAATTATCACATACATTGCCTGAAGGTGTTGCATAACTTAATACCCCATTTATATAAGAATGTAACACAATATAATAGTTTCCATGTAATTAGTAAATGATCAAGCTAATTAAAATAACTGCAACCAAGATAAACCCAGCCTAGTCTTTGCTGTAAATTGTAGTGCAGGGGTATTATTGGTTTATTTGACCAAAGGGCATTGATGCCTAGATTTCCAGACCATGTTTAGCAGTGTCAGTATGCATTGGGTAACTTGGAATAACTCTATGACAATTCAGCCTACCTGTTTTTAAAGGACATAAAATGATTATTTTTAGCACTGTCTCCTTTTAAATATATTTTTTGTTGTGTACAGAGAATCACTGACAGCTGTTTACAAAGAAAGCCATAACTAATAAACACTAACTGGTGAACACATGATTGGAAAATATGCTGATTTGTTTCAATCATCAGTGGGGACTAGACCATCAGTGATAGCCCAGTTGGAAAGCTGGCAGCCATATACAAGCTGCTAAAGTGAAAATGTAAATTAATATAACCCCTGCTCGGGGCATTGCACAAAGGTGCATTAATCTACAGATTGCAGTTGGGAAGGAGGTAATACCCAACATTGAACTAAAAGTATTTAACAAAGTACCGTATTTATCGGCGTATAACACGCACTTTTTTCCCCTTAAAATCAGGGGAAAATCACGGGTGTGTGTTATACGCCGATCCCCTGCGATCTGGAGCTGTCAGATTTTCAAAATCACCGACCGCGATTTGAAAATGGCGCCGCCGGCGCCGAAATACACAGTGCCGGTCCTCGGCTCTTCTCGGCCACTTTCGTCTTCACTCGAGCGCCGCCCAAACCTAGCCGAGTGTACTCGGCTAGGTTCGGATAGCTCCGCTCGGGACTACGAGTGGAGCCGAAAGTAAACGAGAGCCGCCGAGAAGAGCCGAGGACCGGCTCTGTGTATTTTGGCGCCGGCGGCGCCATTTTCAATTTGCGGTCCGCGATTTTGAAAGACAGGATGGCAGGGATGACAGGATGCAAGGCTGCATTGGGGAAGGCTGCACTGGGGAAGGCTGCACTGACAAGGCTGCACTGACAAGGCTGCACTGGGGAAGGCTGCACTGGGGAAGGCTGCACTGACAAGGCTGCACTGACAAGGCTGCACTGACAAGGCTGCACTGACAAGGCTGCACTGGGGAAGGCTGCACTGGGGAAGGCTGCACTGACAAGGCTGCACTGGGGAAGGCTGCACTGACAAGGCTGCACTGACATGGCTGCACTGACATGGCTGCACTGACATGGCTGCACTGACATGGCTGCACTGGGGAAGGCTGCACTGACAAGGCTGCACTGAGGAAGGCTGCACTGACAAGGCTGCACTGACATGGCTGCACTGACATGGCTGCACTGGGGAAGGCTGCACTGACAAGGCTGCACTGACAAGGCTGCACTGACAAGGCTGGACTGACAAGGCTGCACTGAGAAGGCTGCAATGATGGACATTTAAATGTAAGTTTTTTTTCCTTCAACTTTCCTCCTAAAAGTTTTTTTTTCCTTAAAATTCCCTCCTATATTGGGGTGCGTGTTATACGCCGATAAATACGGTAACTGCTCTGCAGAAATGTGATGGATGTGCAGGTCAGGGTATTTAGAACAATGTGATGTTCATTTTTTTTTCAATGTTTTTAAATATGGCATAAACTTTCTGAATGGTAATAAATAATTTAGTTCAAAAGAATGAGTAATATAGTTTCAACCAATGACACTAGCGTAATGTTGTCAAATGTATGGTTTTTGATCAAAACTTGTACAAAGAAGTGACAGTTTCCTGCCTTAATTGGCTTTGATAATGGATGTGTGAAAGGAGATGTCTGATTATTAATTCAGGAGTCCATGTGCATACCTACAATCATGATTGGCTGTTATATAACATAAAATCAATATATATATATATATATATATATATATATATATATATATATATATATATATATATATATATATATATATATATATATGTGTGTTTGTGTGTGTGTGTGAGTTATTATGAAGTAGTAGTTAATAAAAAAGCTTAACTTGAATTTGCATGCATGTTGATATACCAGTGGTTTTTCAGTCTGAATTTTAGCCCATTCAAAGTTAATGAATTGGCTAATGGCAAAATGTTCAAATATTAAAAATAAGCTAACATAAACTATAAAGAGTAAATTTGCAAAAGGAATGCTACTTACCCAGTTTTTGCAAAGTTTGTCCAATATGTCATTACTACTGCACTGAGCATAACATCATTTTTGGAGAAATTGCAAGGAAATAACTCTGTAGGTCCAATCATAGGAATCCCAAACACATAAGGAACCTCATCTCCATGAGCTGTATCTGCCCAAGCAGGCACTTGATCAGATTGGCAATGATGGAAAAAGGCATAAAAGTATGTAGGAGAACCAAAGTTGGAGTGCAAATCCGCAGTTGCTACTGCTGGTGCAACCCATTGGTGGTCGGTGAACAATGCCAACAATGTTTTTCTTCTTGTTTCAGGGTTATGTCGATCTGCCCAATCTGTATACATAAATTTTATAGTTTCCCTCATTATATCTTTTCCTTCTGTATATCCATACAAGTTATCCACAAAATTTGAAACTGCAAAGTCAAAATCACTTGCAGAAATTCCATCCTCATGGTCCACAATGCTTTCTACAAATTTAAATCCTTCTCCTTGATTGACACCCAACATTATGTCATAGTTTAGGAATTCACCTTGCTCCATCAGTATCTGAGGATCATCAGGAATAACATCCCCATCAATTACTGGTCCAAAAGCTATGTGATACCTTGCTGGCTGTATGTCTTGGTCAACAAGTTCTCGGTAAGGCTTTTTCTGCAAACATTCCACTAATTCTACTGTATCAGTCATGTTGCATCCAACTTTTGTTGCTAAAATCCGGGTATATTTGGCAGGCTGAAAGCTTACAGCCCAACTAGAAAGAGCAGTTCCACTTTGTGCAATTGCCCTTTGAAAAAGTCCTATATAAAAAAAATACAGAAAAAAGATATTTATTGTAATTGTACAAGACCAATAATCATCAGTAACTAACATTTAAGGAAGAAAACCATCAAAAAACATTAAAATCTATTACATGCTTACATTTTATTAAATTAAATAGAGTAGGTATACCCATGGCCACTGCTTAATAATTGATTTTGCAGAGGAATCAATTAAAGTGTACATAACATCAGTTACTGTATATTTTCCACATATTTATATTAAAGCTGAGTCCAAAAATAGGTAGACAAGCTACACTACATTGCCAAAAGTACTGGGATGCCTGCATTTACACGCACATGAACTTTAATGGCATCTCAGTCTTAGTCCTTACAGTTCAATATTGAGCTGGCCCACCCTTTGTAGCTACAACAGCTTCAACCCTTATGGGAAGGTTGTCCCCAAGTTTTAGGAGTGTATCTATGGGAATGTTTGACCATTCTTCCAGAATCACATTTGTAAGGTCAGGCACTGATGTTGGACGAAAAGGTCTGGCTTGCAGTCTCTGCTCTAATTCATCCCAAAGGTGTTCTATCAGGTGCAAGACAGTCAAGTTCCTCCACCCCAAACTCGCTCATCCATGTCTTTATTGAACTTGCTTTGTGCACTGGTCCATATCATTTGGTGGGGGGATTATGGTGTGGGGATGTTTTTCAAGTCTTGGTCCCTTAGTTCCAGTGAAGGGAACTTTTAAGGCGTCAGCACACCTAGACATTTTGGACAATTTCTTGTTTGTTCCAGATCACCAACTCACTGGATAAGGATGGCGGGTCTTAGCATACCTAAACAAACCAGCTCTCATATTTTTATTCTAAGCACTGGACTAAACAGCAAAGAGGAGACCTACAGCCTTCAGGAAAGAATGTAACCAAATACAACTATATAAGGATACACAGCTTTCCTGTCTAAATGCAGCATTACATATTACTACAAATTCATTATAGGAATATGAGATAGAATGAAATATGTACTGTACTATATAAACTTCATCATACCTTTAACAAGCCAATATTTTTTTTATTATTTTTATAGATAGAGTACAGAAAAGATTATAACCCCTGTCAGTTTTTCTTTGCCATCTGTGTCCCATTAGGGGTAAATTTATCTTCACTTCCTGTCCCATAGCCAAAACAGGAAGTGAGAAGAAATCCCTGCAAAATAAAGCAATCCATGGGGCCCCCCAGGTCACCAGAAACAGTGTCCCAATTTGAGGATTTCCCCTCTATTACTGTTCTGGGGACCCCTCAAAATTTGGGATTTTCTTTTGCCAGTGCTGTAGATAATTTTTTGTTCTGGGGGGTTTAGAAGCAGGAACGAAGTGGTGAAGTGATGGGGGGTAACCAAGCTGTGCTCTGTGTGTGTGGCTCCATAGACACACACAGCATAAGAGGGAGTATGCACTATGTGCCCCATAGCAGGCAGCTTTCTATGGTGGCACACAGGGAAGAGGAGGATCAGGGCCACTCTGTTCAAAATCATTGCACAGAACAGGTGAGTATAACATATTCATTGTTTTAATTTAAAAAATGTGCCTTTAGTAACACTTTAATCCAAATGGCACCCCACACCCTGGAAACCACACTACACTATGCGGTTTCTGTGCATCTGTGTTTTTAGGAAAGGTGCAGGGACCTTTTCCCTGCATTTTCTAGAGGTACAGCAGCCCATTCAAATGAATGGGCTGCTGTGCCTGAGCAAGCTCAGCCGCCAGAAACCGCATAGATGTGAACCGGGGGTAATCTAAACAGAACATGTGTAGTAAGGCTAGGTTCACACTTGTATGGGTGGTTGTGGGTGCAGGAATTTTCTGCACCCGCCCGCGGCCCAAATGCACTGGTCTTTTACATATGCGTAATGCTGCTATTAATTCTTAACGGCACCCCCAGGCATCAAACCAAGTAGTGCATTTGTTGGTGTGTGAAATTGCATGATTCAAAAGCACCATGTGATTTCCCTGCAGCTGCAGTCTTAAAAAGGTGCAGGGACCATTTTCCTGCATCTCCCACATTTTGAATAGGCTCAGATTGCACCGCATTACACTTATGTTGTGCATGCACCAGTTTTGGGAACCCACTGCAATCAGATTACCTTGTCATTTTGTATCATGGGAAATGGGGCAGCCAAGCACACTGCGTTTTGGACCTGTGTTTAGGGTGTTGTTAAGATTGCACTGACTCCTGCTGTAGACCCCAAGGGCAGTGCATTTTGGATGCAGTGCGGGGCCAGGGCCATCCTTAATATTGGACCCTGGGAACAAAATGTATTGTCCCTCATGCACAATATGACTGCTCACTGATTGGTTGATGGAGGTTACAGCACATCGTTACCGCTCACTGATAGGTTACTGGAGGTTACAGCACATCATTACAACTCACTTATTAGTTGCTAGAGGTTACTGCACATTATTACTGCTCACTGATTGGTTGCTATAGTTAATTGCTTATCATTACTGCTCACCAATTGGTTGCTGGAGGGTACAGCAAATAATTTCTGCTCACTGATTGGTTGCTAGAGGTTACTGCACATTATGACTGCTCACTGATTGCTAGAGGTTACAGCAGATCACTATTGTTCACTGACTGCTTGCTAGAGGTTACTGCACACTGTTACTATTCACTGACTGGTTGCTAGAAGTTACTGCACATTATTACCGCTCACTAATTGGTTGCTAGAGCTTACTCTCCATCATCTCCTCACTGCCTTCACACCATGGACAGAGGAGGTGGGGGACCCACCAATAGACCGAAAACTCAAATAATTTGTTATAAGGAATGAGCAGAGTAGAGCACACACAGCTATGATGGTAAGGATTGCAGTGTGAAAGAGGCTTTTGTGGTGAAAGGTCCACTCTAATCCACAAATCGCTTTTTCTGACTCTCATACACTCCATTTATTGTGTGGATATATACATTATATTACCAAAAGTATTGGGACACCTGCCTTTACACGCACAAGAACTGTAATGGCATCCCAGTCTTAGTCTATAGGGTTCAATATTGAGTTGGCCCACCCTTTGCAGCTATGAAAGCTTCAACTTTTCTGGGAAGGCTGTCAACAAGGTTAGGAGTGTGTCTATGGGAATGTTTGACCATTCTTCCAGAAGTGCATTTGTGAGGTCAGGCACTGATGTGGATGAGAAGGTCTGGCTAGCAGTCTTTGCTCTAATTCATCTCAAAGGTGTTATATCGGGTTTAGGTCAGGACTCTATGCAGGCCAGTCAAGTTCTTCCACCCAAAACTCACTCATCCATGTCTTTATAAACCTTGTTTGTGCACTGGTGTGTAGCCATGTTGGAACAAGAAGGGGCAATTCCCAAACTGTTCCCACAAAGTTGGGAGCATGAAATTGTCCAAAATGTCCTGGCATGCTGACACCTTAGGAGTTCCCTTCACTGAAACTAAGGGGCCAATCCCAATCCCTGAAAAACAACCCCATACCATAATCCCCCCTCCACCAAATGATTTGGATCAGTGCACAAAGCAAGGTCCATAAAAACATGGATGAACGAGTTTGGGGTGGAGGAACTTGACTGGCCTGCACCTGATGAACACCTTTGGGATAAATTAGAGAGGAGACTGTGAGCCAGGCCTTCTCATCCAACATCAGTGCCTCACCTCACAAATACGATTCTGGAACAATGGTCAAACATACTCATAGACACACTTCTAAACCTCCTGACCTCAACCTGATAGAACAGCTTGATTTGAGTATGCATCCCAGTGATGGTCAACTGATGAGGTTTTTAGGTGCAGCCTCTGACACACCTAACGGTTGTGCATATCATTTAGTGCCAGACATGCTACAGGAGATGGTCAGAGGCTGAAGACATACTACATGAGATGATCAGAGACTGCAGACATGATACAGGAGAGGGTTAGAGACTGCAGACATACTACGGGAGATGGTCAAAGACTGGTAATGATTAAGCACATTTCTGTTATGTGAAATGCGTCTACCTTGACCACTGCTGGTGTCCTCTGGTGTCATTTTGGATATTTTCATATTCCAATAAACTTTACTTGGAGCCCACACGAGGTGCAGCCATTTCTTATTTTGCCAATTTACCACGGAGGCAAGCTAAACTAGCACTCAGGTGTGTGTTCCAGTGGGTGTATCAGTTACACCTGAAGCAAGGAGTTATTTTCATTTGGTCAAAGACTGCACACGTTCTAAAGGAGATAGTTAGAGACTGCAGACATACTACAGGAGATGGTCAAAGACTGCAGACATACTATAGGAGATTGTTAGAGACTGCAGGCATACTACAGGAAATGATCAGAGACTGCAGACATGATACAGGAGATGGTTAGAGACTGCAGGCATACTACAGGTAACCCCTCAGCCCTCTGACTCTGGAGTCAGCACCACAACATGGCTGACAGAGCCAGGCTGGACTGTCAGTCCCAAGCAGTAGAAATGGTAACCCAGTGATTAGAGAATAACTTTGCCAGTTGCCGCAGTCTCACTTATCCCTATGGCAGCACAGCAGTGGTAAGTGGTATGTGATGACCGTCTCTGAGGCAGCAAGCTGGAAGGGAAAGAGGGAGGTTCAGCTCCTCAGCAGCAGGAGCTACACTGCACTGCTACCAGATGGCCCTTGCATGTTCTCCACTCCAAGCCAAGCTCCTCCAAAGTCCAAGGTAGGAAGTGACAGTACAGAGTGTAGAGGCAGTTGGTGGGTGAGACTTCAAGCGCCATATACTCCTGCTGTGTCTGTGCTGGTGCTAATAGATCTTTCAGTCGGAGCCCAGCACAGCCTTGCTGTAACAGTGTGAGTGTCTGTGCCTGTGTGCCTTAAGCCTGACCTGCTGCATTATCCACTCTGCCCACAATATTGACTGCTGTGCTGCCTGTTGTAGTGGTGCTGGCACCTTGTGAGGCAGCATAGCAGAGATGCTTTTCATTTTTGGCAAGATGCTCTAGGGTGGGTTTGAACAATCCCTGACCCCCCTTATCTACATCCCTGTCTTTTACTTTCTTTTATGATTGCTAAAGGTAATCAGGACACATAGAGAGTGTAAATCTCCCTATTGGGAGCACATACAACAATAAAACATGACAGGGGTTCTAGTCTCTCCCCACTTAATTCAAAACTAAAAAAAAAAAAGTTTTACCTTTAGTTATACTTTAATGCCCAGTTTTAGAAATTTAAACATTAATATTTGGGTTTCTTCGTAAAAGTGGTTTACAACTCTCAAGTATGTTCAGCTGTCACTGTGATAAAAGTGAGGGACATTTTTTTTCTGGTGACAGCTATCTAAGAGGAAAGCTACCTCACTTTGGATAGATTTCCTCTAACTTTCCGTTGTGTCTACAGGACAGGAAGTAAAGGGAGATTTCTAAGAAGAGACGCAATTGTTAAAGAAATCCTAACATTATTATATTTTATAGTTTTATTATTTTTTATGCATGTGTTAGCACATGCCTTACAATTCATTTCCGTTTGGAGATTTTCTAATATAAAAAAAGGAAGGTAAAAAAAAAGATTTCTAGATTTAAAATTCCAAAGTCAGTTTAGATTTTTTGTAGCTTTTTATGGAGCTAGATATTAAAGACCTGTAAAGAGCTTAATTTGTTCTGTGAAGGTACTTTGCCAAAAAGCTCTCTATGATGCAGGCATAGCTAACTTGAGGGATGTTCTAAAGCACACCCATAAATCACAGAACACCTTAGGGTACATTTGTAATTTTCAAAGATAAGTTCTTCTGCCATGACCACTGAGACTGATGAATTAAAGGGTAAATGATTAAAAGACCATGTCACATAATTAAACCTTTACTGATAAACACATACCTGTAGAGAATAAATTAAATACTTAACTTTCTTCCTGCCTGTGCCATCAAACACTGCTCTATTACAGAGAACTGGTTGCCCAAAATCTGTCGGGAAACTGACACTTCCAAAAGGACTCCATGTTTCTTTAACAGCTTTGATTGTTTGATTCTATTGACCTCCACATCAGTGTATAAGAGAGTAATGACATGGAAGTCAGCAGAAGGAATCAGTGAGAGCTGCAGTTGACAATGGAGATCAACACTTGTCAGCTTACCAGTAGACTAGCAAATCAGTTCACTGCAACCATGCAGCATTGAGTATCGTTAGCAGCAAGAGAGATAAGTATTTATTGTTGATCCCTGGGTTTGAGATAACTTTGCTTCCAAACCTCCATTCCCCCTCTGAAGCATGTCCTATTAAGAATGTTAGGCTTATTTTGTTCCTGTGTTGAGTAATTATTGTTTTGATCTTCTGTGACATCATCATCTGCCTGCGAGAGGATCTGCTACCCGTGGTAGGATCTGCTTGCACATCATATGGACATGACCCTGTTGAATTACCTGTCCCAAGTATCCTCAGCCTTCATGCATATAGTGTGTGGGTAGGGACATGACCCTGTTGAATTACCTGTCCCAAGTATCCTCAGCCTTCATGCATATAGTGTGTGGGTAGGGACATGACAGTCTAAGAAGTGGTGGCCGGGTGTGTGGGCAGTAACAGGGTTCAGAGGATTCCCATTATTGTTCTCATATAGCTACTTGTAGAATGTATAGGTTAGGCAGAGGAAGACACTGATGGGCATGTGGGAAGTGACAGGGAACAGAGTGTTCATATCATTGTTCTCATATACTGTAGATACTTGGCAGAATTTCTGTTACAAACAGAAAAAACATGGATGGCTGTGTGGGCAGTGACAGGGGAGCAGGGAAGTTTTTTGTCATTACTCTCATCTGTCTGCAAAAAGCATTGCTGTGGAGGGAGAGGAACTAATAACTGTGTGGATGATGCTACACAGTAAAATATAAATAAAAAACAGACACAAATAAAGCAATAGGCAATGATTTAACTGTTTCTGAAGTCAAACTACAGCTACAATTCCTTGAAAAAGTATTCATACCCCTTGAAATGTTCCACAATCTGTCATGTTACAACCAAAAATGTAAATGTATTTTATTGGGATTTTATGTGCACAAAGTGGCACATAATTGTGGAGTGGAATGAAAATGATAAACAGTTTTCAACATTTTTTTACAAATAAATATCTGAAAAGTGTGGTGTGCATTTGTATTCACCCCCCTTTACTTTATTACCCCTAACTAAAATCTGGTGTAACCAATTTCCTTCAGAAGTCACCTAATTAGTAAATAGAGTCCACTTGTGTGTAATTTTATCTCAAAATAAATACAGGTGTTCTGTGAAGACCTCAGAGGTTTCTTAGAGAACCTTAGTGAGCAAACAGCATCATGAAGCCCAAGGAACACACCAGACAGGTCAGGGATAAAGTTATGGAGAAGTTTAAAGCAGGGTTAGGTTATAAAAAAATATCCAAAGCTTTGAACATCTCACGGAGCACTTTTCAATCCATCATCGGAAAATGGAAAGAGTATGGCATCTGCAAACCCACCAGGACATGGCCATCTACCTAAGCTGACAGACTGGGCAAGGAGAACATTCATCAGAGAAGCAGCTAAGAGGCCCATGGTAACTCTAGAGGAGCTGCAGAGATCCACAGCTCATGTGGGAGAATCTGTCCACAGGATGATTATTAGTAGTGCACCCCATAAATCTGGCCTTTATGGAAGAGTGTCAAGAAAAAAGTCATTGTTGAAAGAAAGCCATAAAATGACACAGCAAACATGTGGAAGAAGGTGCTCTGGTCCGATGAGTTGAAAATTGAACTTTTTGACCTAAAAGCAAAACTCTATGTGTGGTGGAAAACTAACATTGTACATCACCCTGAACATACCATCCCCCCCCCCCATGAAACATGGTGGTGGCAGCCTCCACCAGGGATACTTTTCTTCAGCAGGAATATGGAAGCTGGTCAGAGTTGATGGGAAGATGGATGGAGCCAAATACAGGGCAATCTTAGAAGAAAACTTGTTAGAGTCTGCAAAAGACTTGAGTCTGGGGCAAAGGTTCATCTTTGAGCAGGACAACGACCCTAAACATACAGCCAGAGCTACAATGGAATGATTTAGATCAAAGCATTTTCGTGTGTTAGAATCGCCAAGTCAAAGTCCAGACCTAAATCCAATTAAGAATCTGTGCCAAGACTTAAAATTTGCTGTTCACAGACGTTCTTCGTCCAATTTGACAGAGCCTGAGCTATTTTACAAAGAAGAATGGGCAAAAATGCCTCTCTAGATGTGCAAAGCTGGTACAGACATACCCAAAAAGACTTGCTGCTGTAATTTCAGCTAAAGGTGATTCTACAAAGTATTGACTCAGGGAGGCTGAATACAAATACACGCCACTTCACAGTTATGTGCCACTTTGTGTTGGTCTATCACATCAAATCCCAATAAAATACATTTATGTTTTTGGTTGTAACATGACACAATGTGCAAAATGTCAAGGGGTGTGAATACTTTTTCAAGGCACTGTAAATTGTGCCTGTTGACAAGCTGAACATTGACAGAGCAGCTGTGTGGGCAATGAAAGGGGTCAGATAATTCCCCTGCCATTGTTCTCTAGCAGCACCAGAGTACACTGGGCATGTAGAGGCACAGGATCTCCTCCAACTCCAGACAGCAGTGACACTGCCTCAAAACTGAACCACTATCAGGGGTTGATCAGTAGACATTACTGAGAAGGATGCAAACAAATACCCTTTCAGTGCCACCCATTAGCAGCATGAATAACGTCAGGATATCACCCCTGTTGTCTCTAGAACTACAGAGGAGAATACAAAAGACAATGGAAACGACAGAACAACAATAAGTATGCAATTTGTATGAAGCCCTGTGAATTATTTGGATGGCAGTTACTGACATGCTGGTTCTCGTGAGTGGAATGACAAACAGGACATCATTAAGGAGGTGTTTCAAAATGCTATCATGTATCATCAAACAGAGGAACACATATATGCAGTGCCCAAGATTAAAGTCCACTTCTTGGACACCTCATACATGTGTTATGTGATAATGAAGGGGTTAATATTTCCTTCATTGTATTTTTACTTTATTAATAATGTATTTCAATAACAACATAATGTATTTCAATAACAACATTATGATTAAGATCATTTATGAATATATTGTTTGCATTTATAAAACATCATCTAAATAAAATTTGCTGCAATTATTTTTTTACACATTTGTACACCTTTATCAAATCTATGCTTTATTCACACTTAACAGAGCTTTGACCGTTTTTAATATCAGTTATTATTATCACTATCTGTTTCCCTATTTTACATAAAGTATGCAAGAAAACAATTTTATTCTTTTCATTGGGTGGAACTGAAAAGGACAAGGAAAAAATAACTAAAAGTAAAGTAAAATATGACTCAGAGTTGAAGGCTTTGACAATTTGGAATCATGCATGCAAAACATTTATACCTACTTCTCAGAGACAGTAATAAATTCAACTCATGAATTTTCAGTGAGTGTGTGTTATCGTGAAACTCCTCTTTTAACCTAGATAATGTTTCTTGAGCATCAACCATTAAAATAAAATTGTATTTTGCTTTTACAAGGCAGGGTTTCTTGTGAGAAGCTAAACTTGCCAATGAAGAATGACAGAATACAATTGACCTCATTTAGTACAGTTCGCTGGATCTTTTCCAAAAAAAAAACACCTTTAAGGAAAAGCATGCTTTTTGTAAATGTGCTCACAATGTACGAGTATTCTTAAGCTGTCCTTGGAAGTTTGTACAGTAAATATAAACATGTCATTCACCAGCACTTATTCATGCATAGGAATGTCAAAACAAAAAAAAGTGATGATGCTCTGTACAAATTTGTGAAAGCCAAGCACATTTACAGCAGTGTCGCAACCTGCAAGACAGGCCAATAGTGACAAAAATAAAACCTGTATTATACCTTTGGTGGAATTGCTCCAACGGTTGCCTTCTGAATAATGGGACAGAGTCAACAGATTCACACATGATGCACCTGCACCAGATCCAAATACTGTTATTCTTAAAGGATCACCCCCAAAAAACCCAATGTTTTCACTAGTCCATCTTAAGGCTTGGATAAGATCAAGGAGTCCATAGTTTCCCTTTGCAGCTTGGTCACCAGTGCTTAAGAAACCTGAAAAGAAACAAACAAACAAAAAAAAAATTAAAATGGATGATAACAGTGACCAATAATTGTTAATATTAAGGCCTCATGCACACTAAATGTTTTTGTATGTTTTTACAGCAGCTGTTTTTGGCTTCAGATTTTTTTTCTACAGTCAATAAACTCCTCATCATGTTATCCTATGTGTCCATGCACATATAAGATTTTATTTGCAGTTTTGGGGGGGGGGGGGGGGGTTAAGCCAAAAAACACCCCAACCAAAAATTAGTGGGTTCTGAGAGGAGTGTTTCAGCTGTTTTCAGCTGTAAAAACGCTCTAATGTCAAAAAATGCTGATAAACGCCCATAAACACTTAAAAACGTGGCTCCTCAGTGGGTTTTTTTTTAACATTTTTGATCCATTGAAAAAAAATAAATGATACAAAAAAAATTTAAAGAAAACAAAAACGCAAAAAAAAGCTAACGTGCAAAAATGCTAAAATGCTAAAAACTGCCAATAAACGTTAAAAAACGCTATTGCAAAAATGTTGACAAACTCACTGCAAAACTACTGCCGTTTTTAGAATGTTATTTTAACCAGGCCTCATGCACACTGGACGTTTTTACAGCAGCTGTTTTTGGCTTCAGACGTTTTTTTCTACAGTCAATAAACTCCCCATCATGTTATCCTATGTGTCCATGCACACCTAGGCTGTTAGCAGTTTTTGGCTGGGGTGTTTTTTTGGCTTTAAAAAAACCCCAAAACTAACGGGTTCTGAGAGGAGTTTTTCAGCTGTTTTCAGCTGTAAAAACGCGTTAACAACAAAAAACGCTGATATACGCCGATAAACGCTAAAAAAACGTGGCACGCCAGTGTTTTTTGACATTTTTGATCCATTGGAAAAAAATAAATAAATAAAAAATCGCGGAAAAAACCCCGCTAAAAATGCCAAAAAACGCTATTGCAAAAACGCTGAAAAACATTGGAACACAAAAAAATGGGTTCAGAAGCTAAGTTTAGAGGCATTTCAAGCACCAAACGCCTCTAAACGCGGCTAAATGCGGTAACTCCCATTCAGCCGCATTTTGTCTACAGCCCGTTTTTCATTTTTGGCGTTTTGTAGCCTCCCTGGTGGTTTTCCCGAGTGTGGCTCGGGGTTAAAATTCAGGACCATTAGCGGTAACCCCCCGAGCCACACTCGGGATTACATCGCAGGATACTGGTGTGGCTTTACTCCCTTGTCCCCGGGATCCTGCGATGTCCCCCGCATTGTCCGTGGGCTCAGTCCTCCTCTGAAGCCTCTCCTTGCAGGGCTCCGTTCCCTGCGAGCTTCGCGACGCACGGGGGCGGAGCCTGGCGGCAAATTCAAAAAATGTAAAAATCATAACACATACAGTACTGTAATCTTACAGATTACAGTACTGTATGAAATGATTTCACATCCCTTTTGTCCCCAGTGCTTTGGCCCATGACCTGCATGCAGTTTTATGTTATATATATTGTTCTTTCTGCCTGGAAACTGGAGATTGTCCATAGCAACCAAAAAGTGTCCCTTTACGCCAAAAGTGGCTTTAGACCAGCTAGAAAACAGCGATAGTAAATTAGAACACTTGCAGAATTGAGCGATAGTGAATCATGGGGAAATTTATTTTATTATTTTTTTATTTTTTTAACTATTTATTTTTATTTATTATATTATAATTTATGTTTTTGTGTTTCAAACTTTATCATACCTGGGATATCTACTAGACTCTTGTTTGGACAGATTTAAGTGTGTTATTGTTAAGAATTACAGACCTACAATATAAAACGCCAAATTTCCATGCAAAATAATTGTACCGCTTTCAGCACCTAAAATCCGAAAGAATCATACTGCCAGGGAGGTTAAACGTTTCTAAATGCAAACGCATGTAAACGTGGCAAAACTGAAATTTTGAACATGGGCTACTATCTGTCATGTTAAATCGTTCAGGAGAGGTTGTAAAACTGTCCTGTGTACATGAAGCCTAATAGTTTCCACTAACATTACATTTCAACTGCTAGAAACATTATTATAAACTTTCAGGGGAATTCATTAAAGCATTAACACCCCTTTTCCAGCAGTTTGGTCCTTTAAAAAGTCCTGAGCCAGATACATAATGTCCTGATACCAGTTTTGGTAGCTTTACAGAAATCTGCAGCAGATTGAGTTAGTTCTTAAAAGCACTGCTTTTACTTCACCATATTTATAAATAATTACCTTCAGCTTGTAGATCACAACGTTGGAGGTAATGAAGACCAACTGTAAGTTGGCATACAGGCAAGTCTCTCTCTCTCTGTACGCTTTAGTAGTATAGTAGAGTTTCATATTTGCTACCACTATCTCCACTCCTCCCCAGCAGTCCCTGGTGCCTAGTTGTCCATTAGGTGTGCACCCTCCTTGTGAATTAAAGCAGCCAGTGGGTGGATTCTACAGCCAAAAGCAGGCCAATAACAGGCCTGATGGGGTCCTCACTGGGACCCAGCTTTTCGAACAACTTAGGAACAATCTCTCTGCTCCTTTTTGCCTCCAAGTTTCTTCAGCACCTTGTCCACACCTGTATGGGTTGCTACCTCACTGTTAACAACCTTCTCTACCCCCTTAAAGCGGAGGTTCACACAAAAATTGAACCTCCGCTTTTCTGAACACTCCCCCCCTCCGGTGTCACATTTGGCACCTTTCAGGGGGGAGGGGGGTGCAGATACCTGTCTAAGACAGGTATTTGCACTCACTTCCGGCATAGACTCCCACGGGAGTCTACTCCCCCTCCCGTCCCCACCGAGCTGTCTGCTGGGACACACACGGGTCCCAGAGACAGTGGGGACCAGTTAGGAAGCGCAGCGCGACTCGCGCATGCGCAGTAAGGAACCAGGAGGTGAAGCTGCAGCGCTTCACTTCCTGATTCCATTACAGAGAATGGCGGCGGCAGCACCCGAGGACCGAGGGACGATTCGGTCTCGGGTGCCGACATCGCTGTACCCCGGGACAGGTAAGTGTCCTTATTTTAAAAGTCAGCAGCTACAGTATTTGTAGCTGCTGACTTTTATTTTTTATTTTTTTCGCGGGACTCCCTCTTTAAGTCTGTCTCCCGCCTGCAACATTCCATTAAAATTGACCTACTTAAACTCACTAATGACCTACTAACTGCTAAAACGAACAGCCCTTACTCCATACTCATACTCTTAGACCTTTTGCTACCTTTGAAAAAGTCGACCACTTACTGCTCTTTAATAGGGATGAGCTTCGAGGTCGAGTCGAACTCATGTTCGACTCGAACATTGGCTGTTCGCAAGTTCGCCGAACACCGAACAATTTGGGGTGTTCGCGGCAAATTCGAATGCCGCGGAACACCCTTTAAAAGTCTATGGGAGAAATCAAAAGTGCTAATTTTAAAGGCTTATATGCAAGTTATTGTCATAAAAAGTGTTTGGGGACCTGGGTCCTGCCCCAGGGGACATGGATCAATGCAAAAAAAAGTTTTAAAAAGGGCCGTTTTTTCAGGAGCAGTGATTTTAATAATGCTTAAAATCAAACAATAAAAGTGTAATATCCCTTTAAATTTCGTACCTGGGGGGGTGTCTATAGTATGCCTGTAAAGGGGCGCATGTTTCCCGTGTTTAGAACAGCCTGACAGCAAAATGACATTTGGAAGGAAAAAACCCATTTAAAACTACCCGCGGTTATTGCATTGCCGTCAATACACATAGAAGTTCATTGATAAAAACGGCATGGGAATTCCCCACAGGGAAACCCCGAACCAAAATTAAAAAAAAAAAAATGACGTGGGGTTCCCCCTAAATTCCATACCAGACCCTTCAGGTCTGGTATGGATTTTAAGGGGAACCCCGCGCCAAAAAAAAAAAAAAAACGGCGTGGGGTTCCCCCAAAAATCCATACCAGACCCTTATCCGAGCACGCAACCTGGCAGGCCGCAGGAAAAGAGGGGGGGACGAGAGTGCGCCCCCCCCCTCCTGAACCGTACCAGGCCACATGCCCTCAACATTGGGAGGGTGCTTTGGGGTAGCCCCCCAAAACACCTTGTCCCCATGTTGATGAGGACAAGGGCCTCATCCCCACAACCGTGACCGGTGGTTGTGGGGGTCTGCGGGCGGGGGGCTTATCGGAATCTGGAAGCCCCCTTTAACAAGGGGACCCCCAGATCCCGGCCCCCCCCCCTGTGTGAAATGGTAAGGGGGTACTTACCCCTACCATTTCACTAAAAAAGTGTCAAAATAGTTAAAAATGACAAGAGACAGTTTTTGACAATTCCTTTATTTAAATGCTTCTTCTTTCTTCCTTCATCTTCTTCTGGTTCTTCTGGCTCTTCTGGTTCTTCCTCTGGCGTTCTCGTCCAGCATCTCCTCCGCGGCGTCTTCTATCTTCTTCTCCTCGGGCCGCTCCGCACCCATGGCATTGGGGGGGAGGCTCCCGCTCTTCTCTTCATCTTCTTCTTCATCCTCTTCTCTTCTTCCTTCTTCTCTTCTTCTCTGTTTCTCTTCTTAATTTTCTTCTCCGGGCCGCTCCGCATCCATGCATGGAGGGAGGCTCCCGCTGTGTGACGGCGTCTCCTCATCTGACGGTTCTTAAATAATGGGGGGCGGGGCCACCCGGTGACCCCGCCCCCCTCTGACGCACGGTGACTTGACGGGACTTCCCTGTGGCGTCACGGGGAATGCCACAGGGAAGTCCCGTCATGTCCCGTGCGTCAGAGGGGGCGGGGTCACCGGGTGGCCCCGCCCCCCGTTATTTAAGAACCGTCAGATGAGGAGACGCCGTCACACAGCAGGAGCCTCCCTCCATGCATGGATGCGGAGCGGCCCGGAGAAGAAAATTAAGAAGAGAAACAGAGAAGAGAAGAAGGAAGAAGAGAAGAGGATGAAGAAGAAGATGAAGAGAAGAGCGGGAGCCTCCCCCCCAATGCCATGGGTGCGGAGCGGCCCGAGGAGAAGAAGATAGAAGACGCCGCGGAGGAGATGCTGGACGAGAACGCCGGTGGAAGAACCAGAAGAGCCAGAAGAACCAGAAGAAGAAGAAGATGAAGGAAGAAAGAAGAAGCATTTAAATAAAGGAATTGTCAAAAACTGTCTCTTGTCATTTTTAACTATTTTGACACTTTTTTAGTGAAATGGTAGGGGTAAGTACCCCCTTACCATTTCACACAGGGGGGGGCCGGGATCTGGGGGTCCCCTTGTTAAAGGGGGCTTCCAGATTCCGATAAGCCCCCCGCCCGCAGACCCCCACAACCACCGGCCACGGTTGTGGGGATGAGGCCCTTGTCCTCATCAACATGGGGACAAGGTGTTTTGGGGGGCTACCCCAAAGCACCCTCCCAATGTTGAGGGCATGTGGCCTGGTACGGTTCAGGAGGGGGGGGCGCACTCTCGTCCCCCCCTCTTTTCCTGCGGCCTGCCAGGTTGCGTGCTCGGATAAGGGTCTGGTATGGATTTTTGGGGGAACCCCACGCCGTTTTTTTTTTTTTTGGTGCGGGGTTCCCCTTAAAATCCATACCAGACCTGAAGGGTCTGGTATGGAATTTAGGGGGAACCCCACGTCATTTTTTTTTTAAATTTTGGCCGGGGTTCCCCTTAATATCCATACCAGACCTGAAGGGCCTGGTATGGAATTTAGGGGGACTCCCACTTCATTTTTTTTTTTTTAATTTTGGTTCGGGGTTTCCCTGTGGGGAATTCCCATGCCGTTTTTATCAATGAACTTCTATGTGTATTGACGGCAATGCAATAGCCGCGGGTAGTTTTAAATGAGTTTTTTCCTTCCAAATGTCATTTTGCTGTCAGGCTGTTCTAAACACGGGAAACATGCGCCCCTTTACAGGCATACTATAGACACCCCCCAGGTACGAAAT